>OZ012735.1:245695043-246357960 GCA_963859935.3 Lathyrus sativus
GATCTGAAATTACCGTCAGTAAACCACAAAGTCTGAGAAACATCTGACATCGTTGTCAGGCATCTGTAAACTTGAGAAACATATGACATCACCGTCAGGTATAAAAATTTATGCATCAGACCCGAAGATAAGGACATCTGACATTGCCGCCAGGCCTTCGCTAAATAAAAGCGAACATCAAGAGTCAAACAAAGTTAAAATCATCTGATGATAACAAACACAAGGAAACTTCGCTGGGGAAATAACATAAGTTGGGGTCTAGACTCCACACGGGCACAGATACCAACCAATTGCGAGATACACCTGAGAACAGAGAGGTAACAACCTGGATTATGTTTCACATGCATATGTTTGAAAATGGCGTAATGCTCCATACGAAATGGAAATGCTACATATTTGAGTAGATGCTATGCACGCATGTAGATGCAAAGGAACTGAATCAGCAAAGTAAATGATAGAGATACAGAAACCACCCTGCTGGGGAAACAACCTACTCATGCCAATAACAATTGGACTTATGCCGAGAAAACGGGCCCTTGCTGGCCTCCTGCAAAGAAAATGTCGGGGTACCCACGTTCCTCCATCCTGTAGGGGATTACTCAGCTGGGAACGAATCTACCTAGGCTATAGATTACTCAGTGGGGAGAAAATCCAATCACGACTCACTAGGGAGTGCATACGAACATGCATTTCGCGGGGATTAAATGTGCACCAACTGCCGAGGGAAAGCGTACATGCTACCTGCTCACTTAGACTGCATACAACTCTACTGGGGATAGAGATGCAAACTCCGCTTGCTGGGGAAACAGACTCCGGCTGGAGATAAGACGAATTTCATCCATACCTCTTTGCCCCAAGGGTAACGACCCTACAAAAATGAACAAACAGACAAGATATCATATGCAAACAGAACTATCTCAATCATCATTCGTGACGTTGTTCAATTAACTCCAAGTTTTAACAATTATTGGCCAAGGCCTGCAAGTTTATGTATGTGCAAGTTTATCAAAACATTGGGCGTTTTTCACAAACAAAACAGTAAAAGTTAAAACAAAACAAGCAAGATACTGAATAGTATATATTTATTGACAAATGGCCTGTAAATAGGCAACGCTTTACAACAGATGCAACCCCTGAAAAGAGGAAGCTGCGCAAAAATAATACAGATATGCACAGAAATATAATGTACAGAAATGTCCGCAATATGGCACAGACAAACACCATGAGCTGATCCCTCTATGACTCGCCTGACCTTGATGCTTTCCCGACGCTTCGTCTTCAGAAGAGATTGATTTGGATAAACGACCCTTAAGTTCTCCCAATACACTAAGCAATGAAGTTCAAACGCAGACCGCAGTCATTTTCTTTTCAATCCCTAACTTTTGCCTGAACCGTCCTTTCGGGTTTTCGATTCACCGGGATACCCATTTTTGTCAAAGTCGCCTTTTCAGGTTTTCAACTTTGCGGGTTTACATCTTTTTCATTTTTTATCCCTAATTTTTGCCTGAACCCAATTCCTTTATTATGGTTCGCCGGGATGCCTCATTTTTGCCTGGATATTCTTTTTTCTTTCCAGCGGGTCTCTTTAAGCAAAGTATTTTTTAACTGCATCTGCATTCACAAGGGATGTAAAATCCTCACCATCCATGGTGGACAACAACAATGCTCCTCCGGAGAAGACCTTTCGAACGACATATGGACATTCATAGTTGGGAGTCCATTTGCCCCTGTGATCTGATTGTTATGGAAGAATCTTTTTCAACACAAGATCGCCCGTCTGAAAGATCTAAGGACGCACCTTTTTGTCGAAAGCTTTCTTCATCCGGCTCTGTTACAATCGACCGTATGCAATAGATGCTAGCCTTTTCTCATCCATCAGGCTAAGCTGATTCAATCTGTTCTTTATCCATTCTGCCTCATCGAGCTTGACGTCGACCAACACTCTTAAAGAAGGAATTTCGACCTCAAATGGTAGGACAACTTCCATACCATATACCAGCGAGAAAGGAGTTGCCCTAGTTGATGTACATACCATAGTACGATAACCGTGTAAAGCAAAGGGCAACATCACATGCAAATCCTTATAAGTGACAACCATCTTTTGCACTATCTTCTTGATATTCTTGTTGGTCGCTTCAACAACTCCATTCATCTTCGGACGATAGGGAGATGAGTTGTGATGCTCGATTTTGAAATTCTGGCACAATTCCTTCATCATCGTGTTGTTCAAATTCAAACTATTATCAGTAATGATCCTTTTGGGTAATCTATATCTGCAGATGATGTCCTTCTTTATGAATCGGGCTACAACTTGCTTCGTGACATTGGCGTACGAGGCCGCTTCAACCCATTTAGTGAAGTAATCAATGGCAACCAAGATGAAACGATGTCCATTAGATGCGGTTGGCTCAATCTTGCCAATCATGTCGATGCCCCACATGGAAAAGGGCCACGGGGACGCCATAACATTCAATGGGCACGGTGGTACATGAATTTTGTCTGCATAAATCTGGCATTTCTTCGCAAATTTGAAACAATCTGACTCCATGGTTAGCCAATAATACCCTGTTCGCAACAGCTTCCGAGACATTGCATGCCCACCGGCATGTATACCAAAAGTACCCTCGTGGACCTCTTCCATAAGCAACACTGCTTCCTTTTCATCCACGCATCTCAATAACACCAAATCATGGTTCCTTCTATAAAGCACACCATCTGGGTTCAGATAAAAGTTACCAGACAACCTCCTCAGAGTCTTCTTATCCTGAGCCGAAGCCCCTGGCGGATACTCCTGCTTCTTGAGGAAGTTCTGTATGTCATAAAACCATGGATTGCCATCCGCAGCTTCCTCAATGGCAAATACGAAAGCGGGCCTATCAAGGCGAGAGATGACTATTCTTGGAGCATCATTCCAATAGTTCACTTTATACATCAAAGATAGCGTTGCCAAAGCGTCTGCCATCTGATTCTCTGTTCGCGGCACATGGTGAAACTCTACCCTGTCAAAGAAGGGTAACAACCTCCTTGCATAATCTTTGTAAGGAATTAGATTTGGCTAACGAGTTTCCCACTCTCCCATGATCTGATTAACCACTAGCGCTGAATTGCCATATACATCCAAATTCTTGATTCTCAAATCAATAGCCTCTTCCAGACCCATGATGCACGCTTCATAATCGGCTTTATTATTAGTGCAAGGGAATGTTAACCTGGCAGTGAAGGGAATATGAGTGCCATGAGGAGTTGTAATGATTGCCCCAATTCCACTACCATAGGAGTTGACAGCGCCGTCGAATATCATCTGCCACTGAGAACCTTTCTCTTGACCTTCGTCAGGTAATGGCTCTTCACAGTCCTTCATCTTGAGGAACATGATGTCTTCGTCAGGAAATTCAAACTTCATCGGTTGATAGTCTTTGATTGTTTGTTCAGCAAAGTACTCTGACAGAACACTTCCCTTGATGGCTTTCTGGGAAACATATTGTATATCGTACTCTGTCAAAACCATCTGCCACCTGGAAATTCTTCCTGAGAGCGCTTGCTTCTCGAAGACATACTTGATTGGATCCATCTTCGAAATCAGCATGGTTGTATGATTAAGCATATATTGCCTCAAACGTTTGGCAGCCCAAGCGAGTGCACAACACGTTTTCTCGAGCATTGAGTAACGGGACTCACAATCTGTGAACTTTTTACTCAAATAATAGATCGCATGCTCTTTTCTTCCAGTCTCGTCGTGTTGACCGAGAACACAACCCATACTATTCTCAAGAACCGTTAAGTACATGATTAAAGGCCTTCCAGCTACTAGGGGTATCAGTATCGGAGGCTCCTGCAAATATTCTTGTATCTTATCAAATGCTTTTTGACAATTTTCATTCCAGACAACCGCCTGATCTTTCTTTAGCAATTTAAACAATGGTTCACACGTGGCTGTGAGATGAGATATGAACCGAGCAATGCAGTTCAATCTCCCCAAGAAACCACAAACTTCTTTTTCTGTCTTCGGTGCTGGCATATCTTGTATAACTTTTATTTTTACAGGATCGACCTCGATTCCTTTTTCACTGAAAATGAACCCTAATAACTTTCTAGACCGAACTCCAAAAGTGCACTTATTTGGATTCAACCTCAATCTGAACTTCCTGAGCCTCTCGAACAGCTTCAACAAGTTGACCAGATGCTCTTCCTCCGTTTACGACTTTGCTATCACATCATCAACATAGACCTCAATCTCATGATGAATCATATCATGAAACAAAGTGACCGTAGCCCGCTGGTAGGCTGCCCCTGCATTTTTCAACCCAAAAGGAATTACCTTGTAACAGAAAGTCCCCCACGGCGTAATGAACGTCGTTTTCTCCATATCTTCCGGTGCCATCTTGATCTGATTATAACTGGAAAAACCATCCATGAAGGAAAATACGGAGTATTGAGCAGTATTGTCAACCAATACGTCAATGTGAGGGAGCGGGAAGTCATCCTTTGGGCTCGCCTTATTCAAATCTCTGTAATCTACACACATCCATACCTTCCCATCCTTCTTAGGTACGGGCACGATGTTGGCAACCCACGAAGGGTAAGTTGTTACGGCTAAAAATCCTGCATCCAATTGCTTCTGGACTTCTTCTTTGATTTTCACAGCCATATCTGGTCTTGTCCTTCTAAGCTTCTACTTGACCGGCGGAAATTCCTCGCGCAACGGCAAGCGATGAACCACTATATCAGTGTCGAGCCCGGGCATGTCTTCGTACAACCAAGCAAAGATGTCACTATACTCTCGAAGCATCTCAATCAGTCTTTGCTTGATGTCACTCTGCAGTGCAGCCCCTATTCGAACGTTTTTGACAACTTCTTCAGAACCCAGATTGATAACCTCGATTTCCTCCTGATGAGGTAGAATAATCTTCTCTTCTTGTTTCAAGAGTCTAGCTAATTCTTCTGGCAAGTCTTCATCTTCATCAATCTCTTCTTCAGCTTGGTATATCGGGTGATCAAAGTCGAAACGAGTCATAGGAGGTTTTGAATCGGTGTCATCTGCAATAGGAATCCTGCAATAAAAAATGGTTAAATGTTTCAAATGATATGCAAACGAGTACAAACCACATTGCCATTTTATTGTGAGAAACAAAAATAAGAAAGACAAGGATCACAAAATTTGAATGAGAAAAACGCCCTTTGATTAATTGATAAAGCAATGTTCAAACATAAACAATAAGGCCCTGAAACAAAACACTGCTATGCTCCGGGTAGAGCATAGGGTTGTACAATAATCGGGAAAACAAAGTATTACTTTTCTGTTGTCACTTGAACGAATTCTTCAATAGATCAATTGCGCAGACTCTGTCCTGGAGTACAAGGCTTGATCCAAGCGTCCATATCACAATCACTATCTCCCTCTTTGTCTGAAACCGCGTTGATCCTTTCGAAGATAACTCCTCCTTTAGTGAACTGCATAGGTCCTTTATAGCACGGCGCGCTCTGCGAAGATGAAGAAGAAGAAAATGACGGGTGGTACCCCAAACCAAACTTGTCCTGCTTGTGGGGAATCTCCAATACCTGGCCCCAACCTTGCGCTGCCCCACATGTACTGCTGCTTGGGCCTCCTTAAAAGAAGACATGGCCACCTCCGGTGCCTTACTCACAATGGGAGATTTATCTTTAATCTGGACTGTTTCAAAAGCCTGACACAGGGTTTCATGTATTTCTCCGTCCACCTCGACGTACTTGAAGGATGATAAGTGACTGATCATTATATCCTCTTCTCCGCACACTGTAACAACACTACCGCCAACCATATACTTTAGCTTCTGATGCAACATGGAGGTTACAACTCCTGCTGAATGAATCCATGGACGACCTAATAAACAACTGTAGGCAGGCTGGATGTCCATAATGTAGAACACTGCATCAAATACCTCAGGTCCCACCTGAATGGGCAATGTCACTTCTCCGAACACAGATCTTCGGGTACCATCAAAAGCGTGCACCACCAAATCACTTGGTGTGCAAATCAATCCCTGCATGTCCAACTTCATTAGGGATTTCTTTGGAAGGATGTTCAAGGATGATCCTGTATCAACGAGTACATGAGACATAACAGCCCATCGGCATTCTAATGATATGTGCAACGCACAGTTATGGTTCCTGCCCCTTGGCGTCAAATCCATGTCTGTAAAACTCAGTCCATTCCCTGCATTTACGTGTGCAACAACCCCTTCGAGTTGATTAACCGAAATTTCTTGCGACACGTAAGCAGTATTCAGTATTCTTAACAACGCGTTCCGATGCCCTTCAGAACATAGTAACAAAGACAGGATTGATATCTTAGAAGGAATTTGTTGTAGATGATCGACTATCTTGTAGTCACTCTTTTGTATCAACCTCATAAAATCTTCTGCATCCTTTAACAAAGATTCCTTCTCTCCAGCCTGAGAAGTTTCCTCTACCACAATTTTACTTTTTCCTTTGTCAACCCTATCAACAACCACTTCAGGTGACGAAAAGGCCCGACCACTATGGGTAATTCCTCCTGCTCCCACAAGATTATCTACTGAATCCGCAGGGGGACCATTCAAATGTAGTTTCTGTCTGTTGCAATACACTTCAGCTCCGTAGTTCCACAGAATAGCCTTGGTGCTTTCAAACGGTACGCGACCTGCTTTAGTTATGGTTATTGTTGGTGGTTTTGGCGCATAAATGGTAACGGTTTTGTATGGAATAGAAATTGTTGCAATCTCATCCCCTTCCTCAGCTACCAACTCTTCAGACTTACTTTCAACAGACCGATTAAACTGCAAGACTCCACTATCCATCATATCTTGAATATAGCCCTTCAACTGCACACATCCCTCAGGATTCTTCAGACATTCCGCACAATCTTCAGCACAACCTGGGAAAACTCCCCTTCAACAACCTAGCTTTCACAAAGCTCAATGGTGTCTTTAGCTCATTAACATCCGTTACCAAATCTAAAACATCCTCCTCAATAATTGCATTGACCCCGGCTTGCCCATGATTTGGCATAGGATTTTGTACGACATTGGGAACGTCATTGGAGAAGTTAATTGCTTTACTATCAATCATGTGTTGCACTTTATGCTTAAAGGCCTTACAATTATCGATATTGTGCCCCTGGGCACCTGAATGAAACTCGCAGCGAGCATTCGCGTCATACCCGGGTGGAGGTGCACCTATCAATGGAGCTAAAGTTCTCTTTTGAATAAGTTGCAATTGCAACAAAGCTTGCAATAGCTAAGAATACGACATGAGAGGTGCATCAAACTGCCTGTTTGCCTCCCGACCTCGGTCTTGATATCTTCTATACCCCTGTTGGTTCTGCTGCAGTTGTTGTTGTTGTTGCTGACGTTGTTGTTGTTGTGGTTGCTGCTGAACTGCGGGAATTGTAATACTAGCAACCTGTTGTTGCTGACGATTCTGACCTCTACCTCTCCCACGAGAACTGGACACTGAATTGGTATCTCCTTCTCGTTTCTTGTTACCGAATACTTTCCTACCTCCTCCTCCAGCTGAGGGCATTTCACCAGCACTTATCTTCCCTAACTTGATACCATTTTGCACCCACTCTCCGGTGATGATTAAGTCAGAGAAACTACCTGATATGCTACTAATGAGCTTCTCGTAATAGACGCCAGGAAAAGTGGCGACAAACATATCAATGAGCTCACGTTCCACCATAGGAGGCTGCACCCTGGCTGCTAACTCCCGCCATCTTTGGGCATATTCTTTAAAACACTCATTATTCCTTTGTGAAAGATTCTGAAGCTGAACCCTGTTAGGAGCAAGGTCGTTGTTATATTGATAATGTTTCACAAAGGCCTCAGCCAAGTCACTCCAACTGTGGACATTCACAGGTTCCAGACTCATGTACCATTCAATGAAGGACTAGACAAACTGTCCTGAAAGAAATGCATGAGCAATTTCTCATCGTCTGAGTAGGCGGAGATTTTACGGTAGTAGGATCTCAAATGAAATCTTGAGCAGGTGGTACCCTTATATTTGTCAAAGTCTGGGACTTTGAACTTCAACGGCACTCTCAGGTCCGGGATTAGTCCCAAATTAGCCATATCAAGGCCTATAGAATTTTGACTTTCAAGGGACTTCATTTTTTCTTCAATCATCTTGATCCTCTTATTAGCTTCGGAGAGCAACTCAGCAACCACAACCCTTGGTGAGAACATATCATCTTGTCTGTCTTCATTCCAGAGGTGATCCATATTACCATGTATAGCACAAGTGGTATCAGGACCATAACCATTCCCATTAACATTACCATTTCCAACATTACCAAAACCAGTATTGTCGAAGCCTGCAGCATTATGGGGCCAGCAACATTACCATTCCCTCCAGCAGTAGGGATAACCAAAGTAGGCATGGAGTTATCAGCTCGAGGAGTCTCAATATGTGGAGGATTAGCAGTGTTCCCACCATGCAACACACTGTTGCCATCAATACGTGCAATCAAGGGCTGCACCAAAGTACAGAGTTGCTCTTGTCCGTTAGCCACTCCTTGCATTACCTCCATGAACTGGGCCATCCGGTCCCTCATTTCCTGCATCTCTACTTGCATTTGCTCCATTACTCTCTTCTGATTCCCCCTGGTAGCGTACCGGTGAGTTGTTTGATCGGAAATCCTGAAACACACTAATAAGAACCACAGGAAATAAGATTAACAGTGCCGATGCACTTGCAATGCAAAAATGCAACATGTATGTATGCAACAGGGAAATTTCCCCCTCAATTCTAGTTTCCGAGAGAAAAACACCACAATGGAGAGCCCTACAGACAAGCATATAACAAAACCTCCTCATATATAATCACAGGCCAACAGGCAATGTACAAACAACAACAACTGAGTACAATAAGAAAGGCCCTCAACCAACAAGCCTGGTGATGGTCAGTGCAACAAACAATAAGCAACAAGTTACATAAAAAGCAAACAAGATAGTCAAGCTGGATGACGAGTCCGAAAGTCCTCTAGCAACTCTTGCGTCTCAGGATGATCTAGTCTAGTAAGTAGTCCCTGAATAAGTAGCTCTCGCTGGCTAATAGTATGTTGTAGACTCTCAACATGGTCTTCCCAAGCTCCTTCCCCAAAGCACGCCTCGAGCTTGCATCTCTTGGAATCAGCTCTCAACCTGCAACCCTTCAAGTTTGCAATAGCTTCGTTCAGTCTGTATTCATTATCCCGCCTGAGTGATGCCTCTGCTAAAATCTTCTCGTCCTTGACACTGGGCTGGATCTTCAACTTGCTGATCTGTAGCTTTAACCTGTCTCCGCGCTCTTTGTTGTTGATGAGCGTAGCGTTCCATTGATTGTTAAACTTAGAAATCTCTAAGTAATCTCTATCCAAATCTTCCTTCTTGAAAGCAAGAACACTATTAACAGCCTTGAAATCCAAACCCAAACGGTCCCGAGAATTGGTCTCCTTGGTCAGATCCGTACCCAATTTGTTTACAAGCTCAATTTGCTTCTTGAAGGAATGAACAGCCTCAATCTTCTCACTTCGAAGTTGAATGATTTCTTTCTCCAACTCCTCATTAGCTTTTTTCAATTCTTCCTTCTCAAACCATAACTGATTGTACTTCTGAATGTCTACGGTAGTGGGTTCCTCAATCATGAGAGGATACAAAGGTGCAACTGAAGGAAACGACATTAGAAACTTCGCAGCTCTATCATGAATCCAAGTCAGGTAAGGGTCATATGCTTGGCTGTTACTCTTCCCCAAGGCTACTTTCCCTCTCCGATGAATACTACTCCAAGCATGCTCTAATCTGGCTAAGGCATCACCCTCCAATAAACCGGTGAGATATAGAGATTCCTGTATCTCTTTTTCTTTAGGAGGATCCTTCAGTCATATCCAAACTGTCTGACCAACAAAGAAGGGTTGTAGTTGATGCAACCTTTCCTTCCGACCAAAGGGACGTTAGGAAATCCGCCGCAACTATAAATAATATTTGTACCAAGTATATCTCTGTCAAACCAAGTGATATTCTCCGCAGACAAACCCATCAACCTATCATACCACTCTGAAGTACCAGCGGTAGCAACAAATGGACCTCTCTTAGGCATGTGACCAGCAAACCACCTGTATAATAAAGGGATGCAACAAGATACATTATTTCCCCTTCGATTCTCATTCTTGTGGTGCACAGAATGATAAACATCTCCGAGAAGTGTGGGTACCGGATTCCTTGAAGCTAGCAAGTAGAAAGCATCCACATCTACAAAGTCTGGCAGATTAGGAAACAATACGATGTCGTATATACAAAGAGCTAGAATGGCGCCAAACACAATCCAACACCCATCCTTGGCGAACTGCTGAGCTTTCTCCACCAGAAAAGGAAAAATAAAACCATATGTCCCACTCCTCTTAACCAGCTTCCCTTTCAACTCTGAAGCATCTAAGTGCAATATAGCAGCGAGCTTAGCCAGATCAGGCTCAACATCAATATGGATAAACGACATCTGATCAAGAATAGGTACCCCTAACAGCTCAGAATACTCCTCTAGGGTAGGAGCCAGGACATAGTCAGGAAAGACGAAGCATCTCAGTTGGGCATCATAGAACTGCAGAAGAGTATAGACACCACTGGTCTTATATGTTGAAGGCTTACAGAAAAACCTCACCAACCTCCAATAAGACTGCCTAAAATCCTCCATCACCTCCCTCTCGGCCATAGCAATCAAACTCCGTAAAGAACTGACATTTGGGGTAGGGAACCTATAAGCTACTGTTCTCTTCAAGGGCTCCATAACAAGATCACTAGAATCGCGGAGGAAATATGCACCTGCAACATAAATACATGTTAATGAAATGCAGATGAAAATGAAAATGCAAATGTACACAGGGGATCAAGATTGTTGTGCTGTTTGATCGAGAATAACCAGCGCTTCGCTTTAGCAAGAACATAACACTGACATTAGGACCCCTTGTACCAAGAACACAGATTCACACTGTAAATAAACCGGGTAGTTTGAAAGTCAAGGTTTCCTGCATAACCCAATCCCTCTCACAGGTATGGACCTATCCACTGATAAGGTTTGGCATCCTATGCGTTCATCAGCGTCACAGACTTTCGAGAAATGATGATATATTCACCATTTCTGGTTTGGCATCATCATCTTCCAAAGAGACCTCACTTAGCTGAATCACAGATGATCGGTCCCCAGAGTCGACAACCCTCAGATCCAAAATCCCCTCGAGCCCTAAGGGCCAGAAAAGAAATCATCAAAGAGAATCTCGTCTGAGCATGAATTTCATGGGAAACTGTGCCTGCTAAGCAAGCAGGTCCCCCACTAATCTCCGCTACTAATGCTAGGTTTGTACTCAATCCCGGGTCCGACTTACCTCTCAACGAAACATTCCCTCCCCACAGCACAACAATAATGATACAATGCGGAAAGTAAAATGCAAAAGTAAATAAAGTACATATATACATCACCCAAAGATAAAAAAACAAGCGCTAGGATTGACTTGCATAGGGAACTAGAGTCCCCAGCAGAGTCTCCAGCTGTCGCAACTGCGAAAAACACCCGGCGGAAAACAGAAGAGTCGCCACCTTTCGTTATTTATCCCAAAGAGAGGGAAAGGAAACGATCGAAAAAACCTGACAAAAAAGGGAAAAGACGAGGTCATCGCAACCAAGTCCTGGATTGGGAGTCGGTTACGCAAGGGGAAGGTATGAGCACCCCTCACGTCCATCGTACTCGACGGGATCCACGCATAGCTGTCTATCTAAAAGGGTGATTATCTATCTAGCTAAAGGTCTCAGGGACAAAAGAAAAGAAAAGAGACTCGGCAGAGCATCGCCGCTCTATGCCTACGTACTCCCTCGTGCAATGGGAAAGTCAGAGTCAATGTAGTTCGGCTAACTACGGGCGAGAAGGGGGGAAGGTTTCTCGTCGAGACATCGTCGTCTCGTGCCTACGTACTCTCAACATGTATGAGAGATCAGAGCAAACGTAGTTCGGGCTAACAAGAACACCGTTTGGTTCAAAAGTTTTAACTGAGTAAGGTTAACAAATAGTTCTAGCAGTTTGGTGTATGCAGCTCGACCATTGGAGACTTAGGCGTTACCGTTTGCGGTAGAACTAAAAGTTAACAATACTCTTTTATCTGAAAAGATTTTCCTTATTAACAGTCCCAAAGGACAAAGAAGTTCAATGATTTGTTTTTATGTTTTTAGAGAAGAAGTGTCTTGAGTTTGATTTGTAACTCATGTTGCACTAGAGACTATGACTTAGGAGCGAATGCGTCGCATATCACCCTAAGGGTGTATACTAAACACTCTAGGCAATTGAGAGGAATCCACTCAATCACCATTTCCCAAGTAGCTTAAGGCTCGTAGCGTACAACATTCATTAGTCTTTATTATGTGTTTTGAAAACATTTGAAGATGAGGAGAGAAAGGATACACTAAAGGGAGACTAACTCAAACCTAAAAGTTGTCATGCAAAGTGGACTAAGAGTTGGGGTACAAAAGGGAACTACCTAATTTTATCATGCATGGTTTAGCCCCAAATGTCTATCATAACCTCTCTTGGATAAGAGAGATTAGAGATCCTAAGGGAAGAAAGACAAAAGAAGAGAAGAAGAAAGGAACATGCAAATGCAATTATGCAAACATAGAATGCACAAACAGGATGAAAGTGAGGGAGGAAATATGTGTGGGGAAGTAGCCTCCACAAGCTCATCTCAACCTCAAGCACACATATGAAAATGCAAAAGAAGAAAAAATAAGGAAATGCACAAGATGAGATCACACAACAAGAAGAAAATCACACAAAAATGCACCAAAAGTGGGATGAAATGGCCTAAACCAAACAACATCAACCACAATGCCATAAAGCAAAACAAATGAAAGGAAAGCCTAAAACAAAGTGAGTATGGGATGCTATATGAGGATAATAAGGAACTCATAATATGCACTCAACCATAAGCATCACAAACAAAGTGCAAAAGAAAGCACAAAGAAGTCCTCAAGGATTCATCATTTTAGGTATGCTTCAAGTACCTCTTAAGGAGGTACTAAGCCACCTTAAATGAGACTCCAAGGTCATGGGACAGAAGAGGGTATGAGAGAAAAGTGCTCAAAAGCAAAAGCAATCACACCAAATGAAAATGCAAGCACACACATAAAGGAAAGCAAACATGTCACACATGGAAACCCTAAATGGAAACTCCAAAAGGAACATAAGTTTGAACAAGTAAAGCACAACTTCATGACCTAAAATTGAGCAACCAGCAACCTTTACATGTTAGCAACATGAATAAAAAAGAATTGAAGGCTCAAAGGATCCATCAAAGTCATTTCCAAGACAAACTAGGTCAATGTGTATGTATGAACCTCCCTTTGGGGTAACTTAACTTGCAAGTTACCTCAAAATTAGGAAAATGTCTCAAAAAGGGCCAATTAAAATGCCACAAGTACTTCAAAGTGTTAGCAAACAGAGGCCAAGAAATCATAACCAAAGTCATCTCAAATTATCATCAAAGAAATTGATTCACATGGCTGCACCAATTTGAGAGAGGGTTATCGAGGGTCAACAAAAGCAAGGTCAAAGTCAAACCAAAACACAACCAAACAAGGGCAAAATGGTCCTCAAAAATCAATCAACTCATCATGGATATGAGGATTGATTTTCAGTCATTGGATCAAAAGGAAGAAGCAAAAACAAATCAAGAACTAAAACATGTCAAGAAATAGTTCAAACAAAACACCTCCAATTGATAATTCCTTTTTTAAATGAAAAATAATTCAAAAAAATAAAATAAAAATTCTAAAAAAAATAAAAGACATCTCAAAGTGTCCAGAAAATATTTTTGGGGATTTTAATCAATTGGAGAAGTATTTTAATAGAATTAATTCTAAACAGATATAAAACAAAAATAAAAAAGAAAAGAAAAATAAAAAGACAGTGGTGTAAAAAGCAATACAGAAGCGTGCAAATCAATGGGCCTCAGCTGCAGGGGGTGTGGAAAGCAAATGAGAGGTCCAGGTCCAAGAGCGTTTAAATGAAATGCAGAGTTTTGGCCAGATCCTGTGAGGTAAGTCAAAAGAGGCACACGGTGAATCATGTTTTAGGTTGTTGGATGGCTTGGTCAACAAATTAAACGGATCAAAACAAAACACGTGGCTCAGGCAAGGTTTAAAAATGAAAAAAAAGAGGGAGAAACCAGGTGGCCGGAGCACGGTGGCTCCGGTCGCCTTCTCTGGTGAGATCAAAACTCAGGTGGAACTCAACTTCACCGAATCTCATAAAATTATAGTAAAAAATCATCTACAAGTCACGTAGATCTCAAATCCATGGTCAAAATTCAATAATCATGCGTAAACAGGCCAAATCGAAGAGAAAAAGAAACGAGAAACTATCACAAAACATCACCAACAACAGCCAATTTTATCCATAATCCAACTACACAACTCATAGGTCATGATTATGCAAAAATGGTGTGCAATTACATCATGAACAGAGAGAATTTGTATGAGTAAGTTACCTAACGGAATAGCTCCATTGGACCTTGAAACTTTGATGAAGCTTGATGGAAATAAACCAGAAACACTACACAATCCTCCCTGAAGCTTTAGATGTGCTTGATTTGGCTTGAAATTTGATGAATCTCAAAATTCGTATTTCACTTTACCTTGAGCTTTAGAAATTGTGTTCTTGAGCAATTCTTCACCAAATTCACTTCTGAGGGTTTGTGTAGAATGTTGAAGTTATATACAATGGATTTGAAGGGAATTGAAACCCAATCAAAGTTGTTTTAGGTCCAATTGAAATCCAATTTTCTCTTGTGTTGTAAGTTTCAATTTGCGCATGGAAACTGAGCTGCAAGGCTTAGAAATTCATTCATTTAGCTTGCTGACAATGTGAATTGATCCAATGGCCAAGAATTGTTCCTCAATTTGATCTTGTGGTGGATATTTGAAAGTGTTACTTCATGGTGAAGCAAGCATGAAAATGGCCATGAAAAAGAGCTCAATTTGCAAATCCAAAATTGGCATTGTTCTTAGAATTATTTGTGGACTCAAAAAATGCATAAGGTTGCCTTGTAATGATTAAAAATCAATTAATTGCATTTTATGGCTTTTAATGCTTTTTCCATGAAAATTTCTTCACCAATTCTTCAATCCAAGCCAAATCAATGATAGGTTGATGTTTGTTGATGAAATTGACCTCATTTTGAGAAAGTTTGATGTTGGAAAGATTTCCATTTAAGATGTGCAAAGTGGTGAAATGGACCTATAATGAAAATGACTTGTAATCTTACTTTCCCAAAATACCCCTGCCTTGCAAGCTTCATATCTTGAGCTCTACAAATCAGATGAAAGACTTCTAGTACTATTTGGAAAGCTAAGATCATGAGGAACAACTTTCATGTTTGGGTCAAAGTGAGAAGAAACATACTTCTAGGTCAAAAATGTCTTAGAAGTTGGTTGACTTTTGTTGACTAAAATCACATTCATCTGAGGACCCATAACTTGTCAGCATCATAACTTGAGTTCTAGAAATCAGATGAATGACTTCTAGTACTTAAAAGAAATCTAAGAACATGCTCTACAATTCTCATGTTTGATTCAAGATGAGATGAGACTTTTATCTTGAGATATGTGGTCTTGAAGTTAGGCACTAAATAGGGGATTTTACACTGAGAACCCTAATTTAGTAACTCCTCACACTTTGGATTCTTCTCGATTGGATCTTGGAATAACATCTCAAATGCCTCAACACAACATTCCATGATAACCATGACTTAGAATTGAGTCTTAATCTCCTTCAATTTCTCAGTTGAATTAGGGTTGACCAGATGAAAACCCTAGATGCACCACTCTTGACTGTGGCCTCTTACACATGACACAACAACTTGAATAAACTCCAACATGGCTCTCAAAGCCTTCAATGAGCTTCCTCAACATCCCATATCCATAATAATGAATTCACAATCCTCTGATGATCTTCAACTGGCCTCCAAGTTAGGAGATATTCCACATACATCCACCAACTCTCTCAAAGAATATTGACCACCTCTTGATGACTTTGATGAGCATTCATTCTTGAGTAGAACCCCTTGCTTAGGATCAACACTCTTGGTAACCTTCTCTTGATAGGTAAACCTCTCTTGATCCCCTGTTAAATGAACAATGTTATGTAATGCAATATGCTAGAATATGAAATGAAACACAAACCAAGTAAAGAAAAAGGTTGGGCAAATTTTGGGGTACAACACGTTCACAGGGGATGTAAAATCTTCACCGTCCATAGTTGACAATATTAAGGCTCCTCCGGAGAAGATTTTTCTTACCACGTATGGACCTTCATAGTTGGAAATCCATTTGCCTCTGTGATCGGTTTGTGGAGGGAGGATCCTCTTCAGCACTAAGTCACCTGCCTAAAAATGTTGAGGGCGCACTTTCTGATTGAAGGCCTTCTTCATTTTACTTTGATATAGTCGACCGTGGGTGATAACTGCCAATATTTTCTCGTTAATCAGACTAAGTTGATTCAACATAGTCTTCACCCATTCTGCCTCATCAAGCTTCACATCAACCAACACCCTCAGGGAAGGAATCTCGACTTCTAGTGGTAGGACAACTTCCATACCATACACCAGCGAGAAAGGAGTTTCCCCAGTCGACGTATGCACCAAAGTACGATAACCATGTAAAGCAAAGGGCAACATCTCGTGCCAATCTTTGTAAGTTACCACCATCTTCTGTACAATCTTCTTGATATTCTTATTGGCTGCCTCAACAACACCATTCATCTTTGGACGATATGGAGAAGAGTTGTGGTGTTCGATCTTGAAACTCTGGCACAGTTCCTTCATTATCTTGTTGTTCAGATTCGAACCATTATCAGTAATGATTCGTTCTGGCACTCCATAACAGCAGATGATGTCCTTCTTAATAAAGCGAGCCATTACCTATCTAGTCGCATTGGCAAAAGAAGCTGCTTCTACCCACTTGGTGAAATAATCGATTGCCACCAAGATAAAGCCATGTCTATTGGAAGCGGTCGGTTCGATCTTGCCAATCATATCAACGCCCCACATAGCAAAGGGCCAAGGAAATGCCAAGACATTCAGAGGACTCAGAGGCACATGCACTTTATCAGCATAAATCTGACATTTATGGCACTTCCTGGCATACTTGAAACAATCAGATTCCATAGTCATCCAATAGTAACCTGCTCTCAACAGTTTCCTAGACATTGCATGTCTGCCAGCATGTGTTCCGAAGGAACCTTCATGGACTTCTTCCATTAGCAATCTTGCTTCATTTTCGTCCACACACCGTAACAATACCAAGTCGAAGTTTCTTCTATAAAGCACATCGTCCTTGTTCAAGTAGAAGTTTCCTGCCAACCTTCTCAGAGTCTTCTTATCCCGACTCGATGCCCCAGGCGGATACTCTTGATTCTTGAGAAAATTTCTGATATCAAAATGCCAAGGTTTCCCATCTGATGCTTCCTCTACTGCAAATATGAACGTCGGTCTATCGAGGCGCATGATAGTGATCATCGAAGCTTCATTCCAATAATTCACTTTATACATCGATGATAAGGTTACCAAAGCATTTGTCATCTGATTCTCGGCCCTCGGCACATGATGAAACTCCACTCTGTCAAAGAAAGGCAGCAATCTTCTAGCATAATTCATATAAGGTACCAGATTGGGTTGATGAGTCTCCCATTCTCTTTTAATCTGGTTGACGACTAAGGCTGAATCACCATATACATCAAGGTTCTTGATTCTCAAATCAATAGCTTCTTGAGTCTCCCATTCTCTTTTAATTCACCGAGTACACAACCCATTGAGTTCTCAAGAACCGTCAAGTACATAATCAAAGGTCTCCCTGCCACTGGTGTAACACCCTGATTATGATTTCCCATTTTTGTTGAGTCTTTTATTTTATTTGGATGATTATTATTTTATTTATGGAATTGGTGTGTTAATATGTTATGTTTGCATATTGTGTTATTTTATCGTTTTTGAGAGTTTTCGGGGAAATTAGGTTGGAGGGTATTTTAGATATTTCCTTAATTAATGTTAAGTTAGAAATTTTGTGTGAGAAAATGAATTATTAGATATTTTGAGAGAAAAAATAATAGAAAAGAAATAGAATAGAAAGATATAAGAGAGAAAAATGAGAGAAAAGCGAAATAGAAAGAAAGAGAAGAGAAAGAAAGAAGAAAAGAGAAGAAAACAGAGAAAGTTTGGAAAATCATCAAGAACACTTCTAGGAATCGATTTGATCGGGTAAGGGTGTGAAATATTGTTATCTTATCATTGTATATGATTATGTATGATTTTGTTTGCATTGTTTTGGTTGTTTTTTTCCACATATTTCCATTTTAGGTTGAATTGGTAAAATTGATAGAAACCGATATTTTCACAGTTAGAATTCGAAATAAATTGTGTAGTTTAGTCGAGAAATATTAGGCCATGACTATTGAAACTTGTTTGATTGAATTCAGGTGATTTCGTAACTTTTGACATTTTTGGATAATTGAGGGTTTGAGATTTGAGTGGAAATCGAACGTCGTAGAAATCATGTTTAATGGTTCTAATTCACTATTATATGTTAGGTGAGTATGAGTATGTGTTTGTTTCGAAGAAAAGAATTGAATCGGTCGGATTTTCGGGCAAAAATGCAAAATCCCGTAGCAGTTTTTAGGCAAAATTCTGGTTTTTCGGAAAACTTCGAAAATTTATATCTTTTGATCCGTAAGTCGGTTTTAGTCCCCGTTCGAAGCGTTGGAAAGCTAAAGAGATGTTCTTTCTAGGAAAAATGGTTTTGATGTTAGTGTATGATCCAATTATAGCAGAAAATACGAAACGTGTCATTTTGTCAACTTTTACCGTCGTGAACGGGTGCGTTTGATGTGTTATCATACTGTATGTTTTCGATATATAACGTGTAGCTTGTGTGCTGTTATATGATATGTTGTGGGTAGCCGTATGGCGTGAATCCTAGATTGTGGAATATATTGTGAATGTATATAGATTGTACGTGATAGAATGAGATGAATGCATGAATATATTGTGAATATGTATGCATTTCAAGAGTGTCTTGAGTCATTTTGTATGTGAAGCATAATGGTGTACATTCTTGTGTTGTGTGATTCTAATGAGAATCCGTTGTAACGTCGTGTGCCTATGTGAGGTGTGAGCGATGATTACAAACGATTGTGTGCCTAGGTGAGGTGTGAGCAATCGGATTGTGTGTCTATGTGAGGTGTGAGCAATCCACAAATATTGTGTGCCTATGTGAGGTGTGAGCAATGGGTGAACATCGTAGGTCTGACGGGGAGTTATATTGGTAACGAGCAATGGTTCCAATAAGTTCCTGAGTGAACTTGAGATGATTGAGTCGGTACCGCATTGCATTTGCATAGAGTCGTGAGTCGGTCTCTATGATTTGCATTTATCATCTTTATAATTGTGCATTGGTGAATAAACATAAATGTGTATGTTTATGTGGAATGATAAGAATTGTGAAAGTATGCATGATGAATATGCTTGGTTATATATATATATATATATATATATATATATATATATATATATATATATATATATATATATATATATATATATATATATATATATATATATATATATATATATATATATATATATATATATATATATATATATATATATATATATATAGACACACACACACACACACACACATTGTGATGTATATGAGTGAGTTATGATGAATTGTGGTGAGAATGTAGAATATGTGTATTTTTATGCTAAGATATATAATTATATGCATTGTTATTATGATAATATTTCTCACCCTTCTGCTGTTTTATGATGCTCTATGAGGCATTGCAGAGTAGGTATGTTGGTGGTCTTTTGTGAAGCGTGTCTTCATTCTTTTGGTCGGTCGGCTCTGATATGTAACGCCGGGTAGCTAGGATGTACATGATTCTTTTGTGATACATTTGTATATGTATCTTGTTGTTGAATGTTTATGTAAACATGACTTATGTTGTTGAATCATACTGGATGATATATATATATATATATATATATATATATATATATATATATATATATATATATATATATATATATATATATATATATATATATATATATATATATATATATATATATATATATATATATATATATATATATATATATATGTTTGATGTTATCAATGTTTAGATTTTCCACTTTTATTCTAAATTTTGAGATGTGGGTGTAAGGACTAAGTTCCTCTGTTGCAAAGTTACCCCATTGTTGCATATCTTTTGTTGAGCAGTGTCGCTACTGCGAAAATCGGCGCCGGATGACAGAAGAGTCGCCACCGTGCGTTATTTATCCCTCAGAGCGGGAAAGGAAACGCTCGAAGTAAACCTCGCAAAAAACGGGGAAAGGTATGGTCATCGCAACCAAAACCTGGGTTCGGGAGTCGGTTACGCAAGGGGAAGGTATTAGCACCCCTCACGTCCGTCGTACTCGACGGGATCCACGCTTGCTTGGGTTGTCTAAAGGATGCAAAACAATCTATCTACGGCTGCTAAATCTAAACGGAAAGGAATTGACTCGATAGAGCGTCGCACTCTATGCCTACGTATTCTCAAGAGAGAAAGTCAGAGTCAACGTAGTTCGGGACTACGGGGAAATTGGCTCGCCAAGACCTCGCGTCTTGTGCCTACGTACTTCCACACTTCATGGAAGATCAGAGCTTTACGTAGTTCAGACTAACTACGGCTAAACAAAACATTCTCACACAGCAATGAGAAAAACAACTGGCTTCACAGGGTCGGGAACCTATGGGCAAAACTATGGCTTGGTCTCAAATGCACTCGGGCAAGAGAGAAAAGGGTATCAATTAATCGTCAGCGAGAAAGTCTCGATCGCACAGCCGCGAGAGAACAAAAATTAGTCGTTAGTGTGCTCGCTAGGATATCGCATCCTATGCCTACATATTCTCGTCTGGTACGAGAAATCAGAGCAGCTGTAGTTCGGCTACTTCGGGACCACAGCTCAAATCTCGTTTTATTAATCTCTGAAAAAAATGATTACAATGATGGAATACTGAAAATAAATCTCCTAGGAAATACTATCCTATTCTATCCTGAAAAATTGAATGGAAAATAGCCCCCTAACAAATGGGCTTCTAAACTATCCTAAAATCGTAAAATAACTTCTATGCAAATATATCCTAAATGAAAATGTACTTAAAAAATATTAAACCTACTTTAATATTTTTTCTCTTTTTTATTCTTTTCTCTTCAACATATTTTTCTACGTTTTTCTATGTATTTTTTCACAATATTTTCACCCTTTTTTCAATATATTTTTATATATTTTTCTCCATTTCTTCTTTTCATATTTTCTCCTTTTCTTCTTTTCATATCTTCTCTTTTTTCTTCTTTTCAATATGTATCTATTTTTTCTTTTATTCAAATTCTTTTTTTCTCTAAAATATATTTTTCTTTATTGCTTTTCTTTTTCTATTATTTTTTTCAATATGTTTGTCTATTTTTCCACATGAAACAATATATACAAAAAATATAAAAGAAAAGGAAAATAAGGGGAGGGGGTATGCTGGTTACAGGGGTGTGCAAGTAAAATAACAAAAAAGAACACAGCAAACTGGGCCCAGCCCAGCTTGCTTGCTGCAAAAAACGTAGGGTGGTGTAGTAAGTAACAAGGGAGTGTGGTTCAGTAAACGCACGTGGGCCCAGCCCGTTGTTCAGCAAAAAAATGAGGGGGATGAGTCTCAAAAAAATTGATTGGGCCTGAGTCCAGCCCACCGACCCGTCCTTTCCTTCTCCCCTTTCACTCTCATTCTGCAGAAACCCTAATGCTCTAACTTCTTCTTCCCACTTGCTCGTGGCGCCGCCGCCGTCTTCCCTTCCTTACCCTCGTTCTCGTATCTGCTCAATATTGCTCCAACACGAAGACATAAATCTCGGTTGATGATCGCCTTGGAGTTCTGGATCTGGATCGTAATTCCCTCTGAAGGTTCGCATGCATAGCGATTTCTAGAGAACGAACTGAAGGTTTGATGTTCTTGACGGTGATATCTATGAACACTTGTTGTTCTTGATGAAGAACGGTGTGTACTGGGATTCTGTTGAACATTGCATGTTGAAGATGATCGTGGATGATGATTGATGATGTTGATCAGTTGAATCTGGGAGATACGGAGAACCTTGAAGAACTTTCTGGGTTTTAGGTGAAGATTGTTGCATGTTTCTTGTGGTTGAGATTCGAGTACGCATGTTCTTGGAGTTGCGTTCTGGAGATTGCAGGATGAAGGCGTTGTTGATTATGGAGATGATTGTTGAAGGTTGAATCTGGAATTTGGACGTTTCTGGTGAGATGCGCGGTGGAGGTATGAAGATGGTGATGTTGATGATCGGAGTTCTGGGATTCTTGATGAAGGCTGAAGAGGATGAATGTTGAAGATTCTCCTGGGAAAATGATGAACGCGATGAAGGCGCGGTGAATCATGCTTGGAGATCGTTGAAGGGAGCTTTCTGGAAATTCCTGGGTTGAGGACGATGAAGAACACGTATGGTTGATGAAGGTTGGAGGTTCCTGGGGAGATTCACGGTGGTCGGAAGTTGGATGAGGAAGATGAATGTTGATTGGATCTGGAGATGATGGTGGTTTTAGGGTTTGAGGTGGTGCAAGATGAAGGTTTGCTCGGGGAAGAAGAGAGGAAAGGAACAGAATCTGGGTAAAAATGACCTCCGGCGATATTGATGGTGGCCGGAGTAAGTTAGGTCGCCGGCGATGAGCTGTTACGGTGGCCAGAAAGGTAGGGGATGGTGGTTGCATGGCCGCCGACCATGCAACTGGTGGCGTCCGGTGAGATTTGTGGAGGTGACACTTGGCACGGTAGTGGAGGGAGTCTCTGCATGCTTGCCACCTGTTGTGGGGCGTGGCAGAGAGAGATGAACGGAGGGCTACGTGGCGTGTGAGTGTTGTGCAGCGTGGGGCCAGCCTCGTGTGAACACGTGTGCAGCTGAGCTTTATAGCCTGAGGAATTCTGGACCGTTCTAGAATCTTCTGGGACTCGCTGGAAAGAACTGGACGAATTCTGGATTAATCTGGACAAAAAAGCTCAAACTGGGCCTGCGAATTGAGATTGAGGCCCACTACGAAAATGAAACAAAAACCCAAAAACAATCTGAATGGATTAATGAATTAATAATGGATTAAACGAAAAACATAAAACTAATTACTAATTAACTAAATGAAGTAAAATTCTGATTAACCTAAAGCTAACTAATCTAATTAATTCTGAATTAAATCTAAAAGAAAAGAGAAAAACTCTATTAATTCTGTATTAAATTCTAAAAAACTATATTACTTATTAAAATTCTATAAAAGAAAATAAAAGAAAAACCTATTTATTTCTATATTAAAACCTATTAATATCCTATATCTAAAATATACTCAAAAATTCAATTATTCTAAAAGAAAATCTATATTATTCTATAATATCTATTAAATCCTAAAATGATTAAAATCTATTTAAAAAGAATTAAAACTATTAAAAAATCCTATTAAATCCTAAAAAATGCCAATAAAATCCAGAAAAATCACAATAATTCCCAGAGGAACAAAATAAGCACCGAACGACACATAACACCGCGAGAGCGCACCAAAATAGCCGGTAAAAATAAACGGGCACCGAAATATCCCAAAAATACGATTCTACCTATCTAAACCGATTAAAACACCTGAGACGCGAGACGAGAGCTGTGATCCCGATAAAATCAAAACAAATGAGAAAAATGCACTGTATGCAATATGCAGATGCGAATGCGGTAATGCGTCGAAACATCGAGCCAAATACGAGACCCTGTTGGTCAAATTTTGGGGTGCAACAGCTGCCCCTATTCAAGCGACTTCGACCTGAATGGTTGAAGAACGCTCAGCCTTCAAACATTCAAAGGTAGATGACGGTTGAATACAAATGGAACCCTGAAATTTGCCAACCGCGGGAATATACTGCAAAACTGCTTGAGGAATAGCTTCCAATAAACTGAAGTTTGGTTGTCACGGCAACAACTGGTCAATTTTCTGATAAAATTTTCTTCTCCTTTTCAACACCTGTGTGACGCCACAAGTATTGAAATAATTCTTCGCAAAGCAAACACCTTGATTCCCATCTCTCTCATGGGATCAAATATGGTCAACTCACAGTTCACTGCGAACTTGAGGACAATTCTCCTGGGGAATTCTGAATGGAACTGCCTGGCACCTATTTTGACGAAGGCGGCAGCTTCAGAAAAGCTTGATATATGTCGATCTTTGTTGTTGTTTTTTTCCGATGCTGACGTAACAACCAAATGAAGAATCACTCCGCTGGGGAAGTCGAGAAGCTGAACCAAACAACTCTGCAGGTGAACAAATTCGCAATCCAATAGGTAACCATCCTGGTCTATGTTTCGACATGCGTATGCTTGATAATGATGCAATGCCCTATATGACATGTAAATGCTATGCGTTTTGTTCGAAAATGCGATGCCCAGACGGCATGGATATGTTTGTATGAATGCAAATCTACCGATATATGCCAATGCTAATGCAGGCTCGAGTTGCCAGAGAAAACCAGGTCTGAAAACCACTTGGCAAAATAAATGCCGAAGATAACGTCAACTCTACTGGGGATGAACTGAAGCCACAGAATCACCTCAGCAAAATAAATGTTGGAAAAGGGAAATCGAATCCGCCGGGGATAACTGTTTTGCTGGAGAAATAAAAAAGCAACCCTGCTTGGCGACTTCACTGAGGAAAGAAAGAACAACTCTGCTCGGGGATGCTTTCTTCAAACCATTGGCAACTGATTGTGCTCTGCGGGGATTGACCCGAGCTGGGATTGATTGCGCGCGGCACACTGCTGGAAATGCCCCTACTATCAAGGATGTCACTCTTAATCTGCTGAGGACCCTTCTGATCCTACTCTGATACGGGGTGACAATACAATCTCGACTCTTCCGGGGATAATAAGCAACTTTCATCTGCTGAAGAGTAACAATTCTGATTTAACAACGTCCACAAGGAATTCAAACATTACTCGGAGCGCTGGCATCCGTCGAGCTTCGTATCGGGGAACATGACAACATGCGGGTCATTGGGAAATACTGTGTCAGATACCTTTAGGTTTTTTTTTTTTGTTTTTCTTGTTTAGGGTAAACGTGAATTATGTACACAGTGGAAGATGCAAGAAATACTAGACGAGAACTAGCATTCAGGGTGGACTACCAGGCGAGAGCTGATAGGAAAATAGGTTAGGAAAATTGAACGCAAATTGATTTTTGTGTTTTGAACATCAGACGGGGCTGACTGGATAACAGACTGAGGCATAGACAACCAGGCGAGAACCGGCTGAAAGCTGACGTACCTAGGTTAAAACACACGATGATCGGACGAGAACTGATTACGCGATGACATGTACCAGGCGAGAACTGATACAACACTTGAAGAAACGGTGACCAGGCGAGAACTGGTTACAATAAACTGCACCAGACGGGAACTGATGCTTACAATAAACTGCACCAGACGAGAACTGATGCTTACAGAAGGGTGGGCCAGACGAGAACTGGTTACCGGTTTGCCAGGCGAGAACTGGACTTTGGAAACGACTGGTTATTGACACGCAACAGGTTTAGACTGCAGGATAATGATCCAACGACAACAAGACCTTCTTATTTGAAAGGTTCAGGTTTTGATAAGGGTACTGACATGATTCCCCGATACTCAACTCCGGCTGGGGATAAACAAGCTGGCTGAACAACTTGCTCCAGTACACTCAGCTGGGGACAGGAAGACTGGCTTTGAACAACTTGCCCCAGTGCAATCAACTTGCCCCAATCTAACTCTTGGGAATACTTGCTCTGAACAGCTTGCTACGAGACGACCTCGAGAATATTTGCCCCGACATCTGCACGACAAAAGAATCCAATCTCCAATTAAACACCTAACAACCCAGTTGATTTCAACATTCTCTGCGATGACTTGCCCCTGAATGAGCGTTCTAGCGACTTAACCCGATCTGATTATCTACCTGAAGTATCTGCTTTCAAATCTCAGCATTCTGCATAATTGTCCCTGATTGGCTCTCGAGAAGACTCCCTCTGATCAACTGCTTCTCAAACATACTGCCCCTGATCAACTGAAACTTCGGGACTTGTCCTCAGACTGACTGATTCCGAACTTACTGGAAGATAATGCCCCTGATTCATAGGTCTTCACAACATACACCATCCTGGTTCAGATGGCTGAATTACTCAGTCCTGCTCGATTATTCCTTGGTGGAATTTCTCTCATGCTAATTACTAACCTGCAATTAAAAATTGTCTATTCACGAATGGTAATCTTAATGCAGTGGTCATGCAGATTTTTGAAAAAATTTGAGCTGTCACTCATTTACATGCATATGATTGTGAGTGACGAGTGAACCAAAGTTCAAACGCAGTGCTTACGTGGTCAGTGAAAAATGCAACAAGGATGTGACTAGCAAGTCAAGAAGGAGTCAGGTTACTCAACCTTATCGTAATGCGCTTCAGACTAACCCTACCTCAATTAGGTCTTTTAAGGGTTGTATCGTGGTCGGGTTCACGGTTCGTGAAACAAAGGATATTTGGCTCAAATTTTGATTTGTACCCACCCTGTCTACGTGATGATCTCCGATCCTAAGGTTCAGTTAACCTGGCACAAGCGCTCGCCTCTTCGAGAGGTATGTTGAATGGTAAGAACCACAATTAAGGAATTCACAAGCTTTTCTTCCAGAGTGATAGTTACTCCTTCTTCGCTTTCGGTGTCTGTGTACACGACTTTGTGATTCGCTGGGGAAAAATTTCTTTTTATCCCTTCTTTTTCATTCTTTTGATTCCCTAATTTTTTCCTGGACTGACTCCTTTTGAGTTCTTTTCGATTTTTCGATTTCTTTTGAAGTCCAGCGGGATGCCCTGATTTTTGCCTAAGTATTAGCCTTCCAGCTTTTCTTTCTTTTTACTTAGCGGGCTTTCTTTCTTTCTTTCTTTTGGAACAAAGTCGTGTGACACTGGCTGTCTTGATTGCTCCGAAAGGATTGTAACTGTCTCACTCCTGATTGGTGAGGTTTGACCTCTTGAAAGGTATAAACTGATTGGTCCTTGAAAGACAACACTCCTCTGCAAGACTTGAACGCTCGGTCAAGCTAACTGACAACTACCCTGCCCCGGGTTAAGATGTGAGGGTTTATAAGTCCGAAAAAACTTCTACTTCCTGGCTCGAAGTCGTTGACAAGGGACTAACTCCTTATATCTCCAGTGTTTGGGGAATTTGAAACAATGCCTTGTACGTCATCGGTACGGTCTTATCTGAAAGCCTACGATCATAGGTTTTGAGTTTAGTTTCGTCATCCTCCCTCTAATCTTTGCTAGTCACAGTGGAAAAGTGGAGTGAATAAAAATGCAAGTGTCAGTGCAATGCAGTAAATGAGCGACAGCGACATGATTAATTCAGAAAAATGCATAGTCACTTTATTATTATCACCATTCAAAACATACAATGCTTAAACGCAGGTAGTAACTAACAGAAAAGAAACTACAAATGCAAATGATGAAAAGTCCGAGGACTGCCAATGCTGAGACGCCCGCCTGTCTGAACCACTGGCTTTTGCTGGGGAATACCTTCCGAGTCTACGAGCTTAGACAGCTGAGCGGTTGGGATGAACAAACAGAAATCCTTCTCGAAAGGAAATGCGATCCTGATCAATCAACTGCTGTACCTTTGCCTGAAATGCTTTACAATCTTCCGTTGAATGCCCTGGAGAGCCACCATGATAACCACACTGAACGTGGGGCTTATACCCAGGAGGGTAAGGTTCTGGAACTGGCTTAAGAGCTTTAGGTTCCACCAAAGACTTCTGGATCAAAGAAGGTAGCAACTGGCTATACGGCATCGACACTGGGTGAAAAGGAGCTTTCCTTCGTTCCAAATTGTTGCGAGGTCGATTCTGATTCTGACGCTGATTCTGATAACCTCGGCCACGAGTTCGCTGCTTTGCAATGGAGGCGACATAAGATTCCTGATATGGTGCCCCAGGTACGGCTGTCTGCTCAGTATAACAAGCCACGGGAGGTACTGATCTCTGATAAGATGATGAACCAACAAAATTCACTGATTCGCTTCGAGGATATTCAACCTTTGGCATGACTGAGTTGATCACAACTTCTTCTTCATCCTGATAGTCACAAGGGTATTCAGTTTCACCAGCTTGATCATATGAAGTAATCTGAATTTTCCCCATTCTTATGGAGTACTCGAGGCGTTCTCCTAATGCTACCACGTCAGAGAAACTTGCCGGAATTCCGAGCAATCTTTTGAAGTACGGATATTGTAGGGAATCTACAAACATGCTTGCCAGCTCTTGATCTAACAGCGGTGGACGCACTCTAGCAACAAATTCTCTCCATCTCTGAGCATACTTCCTGATAGGTTCATTGTCCTCTTGAGACAACTCTTGCAAATGCATGCGATAGGGAGCTATGTCCAGGTTATAATCGTACTGCTTCAGAAAAGCTCTGGCTAAATCCATCCATGACTGAATCTGAGTTCTCTCTAACTGCATATACCACCTCAAAGATGCCCCAGTCAGACTATCTTGAAAGCAATGGATCATCAACTTATCATCTCGCGCAAACGCAGTCATTCTTCGACAGAACATCATCAAATGCAGCTTCGGACAACTATCTCCCGTGTACTTTTCGAACTTCGGCACTTTGAACTTGTAAGGCAACACCAGGTCAGGAACCAAACACATGCCTACAGCATCTAGGTTGACAGCATCTTTGGCTTTCAAAGCTTTTATTCCTTCTTCCAACGCTCGGAGTCTTCTACCATTTTCAAGAGATCTTGGATCTACCATCCCAGCCATTGGAATATCTCTTCGGTAATTCACCACAGGGAAAGCAACACCTTGATAGTTAACAGGAGGAGGACGCTCATTCCGGGCAACAAACTGCTCATGTCGATCTCGGTTCTCAACAGAAGGCTGTACAACTTGGTCTGCAGCAATGTTGTTCACTTGCGGGAAGTCTTCCATGGAATCATACAGAGGGTTGGACGCCATAGTGAACCCCGTCAAGGTGTTAGGAGACTGGAAATTGCCTTCAGACATGGCTACCAATAGTCTTTAGCTGACTTCAATGCTTGATTCTGCTCTACTCAACCCCTAGGTAAGTCTCTGACAATCAACAGCTGCTCGGCTCAAAACTCCGGGTAATCACCTTCAGGAGACAAAGGCTGGATCAGAACTCTGGCTAACTGGAGGACAATATGCAATGCAACACTGATATGCATATGATATGCAAAATGCAGCAAACACGGGACCACAGCCCCCACACAAAATCTGAATACTGCTGCGCTGACGGAGACGTTCTCTCTGAAGAGAAGACCAGAATAACGGGTAGGTTGGAAGTCAAGTTTCCTGCACAAAAAAACCCCCCACTCACAGGTGTGGACCTATATCTGACAAGGTACGGCATCCTATGCGGTTGTCAGCGTCACAGACTTTCATGAGGAATGATACGATTCCCAGAAGGAGTGGCATCGTCATCTCATGAAGAGGCCTCACTTAGCTGACTTCCAAATGATCGGTTCCCAGAGTCGACAATCCTCACGTCTGGACTCCCCTCAGATCCTCAGGACCGGAAAGGAGCACCTCTGCGAGAACCTCGTCTGAGCGCATATTTTCATAGGGAACTGTGCCTACTCAGCAGACAGGTTCGTCTACTACTTCACAACTATCTCTAGGTGTATACTCAAGCCCAGGTCCGGCTTCTCTCAATATCATAGAACACCCGTAACACCCCAACAGCAACAGATAATATCGATAAATAAGCCCCAAAATAGCCAAGCAAACAAGCGCTAGGATTGACTCTCTCCGAGGGACGTTGGATCCCACAATTGACTCGCTTTCGGGACGTTGGATCCCTAGGAAACTATCAAGTCCCCAGCAGAGTCGCCAGCTGTCGCTACTGCGAAAATCGGCGCCGGCTGACAGAAGAGTTGCCACCGTGCGTTATTTATCCCTCAGAGCGGGAAAGGAAACGCTCGAAGTAAACCTCGCAAAAAACGGGGAAAGGTATGGTCATCGCAACCAAAACCTGGGTTCGGGAGTCGGTTACGCAAGGGGAAGGTATTAGCACCCCTCACGTCCGTCGTACTCGATGGGATCCACGCTTGCTTGGGTTGTCTAAAGGATGCAAAACAATCTATCTACGGCTGCTAAATCTAAACGGAAAGGAATTGACTCGATAGAGCGTCGCACTCTATGCCTACGTATTCTCAAGAGAGAAAGTCAGAGTCAACGTAGTTCGGGACTACGGGGAAATTGGCTCGCCAAGACCTCGCGTCTTGTGCCTACGTACTTCCACACTTCATGGAAGATCAGAGCTTTACGTAGTTCAGACTAACTACGGCTAAACAAAACATTCTCACACAGCAGTGAGAAAAACAACTGGCTTCACAGGGTCGGGAACCTATGGGCAAAACTATGGCTTGGTCTCAAATGCACTCGGGCAAGAGAGAAAAGGGTATCAATTAATCGTCAGCGGGAAAGTCTCGATCGCACAGCCGCGAGAGAACAAAAATTAGTCGTTAGTGTGCTCGCTAGGATATCGCATCCTATGCCTACATATTCTCGTCTGGTACGAGAAATCAGAGCAGCTGTAGTTCGGCTACTTCGGGACCACAGCTCAAATCTCGTTTTATTAATCTCTGAAAAAAATGATTACAATGATGGAATACTGAAAATAAATCTCCTAGGAAATACTATCCTATTCTATCCTGAAAAATTGAATGGAAAATAGCCCCCTAACAAATGGGCTTCTAAACTATCCTAAAATCGTAAAATAACTTCTATGCAAATATATCCTAAAAGAAAATGCACTTAAAAAATATTAAACCTACTTTAATATTTTTTCTCTTTTTTCTTCTTTTCTCTTCAACATATTGTTGCACCCCAAAATTTGACCAACAATTATTTATTCATTGAGTGTTTGAAAATGGATACCTTCATCAGAAAGTTCAAGAGATCCTCAGAGGAAGTGGATTGAAACCAGGTTTGTGTGCTTCATAGCTTGAGAGTTGTGGGTGCTCCTCAGATGATGCTGAGACTTTGAGAATGAACTTGATGTTTTGAGAAAGCCTATGAGATGTCTTGATGGCCTTCATGAAGCCCAGAGAAGTCACTATGCAAGAGTTCAGAAGATTCAACCATGAATGATAGAATTAGGGTTTTGACTGGGTCAACCCTAGGATAACTGAAGATTTGGGGAAGGTTGAGACCCAATCCAAGGGCCATGAGATCATGGAATGATGCATAGAGATGATATAAAGATGATTCCTAGGCCAACTCATCATGAGTGAGGAGTTTGAGAAGTTTCAAGTCAGGGTCCCCAAGGATTGTCAGTGAAAAACCCTAATTTGATCCCTATCTTCCAGGCAGTTTTAGCTCAAGATGTGATTGATATCTCACCTTCCCCATAACATTAATGTTGTAGAGCTTGTTCTAAGCTTTAATTTGAGTGGTGGAAGTCCTTGATAGGAGTTACAGAGCTCAAGTTATGGTTTTGACAAATTACAGGTCAGCAGAGGTGTGTGAATCTGGGTCCTTGAAAGTCACCCAGCTTGCAGACAACTTTTGCCCTAGTAGGATGATTCCTATGACTTCTTGGTCAACATGAATGTTGAATAGCATCTTCTTAGATTTAATTTGAGTGGTGGAAGTCCTTGATAGGATTTGTGGAACTCAACTTATGGTTTGAACAAGACAGGGGTATTTTGGTCATTTGTCAGTTATAGGTCATTTTAGCCAATGCCTAAAACTCCTATTTCCAAGCCTCAAATGGAAAAACTCAAAACATGAAAGTTGTTCAAAATGGGATTTTAAGTCTAGAAAGAAGGTCACAAATTGTTGGAAAAGCTCATAGCATGAAGTTACATGATTGGTCAAAAATGAACTAAAAATGGCATATAAGTTTGAAAAGTTGAAATTGAAAATTGGTTTGGAAGATCCACAAATCCAAAATAGGTCATCCAATATATCATTTTGATTGGAAACATCATTTTGAGAACATTGGTTTATATAGAATTTTGATTTAAGGCTTTAAAATGGGTGATGCTTTGAAAACTTGTTACTTGAAAAAGAAGGCAACTTTGAAATAGCTTGCACAAGTGAAAGGAAGGGCTGATTTTCATTCATTCCTTCTCAATATCTCACATAAGGAGAATTTGACACAAGAATAAGGACTTGGTGCATGAGATATGGATCATTCAAAATACCATCACATGATACTTTCCACACTTTTCTAGATGATTCTAGAAGGATCCAGCTCCTTCCATCCATCATTATATAAAGAGTGATCCACAAGGAGTTCAAGGTTGGGTGATAGAGAGAGATTTCAGAGGAGAGAGAGAGAGAGAGAGAAATAGCCATTGAAGCACTTTCTTCAAGTTCAAGCAATTCAAGAAATCTGCATCTACAAGCCATCTCTTTCACAACAAGTGCAAACAGAAACTTGTGCATCACAAGAGGATCTCATTGCAGCCATTACAAGCCTTGAATCCATTCCCACGAGCACCTACCATCATCACTTGACAGGTTGGTTTCTCTCCATAATTCTCCTAATTTATGCACTTTCAAGTAGTTCTTTAGGTATAGGATTGATGCATTAGGTTAGTTGATTAAACCCTAGGAGTTAGAGCAAGATTCGTGAGGTTCCATAACAGGTGAGTGATCCTTTAAACTCCAAGAGCTAGCTGTTTAGGGAGTTTTAATTAGCATGGATTAGGTTAGATTAACTAGGGTAGCATGTAGAACAAGTTTAGGCCCTTAGGTTGAAGCTTTACCATGGTTGATCTCAGATGAACATGGTGGAACCATGATCTTAAGGTCCTCTGTTTGAATGATCTAGGGGGAGTTAATGAAAACTACACGTAGGGTTGGATTCCTCGTGTTTAGTAGATCACTTTTGCTTTTAGAATTTTTGAAATTCATCAATTGTGGAGAGAGAACGCATGGCTGGAAGTATGCTGCTTGAAGCGCATGAACCCTGAAACCCTAGGTCAGTTTGGGGACGATGGCTGTCCATCGTTGGATTAGTCCCCAGCTTTTGACCTATTCCATTCATCGTGCGGCCCAAATTGAATAGCGAAAGCGGAGGGAAAATTTGAAAAGCAAAACGCAGCCGTTTGGTTAAGTGAGGCGCGTCTGGGCCTAAGTGGAAATCACTATTCGCACCCCCCTTTATCTGGCCCAACTAAATTGAACTGGCGTGTATTCCTATCCCCACCCCCATCCCTTTCAATTGTTTTAAATTCCTTTTATTTTCTTTTAATATTTTTCTTGTCTTTAGAAATTCATAAATAAATGAAAAATAACTCTTTTTTGTCCATTCTTTTTTCTATGTTGAGATAATTTTGTGTAGAAAAATATAAAAATAAAAATGGAATTTTATTTTTAATGTAGAATTTTTAGTGGTATTTTTCTTTAATATAGTGTATTTTCTTTCTTTTAGTTGATACCTCATTTTGCAAAAATTGTTTTAGGACCTTCCTTTAGTCTTTTTAATCCATTCTTTTTTGTGCAATTAGATGATGAATCATAGTTCCCCATAGGATTTATTCTAGAATTTTAGGATTAAATTTTGATTAGTTTAATTAGGGTAGATTTAGGGTATCATAATTAGGGTTTAGGTTGTGCATAGGTGAGGAAATTCATTTTCTTTAGATAGTTTTGTCTTGATTTTAGGGTAGAGGCCTATGTGGATGTTATGGGTAGATGTTGTAGACCCTTGTGAGCAGTTGTTAGATTTTTCCCCCTTGGTTTAGTATTTTTAGGTATTTTCTGAAGTTGCCTGATGATTTTGTCTGCCCTGTGGTCATTTGTTCATCTCTGGGGGTTTGTTGTGGGGAATTTGTTGTGGGGCTTGTGTTGTCTTGAAGACCTGGTTGGAGAGCATGATGAAGAGAAGATTGTAGATCAAGACTCAGAGACCCAGAGCTTAGCTTGTTCCCTGCCTGTGAGGTTTGAGATCCTGAAGTTTGAAGGAAGTTCATGGTACTTTCCTGAGGAAGGCACTATGAATGACTTTCATTCTTTCTTCTCACCTCTTTCTTAAGTATCCAATGATGTTGGAGCCAACTTGTGAGTTTAATTTCTCCTGAGGAGGAATGTAAACTGATCACATGTTGTTGAGCCACATGGGATACAACTCCTAAGTGAAAGCCTCCTAGTACTTTCCTGAGGAAGGTCCTATGGGTCTATTCACTTAGTTCCATTAGTTTATCTAGGATTTCTCAAGTATCCAATGATGTTGGAGCCAACTTGTGAGTTTAATTTCTCCTGAGGAGGAATGTAAACTGATCACAGTTGTTGAGCCACATAGGATACAATTCCTAAGTGGAAGCCTCCTAGTACTTTCCTGAGGAAGGTCCTATGAGTCTATTCACTTAGTTCCACTAGTTCAGATAGGATTTCCTAAATATCCAGTGATGTTGGAGCCTGCTTGTGAGTTTAGTTTCTCCTGAGGAGGAACGTAAACTGATCACAGTGGTTGAGCCACATAGGATATGACTCCTGAGTATACACCTCCTGGTGCTTTCCTGAGGAAGACACTATGAGTCTGCTTACTTAGCTCCCTATCTTTGGTAAGCTTGTTCTGAAGCTTGAAGGCTGGGATTGATTTCTTTTGGTTAGGTTTTGCTTTAGGGCTTGGCTTAGATTTGATCAGGATTCTGTGTTAGGGTTAGGATTAGATGTAGATCATTTCTTTCTCAAGCATGTGTTTTGTTTGCCTGATGGCACTTCATGTCTCTTATCTGTTTATTGCTTGATAGCATGATTGTTTACCCTTCAGTATGATTACTGTTATTTCATGACTGGCTTGAGGTTGAGACGAGCTTGTGGAGGCTGAAGCCCCACACACATTTCCTCCCTCACTTGCATTGCATGCATTTTACTGTTAAAGCTGATGCTTTTGTCTGTTTTGGTGTATCATTGACATGATCCCTTAGGACTCTCATTTCCTCTGATGAGGATTTGATGATAGACTTTTAGGTTGAAACCTATGCATGACAACATCTAGGAGTTCCCTGTTCAAACCTCAACCATAGGATGAATCCATGGCATGATAACAGTAGGACTTGATAGTCTCCCTCCTAGTTGGGCCTGTTCTCTTCTCATCTCAAAGCAGTTTAAGATACGGTAATCATGAATGATTTCTTTCGTACGTTACGAGCCTTAAGCTATCTGAGAAAGGACGCATTCCCTCTCAGGTCATAGTCTCTAGTGCGGTTGAAATCGCAAACAATAAAAAACATTTCTTTTAGGAGATAACCCGTAGTTACCCGAACTACGTTTGCTCTGATCTTTCATACCAGATGAAAGTACGTAGGCATAGGATGCGATATCCTAGCGAGCAACCTTCCCCCCTTCACCCGTAGTTAGCCGAACTACGTTGACTCTGATTTCTCGTTCCAGACGGGAATACGTAGGCATAAAGTGCGACGCTTTGCCGAGTCATTTTTCTTTTCTTTTTCAGCCAGCCTTGATAGGTAGATAGAATAAAACCAACCCGTCCAAGTAACAAACAAGCGAGGATCCCGTCGAGTACGACGGACGTGAGGGGTGCTAATACCTTCCCCTTGCGTAACCGACTCCCGAACCCAGACAATGGTTGCGATGACCTTGTCTTACCCTTATTCGTCAGGTTTTTCCGATCGTTTCCTTTCCCGCTCTGAGGGATAAATAACGAAAGGTGGCGACTCTTCTGTCATGCCGGCACCTTATTTTCGCGCAAGCGACAACTGGCGACTCTGCTGGGGACCGAACCCAGAATCTCTGGTTCTCCGGTTCCCTATGAGAGTCAATCCTATCGTTTGTGTGTTTGCTTGTTGGGTTGCGTTTATTTATCGCATTTTTACTTCCCGCATTTTATTTCCCGCATTTTATTTCCAGTTTGATATGATTATCTGTGCTGCTGTGGGAGAGGGATGTTACTGTGAGTGAAAAGCCGGACCTGGGCTTGAGTACACACCTAGATATAGTTGCGGAGAAGTAGTAGACGAACCTGTCTGCTGAGCAGGCACAGTTCCCTACGAAAATCTGCGCTCAGACGAGATTCTTGCAGAGGTGCTCCTTTCCGGTCCTGAGGATCTGAGGGGAGTCCAGACGTGAGGATTGTCGACTCTGGGGACCGATCATTTGGAAATCAGCTAAGTGAGGCCTCTTCATGACTTGATGATGCCACTCCTTCTGGGAATCGTATTGTCACTCATGAAAGTCTGTGACGCTGATGACCGCATAGGATGCCGTACCTTTGTCCGTGGATTAGGTCCATACCTGTGAGTGGGGTCGGGATATTGCAGGAAACTTTGACCTCCAGACTACCTGGTTTTCTCGACAGTGAATCAGTTACGTTGGTATCAGGGTTCTCAGTATCAGATGTGACTGTTCTTGATAGAGCAAGGGTTTGATCAGAGGATTTTATCATCGGGTGTTTGTCTGTTCTCGATAAGAGCAGGCTTTGATCAGTGTATTATCGTCAGTGGTTTGTTCTGGACGGAGCAGATTTTGAGTGAGGTCTGGAGACCTCATCGACAGTTGTTGTTTGTTCTTGATAGGGCAGATTTTGAGTGGGGTTTGAAGATCTCATCAGCAGCTGTGTGTTTGTTCTCGACAGGGCAGATTTTTGATTTGGGGTCTGAAGACTTCATCAACAGACGTTACTTGATCTTGCATCCGGGGTCTTTATTATCAGGCCTTCGTTCTTGTCAGAGCAGAATTTTGATCTCGATCCTATCAGATGGTTATTCACAGCAGATCAGATCAGTGGTTTTACACCGGGGTTTCCTTCTCATCAGTGACTGTTGACACCGTATCTCCACAGCAGCCACCTGGATATATTGTTGCATACCTGCATTTTGCATTAGTTTGCATAATCATTCGCATTCCATTGGCGTGTGTCTGTGACAGGTACCGTTTCCCGATCCAGGGTCTCTCGCCTCTTATTGTGTTACTGCAGCCTTTCTCAGGAAGACTGATGCGTACGAGTTCTCGGCCCTTGATGTGTCGAATCTGACTATTGCCGATACTATATGTGAGATTACTATTTCCATGATTGGGCCTGGATTCCTCTCCTTATTATTGCCAACAGGTGCCAGGATCGGGGGATAATCTCTCAAGCACACAGACACACGCATGCATCTGCATAAAGCATTTTTGCATGACATATATTCTGTTACCTTTTCCTAACCTTTGATCTTGACAGGTTTTTCAGGTACTCAGGTTCCGAGCTGTTTTCGATCTCCAGGATTGATCAAAGACTCATCCACCGCTACTCAACTCGCGCTAATCAAACGAGAATCATGGACCAGGTACAGTCAGATGTTCAAGAGCTTCGTGAACGGATGGATCGTTTTATGGAGCTGATGCAAGTAGTTGCGAATGGGCAAGACCAGCTTCGTACTTTGGTTCAACCTCTCATCTCCAGGGTTGACAGTAATGGAATACTTCACGGCGGGGCCGTGCCCACTCCTCCTCAAGGGGATACTCCACAGAACGTTGTTCCTGCTGCCGGGGGCAACGGCAGTGCTAACGGCAACCTGATGACTAATCTCGGACTCAATGCGGCAGGCGCCGGCAATGGTAGTTTGGGAGCCAATGTTAACATAGGGCCAGTCAATGGCAACATTGGTGCAGGAAATATGGTGGTTCCCCAACCGTGGCTGGAGGACCATCAGGATGACATATTCTCTCAGAGAGGTGTGGAGGCAGAGTTGACTGCTGAAGCTCGACTCAGGTTCAAGGCGCTGGAAGACAAGATGAGAGATATAGAAAATCAGAACACATTGGGCGTTGACATGTCCAAACTCGGGTTGATTGCTGACTTTAAAGTACCTCACAAGTTCAAGGTGCCTATCTTTGAGAAGTATAGGGGCACTACTTGTCCCCGCGTTCACCTCCGATCTTATTATAGAAAGATGTCCGCTTATTCTGACGATGAGAAGCTGCTGATGCACTTCTTTCAGGATAGTCTTTCTGGTCCACCGCTCGAATGGTATATGGGTTTGGAGCCCGCTGTCGTGCGCACCTGGAAAGATCTTGCAGAAGCGTTTGTTCTCCACTATCAATATAATAGCGACTTGGCTCCCAACCGAGTTCAGCTTCAGAATCTCTCGCAGCGGAACAATGAAAGCTTCAAAGAGTACGCCCAGCGGTGGCGTGAATTGGCTGCTCGGGTTCAACCGCCCATGGTAGAGCGTGAGCTGGTGCAAATGTTCGTGGCTACCCTTCCCGGGATCTATTATGAAAAGCTGGTCAGTGGCATGTCGGGAACATTCTCGGCCCTCATCACTTTGGGCGAGCATGTTGAGAACGGTATAAAGATCGGAAAAATTCAGGGCGAATCATCCTCAGCTGGAGGAGCTAGCAAGAAACCTTATACTGGCAAGCGTCGAGAGGGAGATGCCAGTGCTGTCACTAATGCTAGGAGAAAGGGCAAGGGCCCTCAGCCTCAGATTGCTAGCATAAACATCCCGGCTGCTCCCCCGCAGCCGTAGCAGCAGCCCCAGCAACAGAATAATCAGGGATATAAGAGATATCAGAATCGGGGTCCCCTGGCAAACCGTCATCTTGAAACTCCACCTATGTCATATGCACAGCTTCTGCAAACGTTGCTTCAGCTCCAATTGGTTCACAAGAGGACAATGGCTCCCTTAACAGGGGCACCACCACCGGGGTATGATGCTAATGCTACTTGTGAATTTCACTCTGGGGCACCTGGCCATACGGTTGAGAATTGTAAAGCTTTTAAGCACAAAGTCCAGGACTTGGTGGACGCCAAGGTTATCAACTTTTCTGACAACGTGCCCAACGTCACCAAAAATCCAATGCCTCATCATAAGGGGGGCGGAGTGAATGCTGTTATCACTGAGGAGAATTCAGACTTGCTGACTGATGTCAAATATTTGAAGACGCCGTTGAGTTTTGTCAAGGCTAAGTTGCTAAAGAAGGGCTTCTTTCCTGGATGTGGAGAGTTATGTATGGCTTGTGCTACACTTCCTGATGGGTGTGAGCAGCTGATCGAAGGTATCCAAAGTCTGATGGCCGAGGGTATTTTGCAATTCAGCCGGAGCGTTGAGAGTGCGTCAGGGGAAGTCGTGCTGAAGCAGGCAGAGGAAGTTGCTACCATTACTATTCCTCGTCACCCTATTACTATTTCTGCGCCTCGTCCGCCTTCTATCACCATCACCAGGGCCGGACCAATCCCATTCGAGAGTACCAATGCCGTTCCATGGCATTATGGCGCCGAAGTTTATTGTAATGGTCAGAAGATAGAGCTTGAGCCATTCGGATCGACTGCGCAGAATCTTACCGAAGTCAGTGGTATCACTAGAAGCGGAAGAGTGTTTGCGCCAGCAGAAGTTGCAGCAGAGAAAGTGGTCCGAGCTGACGCTGTGGATAAGGGTAAAGGTAAAGCTGTTGAAGAGGTCCCTGCAGGGGCAGAAAAAGACTTGCTAGTTAAAGATGCTGAAGAGTTCATGCGACTAATCAAGAAAAGTGACTACAAAATTGTAGATCATCTTCATCAGACTCCGTCGAAGATCTCGATTCTTAACCTGTTGTTGTGTTCTGAAGCGCACCGCAACGCATTATTGAAGGTATTAAATGCTGCATACGTGCCGCAGGAGATATCAGTGAATCAACTCGAGGAAGTAGTAGCCCATGTCAATGCTGGTAATGGGCTGGGATTTACAGATCTGGAGCTGACTCCTAAGGGAAGAGATCACAATAGCGCCTTGCACGTCTCAATAGAGTGTAGAGGCACGATTATGTCACATGTCCTAGTAGATACGGGTTCCTCGCTTAACGTGCTTCCGAAAAAGGCACTGATGAAGTTGGATACCCGTGGACTGCTGTGCACGCCCAGTGATCTGGTCGTGAAGGCCTTTGACGGAACCAAGCGCCACGTCTTCGGAGAGTTGACCCTGCCAATTCAAGTTGGTCCAGAGACGTTCAATGCGGTTTTCTACATCATGGATATCATGCCCGCCTATAGTTGCCTCTTAGGTCGGCCGTGGATCCATTCTGCTGGTGCCGTAACGTCCACGCTGCATCAGAAGCTTAAATATGCTGTTGGGGGCAGCATAGTCACAGTCTGTGGAGAAGAGGACATCATGGTAAGCCACCTATCGTCCTTTAAATACGTTGAAATGGATGGTGAGATCCATGAGACTCTTTGCCAAGCATTTGAAACCGTCAAGGTGAAGGAGGTAGCTCCTGTTGTCGCAGAGAAGCAGGAGATGAATCTCTCCTCGTTTAAGGAAGCTCGAGCCGTCGTCGAAGCCGGTTCCACCCCAGGCTGGGGGCATGTCTTGGATATACCAATCAAACAGGATAAGTTTGGATTAGGGTATTCTCCTGGAGCTGAAGCTTCATCTTCTTCTGGCAGTTCGTCTCGTGGGAAAGGGCCGATCTTATTCACCAAGGGGGGAGTAATTTTCGAAAGCATCAACGCTGCGTCGGAGGACAGCGGAGACAGTGATTGTGATCTTGACGCCTGGATTCAACCGAGCAAGCCAGGCGAGCACCTCCACAACTGGACCATCAAGGAGATTATCAAGCTGACAAGTGAAGAGATCCACATAACAGATGACATCGACTCTGGACCCTCTATGGCTCACTACGACTTTGATTGCCCGATCTATCAAGCCGAGGATGAGATTGATGAAGACGAAGACCTTCCGGAAGAGTTGGCCCGCTTGTTGAGACAAGAGGAGAAGGTTATTCTGCCTCACGAGGAGGATATTGAGATCATAAATCTGGGTTCTGAGGAGCTCGTCAGAAATGTCAGAGTTGGGGCTGCGCTGCAGAATGATGTCAAGCACAGACTGGTCGAGATGCTTCGAGAGTATAGTGACGTCTTTGCTTGGTCGTATGAGGATATGCCCGGACTTGACACCGATATCGTGGTTCATCGCTTGCCGTTGCGGGAAGATTGCCCTCCAGTCAAGCAGAAGCTCAGGAGGACGAGACCAGACATGGCTGTAAAAATCAAAGAAGAGGTCCAGAAGCAGTTGGACGCAGGATTTCTAGCCGTTACCACTTACCCTCCGTGGGTCGCCAACATAGTGCCTGTACCGAAGAAGGACGGTAAGGTACGCATATGCGTCGATTATCGGGATTTGAACAGGGCGAGCCCTAAGGATGATTTCCCGTTGCCTCATATCGATGTGTTGGTCGACAATACAGCCCAGTTTTCCGTGTTTTCGTTCATGGACGGCTTCTCCGGTTACAATCAGATTAAGATGGCACCGGAGGACATGGAGAAAACGACGTTCATTACCCCCTGGGGAACATTTTGCTATAAGGTAATGCCCTTCGGTCTGAAGAACGCAGGGGCCACTTACCAGCGAGCAATGGTAACTCTGTTTCATGATATGATTCATCATGAGATCGAGGTCTATGTTGATGACATGATCGCAAAGTCCCAAACGGAGGAAGAGCATCTGGTCAATTTGCTGAAGCTGTTTGAAAGGCTTAGGAAGTTCAGGCTGAGGCTGAATCCTAACAAGTGCACTTTCGGAGTGCGGTCCGGAAAGTTATTGGGGTTTATCGTTAGCGAACGAGGTATTGAAGTTGATCCTGCAAAGATAAAAGCTATCCAAGAAATGCCAGCGCCGAAAACAGAAAAAGAAGTTCGTGGTTTCTTGGGCCGAATAAACTACATTGCAAGGTTTATCTCTCAGCTCACGGCCACTTGTGAACCGATGTTCAAGTTGTTAAAGAAAAATCAGGCGATTACTTGGAATGAGGATTGCCAGAAGGCATTCGATAAGATAAAGCAGTATCTTCAAGAACCTCCAATCTTGATACCCCCAGTGGCTGGACGGCCATTAATTATGTACCTGACGGTTCTGGAGAATAGTATGGGGTGTGTTCTCGGTCAGCACGACGAGACGGGCAGAAAGGAGCATGCCATTTATTATTTGAGTAAAAAGTTCACTGAGTGTGAATCTCGATACTCGATGCTGGAGAAGACGTGTTGTGCATTAGCTTGGGCTGCCAAACGTCTACGACAGTATATGCTCAACCACACCACTATGCTAATTTCGAAGATGGATCCGATCAAGTACGTCTTCGAAAAGCAGGCTCTTTCGGGCAGGATTGCCAGATGGCAGATGGTGTTAACAGAATATGATATTCAGTACGTCTCCCAGAAAGCCGTCAAGGGAAGCGTATTGTCTGACTACCTTGCCGAACAGCCAATCGAAGACTATCAGCCGATGAAGTTCGAATTCCCTGACGAGGACATTATGTTTCTCAAAGCGAAGGATTGCGATGAGCCATTGCCCGATGAGGGGCCGGATAGGAAGTCTCAGTGGAAGTTGATATTCGACGGAGCGGTTAATTCCTATGGGAGTGGTATCGGGGCTATCATCACGACTCCTCACGGATCCCATATCCCGTTTACTGCAAGATTGACGTTTCCAGTTACCAACAACGAAGCCGAGTATGAAGCATGTATTATGGGTCTAGAAGAGGCAATTGATTTGAGAATCAAGAATCTAGACATATATGGTGACTCAGCGCTCGTAATCAATCAGATCAAAGGGGAGTGGGAAACTCGTCAAGCGAATTTAGTGCCGTACATGAATTATGCCAGGAGACTGCTTCCGTTCTTTGACCGAGTAGAACTTCATCATGTACCCCGGGCTGAAAATCAAATGGCTGATGCTTTGGCCACGCTGGCTTCAATGTATAAAGTCAATTATTGGAATGAGGCTCCAAGAATTGTACTTTCGCGTCTTGATAGACCAGCGTTTGTGTTCGCAATCGATGATGCCACCGACAGCAAGCCATGGTTCCACGAAATCCAGACCTTCCTTATGACCAAGGAGTATCCTGCGGGTGCGTCAACCCAGGATAAGAAGACTCTGAGGAGGTTATCTGGAAACTTTTACCTCAACCCTGATGGAGTGCTGTATAAGAGAAACCACGATCTCGTGCTACTCAGATGTGTGGATGAGAAAGAAGCAAGTATGCTCATGGAAGAAGTCCATGAGGGCACATTTGGTACGCACGCCGGCGGGCATGCCATGACGAGAAAGATCCTGAGAGCAGGATATTACTGGCTGACTATGGAGTCGGATTGCTTCAGGTTCGCGAAGAAATGTCACAAATGCCAGATTTATGCTGATAAAGTTCATGTGCCGCCGTGCCCATTGAATGTCATGTCCTCCCCGTGGCCGTTCTCCATGTGGGGTATCGACATGATAGGCAAGATCGAGCCCACCGCATCCAATGGTCATCGTTTCATTCTGGTAGCTATCGACTACTTCACCAAATGGGTGGAGGCGGCCTCGTACGCTAATGTGACCAAGCAGGTGGTAGCTAAATTCATAAAGAAGGACATCATCTGTCGCTATGGAATTCCCGAGTGGATCATTACTGATAATGGTTCGAATTTGAATAACAAGATGATGAAGGAGCTGTGCCAGAGCTTCAAGATCGAACACCACAACTCATCTCCTTACCGGCCGAAGATGAATGGCGCTGTTGAAGCGGCCAACAAGAACATCAAGAAGATTGTTCAGAAGATGGTTGTGACGTATAAAGATTGGCACGAGATGCTGCCGTTTGCCTTGCACGGTTATCGTACGACGGTGTGTACGTCGACCGGGGCAACTCCCTTCTCTTTGGTGTACGGTATGGAAGCTGTCCTACCGCTAGAAGTGGAGATTCCTTCTTTACGAGTTTTGGTTGACGTAAAACTTGATGAGGCAGAATGGACTACGAACCGCTTGAACCAGCTCAGCCTGATGGACGAGAAGAGGCTAGCATCGATTGCATTTGGTCGCCTGTACCAAAGCCGAATGAAGAAAGCTTATGATAAGAAGGTGCGTCCCAGAAGCTTTCAGACGGGTGATCTCGTCCTGAAGAAAATTCTTCCGCCACACTCCGATCACCGGGGCAAGTGGACTCCGAATTACGAAGGGCCGTATGTCGTCAGCAAGGTCTTCTCAGGAGGGGCTTTGTTGTTATCCACGATGGATGGTGAAGATTTTGCATCCCCGGTGAACGCGGACGCAGTTAAAAAATACTTTGCTTGAAAGAGACCCGCTGGACAAAAAAGAAAGAGTCCAGGCAAAAAAGGGGCATCCCGGCGAACCAAAAACAGAATAAAAGGTTCGGGAAAAAATTAGGGATATATTGAAAAAATGTACACCCGCGGAGTCGAAAACCTACACTGGGCGGCTTCGGCAAAAAAGGGTATCCCGGTGAACTGAAAACCCGTGAAGGGCAGTTCACGCAAAAGTTAGGGATTTGAATAAGCAAATGATTGCGTTCCGCGTATGGACTTTCATTGTTTAGTGGTTCGGAAGACCTGAGGGCCGTTTATCTGAATCAATCTCTTCCGAAGCTGAAGCGCCGGAGAAGTATCAAAGTCGAGTGGGTCTTAGAGGGATCAACTCATGGTGTTCGTCTACGCCTCGTTGCTGACATTTGTATATGCTGATGTATATTTATGTTTTCTTTTTTTGCGCGGCTTCCTCATTCCAGGAGCTTGCCTCTGTTGTAAAACATTTTTACCCGTTCAGGGGTTCATCATCAATAAAATGCACATTATTCAGCAATTCTACTTGATTGTTTAGCATTTATCTGTTTTGTTTGCGAATGAAAACGCCGATGTTTTTGATAAAATGTGCATACATAAACCTGCGGGCCTAGGCCCATTGATTGTTGAAACAACTAATTAACTGAATATTGTCACGAGATAATAACCTGGATAGGCCCCTTTGAGGAGGGTATCTTGTCTGTTTGTTTGTGTTGTTGCAGGTGTAGCACTTGCCAGAAGATGTGTCGTGCGTATCCCCGAAGCAGGATGAGTCCTCCTTCCCCAGCAGAGTTCAGTAGTCTCTCCTCCGCAGAATCTAAACGCAGACAGTGAGCATTGATATGTCTCCCTAGGTAGAGAGGATTTTCTTCCCCAAGCAGGCGCATCCTGAAGGAATGTCACCTCATCAGCTAAGTCAAAGGCCGAAGCTCATGTCCCCAGCACCGGGTCACAAGTGCAGATTTCAGAGAAGTGTTCGGGTGCCGAAGATCGTGTTTTCCCCAGTAAAGTCACCGAAGCAGGTGTCTCCCCCGCACCGGGTCACAAGTGCAGGTTTCGCAGGAGGTCGTTCGTATGCCGAAGGATGCAGTAACTGATGGTGCCAGACTAAGGTCTCCAGCGGAATTGAGATTCCCCACCAGATCCGTATTCTCTCCTGAAGTTGGACGATTCCCTCTTCCCCAATAGAGTATTGGAACGGCTGATGTCGTAGTCCCCTGCAGAGTTGTACTCTCCCCCGAAGGCAGAGGATCCTTTCTTCCCCGGCGAAATTGAAACTCCGCACCAGGGTCACACTCTCCAGTGAAGTAGAATGATTTCCCTCCCCGGCTGAGTCCGCAGAAAAGCAGAATCCTTGGAAGTTGATCAGATCATGATCAATTTTCCCCAGCAGAGCGTGGGGCAGCTAGTGTTGTGTTTCCCCAGAATCGCACTCTCTCCATCGAAGCAGAATGATTTCCCCTTCCTCAGCCGAGTTTGCAGATGTCCAAGAGATCCGAATCCTTGGAAGTTGATCAGATCATGATTGGTTTTTCCCAGTGGAGTGTGGAGCAGCTGAGGTTGTTTTCCCACAGAGTTGTTATCCCCAGAAGAGTATCCGAGACGGCCGCGCAGTTCATTCTCGCAATTGATATCAGCAGATCCAAGTTCTCGTAGAGCTTCGTCCCCTGCAGCAGTCAGCTGAAGTTGTTCCCCTGCAGCAGTTCGCGGAAGATCAATTCCCCAGACAGAGCCTGATTGATATTGACGTGTTCACGTTCTCCTCAGCAGGATGATTCCTCTACCTGAGTGGTTCTTTCTCCTTGACAGGAGGATTTCCCCCTTCGGCATTTATTTTGCTGACGGGATCGCATCATTGTGCATGACTGCATAGCATTTAACGCTGCATAGCATTGTGCATGATTGCACAACATTTAGCATAAACGCATATCATTCCCGCCGTGTGGGGCATGGTGCCGGAGCATACGCATCATAAGCAGGATCTAGGTCATTATCATTCTTGCCTTCCAGGTGTGCGACCAAAAGACCGGTTGCTCAGGACGATTCTTGATGTTCTCCCCAGCAAGGTCGCTCTTGAGATGATTCTTAAAGACCCCGGTGTAATCCCCACGGTCGCTCGCTCAAGATGATTTTTGAGATCCCCAGCGAAGTTTTCAGTCCAAAACGACCCTTGAACTCCTCAGCAGGGCCGTTTGCTTAAGGTGATTCTTAATACCTCAGCGCAGGTTCCCGAGTTGTTTGCCTAGAGTGATACTTGAGCTCCCCAATAGCGTCCCCAGCAAGAGTTGCCCAGGAAGATTCCTGGAATACCCAACAGAATGTTCGCTCCAGAAAGGTTATCAGTTCAGGACGATTCTTGAAGATGCCCGACGGATCTGTTTGTTCAAGATGATTCTTGAGGTCCTGAGCAGCATGATATGTCTGCTCCAACAATGATGTCTAATCTGAAGATGGATTTCGTAAGCGCCTGAAGGCGATATCATAAGGTTCCTGTGAGTTCAGATTTCCGTGTTGATGAATCAACGGGTGGCTGAAGACAAGGTTCCAGAGTTTGTAGATATAACAGAGTGATTCGTGTGGGTCTGAAGACCAAGTCAGTTATCCTGAGGTGATGATTGATTGCGATCAAGTGAATGATATGTCTTCTGATTGAAGTCAAAGATGTTTCTCCAGCGGTGACGCAGGGTACTTCGATCGTCCGACGGTGATGTCAGATTTAGTTCTCCAGCGGTGACGCAGGGTACTTCGATCGTCCGACGGTGATGTCAGGTTTAGTTCTCCAGCGGTGACGCAGGGTACTTCGATCGTCCGACGGTGATGTCAGATTTGGTTCTCCAGCGGTGACGCAGGGTATTTAGATCGTCCGACGGTGATGTCAGATTTAGTTCTCCAGCGGTGACGCAGGGTACTTCGATCGTCCGACGGTGATGTCAGGTTTAGTTCTCCAGCGGTGACGCAGGGTACTTCGATCGTCCGACGGTGATGTCAGGTTTAGTTCTCCAGCGGTGACGCAGGGTACTTCGATCGTCCGACGGTGATGTCAGATTTGGTTCTCCAGCGGTGACGCAGGGTACTTCGATCGTCCGACGGTGATGTCAGGTTTAATTCTCCAGCGGTGACGCAGGGTACTTCGATCGTCCGACGGTGATGTCAGATTTGGTTCTCCAGTGGTAATGTTGGGTATTTTGATTGTCGGACGGTGATGTCAGGTCGATATTTCTCCAGCCAGCTGTTGAGCAGCTAGTGTTGCAGGATTCAAAGATTTGTTCCCCGCAGAGTACTGTGTGCTCACACAGTTGGCAAATTTTCGGGTTTACCGATATTCAATCATCTCGCACCTTGATTGGTCGAGAGCCGTTCGCTTCTCACCCAGTCAGGTTCAAGCCGTTTGAATAGGGGCAGCTGTTGCACCCCAAAATTTGACCAACAATTATTTATTCATTGAGTGTTTGAAAATGGATACCTTCATCAGAAAGTTCAAGAGATCCTCAGAGGAAGTGGATTGAAACCAGGTTTGTGTGCTTCATAGCTTGAGAGTTGTGGGTGCTCCTCAGATGATGCTGAGACTTTGAGAATGAACTTGATGTTTTGAGAAAGCCTATGAGATGTCTTGATGGCCTTCATGAAGCCCAGAGAAGTCACTATGCAAGAGTTCAGAAGATTCAACCATGAATGATAGAATTAGGGTTTTGACTGGGTCAACCCTAGGATAAATGAAGATTTGGGGAAGGTTGAGACCTAATCCAAGGGCCATGAGATCATGGAATGATGCATAGAGATGATATAAAGATGATTCCTAGGCCAACTCATCATGAGTGAGGAGTTTGAGAAGTTTCAAGTCAGGGTCCCCAAGGATTGTCAGTGAAAAACCCTAATTTGATCCCTATCTTCCAGGCAGTTTTAGCTCAAGATGTGATTGATATCTCACCTTCCCCATAACATGAATGTTGTATAGCTTGTTCTAAGCTTTAATTTGAGTGGTGGAAGTCCTTGATAGGAGTTACAGAGCTCAAGTTATGGTTTTGACAAATTACAGGTCAGCAGAGGTGTGTGAATCTGGGTCCTTGAAAGTCACCCAGCTTGCAGACAACTTTTGCCCTAGTAGGATGATTCCTATGACTTCTTAGTCAACATGAATGTTGAAGAGCATCTTCTTAGCTTTAATTTGAGTGATGGAAGTCCTTGATTGGATTTGTGGAACTCAACTTATGGTTTGAACAAGACAGGGGTATTTTGGTCATTTGTCAGTTATAGGTCATTTTAGCCAATGCCTAAAACTCCTATTTACAAGCCTCAAATGGAAAAACTCAAAACATGAAAGTTGTTCAAAATGGGATTTTAAGTCTATAAAGAAGGTCACAAATTGTTGGAAAAGCTCATAGCATGAAGTTACATGATTGGTCAAAAATGAACTAAAAATGGCATATAAGTTTGAAAAGTTGAAATTGAAAATTGGTTTGGAAGATCCACAAATCCAAAATAGGTCATCCAATATATCATTTTGATTGGAAACATCATTTTGAGAACATTGGTTTAGATAGAATTTTTATTTAAGGCTTTAAAATGGGTGATGCTTTGAAAACTTGTTACTTGAAAAAGAAGGCAACTTTGAAATAGCTTGCACAAGTGAAAGGAAGGGCTGATTTTCATTCATTCCTTCTCAATATCTCACATAAGGATAATTTGACACAAGAATAAGGACTTGGTACATGAGATATGGATCATTCAAAATACCATCACATGATACTTTCCACACTTTTCTAGATGATTCTAGAAGGATCCAGCTCCTTCCATCCATCATTATATAAAGAGTGATCCACAAGGAGTTCAAGGTTGGGTGATAGAGAGAGATTTCAGAGGAGAGAGAGAGAGAGAGAGAGAGAGAGAGAGAGAGAAATAGCCATTGAAGCACTTTCTTCAAGTTCAAGCAATTCAAGAAATCTGCATCTACAAGCCATCTCTTTCACAACAAGTGCAAACAGAAACTTGTGCATCACAAGAGGATCTCATTGCAGCCATTACAAGCCTTGAATCCATTCCCACGAGCACCTACCATCATCACTTGACAGGTTGGTTTCTCTCCATAATTCTCCTAATTTATGCACTTTCAAGTAGTTCTTTAGGTATAGGATTGATGCATTAGGTTAGTTGATTAAACCCTAGGAGTTAGAGCAAGATTCGTGAGGTTCCATAACAGGTGAGTGATCCTTTAAACTCCAAGAGCTAGCTGTTTAGGGAGTTTTAATTAGCATGGATTAGGTTAGATTAACTAGGGTAGCATGTAGAACAAGTTTAGGCCCTTAGGTTGAAGCTTTACCATGGTTGATCTCAGATGAACATGGTGGAACCATGATCTTAAGGTCCTCTGTTTGAATGATCTAGGGGGAGTTAATGAAAACTACACGTAGGGTTGGATTCCTCGTGTTTAGTAGATCACTTTTGCTTTTAGAATTTTTGAAATTCATCAATTGTGGAGAGAGAACGCATGGCTGGAAGTATGCTGCATGAAGCGCATGAACCCTGAAACCCTAGGTCAGTTTGGGGACGATGGCTGTCCATCGTTGGATTAGTCCCCAGCTTTTGACCTATTCCATTCATCGTGCGACCCAAATTGAATAGCGAAAGCGGAGGGAAAATTTGAAAAGCAAAACGCAGCCGTTTGGTTAAGTGAGGCGCGTCTGGGCCTAAGTGGAAATCACTATTCGCACCCCCCTTTATCTGGCCCAACTAAATTGAACTGGCGTGTATTCCTATCCCCACCCCCCTCCCTTTCAATTGTTTTAAATTCCTTTTATTTTCTTTTAATATTTTTCTTGTCTTTAGAAATTCATAAATAAATGAAAAATAACTCTTTTTTGTCCATTCTTTTTTCTATGTTGAGATAATTTTGTGTAGAAAAATATAAAAATAAAAATGGAATTTTATTTTTAATGTAGAATTTTTAGTGGTATTTTTCTTTAATATAGTGTATTTTCTTTCTTTTAGTTGATACCTCATTTTGCAAAAATTGTTTTAGGACCTTCCTTTAGTCTTTTTAATCCATTCTTTTTTGTGCAATTAGATGATGAATCATAGTTCCCCATAGGATTTATTCTAGAATTTTAGGATTAAATTTTGATTAGTTTAATTAGGGTAGATTTAGGGTATCATAATTAGGGTTTAGGTTGTGCATAGGTGAGGAAATTCATTTTCTTTAGATAGTTTTGTCTTGATTTTAGGGTAGAGGTCTATGTGGATGTTATGGGTAGATGTTGTAGACCCTTGTGAGCAGTTGTTAGATTTTTCCCCCTTGGTTTAGTATTTTTAGGTATTTTCTGAAGTTGCCTGATGATTTTGTCTGCCCTGTGGTCATCTGTTCATCTCTGGGGTTTGTTGTGGGGAATTTGTTGTGGGGCTTGTGTTGTCTTGAAGACCTGGTTGGAGAGCATGATGAAGAGAAGATTGTAGATCAAGACTCAGAGACCCAGAGCTTAGCTTGTTCCCTGCCTGTGAGGTTTGAGATCCTGAAGTTTGAAGGAAGTTCATGGTACTTTCCTGAGGAAGGCACTATGAATGACTTTCATTCTTTCTTCTCACCTCTTTCTTAAGTATCCAATGATGTTGGAGCCAACTTGTGAGTTTAATTTCTCCTGAGGAGGAATGTAAACTGATCACATGTTGTTGAGCCACATGGGATACAACTCCTAAGTGAAAGCCTCCTAGTACTTTCCTGAGGAAGGTCCTATGGGTCTATTCACTTAGTTCCATTAGTTTATCTAGGATTTCTCAAGTATCCAATGATGTTGGAGCCAACTTGTGAGTTTAATTTCTCCTGAGGAGGAATGTAAACTGATCACAGTTGTTGAGCCACATAGGATACAATTCCTAAGTGGAAGCCTCCTAGTACTTTCCTGAGGAAGGTCCTATGAGTCTATTCACTTAGTTCCACTAGTTCAGATAGGATTTCCTAAATATCCAGTGATGTTGGAGCCTGCTTGTGAGTTTAGTTTCTCCTGAGGAGGAACGTAAACTGATCACAGTGGTTGAGCCACATAGGATATGACTCCTGAGTATACACCTCCTGGTGCTTTCCTGAGGAAGACACTATGAGTCTGCTTACTTAGCTCCCTATCTTTGGTAAGCTTGTTCTGAAGCTTGAAGGCTGGGATTGATTTCTTTTGGTTAGGTTTTGCTTTAGGGCTTGGCTTAGATTTGATCAGGATTCTGTGTTAGGGTTAGGATTAGATGTAGATCATTTCTTTCTCAAGCATGTGTTTTGTTTGCCTGATGGCACTTCATGTCTCTTATCTGTTTATTGCTTGATAGCATGATTGTTTACCCTTCAGTATGATTACTGTTATTTCATGACTGGCTTGAGGTTGAGACGAGCTTGTGGAGGCTGAAGCCCCACACACATTTCCTCCCTCACTTGCATTGCATGCATTTTACTGTTAAAGCTGATGCTTTTGTCTGTTTTGGTGTATCATTGACATGATCCCTAAGGACTCTCATTTCCTCTGATGAAGATTTGATGATAGACTTTTAGGTTGAAACCTATGCATGACAACATCTAGGAGTTCCCTGTTCAAACCTCAACCATAGGATGAATCCATGGCATGATAACAGTAGGACTTGATAGTCTCCCTCCTAGTTGGGCCTGTTCTCTTCTCATCTCAAAGCAGTTTAAGATACGGTAATCATGAATGATTTCTTTTGTACGTTACGAGCCTTAAGCTATCTGAGAAAGGACGCATTCCCTCTCAGGTCATAGTCTCTAGTGCGGTTGAAATCGCAAACAATAAAAAACATTTCTTTTAGGAGATAACCCGTAGTTACCCGAACTACGTTTGCTCTGATCTTTCATACCAGATGAAAGTACGTAGGCATAGGATGCGATATCCTAGCGAGCAACCTTCCCCCCTTCACCCGTAGTTAGCCGAACTACGTTGACTCTGATTTCTCGTTCCAGACGGGAATACGTAGGCATAAAGTGCGACGCTTTGCCGAGTCATTTTTCTTTTCTTTTTCAGCCAGCCTTGATAGGTAGATAGAATAAAACCAACCCGTCCAAGTAACAAACAAGCGAGGATCCCGTCGAGTACGACGGACGTGAGGGGTGCTAATACCTTCCCCTTGCGTAACCGACTCCCGAACCCAGACAATGGTTGCGATGACCTTGTCTTACCCTTATTCGTCAGGTTTTTCCGATCGTTTCCTTTCCCGCTCTGAGGGATAAATAACGAAAGGTGGCGACTCTTCTGTCATGCCGGCACCTTATTTTCGCGCAAGCGACACATATTTTTCTACGTTTTTCTATGTATTTTTTCACAATATTTTCACCCTTTTTTCAATATATTTTTATATATTTTTCTCCATTTCTTCTTTTCATATTTTCTCCTTTTCTTCTTTTCATATCTTCTCTTTTTTCTTCTTTTCAATATGTATCTATTTTTTCTTTTATTCAAATTCTTTTTTTCTCTAAAATATATTTTTCTTTATTGCTTTTCTTTTTCTATTATTTTTTTCAATATGTTTGTCTATTTTTCCACATGAAACAATATATACAAAAAATATAAAAGAAAAGGAAAATAAGGGGAGGGGGTATGCTGGTTACAGGGGTGTGCAAGTAAAATAACAAAAAAGAACACAGCAAACTGGGCCCAGCCCAGCTTGCTTGCTGCAAAAAACGTAGGGTGGTGTAGTAAGTAACAAGGGAGTGTGGTTCAGTAAACGCACGTGGGCCCAGCCCGTTGTTCAGCAAAAAAATGAGGGGGATGAGTCTCAAAAAAATTGATTGGGCCTGAGTCCAGCCCACCGACCCGTCCTTTCCTTCTCCCCTTTCACTCTCATTCTGCAGAAACCCTAATGCTCTAACTTCTTCTTCCCGCTTGCTCGTGGCGCCGCCGCCGTCTTCCCTTCCTTACCCTCGTTCTCGTATCTGCTCAATATTGCTCCAACACGAAGACATAAATCTCGGTTGATGATCGCCTTGGAGTTCTGGATCTGGATCGTAATTCCCTCTGAAGGTTCGCATGCATAGCGATTTCTGGAGAACGAACTGAAGGTTTGATGTTCTTGACGGTGATATCTATGAACACTTGTTGTTCTTGATGAAGAACGGTGTGTACTGGGATTCTGTTGAACATTGCATGTTGAAGATGATCGTGGATGATGATTGATGATGTTGATCAGTTGAATCTGGGAGATACGGAGAACCTTGAAGAACTTTCTGGGTTTTAGGTGAAGATTGTTGCATGTTTCTTGTGGTTGAGATTCGAGTACGTATGTTCTTGGAGTTGCGTTCTGGAGATTGCAGGATGAAGGCGTTGTTGATTATGGAGATGATTGTTGAAGGTTGAATCTGGAATTTGGACGTTTCTGGTGAGATGCGCGGTGGAGGTATGAAGATGGTGATGTTGATGATCGGAGTTCTGGGATTCTTGATGAAGGCTGAAGAGGATGAATGTTGAAGATTCTCCTGGTAAAATGATGAACGCGATGAAGGCGCGGTGAATCATGCTTGGAGATCGTTGAAGGGAGCTTTCTGGAAATTCCTGGGTTGAGGACGATGAAGAACACGTATGGTTGATGAAGGTTGGAGGTTCCTGGGGAGATTCACGGTGGTCGGAAGTTGGATGAGGAAGATGAATGTTGATTGGATCTGGAGATGATGGTGGTTTTAGGGTTTGAGGTGGTGCAAGATGAAGGTTTGCTCGGGGAAGAAGAGAGGAAAGGAACAGAATCTGGGTAAAAATGACCTCCGGCGAGATTGATGGTGGCCGGAGTAAGTTAGGTCGCCGGTGATGAGCTGTTACGGTGGCCAGAAAGGTAGGGGATGGTGGTTGCATGGCCGCCGGCCATGCAACTGGTGGCGTCCGGTGAGATTTGTGGAGGTGACACTTGGCACGGTAGTGGAGGGAGTCTCTGCATGCTTGCCACCTGTTGTGGGGCGTGGCAGAGAGAGATGAACAGAGGGCTACGTGGCGTGTGAGTGTTGTGCAGCGTGGGGCCAGCCTCGTGTGAACACGTGTGCAACTGAGCTTTATAGCCTGAGGAATTCTGGACCGTTCTAGAATCTTCTGGGACTCGCTGGAAAGAACTGGACGAATTCTGGATTAATCTGGACAAAAAAGCTCAAACTGGGCCTGCGAATTGAGATTGAGGCCCACTACGAAAATGAAACAAAAACCCAAAAACAATCTGAATGGATTAATGAATTAATAATGGATTAAACGAAAAACATAAAACTAATTACTAATTAACTAAATGAAGTAAAATTCTGATTAACCTAAAGCTAACTAATCTAATTAATTCTGAATTAAATCTAAAAGAAAAGAGAAAAACTCTATTAATTCTGTATTAAATTCTAAAAAACTATATTACTTATTAAAATTCTATAAAAGAAAATAAAAGAAAAACCTATTTATTTCTATATTAAAACCTATTAATATCCTATATCTAAAATATACTCAAAAATTCAATTATTCTAAAAGAAAATCTATATTATTCTATAATATCTATTAAATTCTAAAATGATTAAAATCTATTTAAAAAGAATTAAAACTATTAAAAAATCCTATTAAATCCTAAAAAATGCCAATAAAATCCAGAAAAATCACAATAATTCCCAGAGGAACAAAATAAGCACCGAACGACACATAACACCGCGAGAGCGCACCAAAATAGCCGGTAAAAATAAACGGGCACCGAAATATCCCAAAAATACGATTCTACCTATCTAAACCGATTAAAACACCTGAGACGCGAGACGAGAGCTGTGATCCCGATAAAATCAAAACAAATGAGAAAAATGCACTGTATGCAATATGCAGATGCGAATGCGGTAATGCGTCGAAACATCGAGCCAAATACGAGACCCTGTTGGTCAAATTTTGGGGTGCAACAAGCAGGTGTTATATGTTTTAATTTCAAGCGTAATGTGACGCGCCTCTTTTATACTATGTTTATAATTATACTCTGACGAAATTTTTAATATGTGACTAAATAATTATGTGATTATTTGGGGGTATAGAAAGGGGGTGTTACAACTGGGGTAATCAGTATCGGAGGCTCCTCCAAATATTCTTTTATTCTTTCAAATGCCTTTTGACAATTTTCGTTCCAACATAGATGTTCTTCCTCCGTGTGTGACTTTACAATCATGTCATCAACATACACCTCGATCTCATGATGAATTATATCATGAAAGAGAGTCACCATCGCCTGCTGATAAGTTTCCCTGCATTTTTCAATCCAAAAGGCATAACTTTATAGCAAAAAGTTCTCCACGACGTGATAAAGGTAGTTTTCTCCATGTCTTATGGGGCCATTTTGATTTGTTTGTACCCAGAGAAGCCATCCATAAAGGAAAACACAGAATGTTGAGCAGTGTTATCAACTAACACATCAATGTGGGGGAGCGGGAAATCATCTTTCGGGCTCGCTCTGTTCAGATCTATGTAATCGACGCACATCCTGACCTTTCCATCCTTCTTAGGTATAAGCACAATATTAGCGACCCACGGAGGATAGTTTGTAAAAACAAGAAAACCGACATCCAATTGCTTTTGGACCTCTTCCTTAATCTTGACTCTCATGTCAGGCTTGGTTCTTCTCAGCTTTTGTTTTACAGGTGTACATTCTTTTCGAAGAGGTAGACGGTGTACCACTATGTCTGTATCCAGTCCAGGCATATCTTCATATAACCAAGTAAAGACGTCTCTATACTCACGGAGCATTTCGACCAGTCTTCTTTTGACATCGTCTTCCAACGCAACCCCAATTCTGAGCTCTTTTGTCCTCTTCGGTGCCTAGATTGACAACTTTGATTTCCTCTTGATGAGGTAGAATGACTCTCTCTTCTTGTCTCAACAGTCTGGCAAGCTCTTCAGGAAATTCATCTTCTTCATCAGTCTCTTCTTCAGCTTGAAAAATGGGACTGTCAAAATTATACCTAGTCATAGCCGAATCTGAATCGGTGGCATCCGAGATGTGAAGCTTGCATGATTGATGTTTTATGCTTAAAATGATATGCAAACAAGCACAAACACATTGCCATTTTATTTTCAAAAATAAAAGAAGAAAAACAGGGATCAAAATATTTGAATGCAAACAAACGCCTTTCATTAATGATAAAAAGAGTTCAAACATAAACAAACAGGGCCCTACAAAGGAAAGCCACTATGTCCTGGGCAAAACGTAGGACCACACATAATCAAAACAAATAAATTACTCTTCAAAGGTAACTTGAACGACTTCTTCCACAGTCCAATTGTACAAGCTTTGACCAGGGACATACAGCTGAATCCAAGCGTCCATATCACAGTCATTGTCTCCTTCGTCGTCTCCCACGACATTGATTCTGTCAAAAATGACCCTACCGCTACTGAACTGCACCAGTTCTCTGTACCTCAGAGCACTCTGAGAAGATGATGGGTTGTATCCCAAACCAAATTTGTCTTGCTTGTTGGGGATGATGAGGACTTAACCCTACCTCTGTGAAGAACCAGACTCTACAATAACACGAGCTTCTTTTATTGAAGACATTGAAATCTCAGGAGCTCTAATCTCAAAAGGAGGCTTTTCCTTAATCTACACTGCTTCAAACGCCTGACACAGTGTTTCATGGATATCTTCATCCACCTCTACATATTTTAAGGACGAAAGGTGACTAACCATGATGTCCTCTTCACCACACACTGTTACAATCTTCCCTTCAACCATATACTTCAACTTCTGGTGCAACGTTGAAGTGACTACCCTAGCATAATGTATCCATGGTCGACCAAGTAAGCAGCTGTAGGCTGGCTGTATATCCATGATGTAGAAAACGGTGTCAAAGATCTCCGGGCCCACCTGAATTGGTAAAGTAACTTCACCAAACACTGATCTTCGAGTCTCATCAAACGCTCTCACCACTAGATCATTGGGAGTACAAATCACACCCTGGGTGTCCAGCTTCATTAAAGCTTTCTTGGGCAACACATTAAGTGATGACCCTGTATCAACTAATACATGCGATAGAACAACCCCCCTACACTCAATGGAGATGTGTAGGGCATGATTATGATTTCTCCCTGCGGGAGTCAGATCCAGATCTGTGAAACCCAAGCCATTGCCAGCGTTAACATGGGCTACTACCCCCTCAAGCTGATTGACAGAAATTTCCTGAGGTACATAAGCAGTATTCAGGATTCTCAACAAGGCGTTCCTATGTGCCTCAGAGCACAACAACAAAGATAAAATTGAGATCTTAGAAGGCGTTTGCTATAAGTGATCTACAATTTTGTAATCACTCTTGCGGATAAGTCGCATAAATTCCTCAGCATCTTTGACCAAAGAATCTTGCTCTCCCTGTTGCTGACTTTGTTCTGATACAACTTTTCCTTTCCCTTTATTAGTTCTTTCCATATTAATCTCTGGTGGGGAAAACACTCTACCACTTCTGGTCAAACCTCCGGCTCCAACAACGTTATCAACAGATGATCCCTCAGATGACATCCCTACCAATTCTTACTTGTAACCATTACAGAATACCTCTGCTCCATAATTCCATGGGATGGCCGTGGTACTCTCGTAAGGTATTGGTTCAGGTGTAGTGATGATCACAGGTGTTGGCCTTGGCAGCGCTGAAATATTGATTGTTCTATATGGGATTGAAATCGTCGCGATTTCATCCCGCTCACTATCAATTTCTTTCACATTTCCTTCTCCTTCTGTTCTATCAAACAATACCCTCATTCATCAAACCCTGAATATGGCTCTTCAGATTAACACAACCTTCTGGATGCATGGCACATCCTTCACAACCCTCCAGACAACTAGGAAAAACACCCCCTTTTAACAATCTGCTCTTCACAAAACTTAGCGGCGTTTTCAACTCCGTCACGTTAATCATCAAGTTCAACTTTTCACCCTCAATAACGACGTTAGCTCCGGCTACCCCATGATTCGGCATTGGGTTTTGATTCACGTTCAGGGTCTCGTTGGTAAAATTAATTGCTTTGGTGTCAAGCAGATCTTTCACCTTATGCTTAAAAGCTTTGCAATTGTCAATGTTGTGACCCGGAGCACCAGAATAAAAATCGCACCTTGCATTTGCGTCATAGCCAAGTGGAGGTGCGCCTGTAAGCGGTGCTAAGGTCCTTTTCTGGATAAGCTGTAATTGTAGCAGATGTTGCAATAATTGAGAGTAAGGCATGGGAGGCGTATCAAATTTCCTATTGACCATCCTTCCCCTGTCTTAAAATCGGAGCGGTGCAATAGTTGCTTGCTGAGGTACAGCTAGAATGGTTATACTAGTAATCTGTGGCTGCTGTTGAGGCTGGTATTGTCGTTGATGTTGTGCTCTGTTTCTATTTCTGTTTCTATAAGTTGTTACTGCATACGAATCCCCTTCTCTTTTCTTTGAATTCCCAAACATCTTCCTCATCCCACTTGAGGTAGACCCTTCTCCGCCTTGTATTTTCCCCAACTTTATTCTGTTTTCTACCCTCTCTCCTATTATGATCAAATCAGAAAAACTCCCAGACATATTTCCAATCAACTTCTCATAATATATTATTGGCAAGGTTGCCACGAACATATCAATAAGCTCTCACTCCACCATCAGTGGTTGAACTCTCGCTGCTAATTCCCGCCACCTCTGGGCGTATTCTTTAAACCCCTCATTTCTCCTCTGAGACAAATTCTGCAATTGAACTCTATTTGGCGCTAGGTCACTATTATATTGATAATGACGGACAAAAGCTTCCCCCAGATCCCTCCAACTTCTGATATGCGTCGGCTCTAGACCCATGTACCACTCTAGAGAAGGACCTGATAAGCTATCCTGGAAAAATTGCATCAACAACTTCTCATCGTCTGAATAGGCAGACATCTTCCGATAATAAGATCTAAGATGTACTCTAGGACAGGTTGTCCCTTTGTACTTATCGAAGTTTGGAACTTTGAATTTGGGTGGAATCTTAACCCCTGGTATCAACCCTAGATTGGACATGTCAAGCCCCAAAGAGTTTTGGTTCTCGAGATTTTTCATCTTTTCCTTGATCATCTTAAACCTTTTGTCAGCCTCTATTTGAAGGCCTACACCCAAGTCTCCCATTGAGAAAACATCATCTTGCTCGTCTTCTTCCCATTGAGGACTTGCATCCCCATGTGCAACGCCCGCTGCACCTGTTATATGAGCTCCTGTTTGGTAACCTCAGTCCGGAGGAATAACAACTGTGGGAATCACATTAGCCTGAGGATTGTTACCGTCAGTTGGGGGAGGAATGGAAGTAGTTCCTCCATGTAAAACACCACTGCCATCCACCCTGGCAATTAGTGGCTGGACCAATGTTCTGAGCTGTTCTTGCCCATTGGCAACTCCCTACATCATATCCATGAATTGAGCCATGCAATCCCTGAATTCTTGCAATTCTTGTTGTATCTGATCCATAACTCTTTGCTGATTCCCTCTGGTGGAGTATCTGTGAAACATCTGGTCTGCTATCCTGAAAACTGCTAGAAGAAAACCACACAGAGATAAGGTTAACGGTACCAAGAACACCTGCCATGCAAAAAGGATTATGATGATGCAAAATGCAAGAATGCATATATGATTCAGGGGAATTCTCCCCTTGATTCTAGTTCCACAAACAAAGAGGATAGCAACAGATGGAATCACAAGTTTTTCTCATAAATAAAATGAGGATAAAAGTCATATACACAACATAACATCAGGGACTCAACAGAAAATGATCATACGACCCTATCCAACAAGCCTGGTGATGGTCTCAATACAATATAATAACAACAGAGAAGAAAAACTACAGAGAAAACTGCATTAGATAACTCTCCCTTCAGCCACGATAACGAGTCTGAAACTCCTCTAACAACTCCTTAGTATCTGGATGTTCAGGCTTTACAACCAACGCCTGAATGAGCAACTCCCTCCTGCTGATAACATCTTTCAAATCTTGAGCGTAATCCTCCCAAGCATCTTCTTCGAAAGCATCTTCGAGTCTTGGTTTCTTCAGTTCTGCTCTTATCTTGCATTCCTCCAGCGCTGACTGAGCTTCTCGTAACTTACGATCACTTTCATACTGACGAGCTGATTCCAATGACACTTTTTCATCCTTGATCCGGAGTTGTGTCTTCAGTGTGTCAATCTGCTTATGGAGCTCATCCTCTCTTCCTTTGTTGGCAGTTAAAGCAACATTTCACTGATCATTGAATTTGGATATCTCTAGGCGCGCCCTTTCCAGCTCTTTCTTCTTATCTTTCAAGACATTGCTAGTACTCTTCAAATCTTGCCAAAATCATTATCGTATATGAATCTCTTCAGTCAATTCTTTTCCCATCTTGTTTCAAGTTTCTATCTTCAACTTGGCCAAGTAGGCTGCTTCATTCTTTTCGCTCTTCAACTGACTAACCTCATTTTTTAACTCTTCGTTCTCCTTGTGTAACTCTTCTTTCTCGACCCAGAACTTATTATACCTCTGGATATCAACTGTTGTAGGTTCTTCAATGATCAACGGATACAAGGGTTCTCTGACAAGGAATGGTAACAACATCTTCTCCACCCTTTCCTAAATCCAATCCACATAAGGTCCATAGGCTCTGCAATCACCCTTTCCCAAAGAAAATTTTCCTCTCCGATGAGTTCTTCCCCATGCCTTTATTAATTTGGCTAAAGTGTCACAATCAGCCGCTCCTGTGAAATACAGAGATTCCTGTATTTCCTCCTCCTTCGAGGGTTCCCTCAAAGCGTAACCAAATTGCCTAACAGCGAGAGTAGGATTGTAGTTGATACCACCCTTCCTTCCAATCAGAGGAACATTAGGAAAGTTTACACAGCTATAGATAATCTCCTTACCGAGTAGATCTCTATTAAACCAGACAATATTCTCCGATGTCAAACCCATGAGTCTCTCTGACCAATCAGATGTATCAGACGTATCAACAAAAACTCCAGCTCGAGGAAGATGCTCCATAAACCATTTGTAGAGAAGTGGTGCACAACAAGAGACATTCTTTCCCCTCCTATTCTCATTCTTGTAATGTACTGAATGGTATACGTCTCCCAAAAGAGTGGGCACACGATTCTTGGAAGCGAAAATATGAAAGGCATCCATATCAACAAAGTCTGGTATATTAGGAAAGAAGATTATGCCATATATGCATAAAGCCAGAATAGCATTGAAAACCAACCAACAACCCTCCTTAGCAAAATGTTGAGCCTTGCCCACCAAGAATGACAATGGAAAACCAGGAACTCCATTTCTCCAGACTACTTTACCCTCTAACTCAGAGCTGCTCAGATGAAGAGCATTGGCCAACTTGGTCAAGTCAGGTTCTTCTTCAAAGTGAAAGAAAGGCATCTTCTCTAAGATCGGAACTCCCATCAACAAAGCAAACTCTTCCAAAGTAGGCACTAAGACATAACCGTGGAAAGTGAAGCATCATAGTTGAGGATCGTAGAACTGCGGCAAAGTGTGGATGGCTCATAATTCGTATCTTAAGATTTTACAGACAAAACTCAAAATCTTCCCATAATCCTTCTTGAAGTCTTCCATAACACCATGATCAACCATAGAAATGAGACCAAATAAAGGTCCTAACTCTGGCATCAGGAACTTGTAGGTGACAACCTTTTTCAAACCAGGCTTCATGGTGACGGTGGATTATATTACTAGAATCAAAGGGAAAATGAACACCTAAAATATAGATACATCCAAATGTTAAAATGCAGATGAAAATGCAAATGCAAACAAAGGATCAAGACCACTTGCTGCTGACTGAGTTGAACCAGAATTCCACTTCGGAAAGAAAATACCAGAACATCAGAACACCAAAGTATAGAAACCCACAATATCAAAGATCAAAGGTCTACACTGACGAGAAAAATAGAAAACCGGGATGGTTGAAGGTCAAGTTTCCTGCAAAACCCTTCCCACTCACAGGTAGGACCTAATCTCTGATAAGGTATGGCATCCTATGCAGGTCGTCAATGTCACAGACTCTCAAGAAACGATGATACGTTCACCATATCTGGTTTGGCATCATGGTCAAACAAGGAGGCCTCACTCAACTGACTTCGCAATGATCGGTCTTCAAAGTCGTTAGTTTTCAGATCCAACATCCTTTCAACTGTTCGAGACGTACTGGACAGGATGTCTTCAAAGAAAACCTCGTCTGAACGCGGATTTCATGGCGACTATTGCATGCCAAACATGCAAGCCCTCACTACTTTCCACACTAATGCTATATATGTACTCAAGCCTGAGTGTTGGCCTTATCTCCCGGTGGAACACCCCACCCAACAACACATCAATAGTATGATAATAACAATAAAGTGCGGAAAATAAAATGCAAATGCAACAATGTACATATACAACACATATGCACACAAATATACACATCCACAAACATAAAATAGACAAGCGCTAGGATTGACTCGCATAGGGAAACAAACATCTCCCCAGCAGAGTCGCCAGCTGTCGCAACTGCAAAAAGGAGGCCGACAAACAGACAGAAGAGTCGCCACCGAATGTTATTTATCCTAAAAGAGAGGGAAAGGAAATGATCGAAGAAAACCTAAGAGAAAAGGAAAGACAAGGTCATCGCAATCAAATCTTGGGTTCGGGAGTCAGTTACGCAAGGGGAAGGTATGAGCACCCCTCACGTCCGTTGTACTCAATGGGACCCACGCTTGTTGTCTAATCTATGGGTGAAAACTATCTAATGCTACTGCTAAACGGGGGTGAACGGAAAGAACAGACTCGATAGGACATCGCCACCCTATGCCTACATATTCCCCCGTGCAATGGGAAATTCAGAGTCAACGTAGTTCAGAAAACTACGGGTGATGGGGGGAAGGTTGCTCGCCAAGACATCATCGTCTTATGCCTACGTATCCTCGTCTAGTATGAGAAATCAGAGCAAACGTAGTTCGGGAGAACTAGACCACTGGTTGGTTCAAGAGTTTTATGAGCAATGTTAAATCTCCATTCTAGCAGTTAGGAACGATGCTTGTTTGCGGTAGAACAAAAACGTAACATACTCTTTCTGAAAATGAGGTTTGAAAACAATCCTGAAGGATGAAAAAAGTTTGAATTTGGTTTGTGTTTTTTAGAAGAAGTGAATTGAGTTAGTTTGAAACTCATGTTGCACCAAAGATTATGACATAAGAGCGAATGTGTTGCATATCACCCAAAGGGTATACGCTAAACACTCTAGATAATGTGAAGAAAGACCTTCCCACTTATCATTCCTCATGTACTTAAAGCTCGTAGCATACAACACTTGTTATCCTTTATTAGGTGTCTTGAAAGAGTTTTTGAGATGAGAAGAGAAGACACAAGGACTCTAAAGGAAACTAAGAAACCCTAATGTTGTCATGCAAAGTGGTCCTAAAGTTGAGATAGAAAAGGGGACTACCTAATGTTATCATGCAAAGGATTGAAAGCCTAATGTCTCTCCTACTCCCATATTAAACAGAGGGGCTAGGAATCCTAAGGGATCATGTGAACAAGCACAAGTAAACACAATGCATAATCAATCACAAATGAAACAAAAGGGAAGACTTAAACAAGTCTATGCAAGATGAAATGAAATATGCAAAAGCAAACAAAATATACCATCATGAAGCATACACAAATGGCACACACAAGTCACAAAGGAGAAAACTTAAACAAGTCAAGAAAGATGATAGGAAATGAGAGAAGCAAGCTCCTACAATTAAATGCCATCAATCATCACAAGAAGAGAGATGCTAAGCAAAGAAGCATAATTAAAGAAGTGAGGGAAGAGGTAAAGTGGGGCAGCAACCTCATAATAAACATCTCAGTCCCTCATCCACTCATGATCAAATAAAGAAAAGCATTCAAACAAATCAAAAGAAGTTCAATTGTTCATAACATCCTCAAAGTGAAACAAACATCACCAAAGCATTAAGAACATGAACATAACCATCTAGGTCAGAAGTTTACCCAAGAGAGATAACTCAAATTCAAAATCAAGTTGAAAAACAAACACAAGAATGATCAAGTTCAATTAGAGGACCAAAGTCCATCCAAACGTCTCACACTTCAAACAAATGGAAAGACATGATCAAATGAAACTTATAGCACAAGGTACACATCCAAATGGCCTCTAATCATGCAAGGCAGCACCTCAAGCATATTAACAAAAGCTAACAAGGCTCAAGAGGTTTTCAATCACACAAGATCATATCCCAAAACTAGGTCAAGGATTGCATGCGTACACAATATTAAAACACTATGAATTTGAGGCATCCACTAAAAATATAAGAAAGCTCAAATAAAATCCAAATAAAATTCCAAACCCAAGTTGAATCCATCATAAATCAATGTGCAAAAGATCATGGCAAGAAATGCATCAAGGCATCACCAATCATATCAATCAAGGCAATGTGTTCAACTTGTCGAACAAGCATCGAGGGACAAAGAAAAGCCAATGAAAAACAAACAAGGAATGATCATCAAGACCTCAAACCAGACCTTAAATAAGTCTCAATCAATCATTTAAGTGTGAGACGAAAATTGGTCAAAGGGTGTGTTTAATCAAGGTCAAAGATCAAACTTCAATTCCAAGTATCAACCATAAAACCTCTTCAATCATTAAATCAATTAAAAATAGCAAAAATAAATGAAAAATAAAATAAAAATATTGAAAAATATTCTAACATCCTAAAATGTCAGAAATGTATTTTTTTGGATTTTTGAAATGCATAAAACTATTTTAAAATGACTTAAATTGAAAATGCTAGAAAAATAAAATAAAAGAAAAGTAACACATGAAAGAGGGGTGTACAAGTAATAATGGATTGAACTGATCCCTTAGGAAACACACGCATGGGCCAACAAAAGAGGGGTGTGGTTAGCAGAATCGCAAGGCCCAAAGCCAAGACTCAGACTCAGTTTAATGAAACACACTGTTTCATTAAACTGAGTGGCATGCCAACTTAACTTTCAAACTCCACGCACGCAAGGTCAATGCCAAGTCATGAGACACCTCAAATCAAGCCTCAGCCGCCGGAGCCCTAGCTTCGGTGGTCTTCTCATGCGAGCTTCACCGGAGCTGGTCAAAAACCACCATAAAAATGGAAACCTCTTGTACCATTCCAAAGATAATTTCACGTAGAATAAGAATATGGTCTTAGATTTTGAAAAAGGTTCTTGGAACTTAGAGAAAATAGGCCATGAAAGTTTTACATTCAAACTGAAAATCAATCAAACAAGCATGAAAATAATCGAAACATGGCCTACACGTGGTAGGACTTCAGATGCACCAATTATGAACCTAAATGAGTGCCTAAAATGGGAGATTCAGTTCATGAAAGTTTACCTAACAGAGTTGCTCCATTGGCTCTTCAATTGCTTAGCAAGCTTCACTCTGATGCTCCCAATCTCCTCTTTGTGTTTGTATGATGATGAATTGAGCAAGAGCTTGAAGAAAAACCCAAGGAAAAGTGTGATTCTAAGAGAGAGAGTTTTCTGAATTTTTTGAATCAAGCTTGCTATTCTCACGCAGCTACCAACTTCTGAGGCATTAGGGTTCAATTATGGCTTATATATGATGGATTAAAGAAGTTCATGCAGGCCCATGTTAAAGGATTCATTTGATTTCCATATATGCCAAAAAAACTTCAAGTGTGGTGCACACACGGGTATGGCATGAGGTGTTTCTCGCTGGTTAGCAAATGGTACCATTAAGGGGTGTGGAAATGAATCATGGTGGTTTGGGTGATTGAAAACCATTTTGTACAAAGTTTGAACCATCAATTTTTATAGCATGATATTTGAAAAAACGGCTTGAAAAGTGGTTCTATGCTTTCTCAAACTGGGTAAGTTTTAGCATGACCATTACATGATGATATTATAATGCCAAAGAAACAAGAATCAATTCATTTGGTTACTTGTAATGGAAGGAAACCAAACCTTGTCCAGAAAAGTCAAGTTTTCATGTTCATTAAGGCTCAATGATCTCATAAATAATCACTGGTCATGGAAATTGAGTTTAATATGATGGTAAGGTCATTTGACACAACTTTCATGTTTGTTGAAAATGGATTTGAGGTCATGAAATGAATGAAATTGATCAATGAAATGAAAGACCTAAAACTAGGTTTCCCAAAATACCCTTGACTTGTGAAGACCATAACTTGAGCTCCAACATTATAATAATGAGTTTTAGGAATTTTTGGAAAGCTAACACAATGAGGAACAACTCTCATGTGTAGTGGAAAATGAGGAAGAGCTTGGTTCCATGTGAAAAATGCCTTGGAAGTGAGTTGACTTTGGATGCCTCTAAATTCTCTTCATCTGATGACACCAACTTGTTGACACCATAATTTGAGATGTACAAACTCAATGAATGAGTTCTTGTACTCAAAAGAAAGATCTAAAGATGATGAAAAATGTTAGAATACAGATTGGTGTTTAGTTATATCTCTATGTTTTGATGATAACTCTAATGAGATTTTGTATTAAGAAAATATATACTCTAATTTTGTTCAAGTGTTTTTGTTTCAGATATTAAATTAAATATTCTTATGGAAGAAAAAATGCATCTGAGTAGTATTCTACGCAAAGCTCTGAAGCATCAGAAGCAAGTCATTAGAAGATTCTGAGCGCTGCTAGAAGAGACTCTGAAGCAGGAGCTGCAGAAGACTCTGAAGCAGAAGCTACAGAAGACTCGGAAGCGTAGTTGAAGAATTTGTATGAAGAGTTTCAAGCATTGTTTCAAGAATACTCTGAAGGTACTTTACGCTGCAAGTACAGAGGCTTTGTTATTCAAACTCTGCTCTGATTGATATTCATGCTGAAGCACTTTAGTTGCAAGACTCTGATTACATCAAGACTCTGATGTTGATAACTTTGAGACAGAAGCATTGTTGAAGAAAATATTATTCAAGATATATCCGTTGGCATATTGCAAACGACTCTTTCCTTATTCATGTATGGCACAGGAAATCAGACAAAAGGGATTTGTCTGAACATTCCTCTTCTGGGAAAGCTAGAGTCAATAGAAGACAAAAGGCTACAGCTACTCAGCAGTGCACGGTCTTCAAGCATTGGAATTTCTGCCTATAAAAGGACGTCTTCAACAAAATTTCGAAGTTGACGATTTATTTTGATTCATCAAATTGAAAACTACTCTCAAGCTCTCTTACAATTTTATTTCATAAGCTGAATAGTTTTATTCGTTCTTAATCTAAGTGTAAAAATCACAGTTTGTGATATAGCTTTTTATAAGCAACTTAAACACTTGTTTAGTTTACATTAATTTGTAAAAGATTCCTTAAGAAGACCATGTTGTGGTCAGAATTTCTTGAGAAGACTAAGACAGTTATTCTTAGTGGTTGACACTGTAATCTGTTTGAATATAGTGGATTAAGTCCTTGTGGAGAAAGGCAAATCACTTTGATAGGGTGGACTGGATTAGTTGAGTTCAACGAACCAGGATAAAAATCTTGTGTTGTTTTTATTGCCATATTTATTTCAAAACCCTTATTCAACCCCCCCTTCTAAGTGTTTTTCTCACCTTCAGTTGGCATCAGAGCTCCAGTTCTGTTAGTGCTCTCACTTCACTGTGAACAGAAAAGATCCAGTTGAGAAAAACTCCATTTATCTTGTTCTTTATTCATCATAGCTGCTGAAGCTTCTACTTCAACTTCATACAACAACAGATACGATGATAAAGAGAGAATCAGCCCCAAACCTCCCATGTTTGATGGTGAGAAGTTTGACTACTGGAAAGATAGAATAGAAAGCTTCTTTCTAGGTTATGATGTTGATTTGTGGGATCTAGTAACTGATGGTTATACTCATCCTACTAATGATGAAGGGAAAAAGATTGACAGAAAATCTATGTCAGATCAAAAAAAGAAGGAGTTTAGAAACCACCACAAAGCAAGAACCATCTTATTAAATGCAATATCTCATACAGAGTATGAGAACATAACAAACAGAGATACTGCATTTGATATGTTTGAATCTTTGAAGATGACTCATAAAGGGAACTTCCAAGTAAAGGAGACCAAGGCTCTGGAGCTTATCCAGAAGTATGAAGCCTTCAAAATGAAGGAGTCTGAATCTGTAGAAACTATGTTCTCTAGATTTCAGATCCTAACTGCTAGGTTGAAGGTTCTGGATAAAGGCTACTCTACTTATGACCATGTCAAGAAGATCATCAGAAGTTTTCTAACCAGATGGAGACCAATGGTCACAGCTCTGAAGCTTGCGAAGGATCTGAACAAGATCACGCTGGAAGAACTGATCAGCTCCTTGAGGAGTCATGAGATTGAACTAGAGGAAGACGAGCCTTAAAAGAAAGGTAAGTCTGTTGCTTTAAAGTCTAAGAAATCTGTTAAAGCATTGCAGGTTATAGAAGAAAGTTCTGAAGAAGAAGATGAATTATCCCTGCTGTCCAGAAGGATTAACAAACTCTAGAAGCATAAACAGAGGAAGTTCAAGAACTTCAAGAAACCAGATCAATGTAAAGAGTCTTCTGGACACAAAAAATTTGGAAAGAAAGAGGTTGTCTGCTATGAATGCAAGGAACCTGGGCACTATAAGAATGAATGCCCAAAACTTCAGAAGGAGAAGCCAAGAAGGAAATTCGATCATAAAAAGAAAGTTCTGATGGCAACCTGGGATGATTCAGATGCATCTTATTCTTCATCAGAGTCAGAAGAAGAATGTGCAAACATGGCACTCATGGCTGACGTAGAAGACAATGCAGAAACTTCTGGATCAGAATCAGAATCAGATTCTGAGGAGGTATTTTCTGAACTCACTAGAGCAGAACTTTTTGAAAGTTTATCAGAAATTCTGGAAAGCTACAGCCAAATCAAACTCAAATACAAGAAGCTTCAAAGTTTTCTTGCATTTGAGAATGATCAACTGAGGTCTGAGGGTTCTGAGCTTAGAGAAGAAAATCTTAAAATAAAAAATGATTTAGAAAATGCTCAGAAATCTGACTCAGAATCTATATCATGCTCTAAAAATATTTTAGAAGAGTATGACTATAGCTTTCAGAAGTTTCTGGCTAGAGGCCTAGAGAGAAGCAATATGGCTTCAATGATCTATGGCGTTAGCAGAAACAACAGGAAGGGTATTGGATATGAATCTTCTTCTGGGAAGGATTTAAATCCAAAATCTGTTGATAAAATGATCATAAAGTCTTCTCCTATATATAATCATTTCAAATTTGGTCATCTTAATGATATTAGACACACACGTTCTAGTCAGAACATTTCTGTATTTAAACCTAAAGTTAGTCAGAACAAACCTGCTGTCAGAAGACAGAAGTTCAGACAAAACTTTAAGGCAACTAACCCTAAAGGACCCAAAAAGATCTAGGTACCTAAAAACAAAATAATATTTGTTGCAGCCATCCTTAGCAGCAAAGTTGAAACACCAGTTCTGGTACCTGGACTCTAGCTGCTCGCGTCATATGACGGGAAGAAGGTCTATGTTCCAAAGCCTGGAGCTTAGATCTGGAGGTGATGTCATGTTTGGAGAGAACCAGAAGGGCAAGATAATTGGCTCTGGAACCATAGCACAGAAGTGTTTCATGCTTGGGTATTCTGAACGCTCTAAAGGCTACATAGTATACAATACTGAGATACAGATTGTGGAGGAATCAATACATGTTAGATTTGATGATAAGCTTGGCAGTCAAAAGCCAAAGCAGCTTGAAAAGTCTGCAGATAGAGAAGTCATTCTCACAGACTCAGAAGACTCAGAGGCAGATAAAGCTCAAGCAGAAGCACCAGAAGCAACGCCAGATGCAACTCCATTGGCTGCTCAGATGAACAATTTGAATATTTCTGAAGGACCAAATGTTAAAGGTTCATCCAAAATCAAATCTTCTCATCCAGAAGAAATGATTATTGGAAAGAAGGATGACCGTATCAAAACAAGGTCATTTCTCAGATCATCTGGAACCTCACTTTTTGGGTTGGTGTCTATCATTGAACCAACTTCTGTTGATGAGGCTCTGAATGATAATGATTGGATACTTGCTATGCAAGAAGATGTAAATCAATTCACCAGAAATGGCGTCTGGGATCTGGTTCCAAGACCAAAAGGTTTCAACATCATTGGAACTAAATGGGTCTTCAGAAACAAATTGAATGAGCAAGGAGAAGTTGTAAGAAACAAAGCAAGGCTAGTTGCTCAAGGATATAGTCAGCAAGAAGGAATTGACTACACAGAGACTTATGCTCCTGTGGCCAGGTTAGAGTCTATACGCCTACTCATTTCTTTTGCTGCATAGAATAACATCACTCTGTATCAGATGGATGTTAAGAGTGCCTTCTTAAATGGTATTATAGAAGAGGAAGTTTATGTTCATCAACCTCCTGGCTTTGAAAATGATAAATTTCCAAAACATGTTTTCAAACTTAAGAAATCACTCTATGGTTTAAAACAAGCTCCAAGAGCTTGGTATGAGAGATTGAGTAATTTTATTCTGGAAAAGAATTTTATCAGAGGCAAAGTGGACACAACTCTCTTCTGTAAATCATTTAAGAAAGATTTGTTAATTTGTCAAATTTACGTAGATGATATTATATTTGGATCTACCAATATTATGCTGGGAAAGAAGTTTGCTCTATCTATGCAGGCTGAATTTGAGATGAGCATGATGGGAGAACTCAGATTCTTTCTGGGCATCCAAGTCAATCAAACTCCAAAATGCACTTACATACATCAGACTAAGTATGTGAAGGAGCTTCTGAAGAAGTTTAATATGACTGAAAGCAAGTTGGCTAAAACTCCAATGCATCCTACAAGCACTCTTGGTAAGGAAGAGGTAAGTAAGAAAGTAGATCAAAAGCTTTACAGAGGTATGATTGGATCTCTTCTGTATTTGACTGCTTCTAGACCTGATATTCTATTCAGTGTTTGTCTGTGTGCCAGATTCCAATCAGATCCTAGAGAATCTCACTTAATAGCTGTTAAGAGGATTCTAAGGTATCTGAAAGGTACTACTAACATGGGTTTGTGTTACAAAAGATCTGATGATTATAAATTAGTTGGATTCTGTGATGCTGACTACGCTGGAGACAAAGTTGAAAGAAAAAGTACTTCTGGAAGCTTCCAGTTTCTTGGAAGTCATCTGATCTCTTGGTTCAGCAAGAAGCAACCCACAATTGTGCTTTCAACAACAGAAGCAGAATACATTGTTGCTGCTGGTTGTAGCACTCAGATGCTCTAGATGAAGAGTCAACTAGAAGACTATCAGATCCATGAGAGTAATATTTCAATCTTCTGTGATAATACTTCTGCTATATGTTTGTCTAAAAATCTTATTTTACACTCTAAGGCAAAGCATATAGAGATAAAAACATCACTCCATCAGAGACTATGTTCAGAAGGGAATTATCAGTTTAAACTTTGTTGATACAGATCATCAATGGGCTGATATTTTTACAAAACCCCTTGCTGAAGATAGATTTAAATTTATTCTGAAAAATATAAGTATGGATTTCTGTCCAGAATAAAATCTTTATTAGAAGAAAATTTTCTCAAATGAAAATGTTTTAACTCTGAAGTATTACATCTATTTATTTATTATTTAATATTTTATTTATTGTGTACAAATCTGAACTAACAAGCCTCAGAGGATCTAAACGTTGGCTAACGTTTCATTTCTCAAAGAAGTTTTAGAAGCACATGCAAGAAAACACGTGTAACTCTGAATCTGAAAAGGTGGAGTGCACATTACTGAATTGACGTTTGAGGTACTATTTTTGAATATTGAGTTTCTCGTTTTCCCCCCAAATTGTTAGAATCATTAATTGCTTGAAATGATTATATTCTTTTTATTAAATGCTAAGTGTAAACGTGCTGAACATGTGACTCTTGTGTGCCCTAATTTCCTCTATAAATACCACAACACTTCACTTTTCACACTTTTCACTCTCTCACATTCTTGTATGCATTTCTGTCTATTTCATTGTTTTCATCTCTCTCCCCAACCCAAAACCGTTCGTAACCCTAAAACTCTCTCAAGAACAACAATGGCTACTTCTTCATCAACTTCTGCTCAGTTTCAATTAACCATGGCTGATGTCTCTTCTTCTAACATAGGTGCTGTTGCTTTTAAGGAACATGTTAGAACTTTACTCACACCTATTGACAAACTGGAAGTCTTGTGTGAATCCATTGTAAACTTTGAATCAATTGCTGAAAATGGGTTTGATCTTCGTCCCATTGTTGATGCTCAATGTTGGACTAAGTTCTTTGATAGGCTGATGGGACCAGTTTATCCTTGTCTGGTAAAGGAATTTTGGATTCATGCTACTACATGCCCTAAGTTCATTGTCTCACATGTTCTAGGTAAAGAAATCACCATAAATGAGGATCTAATAAGGAAACTCATAGGCTATGAAGAAATTGATGGTGTCACAAATCTGTCAGCTGAGCATGTTGATATGACTGATGTGTATAGGGAAGTTTGCTCATCTGGAGAAGCTTCTAACAAGGTGAAAGATCTGAAGCCAAACTACAGGATCTGGGCTAAGATCTTTATGGGATGTATTCACCACAGGAAGTCTTTAAACTCTCCTGATTATGTAAACACTAATCAGATGTACTTCATGTATTGTCTGAGTCAGAGCATAAAAGTGGATTTGCCTTATCTACTTTTCAATCATCTGTGGACACACGTAAAACAATCAAGGGAAGAAGTCAGAACCAAAAATCAGAAGATGAGGAATTGGATTCCTATGGGAAGACTTATCTCAGACATTCTGACTGAGAATGGTCTGGTTGGACATCTAACAGAAGCAGGATTAAAGGAAGAATTAGCTTCTGTGGTTGGAAAAGCTCTGAATGCAAAAAGTCTTCAGAGGATGAAGGTTGTAGAAGAGCTCACTTCTGCACCAAAGAAAATAAACTCTAAAGAGGTTAGCAAGAGAAGGATACCTCTGGATGATTTTCCTATGTTCTTCGCAAATGAACCAAGGGAAATTATTCTGGAGTACATTGCTACGTGTCTGAAAGATGGAACTCCTCTACCAGCAAATCTAGTTCAGAAAGTAGGCGAACCTGCTCCAGATCTTTATGAGGCAAGACACAAGAAGAAGAGGAAGGTTGTTGAAGAAGGATCTTCAAAACCCAAGAGGAAGGCTACTGGTGAAGCTGCTGCTGTCAAACCCAAGAGGGCCAAGAAGCAAAAAGCTAATCCTCCTAAGGCAAGTTTAGATTCTATCTTGCAAACTGTCAAAGAGGTACTAACATCTGATCAACCTATCCATGAACTTATACCCTTTCCTTCACTTTCTCCTCCTTCGTGTTTCTAAACCAAAGAAACCTTCACCACAAGCAACTCCATCTAAAAAGCAAAACTCTTCACCACAACAACCATCTGATATTCCCCACTCTGACAAACAAACCTCTACACCACTACAAACATCTGAAATTCCCCCACCAGAACCACAAACTTCTAAACCAATACCACAAGAACCTACTCCATAACAACCAGAAACCCAACAATCTATACCAGAACAACCCATCCCCTCTGTTCCTCAACCAGAACAACATCAACCTTCTGAAACATTCATATCTGATTCTGAGGTTCTTGACGTTCAACCTTTGAAGATGTTGTTTGACGTCTCTTCTGCATCCTGTCATTCTTCTGCATCATCTGATTCTTCTGAATCTGATGTACCCCCGGAAGTAAACTCACCCCCTTCACTTCGTGGCTTCTAAGATGCCAAATTTCACTTATTTGATCTATCAAATGTTGGCATTTTTCACTCATTTTCGTCAATTAAGTGTTGAAAACCACTCTTGTTTTGTTTGGTTTGCAATATAGTGTGAAAATCTCTTGGTACCTTTGATTTGTGTGTTATTTTGCAGGAATTAGGCACAAAACAAGTGAAAAGTAAGACACAAGAAATGGGCAAGAAAACCAAGACAACATGCAAACCACCAAAATGCTGTCATGCTCGCTAGGCGAGCTGATAGCGAGCAAGGTAGCGAACGCTCGCTAGCTGTTCGCTAGGCGAGCAGGCCAGCGAACGCGCCCAGAATGGGACAGAGCCAAAAGTGCCAAACTTCGCTGGAGCGAATAAAGAAGCGAACGCTCGCTAGCTGTTCGCTAGGCAAGCAGGTAGCAAACGCTCCTAGACTGAGTGGGGTATTTAAGTGTTTTTAGTGTTTTTTAGGTCATAACTTCCATAACTTGTATTTTTCCATTCTAGACATCAGAACTTATTTTTCTTCATTTCTTCTAGAGAGAGAAACACAAAACCCTAAGGGGGAGGAGGTAAGATCTTCGATCTCTTGTTGGGGTTTGGATTGTAATCTTTTGATACCTTATGTATTTCATCTAATATATGTTTGTGAACTTATTTTGGATTCTCTATTGATTGAATATCTTTGATTATGTATTTGTGGGTCTTGACAAAACCTTTTCACATCTTTGATCTCAGATCTTCTTCTATCAATGAACAAACTTTTGACATGGTTTTGAAGTTGATATTCATTTTATCCTCTATGGTGTTGTGTTGATTAAGTAGCATGGGTAGCATGGGTAGGATCAATATGATATTATGTGGGTATGTGATAATAATGATGAAGAATGATGTTCACAACCATTTGACGGATTAGATGAATACATGTAAAAAGGGTTAAGCGTGTGTACGTATTCTGATCATTGTATTTTATGCAAAACAATTGTTTATCTGATATGGATTTCATTCTTGTTTACCTGTTAATCTTTGATTTGAATCCTGATAGAGATATACTTTTCAGATCTAGATCTAGGATAATTACCGGTTAGGTCCTAAACGCTAGAGATAGAGTTAGGCTTAGCATTTGCGTGAGTATCAGATCTTAATGCTTTATGTTGTGTTTTTGTTGGGTGAGAGATCATCAATGAGACAACATGGTTTTTCTCTCGACGCCGCGTTAGAGATAAGCTTTGTAATGAGTGATACGTAAGGATATTAGATGAACGATTGCGTTGTGTTTAATTTGTTCAGAAGAATGCATGTGTTATCAATTGATGAAATCCAATCCCAACAAGGCTTCGTTTATATTTCGGTCTTTATTTATGTTTTCCGTCTTTATATTTTTGGTTTTTATCCATGGTTCTTTGAACCTTTTAAACCAAACCTTTTGAAAATAAGCTTAGAAATGTAGAGGCTGTTGAACGGCGTTCATATCGCACTAATCCCTGTGGAGACGACAAAACTGGGTACTTAATATTTTTTGCTTGCTGCTTTACCGCATCAACAAAATGGCGCCGTTGCCGGGGATTGGTGTTGAGATTTTGAAGTGCATTGCAACGGTTCTATGTTTTTAAGCTTTGTATATTTTGTATATATTTGTTTCTTTTTTTGTTTTTTCTAGTGTGTTCAGGAATGACGAAAACTCCTTCTAGAGTGGTTGCTATCGGTATAAAAGCATTTAATGCAGCTTCGATCGAGTTTGGATGGCAATGATAGTATGAAACAAGTGAATGTTGTCAAGGTACATGTTTTCCTTTGTTTGGAATTTTAGAATGCTTAAGAACTTAAGTCTTTGTGTAAATGAAATTTGTTCTTTTGGCAACTTGTTTGAATGATTATTTCACTTAGGACCAAAAACCCACAATTTGTGAGAAAGCTTTCATTGTTTACTAAATGCTGGATTTCTGATAAACTTTGTTGATTCGTATGATTCATGCTTTATATTATTATCATTGTGAATTTATGGAAGCATTAGAAATGATCAAGGCACTTGTTTATATTGAGCACAACCAGTTCCAAATGCAACTTACCCGTGAGTAGAGAGAATTCGTTAACCCCTTTGAGCCTAAACAATGTGAATCTCATTCTTAATTTTGAGAGATTCTAAAAAAAATTTTGAACCCATGAATTTGTTTTAATTGTCTTCTTTGCCATAAAAAGCTAAGAGCATTCACTTGAGGGTTGAGTAAAAGTTAAGTTGGGGCGAATGAAAAAGGAAGATGGTAGGTTGTTACAACTTTTGAAAAATTCAAGCAAGCACCAAAAAAATTGTGTGAATATGAAAAAAGAAAGAAAAGAAAAGAAAAGAAAAAGAATGCTTACTTGGAAAAGATAAATAGTGAAATAATAAGTTGTGAAATAAGGTTTATGAAAGTTTGCAACTAAGAAACAAATGGAATGAAGTTGGGATGTGTAAATAATGTGTGCAGTGAATGTCTCTTTTGTATCGGCAATTTCGTTTCAATGGCCTTAGAAATGTGTCTTGTTTGTAAACCCGACCAAGCTACAACCTTAAAGACCTTAGTGATCTTCTTGCTTCCATATTTTTGCTTTTGATTGTTAGATTTTGTATGAGTTGAATTGATATTGGCATTGTTTGTTAGTTGAGTGAAATTGTCCCCGCGGTTGCAAACGCGTAATTTCTTCAATCCTTATTCGAAGAGGAGAGTTAGAGTGATTCATTCACGAAAAATATAGTTGTTGATTGATACATGTCTTAATATTTGTTTTAAGAAGTTAGTTCTTGTGCATTGTTTGATTCTAAACATTTGAAACCATGGCTTGTTTGCATCATTTGTGTTTGAGCCAATTTTATCCATTCTTGGGGTGAATCTTAGTCTTGAGCAAATCCTCTTATTGCGAAATGAGAGGCATACTTTGCTTGAGGACAAGCAAAAAGCTAGTTGGGGCGAGTTGTTAGATGCCAAATTTCACTTATTTGATCTATCAAATGTTGGCATTTTCACTCATTTTCGTCAATTAAGTGTTGAAAACCACTCTTGTTTTGTTTGGTTTGCAATATAGTGTGAAAATCTCTTGGTACCTTTGATTTGTGTGTTATTTTGCAGGAATTAGGCACAAAACAAGTGAAAAGTAAGACACAAGAAATGGGCAAGGAAACCAAGACAACATGCAAACCACCAAAATGCTGTCATGCTCGCTAGGCGAGCAGATAGCGAGCAAGGTAGCGAACGCTCGCTAGCTGTTCGCTAGGCGAGCAGGCCAGCAAACGCGCCCAGAATGGGACAGAGCCAAAAGTGCCAAACTTCGCTAGAGCGAATAAAGAAGCGAACGCTCGCTAGCTGTTCGCTAGGCAAGCAGGTAGCAAACGCTCCCAGACTGAGTGGGGTATTTAAGTGTTTTTAGTGTTTTTTAGGTCATAACTTCCATAACTTGTATTTTTTCCATTCTAGACATTAGAACTTATTTTTCTTCATTTCTTCTAGAGAGAGAAACACAAAACCCTAAGGGGGAGGAGGTAAGATCTTCAATCTCTTGTTGGGGTTTGGATTGTAATCTTTTGATACCTTATGTATTTCATCTAATATATGTTTGTGAACTTATTTTGGATTCTCTATTGATTGAATATCTTTGATTATGTATTTGTGGGTCTTGACAAAACCTTTTCACATCTTTGATCTCAGATCTTCTTCTATCAATGAACAAACTTTTGACATGGTTTTGAAGTTGATATTCATTTTATCCTCTATGGTGTTGTGTTGATTAAGTAGCATGGGTAGCATGGGTAGGATCAATATGATATTATGTGGGTATGTGATAATAGTGATGAAGAATGATGTTCACAACTATTTGGCGAATTAGATGAATACATGTAAAAAGGGTTAAGCGTGTGTACGTATTCTGATCATTATATTTCATGTAAAACAATTGTTTATCTGATATGGGTTTCATTCTTGTTTACCTATTAATCTTTGATTTGAATCCTGATAGAGATATACTTTTCAGATCTAGATCTAGGATGATTGTCGGTTAGGTCCTAAACGCTAGAGATAGATTTAGGCTTAGCATTTGCGTGAGTATCAGATCTTAATGCTCTATGTTGTGTTTTTGTTGGGTGAGAGATCACCAATGAGACAACATGGTTTTAGATAATCTTTGTCGTGAGTGATACGTAAGGATATTAGATGAATGATTGTGTTGTGTTTAATTTGTTCAGAAGAATGCATGTGTTATCAATTGATGAAATCCAATCCCAATAAGGCTTCGTTTATATTTCGGTCTTTATTTATATTTTCCGTCTTTATATTTTCAGTTTTTATCCATGGTTCTTTGAACCTTTTAAACCAAACCTTTTGAAAATAAGCTTAGAAATGTAGAGGCCGTTGAACGGCGTTCATATCGCATTAATCCCTGTGGAGACGACAAAACTGGGTACTTAATATTTTTTGCTTGCTGCTTTACCGCATCAACATGGCTATGAACCAAGATCATATGATTTTGTTTCTTTTGCTTCTTTGAAATCCTTTTCATCTGATGACTTTCCATATGGACACAAGCTTAAACACTTCTATCCAAAACATCAAGATACTCCTGAATCATCTGGCCAAACATCTTCTACACTATATCCTCGTCCTCTGTTCATTATCCCAACTTTTACAATACCATCACCACCAGAACAACCAAAAACACCATCCCTAGAAAACTTCCTAAAACGTAAACCTAGAATGGATGTTGGTGCACTTTTTGATGGCTTCAAGAAGGAAACGAATGTGTGGATCTCTTCTGTGAAGAAAGACCGTTTGTCTAGTGTGAATCCAGATGCTTCTGAAGCTACTTGGGACAGATTCATCTCAAGGTTCAACACTGTTGCTTCAAATCTTCGTGCCATTTGCTCTGATGATGCAAAGGTTAAATTTGCTGAAGTTATCAGACAGATTCTTCTGAACATGAGTAGACGTCCAGTTCTTCTTCTGGATAATGCACCTGCTGATGATCCTATGTCTGAAGATACTCCTTCAGAAGCTGCTGTTGCTGAAGAAACTTTTGTGCCTAATCAGTTAGCTTTGATGATTGTGGAACAAGCTTCTACTTCTGTGATTCAAGAACCTGTATCTGCATCTGCAATGGTCACTAATAGTGCTCCAGCTACCGATAGTGCATCTGCACCTGCTTCTTCTGAGATCAAGACAGAAAGACCAGATCTAGAAAAAAAGTTTGCTCTGCTAGAAACCAGCAACAAAGAGATCAGAACATGGATGGTCAAGCAAGAACAAACTACAGATGAGATTAAAACTTGAATGTCTAAACAAGAGGAATTTAATTCTCAGATTACAAATCTTCTGAAGTTGATAGCCTCTCGCCAATCTTAGTTTCTTTTTCTGTTATGTTTGTGCACATGTTTGTTGTGTTTTGTTATCTTGTTGTTTTCTCTGAATGTTTTCTGGATTCTGTTTATCAATGCACTTTACTGTTTCCTTATCTATCTTATATTGTTTTTCTCTGTTATTCTTTTTTGTCTTAAAAAGTTTTTCTTTTTGATTATGACAAAAAGGGGAAGAAAAAGAAATTCTGATTATTCAAATATAAACAGTTACTAAAATAGAATTAAGACATAATAATTTATAACTAACATTGAATTTTAGTCTTTCAGAACTATAACGTATCATCTGACAAAATTCATTGAAGTTACCCTGAGAATCCCTAAACCAGACTTTTATTCAAACCAGGTTCTGATTACCAGGCTTTGATAATTCAAACCAGGCTCTGATTCTGGAAAGAAAATCAGTAAAAGTAAATAAAGCTATTACCAGACTCTGATTCTGGAAAGCAAATCAAGCTCTGATTCTGGAAAGCAAATCAAGCTCTGACTCTGGATAGCATATTCTAACCAGGATTCTAATCAGGCTCTTAATCTGAAAAGTATACTCATGCAGAAAGGGAAGTATTTTCTTCTATTAGAGTATTCATTTCAGGGGGACATTCTTTATCTAAGGGGGAGTTATATATTTATCCTTTTTATTGAATAAAATTTCCTATGTTTTTGTCATCATCAAAAAGGGGGAGATTGTTAGAACACAGATTGGTGTTTAGTTATATCTCTATGTTTTGATGATAACTCTAATGAAATTTTGTATTAAGAAAATATATACTCTAATTTTGTTCAAGTGTTTTTGTTTCAGATATTAAATTAAATATTCTTATGGAAGAAAAAATGCATCTGAACAGTATTCTACGCAAAGCTCTGAAGCATCAGAAGCAAGTCATTAGAAGATTCTGAGCGCTGCCAGAAGAGACTCTGAAGCAGAAGCTGCAGAAAACTTTGAAGCAGAAGCTACAGAAGACTCGGAAGCGTAGTTGAAGAATTTGTATGAAGAGTTTCAAGCATTGTTTCAAGAATACTCTGAAGGTACTTTACGCTGCAAGTACAGAGGCTTTGTTATTCAAACTCTACTCTGATTGATATTCACGCTGAAGCACTTTAGCTGCAAGACTCTGATTACATCAAGACTCTGATGTTGATAACTTTGAGACAAAAGCATTGTTGAAGAAAATATTATTCAAGATATATCCGTTGGCATATTCCAAACGACTCTTTCCTTATTCATGTATGGCACAAGAAATCAGACAAAAGGGATTTGTCTGAACATTCCTCTTCTAGGAAAGCTAGAGTCAATAGAAGACAAAAGACTACAGCTACTCAGCAGTGCACGGTCTTCAAGCATTGGAATTTCTGCCTATAAAAGGACGTTTTCAACAAAATTTCAAAGTTGACGATTTATTTTGATTCTTCAAATTGAAAACTACTCTCAAGCTCTCATACAATTTTATTTCATAAGCTTAATAGTTTTATTCGTTCTTAATCTAAGTGTAAAAATCACAGTTTGTGATATAGCTTTTTATAAGCAACTTAAACACTTGTTTAATTTACATTAATTTGTAAAAGGTTCCTTAAGAAGACCATGTTGTGGTCAGAATTTCTTGAGAAGACTAAGACAGTTGTTCTTAGTGGTTGACACTGTAATCTGTTTGAATATAGTGGATTAAGTCCTTGTGGAGAAAGGAAAATCACTTTGATAGGGTGGACTGGATTATTTGAGTTCAACGAACCAGGATAAAAATCTTGTGTTGTTTTTATTGCCATATTTATTTTAAAACCCTTATTCAACCCTCCTTCTAAGTGTTTTTCTCACCTTCAAAAAAGTCTAATGTTTGATAGAAAATGAGACAAGACTTGTATCACGGTGGGAATTGTCCTTGAAGTTAGAGACTAAAAGAGGGGATTTTACACTTGAACTTATCTGAAACCCTAATTTAGTAACTTCTTGAACTCTTGAATATTCTTATCCTAGCTTCATCATGACATTTGAGATGGTCTAGGATGACTTCCCATGGCTTCCAAGATCAAGACCCAAGCCTTGAGCCCTCTCAAGTCCACAATTGACTCTTGGTTGACCAGATGAAACCCTAACACCCTATCCACTGACTGAGGCTCTTGTAGATGATTTGTGTGACCATACACACTCCATAAAGAACCCTTAAGATGCATATTGACCCCTTGAACCATGTCTCCTCTAAGGAAATGCCCTCATGCACCCCCAATCATCCTCAAGATAGGAGGTAATGCCCAAACACATACTTTCTTCTCTCAAGAAGCTTTGAGACCTATCCTAATGGCACTGAGGACTTGTTGACTTGAACACATGCCCTTTCCTGAGCCTTTAACATGAAACTTCTCTCTTGAGTGAGGACAACAATCTTGATCCCCTGTCTAGAACCAATGTTATCCACAAATATAAATGCAAAATGATATGAAACATAAGCCAAAATGAAAGAAAAGGTTGGACAAATTTTGGGGTGCAACAGTCTAGACAAACTGAGAGTATATGGTTGTGTGGCCTATGATCATATTAGGCAAGACAAGGTTGAACCTAGAGCTCTGAAATGCATATTCATGGGATACCCTGTAGGAGTCAAAGCTTACAGGCTATGATGCTTAAAGCCAGGTCACAAGAGGTGTATCACCAGTCGAGATGTAGTTTTTAATGAAGCAGAGATGGCTTTCAAGAAAACTGATAATGCTGACGAAGAGCTGGAACAGAGAGAGATTTCTGTTGAGGTGGAGCATGTGGATGCTGAATTACGTACCCCAGATAAAGTTGAAGAAGACGTAGAAGATGTTGTCGAAGATGAGGAGACTAACAATGACTACCTTCTAGCAAGAGACAGTCGAGGAGAGTCATCAAGCCACCTCAGAGACTTGGGTATGCAGATCTTATAGCTTATGCCTTAATCTCTTCAAGTGAGGTTCTAGATGAAGAACCTAGAGACTATAAGGAAGTTATGACGAGTCGAAAGAAGAGTGAATGGATGAAGGCCATGGATGATGAGATGAAATCTCTTCATGATAACAACACCTGGGAACTGATCAAGAAACCTGCTGGAGCCAGGTTAGTCAATTATAAATGGATTTTCAAAGTTAAGGAAGGAATCGAAGGAGTGGCGTCAAAGAGATATAAGGCAAGATTAGTTGCTAGGGGGTTCACTCAGAAAAAAGGTATCGACTTCAATGATGTGTCCTCTCCTATTGTGAAGCACAGATCCATTCGAATGTTGCTTGGCACAATTGGATCTTGAACTAGAACAGGTGGATGTGAAGACTGTGTTCTTGTATGGTGACTTAGATTAAACAATCCTGATGAGGCAACCTGAAGGGTATGCCGAAAAAGGGAAGGAAGATTTTGTGTGCAAGTTGAATAGATCCTTATATGGACTGAAACGATATCCTCGGAAGTGGAACAGGAGATTCAACAAGTTCATGGCACGTATAACTTTCATCAGAAGTCAGTTCGACCACTGTGTTTACTTCAGATTTCGACTAGGTAATTCATTTGTTATTTTGTTGCTCTATGTGGGTGATATTCTAATAGCAAGCAACAATGTCGAAGAGGTAATGAGGGTGAAGGCTTAACTCAATAAAGAGTTTGATATGAAGGATCTGGGAGCTGCGTCTAGGATTCTTGGGATTGACATCCGAAGAGATAGAAAGCAGTCGAGATTATGCTTATCCCAAGAGGCATACCAACAAAAGATTCTCGAAAAGTATGGTATGTTGAATTCAAAGCCTGTTGTGATTCCGACCAACTCTCAATTCAAGCTAAGTATAGATTAGTGTCCCAACACTGATGTTGAAAGAACTTATATGAATAGCATTCCATATGCTAATTTAGTGGGCATTGATGTGAGGATGCATTTCATCAGAGGGGTAATCGAGCGTGGAGAAGTCCAAGTGCTGAAAGTTTCGACAGATCATAATGTTGCTTATATAATCACCAAGACGTTGCCCAGTTGCAAGTTTTTCCACTGTATGCAGTTGATAAAGTTGCATGAAGAAAACTAGTTCCTTGATGTTATAGAGTTAGATCCAAGGTGGAGTTTTGTGAGATGTTGAATCGAACTCTAGTATGGTCGAAGGGTAGCTTCTGGTTTGACAGGAATTAAGCATGAGGTCGAAGTCTGTTTGCATGTTGTTGTCGAAGATAATGCGTGTTGTAGTCGAAGTTTGGTCTAACATGCATTAGTCAATATTACTAGGTTGTTAGCATATTGGATTGGGCCTTACTTGTAAGCCCAAATGTTTAAGTTAGCTTGTACCCTAAGTTAGATTGTAATGGATAATTGTTAAAAATCCCAGTAGGTTAGTGTGCTATTTTTCTTATAAATAGGATGCTAGTTTCTAAATCTTGGCATAAGGAAAAATAGGAAGATAAAATCTTAATTTCAAGAGAGAGAGGTTATATTGTTATTCTTGTATACTTGCAATCTTGTTTTAAGAGAAAGGAAAGAATAGCAGTTTATAACCAATCCTTGTTTTTTTACCTTGTCTTCTTTGTTAACCCAAACCCTTGTGTATTTCTTGATCATTAAGAAACCGTTTATACTTTGTTTAAAGGTATTCGATTCACAACATTTATATATATATATATATATATATATATATATATATATATATATATATATATATATATATATATATATATATATATATATATATATATATATATATATATATATATATATATATATATATATATATATATATATATATATATATATATATATATATATATATATAGAGAGAGAGAGAGAGAGAGAGAGAGAGAGAGAGAGAAAGAGTGAGAGAGAGAGAGTGAGAGAGAGAGAGGGAGAGAGAAATTTCAAAATGAGAGATGAGAGAAATAAACAACAACCATTAGATCAATAAAAAAATTATGATTAAACTTATTCATTAATGTGCCTATTAATTTCTCTCTCTTATTAATCTGTATTCCATCTCTCTTATTAATTTAATCTAATGGTTGTTATTTGTTCCTCTCATCTCTCATTTAAATCACTCTCATTTGATATATATATATATATATATATATATATATATATATATATATATATATATATATATATATATATATATATATATATATATATATATATATATATATATATATATATATATATAGAGAGAGAGAGAGAGAGAGAGAGAGAGAGAGAGAGAGAGAGAGAGAGAGAGAGAGAGAGAGAGAGAGAGAGAGAGAGAGACAACTTACTTCAAGAGTACATTTTTTTAACTTACTGTAAATCATGACCTATAAATTGAATCTAATCTAATGGGTAAATTAACATTTGACTTAATTGGTCATTCAATTGAATCTAATTTAAAGGCTATAATTTAGAGTAAGCTAGAAAAACTTATTCTTAGAGTAAGTTGAACCTCACTCATAAATAGGATGAATGAAGTCAGAGGATTTTTTTAAGTAAGAGATGAAAAAGTTAAATGCTAACCATTAGATTTTTTAATGGTCTTGATAAAGTCACGTGCAAGCATAGATTATAAATATTTATCAAGACCATTTATTGAATCTAATTGTTAGCAGTCATTCCTCATATCTTTTATTTTAAAAACATTCATACTTGATACATCTCATATAGGATTTTTAAAATAAGAGATATCTTTGGTCCCTCAAAGACTAAAGTTCTCCATCTAGATATCTTTGATCCCTTAAAGACTAAATATTTCACCTAAAACTTTAGTCTTTGAGGGACCAAATATGATTAGATGGAGAAACCCAAGAGGTTTTGTAATTGAAACATAATTTTTTTTAATTTAAAAGATACTCTTCTTTTTTTTTCATTTGGCACGCATAGTATAATTTCTCTTTAGAAAACTTGATTTTGGGAAATTGACAATTAGGTTATGAACATTATCTTATTAAGAAAATAAAAATGAATGTGGCCTAGACATCTATGCCATAATCAAGAGTCTTCACTCTTGTGACTAACCATTTTGTTTCAGTATTTGATACATCATCACGATCAAACGTGTAGGTGTTTTTATCTTTGGAACCCTTAAATACTATCTTCTTATCATCCATATGACTTACACATGGAAGATTATGTTTAAGCCTTTTTACAAGTAAACCACCATCAATGGTTATCGCATAAGGGTTTTCTACAACATCTTCTCCTAAAATTTTACCTCAATTTGTTCTCTCTATGTGTATCAAAGCCATTCTCATTCTTGATGAAATCAATAAATATGGACGTGTCTCCCATCATGTGCCTTGGTCATCCACTTGTCGCGGTGAAAATCGGATACCAAACTATTGATTAGTTTGAATCTTTAATTCATTTTTGGAACCGAACTTTGATTTGTCCAAAGGAAGGGATAAAGATAGAAATTCCCACAATGCAATGCAAATGCAACGTTTAGAGAGTTATAGGTTCGGGGGTCGGTTAAACTTAGGGAAGGTACTAGCATCCTAAGTTTCTGTAGTACTCTACAGGAACCTCTTGTTTTATGTTGTTTATTGCTAAGGGTTTATATGCTTAAAGGTTGAAAGACCTAGGGGTTTATTTCTAAGTATACTCGATAAGATATCACATCTTATACCTACATATCCTTACAGGAGTGGAATCAGAGTATCTGTAGTTCTCCTAAAGGGTTTGAGGAGTTCTTTGACTGTGGTCAAAGTTCCTACGGGTTTAGGGTAGTTGATTGATTGATTTTAGGAGAAGAGACGAGTTATCACTTTAGGAGAGATTTAATCGCCACAAATTGTAGGAAAATAGTCTTTGCATCGTCTTAAGAGAAGGGTTCAAGTACTCGGATATTGATCGACGATGTACGCCTCTATCTCTCTTAAGGCAAATTTCCTACAGTATTGATTGTATTGATGTGGGGTGGAGATTCTATCTCGCTTAAGATGATTAACATATATTTCTCTATTGTGTTTGAATATTGTATAAGTTGTTTTGTTTTTTTTCTATGTTGTAAAGGATAACGGTCCTTCCTATGGGGTAGGATCTATCCTAGAGATCAACTTGAATGGGATCAAGGATCATGGGGAATATGATGCAAATGATGTGCACTACACACAAGTGTTGACTCATGTGTAGGTTTTTCTTTGGACGGAATGCAAGGCGAAAATATAAATTGCGATAATGAAAATTGCGTTAAAGGCAAATAAGTAAATCCATACATATGCATGAAAGCGCTAAGGTGTAAGTGAGTGCGTGAGTGGATTGGAGTGCAAGCGTACGATTGGATTGAATTGCGATGTTGATTATTTTAGGAGAAGTTGAATTTATTTTAAGCGGATTGATTTTAAGAGGAAATTATTTGTAAGATAATTATATTAAAAGTTTTAAGTTTCTAATGGGTGATTTAAGAGAATGAGATTTTATACTTTATCTTATTTTTAAAAGAGTTATTTTGTATAAAAGTGATGGTTATTATTAGGATTGACTTAATTGAGAAAAGGTTTTCCTAATAAAAACTTAGTCATTATAATTAAAGATGAATAACTAATTTAAGTTATGAAGAAAAGTTGTTATTACTATTTATTTTAAAAGTTATTATATAAAATTAATATTATAGTCATATATTAAATAAATTATGAAAAAAAGTTTTAGTAATTATAAAAGAGAGTAGTTATTATTAGATAAGAAAAACAAATTAAGAAAAGAACATTATCATCTTTTAGTTGCAAATTATTTAGAATAATGGATAAGGTTATTTAATAAAAAGAGAAAAGACTTAATATAAGTTTATTGAATAACTAAATAGGCTCCTTAGCTAAAAAAAAGAAGGTTGTTTTAAAAGAAAAAAGTCAATTATTCATTATAAAAAAGGGGTATTAAGTTAATTAGTTAATAAAATAAATTTGTTTTAATAAAAAAGGCAGATTAAAAAAAGATTATGGGTTAATTAGTTGGATTAAATGGCTAATGGTTATATTGGTTAGTTAAATTAAGCGTGCAGGTTAGAAGTTAATTAGGGATTAAGGGGTGATTAACGGAAAGATTAAGGGAGGCGCGTGGATCCAGCATGATATGGCAGCGAGGGAGTACCGTGGATGGGCATTTGTGGATCGCCCGATCTGATCCTTTGGAGATCAGAGGGCCGTGGCGTGAGGTGCATGGTAGTTAGTGTGTGTGTGTGTGTTTACATACAATTTACAACATATAAACCAAAATCAGCGAAAAACCCTAAATCCCAAATCTCCTTTCGCCGATGGTTTTCGTCTGGTTCCTTCTTTTCCCTCTTCTCTTCTCCGCTATCTTCGTTCCTTCTCACTCTCGATCGCTGTCTTCCTCACTCGTTTCTTCTCTCTTCTTTTTCTTCAATTCTTCCTTCCATTTTCTCTTTTCTTCTCTCAACCACGCCTTCGTCCGATCCTATAAAATAAGCAACAACAAAAAAGGTAAATAATGTTAGCGAAAAAATGCTCACGGTTTGCAAGGTTTTGTGTAGGTGTTTCCGATGGTGGTTGACGGCTTTGAATCCGGATGAAAGGGTTTCCTGCGCGATGATGAATGAAGGGGAAAAGTTCGCGATCTCACAAAAGTGACGAGGGTCTTTCGTAGATGGTAGATTTCTAATTATTGGTAACTTGGATCCGTTACGGTGACCCTCATAAAATTGTTGTGTTGTGTTGATTTCACAAGTTTTGAGGAGGGCGGCGAAATTTGGAGTTTTTTCAGAAATAAGAGCATGAAGGCGATGCTCAACGGTTCGATTGCGGTTTGGGAATTTTGCAAAACAAATGAAGAAGTCCCCTCTCCAATCCTCCTCCATTCTGCCTCGTGTTCCTCTCTCTTTATAGGTGATTCTAGAGCCCTTTGATTGCATTCATGTTTCTGTAATGACATTGTTGGAATATGACCTGAACAGAATTGAATTGGCTTGATGATATTCCATATTATTTCCATTCTGAGTCAATTATGTTTGATGATGTTATTGAAGGTGTTTCCTTTTTCTAACAGACACGTTGGAAGTGATTCGCACACTCATTTTGGGATCATGTTTTTGAACAACATTAGTGGCTGCAATCTCCTATTTATGGTAATGATTCCTTCCTGTTTCGATCTCCCCTTATAATTAAAATGTGAATGAGAATCCGCCGCTTAGTTGTGACATGCCTGCGTTCCCAATTCAAACGGTTTTGAATGCTTGAACATAAATATGGAAGGGACCTTGCTCTTGATCCATTCACTGTTCTTTACTAATTAGGATGTTTTTATCTCCATTTCATAACAGGATTTCTGTTTCCAATTGCAGAATGCGATTTTCATGGCTAGAATTTGCAGCATCGATGGCTGCGACAAATGGAGCTTCAGTCGCAAAATGCATCGAATTAGACGGGTGCGGCACGCAGAATTTAATGAGGAACAATTGGTCATCAAACTTGGCTAAAGACCATGGTGGGAATATCCTGAGCATGATAAGCCAAGAGGTCTAAGTTGTGCATTCCCTTTCGTTTATTTGCACCTCAAATCTGAGAATTCGGTTTTCATTGCTTAAAGTTTTAAAATTATGCAACCACTTCTAATTCTTGATACGACTTCCACATATTCACCATTTTACAAGAAACGTTGACGGCAGCTCAACCGGTGCAGTAGTGACATATGAATTTGTCTTGCTGGAGCGTGAATGTTCGTTAGGAAGTTGGTTTGTATCCTTGAAGTGAACTCAATTTAATTTTCTTTGAATTGCCCTATTTTGACGGTGTTGGTTTTGTTCTAACAAGGTTGGAAGTTCCACTCCATGGATAATACTCTGTTGTAGCATGAAAGATGGAGATTGGTGTTGGAATCAATTTTGAGTTGCTGTTATAACTTTGTTGTCTGCTATGTTTTGACTTCCTTCTTATTAACATTGTCTGATATAAACAGGGTCTGCTGCGGTTGCCGTATTGAATCTTCAGCAAACGGTTGGTAGTAGGGGTAAAGGAGACTATATACGATTTGTAAACATTGCATCTCCAATGACAGCTATACTGTGTGGCCAGGCCGGGTTAGAGCGAAGCGTGAGGTTCACAACTTTGGAAAGTAGCACTCTGTTGGTTTTGTTCCCAATAATGACAACCGGAGTCGGGACTTCTCTTATATTATAACTCATGCTGTAACACGGAAGAAAGAGGCTTGTGCGTCTAAAATTCATGTTGTCATTGCTTACTGAACAAAAGAAGGTTATCCATGACATTGCTATTGAGTTCTGCTTGGTTTTAAATATGTAACAGAGATAAATGGGACTTAGCCCTCCCTTTGCAATGTAAATTAATGTAGTACCATTGTATAAAGACTGGATGCTCTCATATGTAACATGTATTATATGAACAGCAATGGATATTAATGAGTTTGTTTCACGCCATGCCTGGTTGTCAAAATACTGATTCGTATATATCGCAGCTTCTTGAATTCATAGTATTGTAATAGCTTGTGCATCAAACCCAAATATTTATGTACTAAATACCAACTTTATTATGCTTTGAAATAAGGTGGCCTGACAGTGGTACTCGTAGCTCCGAATGATTATTTCCGATTTGCAAACACAGTGGCATGTGATTGAAAGAAATAAATGTCCTGGTGTAAAGTTTATCTCCATTTGAAACAAGAAATAAAGCAACTCCACCACTCCTTCAACCTTGAAAAAAAGAAAGGAGGTTTATTTGAATTAAAAGGATCCCCATATTTAAATCCTCATGAATGACTCCCTTGATTACCGATTCCTGAAACCACTTTGTGCAAATTAACCGAGTTCCGATCCAACTTGTAAATTTGAAATCCAAATGGCCATGATCTATGAAAGTCTTAAGCATTCTTTTTGATGAGATCTTGATTCTCCTTAGAAGTATATACCTTTGAGATATTGAGGAAAAAACCCAATAAAACCTATAACCAAATCTGGAATAGAACCAAACAGTTACGTTTTGAAGCATTGACTGAGAATATACACCTGAGATTACTGTGTCTGCACATACTTGTTAGTCACAATAAACATGCACATACGAGAAAATAAACACAGAGGTGGAGTCTTATGGTCAAAAATTAGGGTGCAACAGATGCCCCTATTTAAGTTACTTCTATCCGGAGATATGGAGATAGAAATCTTCGTCTCGACGAGATATGAGGGGCTTAAATACAAACATTGCACGAATTTTTGGCCATAAGAAGCCACCGAATGAAAATGATATGCAATGATATGGAGATGCAAGACAGACGGGTCCTGTGAGGAAAGACGTCATAGGGAAGAATAGGCTCAACAGAGCGAGACTCCACGAGGGAAGATTGATAATCACAAAGTGTCTATAAATAGGTTGCGAAGAACTCGTGGGAAAATCCATTGGAAGAACCGACCGTATAGGTCAAACGTAATGATTTCAAGATATCAGCTAGAGAAGTCTACTGTCGAGACCTGTAACTTTAATTAAGAATACTTTTTCCAAAGTATCTACTGTTAACATTTGTAGGGAATCTGCTGCCGAGATTCTGTGTTGAAGTTTGCTGGAGATATACTTCTGACGAAGCCTTTTGGAAATCTTCTGCCGAGATTTTCCAGGAAATAAAAGGATACCTACTGTCGAGGTCTTCTGGGAATATACTGTCGAGATTAACTAGGAAACGAAATTGTAATACCTATTGCCGAGGTCTACTGGTAATCTTCTGCCGAGATTAGCCAGGAAAAGAGATGTCTTTGAATAAATTGAGTATTCCGTTTGAAAATAGTGTAAACAAAACCTCCCCACGCCTCATGGTCTGGATGCCATAAACGGGTCTCAGTTTCTTGAAATAACCTCCCCGAGCGTCATGGTCTGGGTGCCATGAGCTGGTATCAGTTTCTTGAAATAACCTCCCCGAGCGTCATGGTCTGGATGCCATGAGCTGGTCTCAGTTTCTTCCTGAAATGATGAAAACTCGTGAGAGCATCTTCACAGGGGATTGAAATGTCATTGTAGATTGTAGAATCATTGTAGATTGTAGATGTTATTGTAGAACTTCGGCTGTAAGCTATAATGTACTGGAGGTTGCAAAACTTCACCGGGGATCTTCAGGAGAGATGTGAGTCGGTTGAATTGTAAAGTATGTCTTCCCAAATAAAGAGAGACTAATGTGATAAACTTCCTCTACTTCTCTGGGGAGATGTCACTTGATAGAAATAAACTCGTGTAATGAACTTGTTAGGGAGTACATTCTTGAGGATTCTCAAATAAAGAGAAATATCTGTAAGGTTTTCCATTTACCGAGTCGATAATCACTGGGAATGCACAAACTGCCTTGAAGAGACTGCCATTTGTCGTTTTGAATATCTTGGTCAAAACGAGTTGCTCAAATAAAGAGGTTGCTTACAATATGGATGCAGATTGTTGAGAGAAACTTATAACATTGTTGGAGAAGTGTTCATCCTTGATGATGATCTTCATAAAGATCCTCTTGAGGAGTCGAAGTGCAAAATAAATGCACGCCAAACCCAAGTTGAAAAGCCTGGAGACGTCCAAAAATGTGATTGTCAAGGACCGAAGTTCAATTCAGGAAATAACTGAAGAGAAACTGTCAAGTAAGACTCGACCATTGAGGTATGAAACTCAAATGGGATGTACTAAAATAACCGTCTTCCACGAGGATCGAACTCTATGGGGAAATAAAAATATTGTGCTTTTTCTGCCTAGGGATGACAACTCGAATTGGAAGGAAAAGACGCGCCCAACCACTCGGGGATAACCACGACCAAAGAGACAGAATAAGCCAACACAAAGATGCAAAATGCACATGCCATGCTGTCTATTTATATGTTATGCGTATGCCTATGCTGACAAAACAAACGGACAAAGGAAACTAGAGATGAAATAATCATCTCGAAGCAAACATCTTACCAATCTTCAAAGATAGAAGTATCACTGGAGATAGGTGGAGAACTAAATATGGGATCACAATCCTGATTCAAGGCTTCAAAATTCCTCTCGGGTAATAGAGAACATTCCACTTGGGGATAGAACATCTTGATCTTACGTCGGAGAAAATATCAAGATGAATCATAGCTGTCTTGTTGAAGATGAGAATAAAGATCTACTAGGAGTGGATCAAACTCATAATTGTAGAAGCTTCATAGATAAAATAAATATCCGCCCATGCTGGAGAAGATCGACGTTGTAGAAGGTCCACTAGGGAGTGAAATACATCCACTTCATTAGGAAGGTGAAGTTGGAGAAGATCCACTGAGGATTAAGATACCATGCACTTCACTGGGGAAGTGAAGTTAAGCAAATCATTGGGAATTCTCAAGTTACCAACTGGAGATTTCTTGTATCGAGAATATTCATCGGAGAATTGTCATGACCACAAAAAATAAAATTTATCGGGGACATGAATGAAGAATGTTGTAAGAACAAGGTAATTTTGTCTTTATGAACTGCGCAATAGTCGCCATTTGAACAACAGGTGTTGTGAATGGATAAGATAATCTTTGTTTCTCAGATTCCCCAAGTTATGGTTATGAGAAGAAGTCGTTCCAAGAGGATTTTACAGAAAATATGGCGTCCCATTGTTTTCAAACTCTTTAGAGAGATTCGTTGAATCTCGACGTAATTGGCCCTGATCGACGGTATTATAACTGAGTCTTCAGAAATAGCTCTTTAGCCGAAGCCAAATTTGCACAGAACAAACCACTTAGAAACATAGTTGCCCCTGTCTAGCAGGATCTTCAAGTTCCCATAGGACAAACTTAATGTTGATGCTCGCATACAAAAGTTTCTATGACCTCGGCAAAGATCAACACGTATGAAATGTTAATTCTGAACCCGTTAATGCAACATATATGTTTGTCTTGAAGTTTTGAAAAGAGATATCCCAATAACTGGTGACCGAAATCACTAGTTAGGATATAAATTAATTTTTATAAAGCCAACGAAAATCGAGCATAACTCAATAGGAGTCAGGAAACGTTATCTCACCGAGTATGCTTTCGAAGTAAACCTTACTTCAATTAGGACTTTAGAAGGGATGTATCTGGGCTTAGTTTACGATTGGTAAAACAAAGGAAATAAGGGTCAAAGCTTATGTACCTGCCCATTTTTGAAAAATGTTCACTTTTTTGAAAGGTTTTAAGTGTTCAATCGATCTGACTGAAAAATGCTCTGCCCCAGGTTTAAAAATTAGGTTGGAAAGGGTTAAAGAGGATTTAACTTCCTGATATCTTTGGTGTTTAGGAGGTTTGAAACAATTTCTTACATCATCAGTAGGTTTTATTCGAAAGCATACATCAAGAGACCTTGCGTTTTACTTCGTCATCCTCCTTCCAATTCTTCACCGAAGTGAGGAAAAAAATGGATAAAGTTGGCATTATAAGTTGTATATAAAAAAAATTTTGAGTGACCACAAATGGGTTTCTTCAAGACAAACATTTATCGCATTACTTATTCAAAATAACATGTTCTTACATGCCAATTATGCTTTTTAATAAAACACATAAGCAAACGAAGTAAATAGCTGATGAGCCCTTCTCAGTATCTTCTGAAGTTTTCACTTATATCAGCGTAACGGGGTTCCATTCACGACCGGGCTTCCTCTTTTGAAAGTCAACACTTCATCATCTATCATTTCTTGGACTTTCTCTTGAAACACTTTGCATTCTTCAATCGAATGCCCCAACACTCCATCATGAAATTCACAACTGGTGTTCGAGTTGAACCACGGTGGATGAGACTTCATGACTCTAGTCTTTCTGGGTGTCATCACCGAGTTTCGGATGAAATAAGACCATAGTTGGCTGTAAGTCATCGGGATAAGATCAAACCAGCGAGTTTCTTCTCTCGGAAAACTCAGAGGTGCCTTCTTATTCTGAAACCGTCTTCGAACCTGTCGATTCTGATGCTGATTTGGAGAAGTTAATCTTCGTTTATGAGGTAGTCGTCGTCTACGATGGGCAGGCGCCACATACTGATGTTGAGGATAAAGTAATGGAACTGGATATGGCAGGATTTGAGAGGAATCCCAAATTGCATTAACATCAACGCTTCTTTCCTCTAGGGAATCATCCATTGAAATTTCTTCATTAGCTTGGTCATTCAAGTCATTCTGAATTCTTCCACTTTTGAGTGGGTTCTCAATGTTTACTCCGATTTCTACAATCTTGGAGAAATCTAATGGCACAACACCTATCATCCTATCATAATAAGAGTCTGACAATGTTTTTAGAAACATCTTGCTTAATTCTTTCTCTTGGAGTGGTGAATGAATTTGAGATGCTAACTCTTTCCATCGGTGAGCATATTCCCTGAAAGATTCCTCATCATTCTTACTCATTCCTTCTAGGTGATCACTGTCTGGAGCCACGTCCAAATTATAATTGTATTGCTTCACGAAAGCATCAGCTAAGTCTCTCCAAGACTGAATACAGTTCCTTTGTAGCTTTATATACCATATCAAGGATGCCCCAGATAAGCTTTCTTGAAAGCAGTGCATCTTCAATTCGTCATCGTCAACATAAGCAGCCATCTTTCGGAAAAACATCGTCAAATGGTATCTTGGACAACTAACACCCTTGTACACTTCAAAGACAGACGTCTTGAACTTCGGAGGAATGATTACACCTGGAACCATACATAGGTCACGAGCATCAAGATCAGATGCATTAGCTTCTTTCACCATTTTCAATTGCTCTTTAAGATCACGAAATTCTTTCTCCATTGCTATGAATCCAGGATCATCCATCTTCATCTTAGCATGAACATTCGGAGGATTCGATATACTCTGTAGAGACTGGGAGACTCTTTCGTCAATTTGAACGACTGAGTTATCTTGCACAGGCTGAGGTTGTGTAGAAACATCCACTTGTTGAACATTATCGGAGGGAAGATCAAACAACGGATTAATCCTTACTTTGAAGCTAGTCATGGGATTCATATCCTTGTTTTCTTTACTATCCTTTAGTAATACTTCAAACTTGGTCAGATGGTCGAGATGTCAGCTGAGAGACAAAGACAGAAGACCAGATGAGCCACAGAAGAGGAGAGACACATGCATATGCAAAATGCTAAATGAAGGATGCAAATGCAAGAATGCGGAAATGAAAGGTTTCATGGAACTCAAGTTCTTATAAACGTTATAGAATACCATAGAAAATTTATTTGTTATTTTTTTATAATGGATTACAGGGAAACAGCCTTATAAGAGTCCTTTCTTAATAGCTAAATAAAAGCTAATAAAGCCCTAAGGAAGTCCTTCATCGTACTTGTTGATTTGTTGTCTACTTGGATCTTCTCGAATATACATAGTCCATGATCAACGTCTAAATATTAGTTTGATAGAGGAAAATAAATCCTCCATCCCTTCTTTCGTTCTTGTTGGAAAGTGAGAAATGAATCCCTTGCTTATTTGGACCTTCAATGTTGATGAAAGTCTTTTAAAATTCTAGTGATCCTCCATGATAGGGGAAGCCTCTTGTGTTTGTCTTTTGAGTTTTCTTCAATCTGAGCTCCTACTTCCTTAGGCCATCCAAGTTAGGACTCTTAAAAGAATATTTCAAAATATTTTCTTTTGTAACCCATGTAGGTTTCTGTAATGTTTATAAATAAAACGTAATATGATGCTATATGAATGCAACAAACACAGGTAAGCACATAGAGACAAAAAGGTAAACAAACAAGGGAGACCCTAGGTTTGCAACGAGCATGGAGCAAAGGTATACCCATTCCCAAAGGTTGTGGACTAAAGTTTGATTGTACCTGCAGAACAAGGTTCTAAGAAGGTCCCAAAGTCATTAGCCCATCTATCGGATATTATCAATTTCCCAACTAACTCGGTGGTTAATAATATTCTCAAGAGAACTTCTTTTGAGTCTAGCATCGTGTAGTACTATTTCGGGACTTACTCCCTCATAGCCTCGCACTACGTCCTAATAAAGGGCAAAGTGGGGTTAAAGGTAACTACGGTCCTTAGTATCATGTACTTCAATTGAGAATAGTAAAAGTTTTCACGACTAAACTCGTTCAACCGAACTATTTTCAAAAGGGTCTCAACTAAGCGGGATTCTCAAGTGAACTTAGTCGGGACTCACTCCCTATAAGCCTTGTCGAATATATCACCATCCTATCTTAAGTTCACTCAAGTCCGGGTGTAGGACTTTGTCTCACCACTCAAAGGTATTAACCCAAAAACAAGTATACAAATAAATAATTAAGCAAATATATAACAAGTAAATAAAATAAGATAGGGGAACCCACAAAAATATCCCCAGTGAAGTCGCCATTTCTGTCGCGGTGAAAATCGGATACCAAACTATTGATTAGTTTGAATATTTAATTTATTTTTGCAACCGAACTTTGATTTGTCCAAAGGAAGGGATAAAGATCGAAATTCCCACAATGCAATGCAAATGCAAGGTTTAGAGAGTTATAGGTTCGGGGGTCGGTTAAACTTAGGGAAGGTACTAGCATCCTAAGTTTCTGTAGTACTCTACAGAAACCTCTTGTTTTATGTTGTTTATTGCTAAGGGTTTATCTTCTTAAAGGTTGAAAGACCTAGGGGTTTATTTCTAAGTATACTCGATAAGATATCGCATCTTATGCCTACATATCCTTATGGGAGTGAAATCAGAGTATCTGTAGTTCTCCTAAAGGGTTTGAGGAGTTCTTTGACTATGGTCAAAGTTCTTACGGGTTTAGGGTAGTTGATTGATTGATTTTAGGAGAAGAGACGAGTTATCATTTTAGGAGAGATTTAATCGTCACAAATTGTAGGAAAATAGTCTTTGCATCATCTTAAGAGAAGGGCTCAAGTACTCGGATATTGATCGACGATGTACGCCTCTATCTCTCTTAAGGCAAAGTTCCTACAGTATTGATTGTATTGATGTGGGGTGGAGATTCTATCTCGCTTAAGATGATTAACATCTATTTCTCTATTGTGTTTGAATATTGTATGAGTTGTTTTGTTTTTTTTCTATGTTGTAAAGGATAACGGTCCTTCCTATGGGGTAGGATCTATCCTAGAGATCAACTTGAATGGGATCAAGGATCATGGGGAATATGATGCAAATGATGTGCACTACACACAAGTGTTGACTCATGTGTAGGTTTTTCCTTTGGACGGAATGCAAGGCGGAAATATAAATTGCGATAATGAAAATTGCGGTAAAGGCAAATAAGTAAATCCATACATACGCATGAAAGCGCTAAGGTGTAAGTGAGTGCGTGAGTGGATTGGAGTGCAAGCGTACAATTGGATTGAATTGCGATGTTGATTATTTTAGGAGAAGTTGAATTTATTTTAAGCGGATTGATTTTAAGAGTAAATTATTTGTAAGATAATTATATTAAAAGTTTTAAGTTTCTAATGGGTGATTTAAGAGAATGAGATTTTATACTTTGTCTTATTTTTAAAAGAGTTATTTTGTATAAAAGTGATGGTTATTATTAGGGTTGACTTAATTGAGAAAAGGTTTTCCTAATAAAAACTTAGTCATTATAATTAAAGATGAATAGCTAATTTAAGTTATGAAGAAAAGTTGTTATTACTATTTATTTTAAAAGTTATTATATAAAATTATTATTATGGTCATATATTAAATAAATTATGAAAAAAAGTTTTAGTAATTATAAAAGTGAGTAGTTATTATTAGATAAGAAAAACAAATTAAGAAAAGAACATTATCATCTTTTAGTTGCAAATTATTTAGAATAATGGATAAGGTTATTTAATAAAAAGAGAAAAGACTTAATATAAGTTTATTGAATAACTAAATGGGCTCCTTAGCTATAAAAAAAAAAGGTTGCTTTAAAAGAAAAAAAGTCAATTATTCATTATAAAAAAGGGGTATTAAGTTAATTAGTTAATAAAATAAATTTGTTTTAATAAAAAAGGCAGATTAAAAAAAGATTATGGGTTAATTAGTTGGATTAAATGGCTAATGGTTATATTGGTTAGTTAAATTAAGCGTGCATGTTAGAAGTTAATTAGGGATTAAGGGGTGATTAACGGAAAGATTAAGGGAGGCGCGTGGATCTAGCGTGATATGGCAGCAAAGGAGTACCGTGGATGGGCGTTTGTGGATCGCCCGATCTGATCCTTTGGAGATCAGAGGGCCGTGGCGTGAGGTGTATGGTAATTAGTGTGTGTGTGTGTGTTTACATACAATTTACAACATATAAACCAAAATCAGCGAAAAACCCTAAATCCCAAATCTCCTTTCGCCGATGGTTTTCGTCTGGTTCCTTCGTTTCCCTCTTCTCTTCTCTGCTATCTTCATTCCTTCTCACTCTAGATCGCTGTCTTCCTCACTCGTTTCTTCTCTCTGCTTTTTCTTCAATTCTTCCTTCCATTTTCTCTTTTCTTCTCTTAACCACGCCTTCGCCCAATCCTGTAAAATAAACAACAACAAAAAAGGTAAATAATGTTAGCAAAGAAATGCTCACGGTTTGCACGGTTTTGTGTAGGTGTTTCCGACGGTTGTTGACGGCTTTGAATCCGGATGAAAGGGTTTACGGTGCGATGATGAATGAAGGCGAGAAGTTCGCGATCTCGCGGAAGTGACGAGGGTCTTTCGTAGATGGTAGCTTTCTAATTATAGGTAACTTGGATCTGTTACGGTGACCCTCATAAAATTGTTGTGCTGTGTTGATTTCACAAGTTTTGAGGAGGGCGGCGAAATTTGGAGTTTTTTCGGAAATAAGAGCGTGAAGGCGATGCTCAACGGTTCGATTGCGGTTTGGGAATTTTGCAAAACAAATGAAGAAGTCCCCTCTCCAATCCTCCTCCATTATGCCTCGTGTACCTCTCTCTTTATAGGTGATTCTAGAGCCCTTTGATTGCATTCATGTTTCTGTAACGACATTGTTGGAATATGACCTGAACAGAATTGAATTGGCTTGATGATATTCCATTTTATTTCCATTCTGAGTCGATTATGTTTGATGTTGTTATTGAAGGTGTTTCCTTTTTCTAACAAACACGTTGGAAGTGATTCGCACACTCATTTTGGGATCATGTTTTTGAACAACATTAGTGGCTGCAATCTCCTATTTATGGTAATGATTCCTTCCTGTTTCGATCTCCCCTTATAATTAAAATGTGAATGAGAATCCGCCGCTTAGTTGTGACATGCATGCGTTCCCAATTCAAACGGTTTTGAATGCTTGAACATAAATATGGAAGGGACCTTGATCTTGATCCATTCACTGTTCTTTACTAATTAGGATGTTTTTATCTCCATTTCATAACAGGATTTCTGTTTCCAATTGCAGAATGCGATTTTCATGGCTAGAATTTGCAGCATCGATGGCTGCGACAAATGGAGCTTCAGTCACAAAATGCATCGAATTAGACGGGTGCGGCACGCAGAATTTAATGAGGAACAATTGGTCATCAAACTTGGCTGAAGACCATGGTGGGAATATCCTGAGCATGATAAGCCAAGAGGTCTAAGTTGTGCATTCCCTTTCGTTTATTTGCACCTCAAATCTGAGAATTCGGTTTTCATTGCTTAAAGTTTTAAAATTATGCAACCACTTCTGATTCTTGATACGGCTTCCACATATTCACCATTTTACAGGAAACGTTGACGGTGTAACACCCCCTTCTATACCCCAAATGAATGCATATAAAACAATTAAGCACATACAAATTATCAAAGTAAAAAGGTTTTATAATAAGGTATAAAAGAAGAATGCCAAAATTTCACCAATAAAACGCTTTCACATTTTTCTCCATAAGATATGTAACATTTTCAAAATTAAGCGGAAGATCAAATCATTTAATCGTTTTCAAAATATTAATCCACGTACACACAAGTTAATCCAAATTAATACATCATGTCAGTTAGATTACACAATCACATCAAATGATACATCGCAATGTATCACAAAAGATTGACTATACTAGTCTAACTACCCGGTGTTACATATCAGAGCAGCAGACTCAAAAGAATGAAGAATACTTCACAAAAGGGACTCCAGCATCCTAATCTGCAATGCCTCGTAGAGCATTATAAAACAGCAGAAGGGTGAGAAATATTACCATAATAATCAATGCATAAGATTATATACATATACAGGTATCACATAATTACATTCCACATTTCTCACCACAAATTTAATTCATAGTCATATTTATCATGTTGTAAATATAAACAAATATGAACATACCCAAACATATCCCTTCATACATATTTCCCAATCATCCAAAACCCATCATATTCACAAGCATACTTCATATATCCCTGACATTTATGCTATTACCACATCATCAAACAATGCACACATATCCATGATATGTTCCCATGCATTTCTCACAGTTATTAATGATGCACACATATCCACGATATGTTCCCATGCATCTCTCACAATTATTAACGATGCATACATATCCACGATATGTTCCCATGCATCTCATACATTTATTAACGATGCACACATATCCACGATATGTTCCCATGCATCTCTCACAATTATTAACGATGCACACATATCCACGATATGTTCCCATGCATCTCTCACAATTATTGACGATGCACACATATCCACGATATGTTCCCATGCATCTCATACATTTGCATACAACAACATACACTCATAATTCATCGAATAATACACACATAAGCATTACTATGTTCTCGTGTATTTTCTAATCGATGCAAACATTATGCATATCGCAATCTATGATTCACGCCCAAAGACTACCCAGAGCACACATCATCACAATAGATCATATCTATATCATATCATAGAGGTATTAACCTATGTGAATCAATCAAACAATCACCACATGAGCAACACAGCAAAAGAAAAATGCTGTCACATTCGCCTTCATTCGCCTGGCGAACCCTCGCAGCGAACCTTCGCCTGGCCTTCGCCTGGCGAACTCTCTCAGCGAACACTCGCTAGGCTTCGCCTGGCGAGACTTCCCAGCGAGCCCAAGTCAGTAGCTACTGACTTCATTCGCCACCATTCGCCAGCACCTTCGCTGGGCGAACCTTCACTATCCAACTTCGCTTGGCGAACTCGCCAGTGAAGTCCACTAGGACTTAATCATAATTACTCGCCAGCATTCGCTAGGCTTCGCCTGGCGAAGCTTCGCCTTTGCTCGCCTGGCGAGAGCCAGCGAATCTGCGCAGAACAGATTCACTCTCTGTTCCTCCTTCACCAATCCATCATCAACCCTCTCTTACACATCCAAATCAGTATAAACAGCATCAATACATGTTACCCGACTATTCTACGGCGTTATTACTCAGTTCCAACCGATTAAATCATCAATCTACCGATTAACCCAACATTTTCCCTAATTGGAAAGTGATGGAAACTCTACCAAAACCCCAACCCAACATACATAACATCATGCAATGATCAAATAGAAACATTTCTCACCCTTACCTCGATTAATCGGAGCTTTGATGTTGGTTCTTGATGATTTCCACTTTTCCTCTTCTTCTCCTCTCTTTCTCTTCTTTCTTCTTTCTTTCCTCTTTCTCTCCAAATGTTTTCTAACTTTCTTTTCTTTTCTTTCTCACTTATATATTCCTTTTATTTTCTTTCCTTCCAATTTCCTTCTCAATTTTCTATTAATTCCAATTAATAAAAATTAATTTCCAACATTAACATAAAATCCCACTAAATCAATTAATTGCTACAATTAATTATTTAATGAAATTTGGGCTGTTACAACCCTCCCCCACTTTAGGAATTTTCGTCCTCGAAAATGTTACCTGATTCAAACAGTTCTGGATAAGACTCCTTCATCTGGCTCTCAAGCTCCCACGTAACATTTCCACCAGCCGGTCCTCCCCAAGCGACCTTCACTAAAGCAATCTCTTTACCTCGAAGCTTTTTCAATTTCCGATCCTCAATCCGCATAGGTGATGTCTCAACAGTCAGGTTATCTCTCACCTGCACATCATCTATTTGGACTACATGAGACGGATCCGCAATGTATTTCCTCAACTGAGATACATGGAATACGTCATGAAGATTAGCAAGCGACGGTGGTAAAGCCACACGATAGGCCACTTCTCCTATCCTTTGCAAAATCTGATAAGGACCAATGAAACGCGGCGACAACTTGCGCGACTTCAGTGTCCTACCAACACCTGTCATCGGAGTGACTCAAAGAAACACATGATCTCCCTCTTGAAATTCAAGTGCCTTCCTCCTCTTGTCATAATAACTCTTCTGACGACTCTGAGTAATTCTCATCTTCTCTTGAATCATCTTGATCTTATCAGTAGTCTATTGAACTAACTCGGGTCCAACAACAGAACTCTCTCCAGACTCGAACCAACACAATGGTGTCCTACACCGCCTACCATACAACGCCTCAAATGGTGCCATACCAATACTCGAATGGAAACTGTTGTTGTAGGTAAATTCAATCAAAGGCAAGTAGTTATCCCAAGCTCCTCATTTTTCCAATACACAAGCTCTCAAAAGATCTTCAAGCGACTGAATCGTCCTCTCCGTCTGACCATCAGTCTGAGGATGATACGCTGAACTCAAACGCAACTTAGTACCCAAAACACTCTGCAGGCTCTCCCAAAATCTCGAAGTAAACCGCGGATCTCTATCCGAAACAATACTTAACGGAATACCATGCAGACACACAATCCTCTCAATATACAACTTAGCCAACTTCTCCAAAGGGTAATCCATACGCATAGGAATAAAGTGAGCAGATTTAGTCAACCTATCCACGATAACCCAAATAGCCTCAAAATTACTCGGCGTCCTCGGCAAACCCGATACAAAATCCATGGAGATACTATCCCATTTCCACTCAGGAATAAACAACGGCTTCATCAAACCCGATGGCTTCTGATGCTCAATCTTTGACTTCTGGCAAGTCAAACAAGAATATACAAATTCCGCGATATCCTTCTTCATACTAGGCCACCAAAATACTTTCCTCAAATCCTGATACATCTTAGTAGCACCCGGATGAATACTCAATCCGCTACGATGTCCTTCCTCAAGGATGCTCTTCTTAAGCTCAACCATGTTCGGAACACAAACTCGATCCCGACATCTCACAATACCATTCTCATCAATCCGAAAATCACCACCTTGGCCTTGGTTGATTAAAGTCAACCGATCAGCTAAGCTCAAATCTGATTTCTGTCCTTCTCGAATTTCATCCAAAATACCACTTGTAAGCTGTAACATACCCAACATAAATCCAAAAGAAGTTCTCTCACATACCAAACTCAAATCCCGAAATTGCTCAATCAATTCCAACTCTTTCACCATCAATGCCGACATATGCAATGATTTCCGACTCAATGCATCCGCTACTACATTCGCTTTACCCGGATGGTAGTTCAAGCCAAAATCAAAATCCTTCAAAAGTTCAAGCCATCTTCTTTGTCTTGCATTCAATTCCTTTTGATCAAAAAGATATCTCAAACTCTTGTGGTCACTAAACACTTCAAATCTTGCGCCAAATAAATAATGCCTCCAAAGTTTCAACATGAACACAACGGCGGCCAACTCTAAGTCATGCGTCGGATAATTCTTCTCATGCACTTTGAGTTGCCTCGAAGCATAAGCTACAACTTGGTTATTCTGCATCAACACACCTCCTAAACCCATCAAAGAAGCATCACAATACACAACGAATGGTTCTTCTGGATTTGGCAGAATCAAAACAGGAGCTGTCGTCAACCTTCGCTTAAGTTCTTGAAAACTCGCTTCACACTTGGCGTCCCAAACAAAGGCTTGACCTTTCCTAGTCAACTGTGTCAACGGCAACGATAACTTAGCAAATCCTTCAATAAACTTCCGATAATAACCGGCTAAACCAAGAAAACTTCTGATCTCAGAAACTGACTTCGGAGTCTCCCATTGCGACACTGCTTCAACCTTCGACGGATCAACCGCAATACCATTACTCGAAATTACATGACCCAGGAAACTAACTTCCTTCAACCAAAACTCACACTTAGAAAGCTTTGCAAACATTTGCTTCTCTCTCAACACAGATAACACAATCTTCAGATGCTCGGCATGCTCTCCTTCGCTCTTCGAATAAACCAAGATGTCGTCGATAAACACCACCACAAACTTATCCAAATAAGGATGGAAAATCCTATTCATGTACTCCATAAATACACCTGGTGCATTAGTCACACCAAATGGCATCACGGAATACTCATAGTGTCCATACCTCGTCCGAAAGGCCGTCTTCTGAATATCCTCAGCTTTCACACGGATCTGATGATACCCAGATCTCAAATCAATCTTGCTGAACACGCTTGCACCAACCAACTGATCCATCAGATCATCAATCCTTGGAAGTGGATACTTATTCTTAATAGTCACCTTGTTCAACTGTCTGTAATCCATATAGAGCCTCATAGAACCCTCTTTCTTCTTAACCAACAACACCGGTGCACCCCACGGCGACACACTCGGGCGAATAAACCTCTTCTCGAGCAAATCCTCAAGTTGACTCTTCAACTCTTTCAATTCCTATGCCGACATACGATAAGGAGCCATCGATATCGGACTAGTTCCAGGAATCAAATCTATTGAAAACTCCACCTCTCGCTCCGGTGGTAAATCCTTTATCTCTTCAGGGAAAACTTCCGGAAAATCTCTAACAATTGGTAAAGTACCAATCTCCTCACTTCCACCAATTATCAAGGTTGCCATAAGCATAAATACCTTAGCTCCATCTTGCACTGATTCCTTCACTTGTTTCCTCGTCATAAACAATTCCCTTTCAACATCCGAGTCGGGAAAAATAACCGTTTTGTCAAAACAGTTAATATACACACGATTGAATTTTAACCAATTCATTCCAAGAATGACATCCAGTTGATCTAAATGAAGACACACTAAATCGATCCCAAAATCTCTACCGAAAATACTCAACGGGCAATTCAAGCAAACATACGGTGTAGTTACCGAACCCATAGAAGGAGTATCAATAACCATACCGCCACCAATCACAGACAACTCAAGATTTAACCTTCTAACACAATCCAAAGAAATTAAAGAATGCGTAGCTCCGGTATCAATTATAGCGATCAAAGGTATACCATTAATAAAACACGTACCTCTGATCAAGCGATCGTCACTAGCAGTCTCAGATCCAGATAGAGCGAACACTTTCCCGCTCCCTTGATTCTTCTTCGGCTTATCACATTTTGTACTAATGTGTCCTTGCTCACCACAATTGTAGCAAGTCACACCCGTACCACTTCTGCACTCAAGAGCCTTGTGGCCTGGCTTGCCACACTTAAAACACGCCTTCTCAACACTCTTGCATTCCGAAGCACGGTGTCCCTCTTCACTGCACCTATAACACTTCATCGGAGTAGAAACTCCCCCACTTGGCCTCTTGCCATAACCCATTCTCTGCTTCCCTTTGTCTGCAGGAGTCACATAAGGCTTTCCTCTGAATTGACCTTTTCCTTTCTTATCACTTAAACTCTTGTAGTGGCTAGACCGAGCCCTACTGTCTTCATCATAGATTCTGCTCTTGTTTACTAACTCAGAAAACCGCCTGATTTCCTGATATCCAATAGCTTGCCTAATCTCGGGTCTCAAACCGTTCACAAACTTGAGGCACTTAGACCTCTCAGCATTACCAGTATTATAGTGAGGACAAAATTTGATCAACTCCTCAAATTTCGCCGCATACTCAGCAACCGTCGAATTACCTTGCTTCAACTCAAGAAATTCGATCTCTTTCTTCCCCCGCACATCCTCTGGAAAATACTTCTCCAGAAAAGTTTCTCTAAACAAATCCCACGTAATCACAATATCATCTTCCTCAAATCTTTGACGAGTATTACCCCACCAATCTTCAGCTTCTTCTTCGAGCATATGAGTCCCAAACTGCACCTTCTGTGCATCCGAGCAATTCATAACTCGAAAAATCTTTTCCACAGCTTTCAACCAAATTTGTGCCTTGTCCGGTTCATGAGTTCCCTTGAAGACCGGAGGGTTATTCTTTTGGAATTTCCCCAAAGCACGGAATCCATCATCAGCATGATTCCTCACATTCACATTGGCCGGAGGATTCTGCCCAATTGCCCCCGCCAATCTCGTCAATGCCTCTGCAATCGCTTCGTCGTTCCTTCCTGCAACCATCTTACTAATTCCAACAACAGAACCACGTAAGAACAACCAATATTGATAATGCAACACACGCATATCAATAACACACAGGAAAAACACTCTAACAACTTGGCCGGACGGACCGACCTGCTCTGATACCACTATTGTAACACCCCCTTCTATACCCCAAATGAATGCATATAAAACAATTAAGCACATACAAATTATCAGAGTAAAAAGGTTTTATAATAAGGTATAAAAGAAGAATGCCACAATTTCACCAATAAAACGCTTTCACATTTTTCTCCATAAGATATGTAACATTTTCAAAATTAAGCGGAAGATCAAATCATTTAATCGTTTTCAAAATATTAATCCACGTACACACAAGTTAATCCAAATTAATACATCATGTCAGTTAGATTACACAATCACATCAAATGATACATCGCAATGTATCACAAAAGAATGACTATACTAGTCTAACTATCCAGTGTTACATATCAAAGCAGCAGACTCAAAAGAATGAAGAATACTTCACAAAAGGGACTCCAGCATCCTAATCTGCAATGCCTCGTAGAGCATTATAAAACAGCAGAAGGGTGAGAAATATTACCATAATAATCAATGCATAAGATTATATACATATACAGGTATCACATAATTACATTCCACATTTCTCACCACAAATTTAATTCATAGTCATATTTATCATGTTGTAAATATAAACAAATATGATGATACCCAAACATATCCCTTCATACATATTTCCCAATCATCCAAAACCCATCATATTCACAAGCATACTTCATATATCCCTGACATTTATGCTATTACCACATCATCAAACAATGCACACATATCCACGATATGTTCCCATGCATTTCTCACAGTTATTAACGATGCACACATATCCACGATATGTTCCCATGCATCTCTCACAATTATTAACGATGCACACATATCCATGATATGTTCCCATGCATCTCATACATTTATTAACGATGCACACATATCCACGATATGTTCCCATGCATCTCTCACAATTATTAACGATGCACACATATCCACGATATGTTCCCATGCATCTCTCACAATTATTGACGATGCACACATATCCACGATATGTTCCCATGCATCTCATACATTTGCATACAACAACATACACTCATAATTCATCGAATAATACACACATAAGCATTACTATGTTCTCGTGTATTTTCTAATCGATGCAAACATTATGCATATCGCAATCTATGATTCACGCCCAAAGACTACCCACAACACACATCATCACAATAGATCATATCTATATCATATCATAGAGGTATTAACCTATGTGAATCAATCAAACAATCACCACATGAGCAACACAACAAAAGAAAAATGTTGTCACATTCGCCTTCATTCGCCTGGCGAACCCTCGCAGCGAACCTTCGCCTGGCCTTCGCCTGGCGAACTCTCTCAGCGAACACTCGCTAGGCTTCGCCTGGCGAGACTTTCCAGCGAGCCCAAGTCAGTAGCTACTGACTTCATTCGCCACCATTCGCCAGCACCTTCGCTGGGCGAACCTTCGCTATCCAACTTCGCTTGGCGAACTCGCCAGCGAAGTCCACTGGGACTTAATCATAATTACTCGCCAGCATTCGCTAGGCTTCGCCTGGCGAAGCTTCGCCTTCGCTCGCCTGGCGAGAGCCAGCGAATCTGCGCAGAACATATTCACTCTCTGTTCCTCCTTCACCAATCCATCATTAACCCTCTCTTACACATCCAAATCAGTATAAACAGCATCAATACATGTTACCCGACTATTCTACGACGTTATTACTCAGTTTCAACCGATTAAATCATCAATCTACCGATTAACCCAACATTTGCCCTAATTGGAAAGTGATGGAAACTCTACCAAAACCCCAACCCAACATACATAACATCATGCAATGATCAAATAGAAACATTTCTCACCCTTACCTCGATTAATCGGAGCTTTGATGTTGGTTCTTGATGATTTCCACTTTTCCTCTTCTTCTCCTCTCTTTCTCTTCTTTCTTCTTTCTTTCCTCTTTCTCTCCAAATGTTTTCTAACTTTCTTTTCTTTTCTTTCTCACTTATATATTCCTTTTATTTCCTTTCCTTCCAATTTCCTTCTGAATTTTCTATTAATTCCAATTAATAAAAATTAATTTCCAACATTAACATAAAATCCCACTAAATCAATTAATTGCTACAATTAATTATTTAATGAAATTTGGGCTGTTACAGACGGCAGCTCAACCAGTGCAGTAGTGACATATGAATTTGTCTTGCAGGAGCGTGAATGTTCGTTAAGAAGTTGGTTTGTATCCTTGAAGTGAACTCAATTTAATTTTCTTTGAATTGCCCTGTTTTGACGGTGTTGGTTTTGTTCTAACAAGGTTGGAAGTTCCACTCCATGGATAATACTCTGTTGTAGCATGGAAGACGGAGATTGGTGTTGGAATCAATTTTGAGTTGCTGTTATAACTTTGCTGTCTGCTATGTTTTGACTTCCTTCTTATTAACATTGTCTGATATAAACAGGGTCTGTTGCGGTTGCCGTATTGAATCTTCAGCAAACGGTTAGTAGTAGGGGTAAAGGAGACTATATATGGTTTGTATACATTGCATCTCCAATGACAGCTATACGGTGTTGCCAGGCCGGGTTAGAGCGAAGCGTGAGGTTCATAACTTTGGAAAGCAGCACTTTGTTGGTTTTGTTCCCAATAACGACAAACGGAGTCGGGACTTCTCTTATATTATAACTCGTGCTGTAACACAGAAGAAAGAGGCTTGTGCGTCTAAAATTCATGTTGTCATTGCTTACTGAACAAAAGAAGGTTATCCATGACATTGGTATTGAGTTCTGCTTGGTTTTAAATATGTAACAGAGATAAATGGGACTTAGCCCTCCCTTTACAATGTAAATTAATGTAGTTCCATTGTATAAAGACTGGATGCTCTCATATGTAACATGTATTATATGAACAACAATGGATATTATTGAGTTTGTTTCACGCCATGCCTGGTTGTCAAAATACTGATTCGTATATACCGCAGCTTCTTGAATTCATAGTATTGTAATAACTTGTGCATCAAACCCAAATATGTATGTACTAAATACCAACTTTATTATGCTTTGAAATAAGGTGGCCTGACAGTGGTACTCGTAGCTCCGAATGATTATTTCCGATTTGCAAACACAGTGGCATGTGATTGAAAGAAATAAATGTCCTGGTGTAAAGTTTATCTCCATTTGAAACAAGAAATAAAGCAACTCCACCACTCCTTCAACCTTGAAAAAAAGAAAGGAGGTTTATTTGAAGTATATACCTTTGAGATATTGAGGAAAAAACCCAATAAAACCTATAACCAAATCTGGAATAGAACCAAACAGTTACATTTTGAAGCATTGACTGAGAATATACACCTGAGATTACTGTGTCTGCACATACTTGTTAGTCACAATAAACATGCACATACGAGAAAATAAACACAGAGGTGGAGTCTTATGGTCAAAAATTAGGGTGCAACACCACTGTCGAGGAACCAAACTATATTGGTAGTCCTAAGACACTCTTACATCAAAGATTAAAGTGGTAACTTAGGTACCCAAATTGATTTGGGTCATTGTGATTTAGTTTTGAGATCTTTTGACACCAACGTCATAAGCCCATTAGGAACTTTAACATTAATAATTTGAGAATGAGGTATAATGCGCCCTACTGCGATAGTGACAAGTCACTCTAGAAGAGTATGGTTTCTTATTACTCAATTGACCTAGAAATATTTATTATACAATATTTTTAAAAGATTTGTTTCATCATTAGGGTTCATAGAAAAATTAATTTGAGGTTTAGGTGGTTAAGTTAATAGTCCCTTCGAATTTTAATTATAATTTTCAAATGGGAGGAACAAGTTTCACACTCCATAAGTTCTAACTTTTCTTATAGTGTTAGGGGGGATAAGTTGAGCGCTTACAAGTAATGTATGGTCCTTTATGAGATTTTATAAACCTCCTTAAGCTTTGAGATTTCACCTTCCAATTAAATGGTTTTCATTTGAAGAGTTATTTTCTTAAAGGTTTTTAAGGCATCTTTATATATTTCTTAATCTCTGATCCTGGAAGATATAAATGAACATCATCATTAAGAAATAATGATTGCATCTTGCATCATTTATCCAACTAAAAAACCTCTCCCATTTCCCATTTATCTTAGTTTTATGGTTACTCATCCACTCATACTCACCTGCACAAGTCTTTTATAAAGGATGTATGTCTGAAGATCTCCCTATCATGTTGGTCTAGATTGACGATGTAATCTAAGACGAGTCTCCATGTGCCCCCTTTCCCTAGAAAGATAGTCATGATCGTAATGGCTTTACTTAAGTATAAAAATATGATTCCATATTCTAATGGAACCATTATGCACATGCTTTTTTGACTAGCATGGGGTGTATGATGTTTATCCTCTTATATATAGCCATTTATTTATGGAGTTAAAGATTGCATACTTGTTCAGGCTCATAGTTGATATTTCTTTTCACAATGTTGGTGTTGAACCGTTTCTCGTGAAGGGGGAATGAAATATATTGGTGTCATTAGATGAAGACAAGGCACATATGTTATTCTTGTGTGCGAGATCAGTTTGAGAGAAATACTGACACTTGTTGGTGAAAAGAAGTTCTTGGATACATCTAAGGCAAAATGTCTCTAGGTATAGTGACAATAATAATTATGAAACGCATATAAAGATAGAAATATGTCGAGCACCCATTGACTTGTGGTTTTTCTGTCAACCTATACTCTTTATGCCTTAGGTATCTTCAGATGAGGAGAATAAGGAATATACAATGTGTCCATTATATTAGGGACCATAATCTATGTATAACTGATGGTCAATTAAGATTTCTATTATTTCAAAATGGATCATCCTAACATAAACTCATATAAATTCATTAACTATATAACTAATTATCCAATTTGAAACCTTACTAACCTTATTACTTAGTTTGATCACTAATTAATTAACGTCTATAGTTGATAAATAACTAATATAATTAAATAAAGATATATGCTCACATAATATTAAAGTATAATAATTTAATAAAATATTTCAATAATCTCCCATTTGAAAAATGTATATTGATAGTTACATCAAAGTTCTTTAGGTCCGCACCTGAATGCTTTTTATCTTTAAATTTTCACTTTACAATTGGATCCACATCATACATATGGGACCACCAAAATTGTCATCATTCTCATTTAACATAATTAAATTCTTAAGACTACCACATCAATGTACTTAATGACATAAATCGATATGAATGAATGACATGAAAAATTTATAAAATGTGATCTCTAAATCATACATATTTTCAGCTGGTCAAACTCGGATCATTAGTGAGATGAAAGTGAATTTTCAAATTCTATATTTATATAGATGATACATGAATTCTTATAACAATAATAATCTCGTAAAATTTATTTATAAAGATAATCATAACAATACATTTGTATCGATATAAAAAAAATCTATAACATAAATACTCAATGCATTCTTATGTGTCAGGACATTGATTAAGGAGTCATCTATCATAAAGTCTATCTTTATATGTTTTGTCCTTCAACAACAATAATCTAAAAGAAGATAAATTTTATAAAATATGTTATTGAAATACTATAAGTCTAACTTATGTCACAATATAACTTTATCACTTTTACTATATGTAACCAAGTGACATAAATACCTATTATCATTCTCTAAATGAGAACACATACTATGAAGAACCTTAAATATCCTTGTGCCCTTGAAACTCTAAATTTATCTTCTCATATTGATCAACATGGGACATAAAACAACATTGAGTTAATTGTTTATTCTGTTTTATTTTTTGCTTCACCCTCTCTCTTCTCCATAACAGTACTAGTGGTCATAGTGTATGTTTCAAAATACTGAGAAGCTATTGATGTTATATCTTTTATAGGATCTCAAGTTTCTCAAATGGGTTTTAATGTTTGATTTTGATATTATGGGTTTGGGATTATAAGGTATTATTGGGGGGATTTTTATATTTTGATGTTTGAAGGGATTCTTGGGGTAAATTTTGATTATTGATTAAGTGTTATAATTTGAATTTTATTTTTCTTTATTTTATGTTTTTATTCTTATTTTTGATGTTTGATTTTGATCTTTTAGATTGTAAGGTATTGTTGGGGGGTGGGGGATTTTGAATTTTGATATTTGAAGAGATTTTTGGGGAAGACTTTGATTTTTTATTCTTGGTTTTTTTTTTTTGTGTTTTTATTATGGGTTTTGATATTTGATTTTTATATTCTAGATTTTGGATTGTGATATAAGATGAACAGAAAAATCAAAATTTGTGGAATTAAGATGAAGAATAAAATTCATGTATTTTAAAATTTTGGATTTATTGAGTGGAAATTAATTTGTATTTATTTGATAGTAAATTTGCAAACATTTTTTTTTATTTTTCAATATCCTCATCCTTTATTCAACATTAAGAACATGTCTTCCTATTGTGTTTCTGATTTACAAGATCTTTGTTTGTAAAACTTTTTATGAGATCTGATTTGAAAATTTGTATGTTTTGCAAACACAGAGGAATTGATAAGGAAAGATATGAGAAGATGAATATTAAAGATTTAATATTATAAAAATGATAATTAATAATTTATAAAGATAATTTTTTGAAATACTTTTTAAAATAATACTTTTAAATGATGTGAACCTTTTTAAATACCATTAGATTTTTCATATCCTTATTTGTTATTTCACTTTCTATAAAATTGTTGGGTGCAAGTGTGAGTGGTTAAGTCCCACATCAGCTATGAATGAGCAGAATTTTATATTTATAAGAGAGAGAGAATAAAAATGTAGCGTCTCTCTCTCTCTCTCTCTCTCTCTCTCTCTCTCTCTCTCTCTCTCTCTCTTACTCTCAGAGCATTGAGTGTCTATTGGTGCTCCTGCCTCCCTTAGACTCTCCAATAGTGGTATCAGAGCCATGGTTTGGCTAGGTGGGGAAGCGGGACGTGAATCCGGTGTTGGATCTTGTTATAGGATGTGAGAGACTCGCTTTTGGGGGAGAATGTTGGGTGCAAGTGTGGGTGGTTAAGTTCCATATTGGTTATGAATGAATGGAATATTAGATTTATAAGAGATAGAGAACTCATTTACCTAATGCATTAAGGTTTTAGATAGAGATATGACATCTCCCTCTCTTGTAGTCCTAGAGCATTGAGCGTCTGTTCGTGCTTCTGCCTCCCCCTGGCCTCCCTAACAGGAAAATTTCTCTAAATCAATCTTCACTAAGTGTATTAGGGGCCTGAGGATGGTTAAAGATAGTTTATGTATTGTAAAAATTTTCACATACTGTTATTCTCGGGTTGTCATTTAAAAATGATTATGGTTTTTCTCTAGTTTTTGAGTTTCCATGTTAACTTATTGTATTATTATTGTGTTCCTATTTTTCTCTATGCATTTGTTTTTCCTAACAATTGACATTAGAGCTTATAGTTTGATTCAAGGACAGGATTTCTCAGTATGTTCGAAGGTTGCAGTTTTGTATGATCTTTGTTGAATGTAATTCATCATTCAAGATTGTTTAAGTTTTTCATCTCATTTACATTTAGATTTGAGTTTCACATGCATTTGAATTTGGGTCATTATATATAAGCCCAAATTGAGTTGAATTTGTAATAGTTTTGCATTGAATAAAAGGTAGTTAGAAATTTTTCGTTTCTCTCTCTCTCTCTCTCTAATCTTCGTCTTTTTCAAGCTTCTTGTGCATAATATAGGTGTAACTCCAACAATTGGTATCAGAGCATGGTTCTAATTTAGGAATAGGAAACAGGAGTGTACATGAGGTGTGTGATTGATTTCTTTATGAAACTCACATTGAATTGTAGTTCAAAATCGAACAGAGTCACATTTCTTGATTCCATGGGATTGGGAACATGAGTTTTGGTGATTTTCATAAGAATTGAGATGATCGGAGGAAATAGTAACTTGAACATAAATATTCCAATATTTGATGGAAAAAATTAGAATTGGTAGATGATTCAGATGTGTGTGTTGATTGAAGCTTAAGATGTTCTTGATATCGTCAATGACGGTTACACACATGTTGCAGAAAATGTAACAGAAGTGCAGAAAAAAGAAAAATGTGAAACAAGGAAGAAGGATCAAAAGGCATTGTTCTATATCCGTCAGTCTGTGGATATGACTATGTTTGAGAAGATTGTTGACACGACGATTGTAACACCCATTTTAATTATTTAGTCTTTTTGGTGTTATTCTATTTTTGGTGTGTCCTTGTGGGAGGGTGTCTGAGCGCGTTGGTTGGTGTCCTTAATTTATAGGGATTATTTAATAATCTATAGAGTTTAATATTAAGATAATATAATTAATAATGATGATAACTTAATAATTAGTAGTAATATTATTATTATTATTATTATTATTATTATTATTATTATTATTATTATTATTATTATTATTATTATTTGTATTATTAGTGGATGGAATAAGTGAAATAAGGATTTAGAAATATAAGAAGAGTTTTGGGGGTAAAGAGGAGTGAGGATTTCACGATAAAACCAGTGGAGAGAAAAGAGTAAGGAAAAGAGTAAGGAGGAAGAGAAGCAAGGCTAGGGCTACCCATTCTTCAGAGTTCTTCAACAATCTGAGCAATTAATTGAGGTAAGGGGGGAGAAACTAATTAGGATTGGTATTTTACATGAATTGGGTAGAGGGGATTCCTTAACCCCATAGGGATTTGATGAATATGATTGCTATGTTGATGATTGTTGCTGCCATGGATGAATTTGTGCGTATGTTGTTATGAAATTGGTGAAACTCTGTGATTCCATCCATGCATGTGATTACGTAGGGATTGTTTGGGTATTTTTGTGTAGTTTACCATTTTAGGTCGGAAATGGTTTAGTCGGTAGAATTGATGTTTTATTGGGTAAAATCTGGATTAAGTCGTGTAGTTTAGTCGGGGAATGTTGGGCTACGGCTATAGGAACTGGTTTGGTGAAAATCGGGTGATCTATGAGCTTCTGATGATTTTGGGACAGTAAGGGTTTTGAGTATCACAGACACTTGCTAGCAGGTTCGCTAGGCGAGCGGGTAGCGAGCATTCGCTAGAGACTCGCTAGGCGAGCTAGGTAGCGAACACTTCCAGTAGCCACTGCTGCCTTCGCTAGCATATTCGCTAGGCGAGCAGGTAGCGAACGTTCGCTATAGCCTCGCTAAGCGAGCAGGGTGGCGAGCGTGACAGAACTTGTTTTAATTTGTTGTTTCCATGCAACGGTGATCTTGTGGTGTAGGATCCCTTTGGTCATGATGAGTATAGAGATGGTGTTTAATTGTGAAGAGTGTATACTTAGTGTGGGATGTGAATGCCCCATAATATTTAATTTAATTAACATGATTAATTGGTGTTTTATATATATATATATATATATATATATATATATATATATATATATATATATATATATATATATATATATATATATATATATATATATATATATATATATATATATATATATATATATATATATATATATATATATATATATATATATATATATATATATATATATGATGTATGGTGATGTGATCAGGAGGATCGTGTGCACTTAGGGTGTGTTTGGTTCGGGGTAGATGGAGGGGAGAGGAGGGGAGGGGAGGGGAGGGGAGGGGAGGGGAAATTTTTAATTAAATATATTTAGTTCAAATTTTAGGAGGGGAGGGGAGGGCAGCAAAATCCCTCCAAAGCACACTTTTTGGTTCCCTCCGAATTGGGGGGATTTGGAGGGGAGGGGAGGGAATATGAGTTTTGATATTTAAAAATTATTATATTTACTAAAATATCCTCAGTTTAATTTCAGTATTTCAAAACTATTTGTTATCTTTTGTGTTACTGTTTTTTCTCGATTGTTTTCATCAACTTATTATAATTGTTCTCCACCTTCAAATTATTTTATAATTTTTATAATTAATATAAATCATAATCATTGTCTTTTTTTTATAAAAAAAATTATGTTTCGTTATATTCGTTTTTTTCTTTTAATTTTGTTATGTACTTTATCATATTTTCTTTTATATCAAATTGTAAACCATATCATTTTATTTATTTTTGTTTATTCATTTTATTAAATATTTTGAACCATTAATATTTAGTAATAAGTTATTTTATATATTTGTTTTGTTATATGATTCATCACAATTTAAACGATGGTATTGGCATATAGTTTAATTTATGTTGAAAAGTTATAAGTCGAATCGATTGTACTCGATTTTTTAACTTTATGTGACAAATAAATACTTTTTTAATCACTCAATATTAGAAATTTTATTACCAACAAAAATACGCAGGAATTTTTCACATTTTAATATCATATGACTTATATAAGATCATAAGGATAAAAATGTAAATTATTAATAAAACCTCTCCCCTCCCCTTCTGAACCAAACACATTTTTAATTAAAATTTCTCCCCTCCCCCTCCCCTCCTCTCTTTTGAACCAAACACTTATTTGATTAAAAAATTCCTTCACCTCCTCTCCCCTCCCCTCCCCTTCATTAAAATCCCTCCCCTCCCCTCCCTTTCATTTGAACCAAACAGACCCTTAGTGTGCTTGAATTTATTGGTTGTGTATGGTGATGTGATCAGGAGGATCGTGTGCACTTAGTGTACTTGAGTTATTTGTTGTGCATTTGGTGTCGTGCATATCATGATGTTATGGTGGGATGAAATCGTTGCTCAGGAGGAATGTATGTGATTCATCCGTACTCCTTTGGGGAGAATGGTGGGGATAGATCATTGCCAAGGAGGGGTGTATGTAATCTATCCGGGGTTCGATTGAATGAACCAATGAGTCGGTGTAACACCCCGTTCCCCAAAATTAAATAAAACAAATAAAATAAACACATATCAGAGTTTTTCCCTCAAAAACGGGATGTCACATTTCACTAAAATTTCACCAAACATTTCTTAAATGATTTTCCAATAAAATTGCAGCGGAAAAAGAAGTATGTCATAAACACATAATATGTATATATACATCATCAACATCATCATATGTACAACAAGTCGGCCATCTGCCCAAAATGTACAAAACATCATCATCATATTCAACACAACAAGATACGCCACAGGGGCACACAAAATAATCAATAAACATGAAAACTCCCAAAAGCCCCGGTGTTACGTATCAGAGCAATCCCTACGACATCGCCATAATCCAAGCTAGCTAAACACCTGGATTGTCTGTACTTCCGAAGAAGCACAGATCACAACAACAACATAGGGGGTGAGAAATCACGATCAAATATAAAGCGGTAATCATGTACATGAAACAAAAGGCAGAAACATATAACATCATTTCATATACATAGCATCCGGGCCTACTGTTCCATCATCAATCACAACCTACAATCAATGCAACAATTGCACACATGCAACACAACCCATGATATGCGGTACCGACTCACAACACCGATGGGCACCGGGCCATCAACCCTCCACAAAGGAGCACACATCACCGATGGGCACTGGGCCATCACCCATCTCACAGGGAGCACATCACCGATGGACACTTGGCCATTAACCCTCCTCACAAGGAGCACTGGATGAATCGCGTACACTCCACCTGAGCAACGATTCATCCCCCGATGGACACCTGGCCATCACCCCTCCACTAAGGGAGCACAATAGCAATATCGATGGACACCTAGACATCACCCCTCCACTAAGGGAGCACCACAACACCACATGCCATGCATAACCCCAATGCACGCACACTACAACAATCACACACAAACAACATATAGGGTCCCCTGACCATATCTCATCATGTATCATAAATACATATATCACACATCACATACACATCTAGCACACAAGGTGCATCCGATCATACTGATCCACTCTGCACACAGCATATAAACACAATGTACCTAAGGCGTATCGATCCTACAAATCCATCACATATCACATAGACATCAAGCACACAAAGTGCGTCCGATCCTACTGATCCAATTCATCACACATCATATCAACACAACGCACGTAAGGCGTATCGATCCTACTGATCCACTGTCACACAACATACAAACACAATGCATATTAAGCATATCCGATCCCACCGATCCACTCATCACAACAGCATATAACGCAATGCATATAAAGCGTATCAATCCTACGGATCCGCTCATCACAACATATCTCCACAACATACTCAATGCGCAACGATCCTACTGATCCACATATCTCACATCTAGCACATAGTGCATACATATCACATACACATCCATACATATCTATACTTAACACATAATCCACCGATTATGTCAAATGCGATAAACGCCAGCCACACGGCCCTTATAACCTTCAACATATTCTCAACCCTCATATATCATCACTGCACATCAATCTGATCTCCCTCGGCATCATCAGCTGCACACGACCCTCAAAAACCAAATCCTACTACACTCGCTACCTGCTCGCTACGCGAGCTCCTCGCGAGTGTTCGCTACAAGTTCACCTAGCGAACCCCCTCGCAAACCACGCTTCTGAGCTACTGGAAGTGCTCGCCACTACCTCGCTCAGCGAACTTGCTGGTGAGTACAGAAAAACAGCCACTGTCAAGGCTCGCTACGCGAGCTGCTAGCGAATGCTCGCCAGGCATTCGCCTAGCGATGGGCTAGCGAATGTCTGCGATTCTGGAAAAATAAAACTACTGCTCAGAAATCAGCAGCTCTCCCACTCTCCAATTTCCATTGAGACAACACTAAAATAATCGGCTTAAGGTTCTACAACCTAGTCCCAACATCCAAACTCAATTTTACCCGATAAACCTCATTATCTACTCAATTATCCAACTTCCGACAATAAACCTCGAACTTCCCGGAACCCCAATTTCACATAAACCATTGCCCCACAGCACATGCAATGAACTTCCAACATAACAATCACAATCATAACAGAATTAATACATGTATCAACATCATTCATCATCATCCATGGGAATTAGGGGATTTCCCTCTACCAATTTATTCATGCAAATACCCATTCAACCGATCAATCCCCCCTTACCTCAAATTCGATGCTGATGCTGATGAAGCTTCTCAATCCACACGAACTGATAATCTTGATGATCTCCTGGCCAAGCTTCAACTCTTGCTTCAGCCTTCCTCAATCGTGTCCTTCGCTTGCTTCCCCGTGCATGTGTTTCTCTAATTTTCCCAAATGCCAATGTTACCCCTCATCCCGAATAATTCTCTTTTAATCCCAATAAATCATATTCTCATAATTCTTTTAATCCAAAAATCCAAATAATAATAATCCTCTTATTTCTTTTAATTCGCAAAATCCACTTAATTCCAAAATTCCATTTAATTATATTTTTCTCATATTTTAATATTAGTAATAATAATGATAATAATTAATAATAATAATACATTACTATCAACTATCACATTTTCTTCACTGTACACCAATATCATGAGTTCTTGATTCTCCAATTAATTTCTCAAAACACATCTGCGAATAAAATATCTCTGAAACCAAAAATAATTAAAATGGGTGTTACAACTCTCCACCACTTTAATTATTTTCGTCCTCGAAGATACCTTATGGAAATAACTCTGGACACGCTTCCCGCATCCTGCTTTCCAATTCCTAGGTCACACTGCCTCTTGCAGCACCTCTCCAAGCCACTCTCACCAAGGGTTTCTCCTTTCCCCCGGAGTTTCTTCTTGTTCATCAATCTGAACTAGAAATTCCCCCAACCGTCAAATTATTTCTCACTTGCACAGCATCCATCTGATTCAATATACTCCCTCAATGAAAACACATGAAACACATCATGCCATCCATAAGCGATAGTGGAAAAGTAGTCTAACATGCTACTTCCCCCCCCCCCCCCCCGCTTCTGTTGCGCCACTCTGATACAGATAAACAAAACACCTAGTGTGTTCCCGAGACTTCGAAGCTCGACCAACACCCGTTACCATCATAACTCTCAAAACACATCTTTTCTTGGATCCTCTTGATTTCCTCAGCCGTCTCGTGCACAATTCTCAGATATGAGCATAACACTCCCGCTCGATTCTGAAGGTGAGAAAATACTTAGAAGGGGGGTTGAATAAGTATGAAGATAAAAACTTAGAAATAAAAACTCGAGTATTTTTATCCTGGTTCGTTGAACTCAACTACTCCAGTCCACCCTTCCTAGAGTGATTTTCCTTTCTCAAACAAGGACTTAATCCACTATTTAATCAACTGATTACAATAGTAAGCACTAAGAACAACTGTTCAAAGTCTTCTCAAGAACTACTGATCCTAACTGGATCTTCTTAAGGTATTCTTACAATTAAATGTAATAACAAATACAAGTGTTTAAATTGCTTCTAATCAAGCTTTATCACAATTGTGATTTTTCACTTAAAGTTAAGAACAAATAAATTAATTCTAGAAAGAATATGAATAGTATGAGAGCTTTGAATATTGATTTCTTTCAGATGGAATGTTAGTTGAAGAAGATGGGTGAAGACTTGCTTTTATAGGCAGCTGATCCAAGGAGAGCTTCACGTTGAGAAGAGTGTCCAAAAGGTCTTCACATCAAGTGACCTTTCCTAGAAGAAGAAAGCACAGAGAAATCCTTTTTGTCTGTGTTCTTGTGTCTAGCATAAATAAGGAAAGAGTCGTTTGAATTATTCCAACGGATATAATCTTGAATTCTTCTTCTTCAATTTTCAGCAAGATTCATCAGAGTCTAATTTGATCAGAGCCTTCTGATGTTGATCAGAGCTTTGTTGAATCAGAGTCTTCTGCAGCAGGTGTGCTTTTAGCGTGTATAGATTCAGAGCATATTTGAGTGAGATCCATAGTACTAGCAGCTTTAGTACTTTTAGAATCTTCTGTAGTAACTATGCTTTGAAAACTCTTCATACAGAATTCTTCCTTGGTTCAGATGCTTCTGACTTGCTTCAGATTCTTCTAGAGCTTCTGCTTCAGATCCTTCTGGAGACAGCGCTCAGGATCTTCTGTTGGCAGCATTCAGAATCTTCTAATGGATGCATCTGGCGCTTCAGAGTCTAGCATATTTTTTATGTTCAGTTCTGATTTGCTTCTGGAGTGTTAATTTCTTTACTATCTGCAGTAAAAACTCTTAAGCAAATTTTAGAGTATATAATTCTTAATTACAAAATTTCATAATAGTTATCATCAAAACATATAGATATTATGAAGAACCAATTTGTGTTCTAACAATCTCCCCCTTTTTGATGATGACAAAAACATCAGAAATTTTGTTTAATTGAAAATAGAGTAATTATAACTCCCCCTGAGATGATGAATCTCCCCCTGAATTAAATACAGATAAGGAATAGAAACTTCCCTTTTGTCTTGAGTATTTTTCCAGAGTTAGAGCTTGATTGTTCTTTAACATTTGAAAGTCAGAGTGTCTTGCATATTTCAGAGTCAAAGTCTGATAATTGATAAATGATCTGAGAGTCTTAGAGTTTCTTTTACAGAGTGTACTTATCAAATGTTATGAAATACTTAGATTTAATGTTAGATAAAATTTATATGTCTGAAGTTTCATTCTGGTGAAGTTTAATTAAACAGTTCAGATCTATATTTTCTCCCCCTTTTTTGTCATAAGCAAAAAGTAAAAACTTTGAAAAGACAAATAAAAGGAAACAGTAAAAGAGATAGATCAAATGGAGAAAACTTTGAAACATGTATTCATTCAATTCAGAGCAAGAGTACACACATCAGAAGATATTCAAAAAATACATATGCAAACATCAGATGCAAACATCAGAATGAAAAAAAATAAACTAAGAGTGTTTTGACAAAAGCATCTTCAACAGATCCGTGATCTCAGAGGAGGACTGTTCTTGCTTTGACATCCACTTAGCCATTGTTTCATTCTTCTGATCCTGTTGGGACATCCACTGAGTCATGTCTTCAGACTTCTTATCCTGTTTAGCCATCCATGACTTGATCTCTGATTGACCAGCTTCCAGAACTGCAATTTTATCTTCAAGATCTGGATGTTCTTTCTTAATCTCAGATGAAGAAGGTGGAACAGTTTCTGAAGCTTGAACAGAGTCAATTTCCATAGGGGCTTCAGAGCTTGGAGCAGTAGAGCCAGAAGGATGTTCTGTCAAAGTCATGGCCAGAGGGTTGTCTTCAGATGCAGATTCAGTAGTTTCTTCTGATGATGGAGGAGCATCTGTAAGAAGTAGTGGTCCAGATCTCTTGACAGTCCAGAATAGACTTCTTGCAGCTTCAACAAATCTGAGCTTCGCATCATCAGAACATATGTTCTTCAGATTTGATGCTACAGTGTGGAATCTGTTGATGAAGCCATTCCAGATGACATCAGATTCTTGTGCATCCATTGTTGCTGAACACTTCCTCTGTACAGTACCTAAATACAATTGTATTTCTTGTAAAAAACATGTAAATAAATGATCAACATTTAGTCTAGGTTTGGGGTGTAACAGAGTCTCCAAGGTAATTGGCTTTGGTTGGGGAGTAGGTGGAAATATGGATTTGTGAATGGAGATCAGAGGAGGAGAGTAGTATGGTATGAAAGGAATTTCAGGGGATTTGTCTGGTTTTGACCTTTTCAAAGCATTTATCAAACATGGTTTGGCAGTTGGGTTATTAGAAACAACATCAAATGGTTTATCTGTGTAAGGTTTGAAAGCTGATTTACTAGGCTTATCAGAAGCAGCAGGTTTATCAGATGAAACAGTTTTAGCAGAAGTAACAGCTTTTGCAGATTTAGCAGAGTATGATATTGTAGTTAATGAACCTACTTCTGACATTGATTTAATGTATGTTAGAAGCACAGATGGTAAAGTGATTGTAAGTTTGGGTTTGAAAGAAGTGATAGGGTCAGATGGTTCAACTCTGTCATAGAAATCTTTGAGTTTGAAACCATAGGAAAGGTTGTGAAGATAAGATGAGAATGGATTGCACGAGGTAGAGTTTACAAATATTCTTGGTGTAGATGTTGGGATAGGATTTGTAATGAGGATTTCAGATGATGGTTTAGGTGTGGGAGTAGGATCTGGAATAAGAACTTTAGAAGAAATAGGGAGTTCTGGTTGGTTTACCTCAGAATCTCTATGAGAGGGGGATACCAGAAAATATGGGTGTATGTCAGATTCTGAGGAATTGGATGAAGTGGTTGGTGTGCAAGAGGTAGAAGATACTTGAAACACAGTTTTGAGTGGTGTAACATCAAGAACTTCTGTCTCAGGGATGTTGGTTCCAAATGGTAGAGTTGATTCTGAAGGATTTTCAGAGGGATTTGATGGGGGTTCTGATGTAGGTGGTTCTGATGAAGGTGGATCAGATGTTACTTTTATAGGTTCAGAAGTAACTGGTACAGATGCATTGGGTTCAGATATGGTAGATGATGGTTTTTCTGGTTGTTTTGCTTGTTGTTGTGTTTGTGGTTGATCAGATTGTTTTTCAGGTTGTTGTGTTTGTTATGATACAGATTGTTTTTCTTGTGGTTGTTGTTGTTTTACAGATGGCTTTTCTGTGAGTTGTTCAGATGGTTTTTGTGGTTGTTGTTCTAATTGTGATTTTTGTGGTGCAGATGGTTTTGTTGGTATTTGAGGAGTCTGAATTTGTGGTTTTGTTGTTGTTGGTTTTGGTACAGATGATTGTTTTACAGGTGAGATTGAAATAGGATTAGATGATTTTTTAGGAGATGGAGCAGAAACATGAGGTGGAGCAGTAACAGATTGATTTTGTGTAGAGGGTGGTTTTGGAATAGACTTAACAGTTGAATCATTTATAACAATAGTATTCGCAGAAGATACAGAAGATTTGGTACCTTTAATCTTGATTCTTTTTGCTGGTACAGAAGGAGTGTCTCCATATTCTTTCCTCTTTAGCAGCTTCTGAGGCTTCTCAGCAACCTTGGGCTTCTTCTGAACAGGTGCAGCTTCTGCCTCTGATTGACTTCTCTTTCTTGGTGTCTCTTCTACTGCAACAGGCAATGCTTCCCTTGCTCTCTTTATAATATATGCAGGAATAGGCTTTCCTTCTGCCTTGCAATCATCAATATATCTAACTACAATTTCCCATGGTTCTTCAGCATAGAACAGAGGGTAGTCATCTATTGGGATTCTCTTCTGACTCAGTTCAGTAATGTTCAGCTTCTTGGGTGCTGTTGTGAGTTCTTCTACTATTTTTAGTCTCTGAAGACTTTTGGCATTCAGAGGCTTTCCAAGAGTGAATTCCAGTTCTTCTGTGACTCCAGCAACATACAGAGCAGTTACAAGTCCATTCTCTGTTAGAAGATCTGAGATCAACCTTCCAAAAGGAATCCAAGTTCTGATCTTCTGACCTTTTTCCTTCACATATTCTCTAGAGGCATTTATATGATTCCATAGGTGCATAAACAGAATATATGGAAGATCTACCTTGGTGCTCTGACTTAAGCAGTACATAAAGTAGAGCTGTTCATTATTGACATAGTCTGGAGAGTTTGTAGACTTTCTGTGATGAATGCATCCCATGAAAATCTTAGCCCAGATCTTGTAGTCAGGCTTCAGATCTTTGAACTTATTAGAAGCTTGTCTAGTAGTCATCACTTCTTCATAGACTTCATCCATATCTACACGCCCAGCTGGCAAGTGTGATACTTCATCTGTTTCCTCATATCCAATGAGTTTTCTAATCAGATCTTCTGTGATGATTATCTCTTTACCCAGAACAGAAGATAAAATGAACTTAGGGTATACAGAAGCATGTATCTAGAATTCTTTTACCATAAGGGGGTAGACTGGTCCAAAAAGTCTGTCAAAATACTTCACCCATCCTTGAGCATCTATAATGGAGCGAAACTCAAACCCATTCTCAGCCAGTGAATCAAATTCTACCATTGATTCACAGAGAACCTCCAATTTTTCAACAGGTGTTAGCAATGTTCTCTTTGGTGGTGTATAAGGAGTCACACCCATATTAGCAGAAGTAACTGCAGCCATGGTTGATTGAAATTGTGCAGCAGTTGATGATGAAGTTGCCATTGAAGATGAGTTTGTCAAATGCTTAGGGTTTTTTGTGAAGAGAGAAGAGGAGACAGAAATGCATAAACAAATGAGATGTGAAAAGTGTGAATGTGGTGAGAAGTGTGATATTTATACTAAACACATAGCCATACAAACAGTCAGATAAAGCACGTTCTCACAAAGCATTTAATGAAAAGAATAAAAATCATTTCAAGCATTTATTGATTCTGACAATTTGGGGGGAAAATCAAGATTTTCACTATTCAAACTTCACCTCAAACGTCTCTTCAGTGGTGTACACGCCACCTTTGCAGATTTGGAGTGACACGTGTTTGCTTGCATGTGCTTCTGAATTCTCTTTGAGAAATGAAACGTTAACCAACGTTCAGATCCTCTGAGGATTGTTAGTTCAGAGTTTCACAAGAAAATAATTAAAGAAAATGAATAAGTAATCAGAAGAAATACTTCAGAGCATTAGGCATTTTTGCATCTGTGAAATTTGCTTCTGACAAATATTATTCTGGACACAAATCCATACCAATATTTTTCAGAATAAATTTGAATCTATCTTCAACAAGGGGTTTTGTGAAAATGTCTGCCCACTGATGATCTGTATCAACAAAGGCCAAATTTATGATTCCCTTCTGAACATAGTCTCTGATGAAATGATGCTTAATTTCTATATGTTTTGCCTTAGAATGTAAAATGGGATTTTTAGACAAACATATAGCAGAAGTATTATCACAGAAAATAGAAATGTTACTTTCAAATATCTGATAATCTTCTAGCTGTCTTTTCATCCAGAGCATCTGCGTGCTACATCCAGCAGCAGCAATATATTCTGCCTCTGTGGTTGATAGTGCAATTGTGGGTTGCTTCTTGCTGTACCAACAGATTAGATTTCTTCCTAGAAATTGACAACTTCCAGAAGTACTTTTTCTTTCCACTCTATCTCCAGCATAGTCAGCATCACAAAATCCAATTAATTTGAAATCATCAGATTTTCTGTAACACAAACCCACATTAAAAGTACCTTTTAGATACCTTAGAATCCTCTTGACAGCTGTCAAGTGTGATTCTCTAGGATCTGGTTGGAATCTAGCACACAAGCATACACTGAACAATATGTCAGGTCTAGAAGCAGTTAAGTAAAGAAGAGATCCTATCATACCTCTGTAGAGTTTCTGATCTACTTTCTTACTTACCTCTTCCTTGCCTAGTGAGCTAGTTGGATGCATGGGAGTCTTTGCCAGCTTACTATCAGTCATGTTAAATTTCTTCAGAAGTTCTTTAACATATTTAGTCTGATGTATGTAAGTGCACTCTGGAGTTTGATTGACTTGAATTCCCAGAAAGAATCTCAATTCTCCCATCATGCTCATTTCAAATTCTGCCTGCATACATTTAGCATACTCCTTTCCCAGCATAGTATTGGTAGATCCAAATATTATATCATCCACATAAATTTGACAAATTATAAGATCTTTCTTAAATGATTTACAAAAGAGTGTTGTGTCCACTTTGCCTCTGATGAAATTTTTTTTCAGAAGAAAATTGCTCAATCTCTCATACCAAGCTCTGAGAGCTTGTTTTAAACCATACAGAGATTTCTTTAGTTTGAAAACATGATCTGGAAAATTTTCACTCTCAAAACCAGGAGGCTGGTGAACATAAACTTCTTCTTCTATAATACCATTTAGAAAGGCACTTTTAACATCCATCTGATACAGAGTGATGTTATTTTGTGCAGCAAATGAAATAAGAAGGCGTATAGATTCTAACCTTGCCACTAGAGCATAAGTTTTAGTATAATCAATACCTTCTTGTTGATTGTACCCTTGAGCAACAAGCCTTGCGTTATTTCTTTCAACTTCTTCTTTCTCATTAAGCTTACTTCTGAAGACCCATTTAGTTCCAATTACATTGAATCCTTTTGGTCTTTGAACTAAATCCCACACATCATTTCTGGTGAATTGATTTAACTCTTCTTGCATGGCAATAATCCAATCATTGTCTTGCAGAGCTTCATCTACAGAAGTTGGTTCAATTTCTGACACCAGTCCAAATAATGATGCTTCAGATGATCTTAGAAAGGATCTTGTTCTGATGGGATCATCCTTCTTTCCAATTATAACATTCTCTGGATGAGAAGTTTTGATTCTGGAAGATGATCTTCTAACAGTTGATTCTTCAGAAATGTTTAAATTGTTCATCTGAGAAGTTAAAGGAATTGCCTCTGGCGTTGCTTCTGGTTCCTTCACTTGAGCTTTGTCTACCTCTGAGCCTTCAGAGTCTGTGAAGACTACTTCTCTATCTGCAGAGTTTTCAGACTGCTTTGGCTTTTTACTGCCAAGCTTATCATCAAATCTAACATGAATAGATTCTTCCACAATCTGCGTCTCAGTGTTGTATACTCTGTAGCCTTTAGAGCGTTCAGAATATCCAAGCATGAAACACTTTTGTGCTTTGGAATCAAACTTGTTCAGATTTTCTTTAGTATTTAACATATAGCAAATACATCCAAAAGGATGAAAATATGAAATGTTGGGCTTTCTGTTCTTCCACAGTTCATATGGAGTCTTCTCCAGAAGAGGTCTTACAGACACTCTGTTCTGAATGTAACAGGCTGTGTTGATTGCTTCTGCCCAAAAGTGTTTTGCCAGATTGGTCTCATTGATTATGGTTCTGGCCATTTCTTGCAGAGTTCGGTTTTTCCTCTCTACAACTCCATTTTGTTGTGGAGTTCTAGGACAGGAAAAATCATGAGCAATGCCATTTTCATTAAAATATTTTTCAAAATATTTATTTTCAAATTCACCACCATGATCACTTATGACTTTTATAATTTGAAATCTTTTTCATTCTGGACTTGTTTACAGAAGTCAAAAAACACAGAATGTGACTCATCCTTGTGTTTTAAGAACTTTACCCATGTCCATCTACTATAGTCATCAACAATGACTAATCCATACTTCTTGCCTCTGATGGATGCAGTTTTCACTGGTCCAAACAGATCAATGTGAAGTAATTCTAGTGGTCTAGAAGTAGAAACAACATTTTTTGATTTAAAAGATGATTTTGAAAACTTCCCTTTTTGGCATGCTTCACAAAGAGCATCTGAGGTGAACTTCAGATTAGGAAGTCCTCTGACAAGATTAAGTTTATTAATCTGAGACATATGTCTCATATTAATATGCCCCAATCTTCTGTGCTAGACCCATTGCTCTTCATTAACAGACAAGAGGCATTTAACATTTTGAACTTTAAGTTCTGAAAGATTTATTTTATAAATGTTGTTTTTCCTCTTACCACTAAATAGGATAGAGTCATCCTTTTGACTAATAGCTTTACAACATTTTTGATTAAAGGTAATATCATAACCATTGTCACTTAATTGACTTATGGACAATAAGTTATGCTTTAATCCTTCTACAAGTAAAACATTAGTGATAGAGGGAAGTTTACCATTTCCAATGGTGCCAGATCCAATGATCTTGCCTTTCTGATTCCCTCCAAATTTCACATCACCTCCATATCTAAGCTCCAGACTTTGGAACATAGACTTTTCTCTTGTCATGTGTCGCGAGCATCCAGAGTCCAGGTACCATGATTGGCGTCCTGACCTTGCTGCTAAGAACATCTGCAACAGGAATTATTTTACTTTTAGGTACCCAGATCTTCTTGGGTCCTTTAGGGTTAGTTGTTCTGAAGGTTTGTCTAAACTTCTGTTATTCAACATAAGGTTTATTCTGACTAGCCTTAGATTTAAACACATGAATATTCTTTTCAGAACATGTTTGTTCAATATTATTCAAGTGACCAAATTTAAAGTGTGAATATAAAGGAGTTTTCTTGATGATAATTTTATCAACAGGTTTTGGATTTAAATCCTTTCCAGAGGAAGATTCATATCCAATTCCTTTTCTGTTATTTCTGCTAACTCCATAGATCATAGAAGCCATTTTACTTCTGTCTATGCTTTTAGAAAGAAACTTCTGAAAGATATAATCATATTTTTCCAAAATATTTTTGCATTCAGATTCAGTTTCAGAATCAGAGTTTTATTGAGCTAATTCAGAATCATTTTTCAATTTTAAATTCTTTTCATTTAGCTCAGCTCCTTCTGATTTGAGAATATTATTCTCAGATACAAGATTGCTTTGAAGCTTCTTGTATTTGAGCTTAATATTGTTATAGCTCTTCAGAACTTCTGATAAAACTTTGATAAGTTCTTCTTTAGTGAGTTTAGCCATTACCTCTTCAGCGTCAGATTCAGAGTCAGATTCAGATCCTGAAGTTCCTTCCTCCTGATCTTCTATGTCTGCCATCAAAGCTACATTGGCACATTCCTCTTCTGACTCAGATTCAGATTCAGATGTATCTGAATCATCCCAGGTGGCCATTAGAACCTTTTTCTTCTTATCAAATTTTCTTTTAGGCTTTTCTTTCAGCACCTTTGGACATTCATTTTTTCAATGTCCAGGTTCTTTACATTCATAACAGACAACCTCCTTTTTGCCAGATCTTCTGTGTCCAGAAGATTCTTTTCTTTGGTCAGGCTTCCTGAAGTTTCTGAACTTCTTTCCTTTATGCTTCCAGAGTTTGTTTATTCTTCTGGACAGCATGGATAGTTCATCTTCATCTTCAGATGAGGATTCTTCAGAGCTTTCCTCTATTACCTGCAATGCTTTAGCAGATTTATTAGATTTTAAAGCAATAGATTTACCTTTCTTTTGAGGTTCATCTTCCTCAAGTTCAATTTCATGACTTCTAAGTGAACTGATCAGTTCCTCCAAGGAGATCTTGTTCAGATCTTTAGCCATTTTTAGCGCAGTCACCATAGGTCTCCATCTGGTAGGTAAGCTTCTGATGATCTTTTTCACATGATCAGCAATAGAGTATCCTTTATCCAGAACCTTTAGTCCAACTATAAGTATTTGAAATCTGGAGAACATAGCTTCAACAGATTCAGAGTCTTCCATCTTGAAGGCTTCATACTTCTGGATCAGAGCCAGAGCCTTTGTTTCCTTGACTTGAGAGTTTCCCTCATGAATCATTTTTAAGGATTCAAACATGTCAAATGCAGTTTCCTTATTTGTAATTTTTTTCATACTCAGTGTGAGATATTGCATTTAACCATATTGTTCTGGCCTTGTGGTGATTTCTAAATTCCTTCTTCTGAGCATCTGTCATAGATTTTCTGTCTACTTTCTTGCCATTCCCATCAGTGGGATGAACATATCCATCTATGACCAGATCCCATACATCAGCATCATATCCAAGGAAAAAACTTTCAATCCTGTCTTTCCAATAATCAAATTTCTCCCTATCAAACATAGGGGGTTTGGTGCTGATTTTGTCCCTTTCTTCATATTTGTTGTTAATGTTAGACATTGTATTATCAGCCATAGTAACAACCAAATATATATCAAAGTATTTCTCACAGGATCTTTACTGTCACTGTGAAGTGGTAGCACACACAGAACCGGAGCTCAGATGCCAACTGAAGGTGAGAAAATACTTAGAAGGGGGGGTTGAATAAGTATGAAGATAAAGACTTAGAAATAAAAACTCAAGTATTTTTATCCTGGTTCGTTGAACTCAACTACTCTAGTCCACCCTTCCTAAAGTGATTTGCCTTTCTCAAACAAGGACTTAATCCACTATTTAATCAACTGATTACAATAGTAAGCACTAAGAACAACTGTTCAAAGTCTTCTCAAGAACTACTGATCCTAACTGGATCTTCTTAAGGTATTCTTACAATTAAATGTAATAACAAATACAAGTGTTTAAATTGCTTCTAATCAAGCTTTATCACAACTGTGATTTTTCACTTAAAGTTAAGAACAAAGAAATTAATTCTAGAAAGAATATGAATAGTATGAGAGCTTTGAATATTGATTTCTTTCAAATGGAACGTTAGTTGAAGAAGATGGGTGAAGACTTGCTTTTATAGGCAGCTGATCCAAGGAGAGCTTCACGTTGAGAAGAGTGTCCAAAAGGTCTGAGCCTTTTTGTCTTCACATCAAGTGACCTTTCCTAGAAGAAGAAAGCACAGAGAAATCCTTTTTGTCTATGTTTTTGTGTCTAGCATAAATAAGGAAAGAGTCGTTTGAATTATTCCAACGGATATAATCTTGAATTCTTCTTCTTCAATTTTCAGCAAGATTCATCAGAGTCTAATTTGATCAGAGCCTTCTGATATTGATCAGAGCTTTGCTGAATCAGAGTCTTCTGCAGCAGGTGTGCTTTTAGCGTGTATAGGTTCAGAGCATATTTCAGTCAGATCCATAGTACTAGCAGCTTTAGTACTTTCAGAATCTTCTGTAGTAACTAAGCTTTGAAAACTCTTCATACAGAATTCTTCCTTGGTTCAGATGCTTCTGACTTGCTTCAGATTCTTCTGGAGCTTCTGCTTCAGATCCTTCTGGAGACAGCGCTCAGGATCTTCTGTTGGCAGCATTCAGAATCTTCTAATGGATGCATCTGGCGCTTCAGAGTCTAGCATATTTCTTATGTTCAGTTCTGATTTGCTTCTAGAGTGTTAATTTCTTTACTATCTGCAATAAAAACTCTTAAGCAAATTTTAGAGTATATAATTCTTAATTACAAAATTTCATAATAGTTATCATCAAAACATAGAGATATTATTAAGAACTAATCTGTGTTCTAACAGATTCATCCCAACTCAAGAGAGTCCCACACATTCTATCTCACAAGGCCCCATACAGTGCCATTCTGATACTAGAATGGTAACTGATATTGTAGGCGACTCAATCAGCGGCAACTAACCACCCCACGATCCACCTTGATCCAACACACAAGCCCTCAACAAATCCTCCAGCGACGGGATAGTCCTCTCCGACTGACCATCAGTTTGCGGATGATAAGCTGAACTCCACTTTGAATTAGTACCCAGAGCTTCCCGTAAGCTCCTCCAAAAACTCAAAATAAGCCCCAAACTTCCATCTGACACAATATTCGGCAGTATTTCATATAACTTCCCCGCTTCCTCAATGTGCATCACATAAATCCTCACATAGAACAGTCAATCCACTCACAATAACTCAAATTAAAATTATATCTTTCCAATTCTTTGTAAATCTCAACACCCAAATTCACGAAAATACTACCCGATTTTCCTCTCTGGAATATTCAACGGCCGCGTCAAACTCAACGGTCTCTGACATTCAATCTTCGACTCTCAACAATTCCATCCAGTATATTCAACCTCCACCACACCTCTCTTCATCTATGGTTACCAAAACAATTTACTCAAATTCGGTTACTTCTTCATAGCGTCGGGATGGATACTCCATCTACCTCAATGTATTTCTTCGAGAGTACCCCTACTCCACTTAGCAACATCTGGAACACACACTCTACCACAACATATCATGGTACTATTCCCACAAATCCGTCAATCAACTCTTTGATTCTGGTTCATCAAATTCAACTAATCCACCTACTCAACCCAGATTTCTGACTTTCTCTATTCTCCTCAAGAATACAACTAGTCAGTTCTAACAATACAAGCTTAACTCCATATGAAGTCTCTTTACTCACTAAACTCATATTACCAAATTGCTCAATCAGTTCTATCTCTTTTCACCATCAATATGAGTATTATGCAAATATTTCCAACTTACCGCATTAGCTACCACGTTCACTTTACTCGAACGGTAATTCAACTCAAAGCTGTAATTCTTCAAAAGTCCTAATTATTTCCTCTCCCTCATATTCAACCCTTCCAACTCAAACAAACACTATAAGCTCTTAGGATCACCAAATATTTGAAATCTCAGCCAAAACGATTGAAGCCTCCAACTCCGGCACAACTACAACCACAACCAACTCTAAATCACCGGTCGGATGATTCCTCTCATGTACTTCAAGGTACCTTTAACATATTTCCTAATCATATCAAAAAAGCGTCACAAAACACAACAAAATAGTCCCTTCGGGCTCAGCAAAAATCAACACACGATTTGCGGACAGCTCTCCCAAAACCCTTTGAACTCTTCTCAAGTGGTATATAGCTGCTTATTCTTCAACAATGATAACTCAAGTTCTCGATCTTCAACATGATCCTCTATACTCTTAGAATGTATTAAAATATCACCGGTCAACACAACCATTGCCTCACTCAATTAAGTAAGGAAAATCCCATGCCAAACGAACAAACAAGTTGTGAGTTATGGCGAAAACACAAACCGTGCCTTCTGCACCCACTACAACATCCAACCATGTTTCATAAATAAAACTCAACTCCATGTCATTACTTCACCATCACATAAAGCATTATAATAGCTTCCCAACGCTTCGAACCGTGCGTCAATCCGAGTTACGGTTCTCCTGTTACGACAAAAATACCCGAACAACATTTTCTGCCCAGGTCCCCTTCGTTAGGCGAACACCATAGCGAGCATGGAGCCGTTCGCTAGCATGCTCGCTAGGCGAAGGACCTGGCGAACATGATAGTCCAAAATTCTATTTTCGACCATTACCTGACTTCCGAGTGTTCGATTTCGATTCCGTAAAAAGCTGCGATCTCGCAATTCAATGTACAACAACAATTTCATACCTAGGAGGCCATCCAACACACTTTCAATCTTTAAATATTTTGAAACCCAATTACTCCGAATCTCAAAAGCAGACCTTAAATTCTCCCAATGCGATACAACTTCGATCTTTGACATATCAACCACAATAACTTTACTTGAGATCATGTGACCACAGAACTCACATCCTCCAACCAATTGGTCCATCAATTTATCAACTCTTGTAAGCGAACATTTACCCTTGATAGTCACCTTGATCCCTTATCCATAGTTCACCCAAAGTTTCACAAAACCTCATGCCTTTCTAACCAACAAAATTGGTGTACCTAACAGTAACACACTCAAACAAAAGAACCTCTCTTCCAGCAGGTCTTCAAGTTGACTCTTCAACTTCTCCAATCCCAACGCAGACACACAATATGGAATCACTAATATCAGACTAGTCCCAAGAACGAAGTCATTGTGCAAGCTTCACTTCACATTCCGGTAGTAAATCACTTACCTCCTCAGGAAATCTCCGGACAATCACCATTAATTGATAACCCCCAATTTCCTCACCTTCCTTAGCATTCAAAATTTTCGTTAACATAAACACCTCAACACGTCTTACGTCGACTCCTCAAAATAGTCCCTTAAGCACTTAGCTTAACTCAAGACAATTCCCTGCTCACGCCACCTAAGCTTGCAAGACACGCCCATTCCATCTAACACAATCCCAACTGCTATCAACAAGAGATTAAGGGTGATCAGTTCCTCAATTTGCCAATAGACAGCCGGAAATCATGATGGGTATGAACCATCTTTACCAAACTATAGGAACGTTCAACCATACACCGAGCTACAGTTTCACACGTGCAGCACCCGGGATAAGCACAAGCTCCTTCCCACTCAAATCATTCCACTTCTACCAACAAAGCTAGACAACAACATGTACCGACAGTGTTTCTCACACATGCCGCATACAGGGGATTAGACCACAATACAAGACAACTTGGCCGGATGGACCGACTTGCTCTGATACCAACTTGTAACACCCCGTTCCCCAAAATTAAATAAAACAAATAAAATAAACACATATCAGAGTTTTTCCCTCAAAAACGGGATGTCACATTTCACCAAAATTTCACCAAACATTTCTTAAATTATTTTCCAATAAAATTCCAGCGGAAAAAGAAGTTTGTCATAAACACATAATATGTATATATACATCATCAACATCATCATATGTACAACAAGTCGGCCATCTGCCCAAAATATACAAAACATCATCATCATATTCAACACAACAAGATACGCCACAGGGGCACACAAAATCATCAATAAACATGAAAACTCCCAAAAGCCCCGGTGTTACGTATCAGAGCAATCCCTACGACATCGCCATAATCCAAGCTAGCTAAACACCTGGATTATCTGTACTTCTTCTGTACTTCCGAAGAAGCACAGATCACAACAACAACATAGGGGGTGAGAAATCACGATCAAATATAAAGCGGTAATCATGTACATGAAACAAAAGGCAGAAACATATAACATCATTTCATATACATAGCATCCGGGCCTACTGTTCCATCATCAATCACAGCCTACAATCAATGCAACAATTGCACACATGCAACACAACCCATGATATGCGGTACCGACTCACAACACCGATGGGCACCGGGCCATCAACCCTCCACAAAGGAGCACACATCACCGATGGGCACTGGGCCATCACCCATCTCACAGGGAGCACATCACCGATGGACACTTGGCCATCAACCCTCCTCACAAGGAGCACTGGATGAATCGCGTACACTCCACCTGAGCAACGATTCATCCCCCGATGGACACCTGGCCATCACCCCTCCACTAAGGGAGCACAATAACAATATCGATGGACACCTAGACATCACCCCTCCACTAAGGGAGCACCACAACACCACATGCCATGCATAACCCCAATGCACGCACACTACAACAATCACACACAAACAACATATAGGGTCCCCTGACCATATCTCATCATGTATCATAAATACATATATCACACATCACATACACATCTAGCACACAAGGTGCATCCGATCATACTGATCCACTCTGCACACAGCATATAAACACAACGTACCTAAGGCGTATCGATCCTACAAATCCATCACATATCACATAGACATCAAGCACACAAAGTGCGTCCGATCCTACTGATCCAATTCATCACACATCATATCAACACAACGCACGTAAGGCGTATCGATCCTACTGATCCACTGTCACACAACATACAAACACAATGCATATTAAGCATATCCGATCCCACCGATCCACTCATCACAACAGCATATAACGCAATGCATATAAAGCGTATCAATCCTACGGATCCGCTCATCACAACATATCTCCACAACATACTCAATGCGCAACGATCCTACTGATCCACATATCTCACATCTAGCACATAGTGCATACATATCACATACACATCCATACATATCTATACTTAACACATAATCCACCGATTATGTCAAATGCGATAAACGCCAGCCACACGGCCCTTATAACCTTCAACATATTCTCAACCCTCATATATCATCACTGCACATCAATCTGATCTCCCTCGGCATCATCAGCTGCACACGACCCTCAAAAACCAAATCCTACTACACTCGCTACCTGCTCGCTACGCGAGCTCCTCGCGAGTGTTCGCTACAAGTTCACCTAGCGAACCCCCTCGCAAACCACGCTTCTGAGCTACTGGAAGTGCTCGCCACTACCTCGCTCAGCGAACTTGCTGGCGAGTACAGAAAAACAGCCACTGTCAAGGCTCGCTACGCGAGCTGCTAGCGAATGCTCGCCAGGCATTCGCCTAGCGATGGGCTAGCGAATGTCTGCGATTCTGGAAAAATAAAACTACTGCTCAGAAATCAGCAGCTCTCCCACTCTCCAATTTCCATTGAGACAACACTAAAATCATCGGCTTAAGGTTCTACAACCTAGTCCCAACATCCAAACTCAATTTTACCCGATAAACCTCATTATCTACTCAATTATCCAACTTCCGACAATAAACCTCGAACTTCCCGGAACCCCAATTTCACATAAACCATTGCCCCACAGCACATGCAATGAACTTCCAACATAACAATCACAATCATAACAGAATTAATACATGTATCAACATCATTCATCATCATCCATGGGAATTAGGGGATTTCCCTCTACCAATTTATTCATGCAAATACCCATTCAACCGATCAATCCCCCCTTACCTCAAATTCGATGCTGATGCTGATGAAGCTTCTCAATCCACACGAACTGATAATCTTGATGATCTCCTGGCCAAGCTTCAACTCTTGCTTCAGCCTTCCTCAATCGTGTCCTTCGCTTGCTTCCCCGTGCATGTGTTTCTCTAATTTTCCCAAATGCCAATGTTACCCCTCATCCCGAATAATTCTCTTTTAATCCCAATAAATCATATTCTCATAATTCTTTTAATCCAAAAATCCAAATAATAATAATCCTCTTATTTATTTTAATTCGCAAAATCCACTTAATTCCAAAATTCCATTTAATTATATTTTTCTCATATTTTAATATTAGTAATAATAATGATAATAATTAATAATTATATTACATTACTATCAAGTACCACATTTTCTTCACTGTACACCAATATCATGAGTTCTTGATTCTTCAATTAATTTCTCAAAACACATCCGCGAATAAAATATCTCTGAAACCAAAAATAATTAAAATGGGTGTTACTGTCGGTACCGCGTGCATGATGTTGAGTTGCATATTTGCATTATTGTGTGTCGTGTTTGATGATTGAATAGTAGGTCGTGGTTGATGCATGTTGGGTGATATTTTATATGATTGCAACCTTTATTTCATGTATCTTATTACCGGTAATTTTGATCATGTTTTCTCACCCCTTTGTTGTTGTTGTGGTATGTGCTTCTTTGGAGGTACAGATAATTTAGGTACTTAGCTAGCTTAGATAGTGGTGTGCGAGTCGAGTCTTAGGATGCTATGATACGTAGCACGGGGCTTGGGTGTTTATTTGTTTTATATTGAACTTGCTTCACTCCTGTGACGTATCGTATTTGGTGAACTTGTTAATGAACAATTTTATGTAAATTGGGCGGATGGCCGAGAATATTATATTAATGATTATTTCTGCTGTTTATTTTGAAAACCAACTAAGGAAGATTTAGGTTGAATTATTTGATGTGATATCCCACTTGTGAGGGGAAACTCTGATGTTTATTTGAAATAATTATATTTTATTTAATTTTGGGGAAGTGGGGTGTTACAATTGGTATCAGAGCAGGTCGGTCCGTCCGGCCAGTGTAGTAGTTCTGTCCTTAGAATAGAGATTGTGTACCTTTTAACCTGGTGTTGTTATTGTTAAGGAGTATGGCAGGAAGGAATGATGTTGCTTTGGCTGCTGTTATGCAAGCGATGACGCAAGTGGTTGCTAATCAGAACCAAGTTGCGGGTGCGCAATTCAGAGATTTGGCACAGTTTCGGAGTAACAAGCCACCGACGTTTGAAGGAGGAATTTTGGATCCTGAAGCTACACAGAAGTGGCTGAAGGCGATTGAGAAAATTTTCAGAACAATGGGTTGTAGTGATGAGCAAAAAGTGAAGTTTGGTACTCACATGCTGGAAGGAGAAGCTGAGGCTTAGTGGGACAACATTCGCCAAAGATTGGAGACTGCTGGAACTGCAATTACTTGGGATGTGGTTTGAACTAGTTTTCTGGAAAAGTATTTTTCGGAAGATATATGAAGTGCTAAGGAGATAGAGTTTCTGGAGCTGAAGCAGGGTAATCTGACTGTAGCAGAGTATGCTGCTAAGTTTGAAGAGCTGGTGCAATACTGTCCTCATTACAATACTGAGGCGGCAATGACTTCTAAGTGTATGAAGTTTGAAAATGTGTTGCGTCCGGAAGTCAAGCTGGGGATCACTTATCAGAAGATCAGGAGTTATCTGTAGCTGGTAAGCAGAAGTAGGATTTATGATAGTGATTACCGGGCCAGAATTGCACATTATAAGGCTGTGAATGACCGTAAAGGTAAGCAGAGATTTGGTGGTACTCCTTACAGTGTTCCTGCTGATAAGGGAAAACATAAGGTTGCTGCTGATAAGAAGCCCAGAGAAGGGAAAACATCTGCTGATTTGAAATGTTTCCGGTGCGGTGGTGTGGGTCATCGTGCTAATGAGTGTCCTAATAAGGTGAAGAAGTGTTTCAAGTGTGGTAAGCCAGGCCATGTGATAGTGGATTGCAGGGCCACTATGCCTACCTGTTATAACTGTGGTGAGAAAGGTCATATCAGTACGCATTGCGAGAAGCCGAAGAAGTCTCAAGCGTCTCAGGCCAGCGGTAAAATATTTGTTATGGTAGGAACTCAATCGGCCAGCGAGGAGAGTTCTATCAAAGGTACTTGTTTCATCAATAATATTCCATTGACTGCTATGATTGACACGGGTGCAACCCACTCGTTCATTTCTATTGAGTGTGTGAAGAGAGTAGTATTGGTATCGTCTACTCTTGAGCGGTGGATGACTATTGAAACTCCCTCTATTGGTTCAGTGACTACTTCTTTGGTGTGTTTGAAGTTTCCACTGACTATTTTCGGTAGAGACTTTGGGGTAGATCTGATTTGTCTGCCACTTGGTAATTTGGATGTTATTCTGGGTATGAACTGGTTGGAGTTCAACCGAGTCTACATCGTGTTGTACCCCAAAATTTGACCAACCTCTCTGGCTTATGTTTTATTTCATCTGCATCAGCATATTGCATAAAAACATTGCATGGCATATCATTATTTGATTTTTTTTACAGGGATCAAAAAATGTATGTGTAAAAAATGAATATGAATCTCATCAGGGATTTGTGCTCAAGTCATCAGAGGCAGGGAATGTAGTTTTTCAGATGGAATATATAAGGAAGTCAATTTTTAAGGAAAAAATAAATTGAAGCAAAATGCATAAGGTGGGGTTTGAACCTACCACCTTTTGTTTGGCAACTCCTCACTTTACTAGCTCAGCCAAGCACACGCTTGTGAATTACAAGGAGAAAGGAAAATATATATATTAAAGATGTGTAACAAAGGCGCTTGAAATAAAAAATGGGGTGGGTTTTGTCTCCACCAGGATTCGAACCAAGGACATCCCACATAACACGCGTTTGCTTTAACCACTGGGGTGGTGATACATCTGTTGATTATCCCACCCCAGAATTGTTAAGTACTTTACATTTGTTTGGCTGGGCAAGTTTGAAGAGCATGTTTTTGGCCGTGCGTGAAAGAGGAGAGATTGGGCAAGACTGAATCATTTTCAACAAAACGAAAGCCAATCCTGTTTGTTTTTTCGCGAGGATCAGTGTTGAATACTCAGTTTTCACTTTTGAAATGTGTATTTCAAGTTGCAATTGGAATTGCAATATGGAGCCATTTTGATTTTTCATAAGTTTGTACTGAGCATTGCCATTTCCAGGCCAACCAGCAGGGTACTTGCCTTGGCTACTTTTCTGAATCCATTACCAATCCGGGCAAGGGCAAGCAGCCTCTACACTGGCCTGCTGCAGCCCTAGTTTGTCCCACCTTCCCACTCCAACAAAAGGACACGAAAGACAAAAAACTCAGCAAAAAAAAAGTTGGATTTGAATTAGGATATAAAAGGTTTATTGCTGGAGCAAACCCTAGGCGCCACACTCCATACCAGACATCTTAGAAATTTTGAATTCCTTTTTTGAGTTTCTCTCAAAGAAAACCGGTTGCAGCTGCAAGCAAGGAGGGATTCTTCAAATTTCTTTGGCTGTTGAGTTCCCTTTATCAGGTATGGACATCTGGAACTCCTTCATCATACACATAAATCATGTTTGGGCATTTGTTCTACTAAGTTTGTTTTAACTTTTCATATGCTTGAAAGAAACATGAGTATGCCTATGCTATTCTTGTTTGGATCTCAATAACATTTGAGCAATGTATGTGTTATGTGTTGGCCAGCTATGCTGATTTTGTTAGGTTTAAAATGATTAGAATACTGCTAGGCTTGAGTTCACAACCTATTTTATCAGTTTTGTTTTGAGTCTTTTTGCTGTAGCTTTTGTTTTTGTTCATGTTGCTATGAAAGGTGCTGTCTAGTTGTGTGTTATCTGTTTGTTGGAAACTAAATCCCTTGGTGATTTGTTTGGCTGATGTGTTATGGTCTGCTTCAGTGTTGTGTGATGTGTGTGTTGTTATGATGGATTGTTTCATTGTTGAGTATGTGTTGACCTGTAGCAGTAAATCACTTAATGTTTTTTTTTTTGCTCTTTCTCATTCAAATTAGCTGTTGATTGTTTATTCTTTCTTTTGTGTTTGTTGGATTTCATCACATATCAGGTTTAGGCTTTGTGGCAATGTGTTCACTTGGTGTTTTGTTTAGGTACTGTGATCAATTGGTTTGTATGTTTTGATGAAGTTGCTGCATAATTTCAGTAATGTATGATTAAGTTTGCCATTGAGTTCTTGTTTTCATGTTGGTTTTGGAGCAAATGGTATGCAACTGCTGCTTGTTAAATCTGCAGTATCCATGTTTGAAATCTGTAGCAGTTGCATAGTACTTGTTTTGAATTGTGTTTTAAACCAAAACCACAGTCAGATCTTGTGTTTGTTAGTTTGTTAGGTTAGCAGTTAAGTCCAAGATGCTTAAAGTTTGAACTGAGATGTTGAACTTTGGATATGAGTACTTAGTGCCAGTTTTTTTTTTTCATGAGGTGATGTTTTGTCATTTGAGGCAGCTTGAGTTAATGCTTAATGTTAACTTTCTTCTAACCTGTTTTCTTGTTCATGCTTGTACTCTCACAACAGTTATTTTGTTTGTTAATGTTCTCTTGACCTGCTGCCAATAGACTGTTGTTTTACATGAATAAGTGTCTTGGTTGCTTTTGTGAGGACAATATTATTGGTTTTCATTATGTTTGATTGGGAACCATTTCCATGGCTGGTTATCAGTTGCTGCTATTAAGGTTTTAGGACTGTCACTTAGAATACCTTGCTAAAGATTGGGCTGCTACAAGTTTGTGTTTGAACTGTCAAGATTCACTTTGACATGATTAGAATCTGTGGATCCTGTTGGTTGAGGTGCCCCACTCCTGCCTTGTTTTGTGACTGGTTTTAGTTAGTTTAGGCATGCATACTAATAGGAGTTGGGTGTTGCCATTAAATTCATAAATGTTTGTTAGCTCGGATACCATGCTAAGTTTTGGTTAGTGACTGTCATTAGGACAGCTAGGGGGCTATGTCATCAAAACATGTTTGTTGAATTTCTTCATGAACTGTTGTTTGCAGTCTCTACTATCTATTCCTGTTGGAAACCTGTCAACTTTTTCGATCCATTTGGTTTTCATATTTAAGACTTTTTCAATCCTGGCTGTTTGAAATATATGCTTGGCTGTTATGATTTGTTTGGTCATTGAGTTGTGTTTTGTTAAAATTGCATTTCATTTAATATACCATTCAGGGGTATTGCTATTGATTATTAGGTGCAGTAGGACTGTTAATTAGCATGGTTGTGGACCTTGTTAGATGGTGAATGGCAAGTTTAAAATGGTTAAAATTTGAATGAAATTGTTAATAGTTTGTAAGTTGTGTCAAGCTGATTGAGTTTGGGTTTGAAACCTTACCATGTTGTGCTATGCAACTGTGAATTAGAAAGATGGCATTGATACATTCATCTTGATTGTTTGGAATGAAGAGGTTATTGGTTTATGAAATGGACGAAACAGAAATGGATTGAATGTTTAAGTAGCAAATTGATTTAATATGAATTGCTGATTAATTGGTTTGCCTGAACCTGCTCGCTTGCATTGACTGTTAGAGGATAACTTAAATTGGATCATTAGTTGAATTCCTGCTAAGTTAGTAACATAACTTCAGTTAGGCTTAAGAGGTGGACGTGTTGTGGTCGATGCACTATGTTATGATTTGATCCCACTATGCTTTGAATTTGTGTTTTGGAGTTTGGATTAGGAATATTTGCTGAGCATCATCATGAGCTTTACAGTTCTGACTTGTATAGAACCTGTTTGGGATTTGGTTTTGTTGTTTTGATCATTAAATTTCAAAAGGGATTTCAAACACCTCTTTACGTAAGCATGCGAATTTTTCTGTGTGTGCTGTTTTTGAAAAAACCATTGGTGCTATCTTCTTCCTCTTGTTTTTCTGGTCAGTTTTGATATAGGGTTTGCACAGTTTGGTTGAGGTACGGTTAAGTTACGGATCAAAACGTATTGGGACGGTTTGTTTTGTTTTTGGTTTTGCCCAGGAATTCACGTTGGCTAGGTATTTGTATTTATGGGGTGGCATAAATACACGGATGTATCGCCACCCCAGTGGTTAAACACTAGCCTTTAAGTATCTTGCCTTGCCCCAATGACCTGAGTTCGAGCCCAGTTGGGGGCCTTTTTTGCTTTTTTTATTTCATTCTTCATTTCTTGTTTTTTCTTTTTCTTCTTCCATATTTTGTCAACACGCGCGCCCTGGCTGAGTGGTTGAGCTGTATGCTTGCAAAGGGTGTGGACGTGGGTTCGATCCTCCCCATGGCACTCCCACCCTTTGTTGTTTTATTATTATCTTTGTTAGTTTAACTCTTTATTATTTTTGTTTTAATCATACAAAATTCCAAAAAATTCATAACTTTAGCATACTTTAATATTTTTGATTCATTCCTTTTTTAAATTGTTCTCAATGATGATTATTTTCATTTAATGAAATAAAATTTCAAATTATTGGTATTCTCAACACCCTTGACTTGCTTGGAAGTTGGTCCTCTGTTAGGGTTGTTTACTTTGCATCTTATTAACATTTTTCAAGCCATCTTGTAAATAATTTCTTTGTATTGAATTAAAAATAGAGGATTGGGTGTAGACCCCTTCTTCTTTGAGTGTTGGGATGCCCACTGTAGTGAGGGTGATCTCGACGCCCGTCTTTTAATACGAAGACGCTTCTAAACTCTTCTCTCCTAAAACCTCGATCTTGTACCGAGTCCATTGTTAAACCAACTTCAAAATCAAATCATCTTTGTATTGAACTGAACGGGGGGATTAAGTGTAGACTTTCTTCCTCTCCGAGTGTCGAGATGCCCACTGTAGTGAGGGTGGTCCCGACACTCGTCTTTCAATGCGAAGACGCTTTCCATCCATTTTCAAAACACTTTCAACAATAAATTGATTTCTCTTTGTATCGAATTAAAGAGAGAAGATTGGGTGTAGACCCCTTCTTCTTTGAGTGTTGGGATGCCCACTGTAGTGAGGGTGGTCTCGATACTCGTCTTTCAATACGAAGACGTTTCCACCACCTCTCCTTTCACAACTCCTTTCCGAAACCCTTGTCACCTAAAACCTCGGTCCTGTACCGAGTGCATTTTCAAATTATTTTCACATTAAAACTTGAATGGTCGTGGAGTGGTTAGGCGTAGGCCTTCTCCTATCCCGAGTGCTGACGTTTACCGTAGGGTTCTCTGTCGTAAAGCACTTACCATTCAAAATCAAAAACATCTTTAATAAGAGAACGAAGTTATCTTTGAATTGAATTAAAGAGAGAGGATTGGGTGTAGACCTCTTCTTCTCCGAGCGTAGGGATGCCCACTGTAGTGAGGGTGGTTTCGACGCTCGTCTTTCAATACGAAGACGCCTCGTTCGCCACACCCTTTTATGACAAAAACTTTGAGACAAAGAATTGGGTACTACCCGTAGGGGTTACTATCCGAGGACCTGTCTCGCCCCTTTAAAAACAATCCAATCAATCAAACGTGACTTCTTGCCTCGCGTGGCGAAAACTAATCAATCTTTCAAAAAGGATATGTTACGTCCGCAAACAGGTAACGCCTAAGTCTCCAACGAGCGAGCAGCAAAACACCTAACTGCTAGAATGCGCACGATAGCATCATCCATAAAAAACATCGACAAACCGTAGGCCGAACTACGGCTGCTCTGATTTCTCATGTCAGATGAGAATACGTAGGCACAAGACGGCGATGTCTTGGCGAGCACAATCCCCCCTATCACCCGTAGTTTCCCGAACTACGTCGACTCTGACTTTCTCATACTTATTGAGAATACGTAGGCCTAGGACTGCGAAGTCCTACCGAGTCCGTTCTCTCCCTTCTTCCCCCCCGTTACTTCTCTTTCCCCGTTTCTAAACCTTTTCTCTCTATCTTTTGGAACACTTTTATAGCATAATATTTAAGCAAATAAATTCACACATCGACAAACAAAAGGTTCCCATCGAGTACGATGGATGCGAGGGGTGCTAATACCTTCCCCTCGCATAACCGGCTTCCGAACCCGTTCTTGGTTGCGAGACCATCTTATCCATTCTTTTCTTAAGGTTTTCTCGATATTTTCCTTTCCCCTCATGGGATAAATAAAATTCGGTGGCGACTCTTCTGTCTATGTTTTTCGCCTCCCCGTCGTTGCGTGACGCATTTTTCGAGTAGCGACAGCTGGCGACTCTGCTGGGGACATCCTAGCGAGCCAAGCCTATTTTGTTTATCGTGTTTGTGTCTTTACTTGTTTTATTTATTTATGCTTTATTTTCTAACTGTTGGGTTTATTTGATTTGGTTTGTGAGGATGAAGCTTTCGAGCATACACACTAAGTTAGGAGGTGGATTCTTTCTGATTTGTGAGACTTAGGACTCGTTGAGTTGGATTGAATCTCACCGCTCAGATGAGGCTCCGTTGGAATAATTATGTCTTACGTGTAGTCGTAATGGCGTTCTTATCTTCAACTTGAGAGTCCGCGATTCTGAGGACCTTTTGTAGAACCTTTATTCCGAAGGTTGCTGAAACATAACTCTGTGTTCATCCTTTTGAAAGGATTACCGTCTTACGAGTAGTCGTTATGATGGGAAACTTTTGAGGGTTAGTACATGGGACTTTGTTTGAAAGGCCTTTGGAATACCCTTTTGTACACCAGTAGATTGCCCACTCGTTGGAGAAGATACCTTTTTGATGATGTCTTGCAGGATTTGTGACTTTGATCTCGATGTGTGAATATTATCATATGCATTCATAAAACATTGCATTGCATATCATTTTGCATACCAAGAGACTTAAGAAGCTATGATTATCTCAGGTATTGGTGAACTCAATGGCTGATCTAAGAAAGAGAAGCACAAATTCCATAAAGTTTAGGGAACCAAAGTTGGAATCAATTCAAGACCTTCTGATTGACGTGCCGAAAGTTATCAAGATCAACTTTCAAGGGAAACATGGGAAATTGCTTGATCTTCTCCACTCTAGAGTTGATACTTGGGCCTTGTATGCTATGGCTCAATTTTATGATGCGCCTCTTCGGTGCTTCACTTTTCAAGACTACCAGTTGGCTCCCACCTTGGAAGAATATTCTCACATTTTGAACATTAAGATTAAGGATCAACCTGTCTATACTGGTTTGGAAGAAGAACCAAAGCCTGCTGTCATTGCTCTCGCTCTTCATATGACCAAAGAAGAAGTCAAGAAGGGTCTAACCAGTAAAGGGGGTGTTTAGGGTTTTCCATTGAAGTTTCTGCTAGAAAAGGCCGCTCAGTACAAGGTTGATGAAGATTGGGAAAAGTTCGGTATAAGTGTTGCTCTAATGATTTACGGGATTGTCCTCTTTCCAAATGTGGACAATTTCATAGACATCACTGCCATCATTCTCTTCATGCAGAAGAATCCCATCCCTACACTCCTTGCCGATGTCTATCACTCTATTCATTGGAGGAGTGAAAAGAAGGCGGGAATGATCCAATGCTGCTCTCACCTACTATACAAGTGGTATGCTTCTCATTTGCCCAAGAAAGGGTCGTTCATGGAAAACAAGAAGGAATTGAAATGGTCTCAACGCATCATGTCTCTGGAAGCTAGTGATATTGCTTGGTACTCTCATGAGTACTATGATGTGGAAATCATCTTTAGTTGTGGAGAATTCAGTAATGTACCTTTGATCGGTAGGGCCGGTTGTATTAACTATAACCCAGTCATGGCATTACGTCAGTTGGGCTATGCTATGGAGGGCGAGCCCGAAGCAGAGAAGGTTCAGAGTTTCTTTTTGCTAGCCACATCAGAAGACCCTGCGTTTGTCAGGAAGATTGCTAAGGCTTGGGGAAAGATTCATACAAAGGGGAGGAAGGAGTTAAAAGCGAAGAATTGTGTGGCAAAGGAGCCGTACAACCGGTGGTTATTAGCTAGAGTAGCTGAAAGGTCGTTACCATTTCCCTTAGAGCCCTCTATGCGAGAAGCACCTCCTGCTCCCACTCATGTATCCATAGAAGAATATGAAAAACTGAAGCTAATAGTGGAGAGATTGACTAAGGAGAATCAGGACCTTCAGAATGAAGTCCACCAAGCAAATGTGGAGAGCGGTCAGTACAAAAGAAAGGTGGAGTTTGAACAGGATCAAGCGGCTGAGAGTAGCAAGAAGCTAAAATTAGAAACGGATCTGAGAGTCAGGTACCAACAGGGTTACGAAGGGGCTGATGCATCATTAACAACTCTCCGACAACGCTTAAAGGACACCAAAGCTTCTTGTGATAGGGCATGGCACTTCTTTGAGATAGCCTCTGCCGAAAAGAAGGAAATACGAGAGAATCTTGAGGATGATATTGGGGATCTTGAAGAACGACTAAGAAATGCCTTGACCCTAGTGGAAAATGAACGAAGACTCAAAGAGGAGGCATTGAAAGATTCATATGTCACATCTGACCTGTGGAATAACAAATGTCAAGAATTGGAAACTGCCCAAGAAACAGCCCTTCTGTGGAGGAATCGTTTCGAGGCTTTGCAAAGAGATAGTGCGCAGTGGCTCGAGAAAGAGGCTCAGCTCAATGAGTTGTTGGACACCCATGTGGATTCTATTTGTTATTACCAGTCGACTCTAGATACGTGTCGTGCTAGGTACAACAATTTGGTGGAGCATTGCAACCTCATGATCCGTGATATCCCATGGAGGTTGGAAAGCGCCATTCAAGACTTGGAAGGAAATGATATCCCCCCTTCTGTTCACCACTTTATCCAGCTCTGCGACCAAATGGTTAGGAGGTTCATGTCCAAGACAAAGAAGCTTGAAGAGCGTCTCCAAAAGGAGAAATTCTAGTTTTTAGTACTCTTAATTTTCAGTCATTTAGTGTTTTCCTTGTAATGAGAATTGTTATTCGGCATAGTCAGCAAATGCTTGTATTGAATCTTCCCGAATTAATGAGAATTTGCTTTTGGTCTAATTGTGTTTTCTTTATTATTTGTTCATTCGCAATTCTATAATACCGGTTATAATCATAGGTTTTGAAAGTCTCTTGAGCATTCGCATGAACTTGCGCATCATTTTGCATTTCCTGAAACACGACCTCACACCGCTTGCCATTTCAGAGAGAAAGAGAGGGAAAGAGAAAGAGCAAGCTGACTTCTCAACACTCCTACAACACGCGGGGAAATCAGCAGAGAATTATGGATCAGGTTCAAGCCGAGCTTTTGGAGTTTCGTGAGAAGATGGCGCAATTCATGGAGATGATGCAGGGGGTGGCCAATGGACAGGACCAGTTAAGGACATTGGTTCAACCTTTAATAGCTCAAGTGGATGGAAGTGGCGTTTTGCACGGAGGGGCTGCTGCTATTCCCCCTCCTGTTAATGGTGGAACCTCGCAAGTCAACGGTGGCCCAACTGTAGTCAACCTTCCGGGCGGAAGAGAACAAACTGGAATCCCCATTCCAGTTGTGGCAGGCGCCATACCTACTAGCGTGATTCCTCAATGGGACCAAGATGAACAGGATGATATCTTCTCCATGAGAGACCTTGGGGGAGGGTTACGATCCGACACTAATAGAAGGTTTGATGAAATAGAAGAAAAGATGAAGAGCATTCTGGAAAACCAGAACACTATGGGACTTGACATGTCCAATCTGGGATTCATTCCGGGACTTAGGATTCCTCCAAAGTTCAAAGTACCAGATTTCGATAAATACAAAGGAACGACATGTCCAAAGGTGCATATCCGCTCCTATTTCCGAAGGATGTCGGCATACTCTGATGACGAGAAGTTGCTTATGCACTTCTTCCAAGATAGTCTGTCAGGGCCTTCTCTAGAGTGGTACATGGGTTTGGAACCTGTCAATATTCGGAGCTGGAAGAATTTAGCAGAGGCCTTTGTCCAGCATTACCAGTACAATAGTGACTTGGCACCAAATCGAGTGCAGTTGCAGAATCTATCCCAAACGAGCAATGAGTGTTTTAAAGAATACGCCCAAAGGTGGCGAGAGCTTGCCGCTAGGGTTCAACCTCCCATGGTGGAAAGAGAACTAATCGATTTATTCGTGGCTACATTGCCCGGAATCTACTACGAGAAGTTGGTGAGTAACATGTCAGGAAGCTTCTCGGACTTGATCATCACGGGCGAAAGAGTTGAAAACGGTATAAAAATGGGGAAATTCAAGCAGCGGAAGGGACCTCATCTGGAGGTGGAAGAAAGTTTTTTGGTGCGAAGAAAAAGGATAATGAAACAAATGCAGTGTACGGCTTTAACAACCGAAAAAGATACCTGGATCAGCGTCAGCAGCGACCGTATTACCAGCAACCGTCACAAGTAGCCAGTATTGCCATCCCGGCGACACAGCCTCCGCAACAACAACCACGTCAACAACAGCAGCAACGACCTCAACAACAGAATTATGCACCGAGACAATTCCAGGATAGGAGAAGGGTGGCGGATAGACACTTTGACACACCGCCAATGCCATACGCTCAGTTGCTACAACACTTAATTCAACTGCAGTTGGTCCAGAAAAGGACAATGACACCTCTAATTGGCCAACCACCTCCTGGATATGACGCCAACGCTAGGTGTGAATTCCACTCTGGCGCCCCCGGCCACAGTATTAACAACTGTAAAGCCTTTAAACATAAGGTACAAGACCTTATTGATAGTAAAGCTATCAATTTCAATCAGGATGCGTCAAGCGTGGATCGAAATCCCATGCCTAACCATGGTAGGGGTGGTGGCGTGAACGCTATTGACAGTGAGGAAGGCCTGAACTTGGTGTCCAGAGTAGAGGATTTGAAGACGCCGTTAAGTTTCGTGAAGAGCAAGTTGTTAGAAGGAGGGGTATTCCCAGGCTGTGGAAAGGATTGCGAAGACTGTATGATTTGTCCAGAAGGATGTCGGAACCTGAGGAACCATATACAACACATGATGGATGACGGTTTGTTGCAATTTGATAGAATCTGTGAGAAAAATGCTGAAGAGGTAGTCATCAAAGATAAGGATGAGGTGGCCACCATATCCATCCCATACAAAACAATTACAATTTCTGCGCCTCCGGCGAGGCCCACTATTATATTCACAAAGGCAGGGCCCGTACCCTATGAAAGTTCTAAAGCAATTCCTTGGAACTATGGGGCCGAGGTTTACTGCAATGGTCAAAAGCAGGAACTGAGAGGTTCACCGTTGGATTCTGTTGATAATTTGGTGGGAACTGGAGGAATGACTCGGAGCGGGAGAGTATTTGCACCTCCCGAAGTAAGTACAGAAAGGGCTGATAAAGGTAAGGGGAAGGTTATAGCGGAAGAGAATTCTCAGGCTAGAGAAAAGGAAACTTTGCTGAAGGATGTGGAGGAATTCATGCGCTTGATAAGAAGGAGTGACTACAAAATTATGGATCATTTACAACAAACTCCTTCAAAGATTTCTATCTTGTCATTGTTGTTATGTTCTGAGGCTCACAGGAATGCTTTGCTCAGAGTTTTGAATAATGCTTATGTACCTCAATAGATATCCGTTAATCAGTTGGAAGGCGTGGTGGCCCATGTCAATGCAGGTAACGGGTTGGGGTTCACTGACCGCAATTTGACACCAAAAGGAAGGAACCACAACTTGGCTCTGCATATTTCACTTGAATGCCGGGGAACAGTGATGTCACATGTACTTGTTGATACAGGGTCGTCTTTGAATGTGTTGCCAAAGAAGGCATTGATGAAGATCGATCATCAGGGTTTATATTGTACGCCCAGTGATTTGGTTGTGCGGGCTTTCGATGGAACCCGAAGATCTGTCTTTGGGGAGATAACTCTGCCTATCCAAGTAGGCCCAGAGGTGTTTGAAACAGTTTTCTACATCATGGATATCCAGCCTGCTTATAGCTGTCTTTTGGGTCGGCCTTGGATACACTTAGCAGGCGCTGTAACATCGACTTTGCACCAGAAATTGAAATATATGGTGGATGGGAATATTGTGACCGTTTGTGGAGAAGAAGACATCATGGTGAGCCATCTGTCTTCATTCAAATATGTGGAAGTCGACGGCGAAATTCAAGAAACACTGTGCCAGGCCTTTGAGACTGTCCAAATCAAGGAGAAGGCGCCAGTCGAGGTCAAGGCTCCAGAAGTTGCCATGTCGTCGTACAAGGAAGCACGGGCCGTGGTGGAATCCGGATCAACACAAGGATGGGGACAGGTGGTAAGCGTCCCAAATAAGCAAGATAAGTTCGGATTGGGATATAGCCCACATGGATCATCTTCACAAAGCACTCCACGTTACAAAGGTCCTGTCCAATTTACTAGCAGTGGAGTCATTTTTGATCAAATCAATGCCATATCAGACGAGGAAGGAGACAGCGACTGCGATATGGATGCGTGGATCCAGCCATGCATCCCCGGCCAGGGCTTGAAGAATTGGAGCATGGAGGAAGTTATCACAGTGACTTATGAAGAGTAATTGATTTGTCTTGATTAATGTATTTCCATATGCCCTGCCCAAGGCATGATGGACTTTATTTGTAGGGCCCTATCTTTATGCATGTGAACAATCTTTTTATCATCAATTAAAAGGCGTCTTTTCATTCAGAATTTTGTGATCCTTGTTGTTCTTGTTTTTATCTTTAACAATAAAATGGTAATGTGGTTTGTGTTTTTTGTTTGCATATCATTTAAAAGCATAAAATCATCATCATCGCAGGTTACACATTTCAGATGCCACTGACTCAGACTCGTCTATGACTCGGTATGACTTCGACAATACGATCTTTCAAGCCGAAGAAGAGATCGAAGAAGACGAAGACCTGCCTGAGGAGCTTGCCAGATTGCTAAGACAAGAGGAGAAGGTCATCCTGCCTCATCAGGAGGAAGTTGAAGTTATCAACCTGGGAACAGAAGAAGATAAGAAGGAGGTCAGAATAGGGGCTACGCTGCAAAGTAATGTCAAGCAACGATTGGTTGAGTTACTCCAAAAGTACAAGGATGTTTTTGCTTGGTCATATGAGGATATGCCAGGACTCGACACGGACATCGTGGTTCATCGTCTGCCTCTTCGTGAAGAGTGTCCTCCTGTCAAACAGAAATTGAGAAGAACAAGGCCAGACATGGCAGTGAAGATCAAGGAAGAAGTTCAGAAACAGTTAGACGCCGGATTTCTTGTTGTGGCCAACTACCCTCCTTGGGTCGCTAACATCGTACTCGTGCCTAAAAAGGACGGCAAAGTTAGGATGTGTGTTGATTATAGGGACTTGAATAGAGCAAGCCTAAAGGATGATTTCCCGCTTCCCCATATTGACGTGCTTGTTGATAACACCGCGCAATTCTCAGTGTTTTCCTTCATGGACGGCTTTTCCGGATACAATCAAATTAAGATGGCGCCGGAGGATATGGAGAAAACGACTTTTATCACACCTTGGGGAACTTTCTGCTATAAAGTGATGCCTTTCGGGTTAAAGAACGCAGGGGCGACTTATCAACGAGCAATGGTCACACTCTTTCACGACATGATGCATCACGAGATCGAAGTTTATGTCGACGATATGATTGCAAAGTCCCAAACGGAGGAGGGGCACCTGGTAAATCTTCTAAAATTGTTTGAGAGGTTGAGGAAGTTCAAATTGAGGTTGAATCCAAGCAAATGTACTTTCGGCGTACGGTCAGGAAAGCTGTTGGGGTTCATCGTTAGTGAGAAAGGTATTGAGGTTGATCCCGCGAAGATCAAGGCAAGTCAAGAAATGCCAGCACCAAAGACTGAGAAGCAGGTTCGTGGTTTCTTAGGTAGATTGAACTATATTGCAAGGTTCATATCTCACCTCACCGCCACTTGTGAGCCATTGTTTAAACTTCTGAAGAAGGATCAGGCGGTCGTTTGGAACGAGAATTGTCAGAAGGCGTTTGAGAAAATAAAGGAATACCTACAAGAACCCCCAATACTGATGCCCCCGGTGGCTGGGAGACCGTTGATAATGTACTTAACAGTTCTTGAGAATTCTATGGGTTGTGTTCTCGGTCAGCACGACGAGACTGGAAGAAAGGAGCACGCAATTTACTACTTGAGTAAAAAGTTTACCGACTGTGAGTCCAGATATTCAATGTTAGAAAAGACTTGTTGCGCACTAGCTTGGGCCGCCAAGCGCCTAAGGCAGTATATGCTAAACCACACAACCATGTTGATTTCAAAGATGGACCCAATTAAGTACGTGTTCAAAAAGCAGGCGCTATCAGGAAGGATCGCTAGGTGGCAGATGATTCTGACAGAATATGATATTCAATATGTATCTCAAAAAGCTATTAAAGGTAGTGTTCTGTCAGAATACCTTGTAGAGCAGCCAGTCGATGATTATCAGCCAATGAAGTTTGACTTTCCTGACGAAGACATTATGTACTTGAAAATGAAAGATTGCGATGAGCCATTGCCGGGCGAGGGACCGGAATTGGGTTCCCAGTGGAAGTTGATCTTTGACGGCGCTGTTAACTCCTACGGTAGTGGGATTGGGGAAATCATTATGACTCCCCATGGGTCCCATATACCATTCACCGCAAGGTTAACATTCCCATGCACCAATAACGAGGCCGAGTACGAAGCATGTATCATGGGTATTGAAGAAGCAATCGATTTGAGAATCAAGAACCTTGATATCTATGGAGATTCAGCCTCAGTGGTCAACCAAATCAAGGGGGAGTGGGAAACGCGCCAGCCAAATCTGATCCCATATATGAACTACGCAAGAAGGGTGTTACCTTTCTTCGATCGAGTAGAGCTTCACCATGTGCCAAGAGCAGAAAATCAGATGGCCGATGCTTTGGCTACCCTATCCTCGATGTACAAAGTTAACTTCTGGAACGATGCTCCAATAATTGTCATTTCACGGCTCGACAGACCAGCATTTGTATTCGCAATAGATGAAGCTCCTGATGGTAAACCATGGTTTTATGACATCCAGAACTTTCTTAAGAACCAAGAGTATCCGCCTGGGGCATCTACCCAAGATAAGAAGACTTTGAGAAGATTGTCCGGCAATTTCTATCTAAATCCAGACGGTGCGCTCTATCGGAGAAACCATGACTTAGTGCTACTAAGATGCGTGGACGAAAAAGAGGCAAATTTGCTTATGGAAGAGGTCCACGAAGGTGCTTTCGGAACACATGCAGGTGGGCATGCCATGTCTCGGAAATTGTTAAGGGCAGGATATTATTGGTTAACTATGGAGTCAGATTGCTTCAAGTACGCCAAGAAATGCCACAAATGTCAAATTTATGCTGACAAGATTCATATACCGCCGTGTCCTTTTAATGTCATGTCATCACCATGGCCCTTTTCCATGTGGGGCATTGATATGATTGGAAAGATCGAGCCGACCGCGTCCAATGGACACCGTTTTATCTTAGTGGCTATTGATTATTTCACCAAATGGGTCGAAGCGGCCTCTTATGCCAATGTCACAAAGCAGGTAGTAGCCCGATTCATCAAAAGAGATATCATCTGTCGATACGGGATACCTGAGAGGATCATTACTGACAATGGTTCTAATTTGAATAATAAAATGATGAAGGAGTTGTGCCAGAGTTTCAAAATCGAGCATCACAATTCTTCTCCCTATCGTCCGAAAATGAATGGCGCCGTAGAAGCGGCTAACAAAAACATTAAGAAGATAGTACAGAAGATGGTGGTGACTTATAAGGATTGGCACGAGAAGTTGCCCTTCTCTTTACATGGATATCGCACTTCAGTGCGTACTTCAACTGGGGCAACTCCTTTCTCGTTGGTGTATGGCATGGAAGTTGTCCTGCCATTGGAGGTCGAGATCCCTTCTTTGTGAGTATTGGCGGATGTCAAACTAGATGAAGCAGAATGAGTGAAGAACAGGTTGAATCAACTCAGTTTGATTGATGAGAAAAGATTGGCGTCTCTCGCATACGGTCGTTTGTACCAGAAGAGGATGAAGAGTGCCTATGATAAAAAGATACGTCCTCGGAGCTTTCAGGCAGGCGACTTGGTGTTGAAGCGAATTCTCCCGCCGCAGAATGATCACAGAGGCAAATGGACTCCTAACTATGAGGGTCCTTATGTTGTACGAAAGGTTTTCTCAGGAGGAGCGTTGCTACTTTCAACTATGGATGGTGAAGATTTTACATCCCCGGTGAACGCAGACGCGGTCAAAAAATATTTTGCTTAAGAAAGCTCGCTAGAAAGAAAAAGAGTATCCAGGCAAGAATGGGGCATCCCGGAGAACCATAAAAGGATAGGTTCGGGCAAAAATTAGGGATATAAGAAAAATGTGAGCCCGCAAAGTTGAAAACCTGAAAGGGCAACTTTGGCAAAAGTGGGTATCCTGGTGAATCGAAAACCCGCAAGGGCGATTCAGGCAAAAATTAGGGATTTTAAAGCAAATGACTGCGGCCTGCACATTGATTATCACAAGCATAATGGATTCTAGGGAGAACTCGAAGATCGATCATTCAAATCAGTCTCTTCAGAAGTTAAAATGTCGGAGAGCGTCAAAGCCACGCGAGTCATGGATGAGTCGTCACATGGTGTTTGTCTGTACCACATTGCCGACATTTTTGTATATTTTCCTTGCGATTGTCTTTTTTGCGCAGCTTTCTCTTTTCAGGAGTTGCATCCGATGTAAAGTTGCCTATTTTCAGGCCTTTTATCAATAAAATATACTATTCAGAAAAAGCTTTTGTTCTGGTTTTAACTTTTTACCGTTTTGTTTGCAAAAGATGCCTGATATTTTTGATGAAAAAACCTTGCATACATAAACTTGTGGGCTTTGCTAACTATTAGTCAAGATATTTGTTTAAATAAAAACATAAGTGATAACTTGGTGCCAGCTGTACAACACATTTGTCTAGTTGTTGTCACTTTCCCCAAACAGAGGTTGATGATGATTCCTTCCTTATCTAATTCACAGCCAAGTTAGCAGAGTTAATTTTCTTCCCCACAAAATGGAACTGACTGAGGGATCGTTCATCTCCATCCCCAGCAGAGAGAGTGTGGGATAATCCTCCCAGTAAATCTTATTCAACATCCCTAGCAGATAGTGGATTCAATCTCCGACAGAATGGAGCTATTCCTCAGCAATCTGCTGTGTTTCCCCAGTAGAGTTATTCTGGCTTATCATTCATAGCTGATTTCCCCGGTAGAGTGGAGTTGTCGCCTCCAGCCAAGTTGCTTGATCCCCAGAAGAGTTGTAGGCTGATAGGCCATCTGGGACGTTCTCTGCAGCAGAGTTTGATTAGGATCCCCAGCGGAGTAGTTTTGATCTTAGCAGAGCAGTTTTTACCCAGAAGTTTTTCTCGGAGGCCATCCAGGGCTTGTATTCCTCAGCACGAGTTTGTTTGCGCTAAGCGTATCTAGCTCTGACTCAACGGAGGTGGCTCTTTCTCTTTAGCATTTATTTTGCTAGAGTGGTTCATTTGCATCTACATACATGCATAGCATCTACCCAAACGCGAAGCATTTCCATTTCACATGGAGCATTTCGTCATATTCAAACATATGCATGTGAAACATAAGCCAGGTCGTTACCCTTTTGTCTCAAGTGAGTCCCGCAGATGACTAGTATCTTCGCCCGTGTGTTGGCTAGACCCCAGCTCATGCTGTCTCCCCAGCGGATTTCCTTTGTGATTGTCACCAAAGGATGCGGTGATGCTGAATGTTTATTTTGACGGCGATGTCGAGTGATTTGATTCTTCAACGGTGATGTTGAGAAGTTAGTTTTGACGACGATGTCAAGTGGTTTAGATCTTCGACGGCGATGTTGAAAGTTTGTTCTGACGGCGATGTCAGATGATTTAGTCTTTCAGCGGCGAAGTTGAAAGTTTGTTTTGACGGCGATGTCAAAAGTAATTGTACTTTTCAGCGGCGATGTTGAATGTTTGTTACTGGAGGCGATGTCAGAGTGATTTTGTTTGTTCAGCGGCGAGGTTAGATGTTTGTTTCTGGCGGCGATGTCGGAGTGATTTGTTTGTTCAGCGGCGAGGTTGGATGTTTGTTTCTGGCGGCGATGTCGGAGTGATTTGTTTGTTCAGCGGCGAGGTTGGATGTTTGTTTCTGGCGGCGATGTCGGAGTGATTTGTTTGTTCAGCGGCGAGGTTGGATGTTTGTTTCTGGCGGTGATGTCGGAGTGATTTGTTTGTTCAGCGGCGAGGTTGGATGTTTGTTTCTGGCGGCGATGTCGGAGTGATTTGTTTGTTCAGCGGCGAGGTTGGATGTTTGTTTCTGGCGGTGATGTCAGAGTGATTTGTTTGTTCAGCAGGCGAGGTTAGATGTTTGTTTCTGGCGGCGAGGTATAGTGGTTTGATTCTTTAGCAGCGATGCTAGATGTCTGTTCTTGGCGGCGATGTCAGGTAATTTGGTTCTTCCAACGGCGATGTTGGATTTTGTCTTGACTGCGATGTCGGAGGATCGTATCTTTGGATTCAATATCTGTTTGTATTTAACAGAGGACTGACGGCGAGGTTAGATCTTTTTACCAACTTAATGTCGAGGCCTGACCGTGAGGTCAGATGCTTTTACCGATTATTTTAAGAATTGACGGAGAAGTCAAAACTATGGTAAATTGGACGGTGAGGTCAGAAGACTATTTTGAAGAGCTGACGGCGAAGTCAGGGGCATTACCAAAGTTCTGTGAAAAACTTTTGACGGCGAAGTCAGAAAATATTGAGGACCGACGATAAAGTCAGTGGATTTATAATTTTGACGCTGAGAGCTGACGGCAAGGTCAGACGTTCTACTTAATATGGGTGCCTGGCGGCGATGTCAGAAGTTCGTTCCACGGTTGTCAAATTTCCGGGTCCTCGGGTATTCAACCGTCTTTTACCTTGATTGTATGAAAGTCACTTACCTTTCATCCCTTCAGGCCCAAGCCGTTTGAATAGGGGCAGCTGTTGTACCCCAAAATTTGACCAACCTCTCTGGCTTATGTTTTATTTCATCTGCATCAGCATATTGCATAAAAACATTGCATGGCATATCATTATTTGATTTTTTTTACAGGGATCAAAAAATGTATGTGTAAAAAATGAATATGAATCTCATCAGGGATTTGTGCTCAAGTCATCAGAGGCAGGGAATGTAGTTTTTCAGATGGAATATATAAGGAAGTCAATTTTTAAGGAAAAAATAAATTGAAGCAAAATGCATAAGGTGGGGTTTGAACCCACCACCTTTTGTTTGGCAACTCCTCACTTTACCAGCTCAGCCAAGCACACGCTTGTAAATTACAAGGAGAAAGGAAAATATACATATTAAAGATGTGTAACAAAGGCGCTTGAAATAAAAAATGGGGTGGGTTTTGTCTCCACCAGGATTCGAACCAAGGACATCACACATAACACGCGTTTGCTTTAACCACTGGGGTGGTGATACATCTGTTGATTATCCCACCCCAGAATTGTTAAGTACTTTACATTTGTTTGGCTGGGCAAGTTTGAAGAGCATGTTTTTGGCCGTGCGTGAAAGAGGAGAGATTGGGCAAGACTGAATCATTTTCAACAAAACAAAAGCCAATCCTGTTTGTTTTTTCGCGAGGATCAGTGTGGAATACTCAGTTTTCACTTTTGAAATGTGTATTTCAAGTTGCAATTGGAATTGCAATATGGAGCCATTTTGATTTTTCATAAGTTTGTACTGAGCATTGCCATTTCCAGGCCAACCAGCAGGGTACTTGCCTTGGCTACTTTTCTGAATCCATTACCAATCCGGGCAAGGGCAAGCAGCCTCTACACTGGCCTGCTGCAGCCCTAGTTTGTCCCACCTTCCCACTCCAACAAAAGGACACGAAAGACAAAAAACTCAGCAAAAAAAAAGTTGGATTTAAATTAGGATATAAAAGGTTTAGTGTTGGAGCAAACCCTAGGCGCCACACTCCATACCAGACATCTTAGAATTTTTTAATTCCTTTTTTGAGTTTCTCTCAAAGAAAACCGGTTGCAGCTGCAAGCAAGGAGGGATTCTTCAAATTTCTTTGGCTGTTGAGTTCCCTTTATCAGGTATGGACATCTGGAACTCCTTCATCATACACATAAATCATGTTTGGGCATTTGTTCTACTAAGTTTGTTTTAACTTTTCATATGCTTGAAAGAAACATGAGTATGCCTATGCTATTCTTGTTTGGATCTCAGTAACATTTGAGCAATGTATGTGTTATGTGTTGGCCAGCTATGCTGATTTTGTTAGGTTTAAAATGATTAGAATACTGCTAGGCTTGAGTTCACAACCTATTTTATCAGTTTTGTTTTGAGTCTTTTTGCTGTAGCTTTTGTTTTTGTTCATGTTGCTATGAAAGGTGCTGTCTAGTTGTGTGTTATCTGTTTGTTGGAAACTAAATCCCTTGGTGATTTGTTTGGCTGATGTGTTATGGTCTGCTTCAGTGTTGTGTGATGTGTGTGTTGTTGTGATGGATTGTTTCATTGTTGAGTATGTGTTGACCTGTAGCAGTAAATCACTTAATGTTTTTTTTTTTTTGCTCTTTCTCATTCAAATTAGCTGTTGATTGTTTATTCTTTCTTTTGTGTTTGTTGGATTTCATCATATATCAGGTTTAGGCTTTGTGGCAATGTGTTCACTTGGTGTTTTGTTTAGGTACTGTGATCAATTGGTTTGTATGTTTTGATGAAGTTGCTGCATAATTTCAGTAATGTATGCTTAAGTTTTCCATTGAGTTCTTGTTTTCATGTTGGTTTTGGAGCAAATGGTATGCAGCTGCTGCTTGTTAAATCTGCAGTATCCATGTTTGAAATCTGTAGCAGTTTCATAGTACTTGTTTTGAATTGTGTTTTAAACCAAAACCACAGCCAGATCTTGTGTTTGTTAGTTTGTTAGGTTAGCAGTTAAGTCCAAGATGCTTAAAGTTTGAACTGAGATGTTGAACTTTGGATATGAGTACTTAGTGCCAGTTTTTTTTTTTTTCATGAGGTGATGTTTTGTCATTTGAGGCAGCTTGAGTTAATGCTTAATGTTAACTTTCTTCTAACCTGTTTTCTTGTTCATGCTTGTACTCTCACAACAGTTATTTTGTTTGTTAATGTTCTCTTGACCTGCTGCCAATAGACTGTTGTTTTACATGAATAAGTGTCTTGGTTGCTTTTGTGAGGACAATATTATTGGTTTTCATTATGTTTGATTGGGAACCATTTCCATGGCTGGTTATCAGTTGCTGCTATTAAGGTTTTAGGACTGTCACTTAGAATACCTTGCTAAAGATTGGGCTGCTACAAGTTTGTGTTTGAACTGTCAAGATTCACTTTGACATGATTAGAATCTGTGGATCCTGTTGGTTGAGGTACCCCACTCCTGCCTTGTTTTGTGACTGGTTTTAGTTAGTTTAGGCATGCATACTAATAGGAGTTGGGTGTTGCCATTAAATTCATAAATGTTTGTTAGCTCGGATACCATGCTAGGTTTTGGTTAGTGACTGTCATTATGACAGCTAGGGGGCTATGTCATCAAAACATGTTTGTTGAATTTCTTCATGAACTGTTGTTTGCAGTCTCTACTATCTATTCCTGTTGGAAACCTGTCAACTTTTTCGGTCCATTTGGTTTTCATATTTAAGACTTTTTCAATCCTGGCTGTTTGAAATATATGCTTGGTTGTTATGATTTGTTTGGTCATTGAGTTGTGTTTTGTTAAAATTGCATTTCATTTAATATACCATTCAGGGGTATTGCTATTGATTATTAGGTGCAGTAGGACTGTTAATTAGCATGGTTGTGGACCTTGTTAGATGGTGAATGGCAAGTTTAAAATGGTTAAAATTTGAATGAAATTGTTAATAGTTTGTAAGTTGTGTCAAGCTGATTGAGTTTGGGTTTGAAACCTTACCATGTTGTGCTATGCAACTGTGAATTAGAAAGATGGCATTGATACATTCATCTTGATTGTTTGGAATGAAGAGGTTATTGGTTTATGAAATGGACGAAACAGAAATGGATTGAATGTTTAAGTAGCAAATTGATTTAATATGAATTGCTGATTAATTGGTTTGCCTGAACCTGCTCGCTTGCATTGACTGTTAGAGGATAACTTAAATTGGATCATTAGTTGAATTCCTGCTAAGTTAGTAACATAACTTCAGTTAGGCTTAAGAGGTGGACGTGTTGTGGTCGATGCGCTATGTTATGATTTGATCCCACTATGCTTTGAATTTGTGTTTTGGAGTTTGGATTAGGAATATTTGATGAGCATCATCATGAGCTTTACAGTTCTGACTTGTATAGAACCTGTTTGGGATTTGGTTTTGTTGTTTTGATCATTAAATTTCAAAAGGGATTTCAAACACCTCTTTACGTAAGCATGCGAATTTTTCTGTGTGTGCTGTTTTTGAAAAAACCATTGGTGCTATCTTCTTCCTCTTGTTTTTCTGGTCAGTTTTGATATAGGGTTTGCACATTTTGGTTGAGGTACGGTTAAGTTACGGATCAAAACGTATTGGGACGGTTTGTTTTGTTTTTGGTTTTGCCCAGGAATTCACGTTGGCTAGGTATTTGTATTTATGGGGTGGCATAAATACACGGATGTATCACCACCCCAGTGGTTAAACACTAGCCTTTAAGTATCTTGCCTCGCCCCAATGACCTGAGTTCGAGCCCAGCTGGGGGCCTTTTTTTCTTTTTTTATTTCATTCTTCATTTCTTGTTTTTTCTTTTTCTTCTTCCATATTTTGTCAACACGCGCGCCCTGGCTGAGTGGTTGAGCTGTATGCTTGCAAAGGGTGTGGACGTGGGTTCGATCCTCCCCATGGCACTCCCACCCTTTATTGTTTTATTATTATCTTTGTTAGTTTAACTCTTTATTATTTTTGTTTTAATCATACAAAATTCCAAAAAATTCATAACTTTAGCATACTTTAATATTTTTGATTCATTCCTTTTTTAAATTGTTCTCAATGATGATTATTTTCATTTAATAAAATAAAATTTCAAATTATTGGTATTCTCAACACCCTTGACTTGCTTGGAAGTTGGTCCTCTGTTAGGGTTGTTTACTTTGCATCTTATTAACATTTTTCAAGCCATCTTGTAAATAATTTCTTTGTATTGAATTAAAAATAGAGGATTGGGTGTAGACCCCTTCTTCTTTGAGTGTTGGGATGCCCACTGTAGTGAGGGTGATCTCGACGCTCGTCTTTCAATACGAAGACGCTTCTAAACTCTTCTCTCCTAAAACCTCGGTCTTGTACCGAGTCCATTGTTAAACCAACTTCAAAATCAAATCATCTTTGTATTGAACTGAACGGGGGGATTAAGTGTAGACTTTCTTCCTCTCCGAGTGTCGAGATGCCCACTGTAGTGAGGGTGGTCCCGACACTCGTCTTTCAATGCGAAGACGCTTCCCATCCATTTTCAAAACACTTTCAACAATAAATTGATTTCTCTTTGTATCGAATTAAAGAGAGAAGATTGGGTGTAGACCCCTTCTTCTTTGAGTGTTGGGATGCCCACTGTAGTGAGGGTGGTCTCGATACTCGTCTTTCAATACGAAGACGTTTCCACCACCTCTCCTTTCACAACTCCTTTCCGAAACCCTTGTCACCTAAAACCTCGGTCCTGTACCGAGTGCATTTTCAAATTATTTTCACATTAAAACTTGAATGGTCGTGGAGTGGTTAGGCGTAGGCCTTCTCCTATCCCGAGTGCTGACGTTTACCGTAGGGTTCTCTGTCGTAAAGCACTTACCATTCAAAATCAAAAACATCTTTAATAAGAGAACGAAGTTCTCTTTGCATTGAATTAAAGAGAGAGGATTGGGTGTAGACCTCTTCTTCTCCGAGCGTAGGGATGCCCACTGTAGTGAGGGTGGTTTCGACGCTCGTCTTTCAATACGAAGACGCCTCGTTCGCCACACCCTTTTATGACAAAAACTTTGAGACAAAGAATTAGGTACTACCCGTAGGGGTTACTATCCGAGGACCTGTCTCGCCCCTTTAAAAACAATCCAATCAATCAAACGTGACTCCTTGCCTCGCGTGGCGAAAACTAATCAATCTTTCAAAAAGGATATGTTACGTCCGCAAACAGGTAACGCCTAAGTCTCCAACGAGCGAGCAGCAAAACACCTAACTGCTAGAATGCGCACGATAGCATCATCCATAAAAAACATCAACAAACCGTAGGCCGAACTACGGCTGCTCTGATTTCTCATGCCAGATGAGAATACGTAGGCACAAGACGGCGATGTCTTGGCGAGCACAATCCCCCCTATCACCCGTAGTTTCCCGAACTACGCCGACTCTGACTTTCTCATACTTGTTGAGAATACGTAGGCCTAGGACTGCGAAGTCCTACCGAGTCCGTTCTCTCCCTTCTTCCCCTCCGTTACTTCTCTTTCCCCGTTTCTAAACCTTTTCTCTCTATCTTTTGGAACACTTTTATAGCATAATATTTAAGCAAATAAATTCACACATCGACAAACAAAAGGTTCCCATCGAGTACGATGGATGCGAGGGGTGCTAATACCTTCCCCTCGCATAACCGGCTTCCGAACCCGTTCTTGGTTGTGAGACCATCTTATCCATTCTTTTCTTAAGGTTTTCTCGATATTTTCCTTTCCCCTCATGGGATAAATAAAATTCGGTGGTGACTCTTCTGTCTATCTTTTTCGCCTCCCCGTCGTTGCGCGACGCATTTTTCGAGTAGCGACACATCGATTGTTTTCGAAAGGTGTTGTTGTTCCTTACTCCAGAAGAGGAAGCATTGGCGGATTCCTTGTCTAATAAGGAATTGAGGACCTTGTTGGAGGACGAGGCTAAAATGTTTGCTTTATTTGCATCATTATCTGTTGACAGCAAGACGTCAATGAAAGAGTTGGCAGTGGTGAATGAATTTCCCGAAGTGTTCCCTGATGATATTACAGAATTACCTCCGACGAGAGAAGTTGAATTTAGCATTGATCTTGTTCCTGGTACGAGACCTATATCTATGGCGCTGTACAGGATGTCGGCAGTGGAATTGGCTCAATTGAAAACTCAGATTGGAGAATTGTTGGATAGAAAGTTTATCAGACCAAGTGTGTCGTCGTGGGGAGCTCCAATGCTGTTAGTAAAGAAGAAGGATGGTAGTATGCGTTTATGCATCGATTACCGTCAGTTGAATAAAGTGACCATTAAGAATAAATATCCCCTTCCAAGGATTGATGATTTGATGGATCAATTGGTGGGAGCTTGTGTGTTCAGCAAAATTGACTTGAGGTCGGGTTACCATCAAATTAGAGTGAAAGAAGGTGATATTCAGAAGACGGAATTTAGAACCAGATATGGACACTACGAATATGATGTAATGCCTTTTGGATTGACTAATGCGCCAGGAGTATTTATGGAGTATATGAATCGAATCTTCCATTCTTATTTGGATCAGTTTATTGTTGTGTTTATTGACGATGTATTGATCTATTCTAAGTCTGATGAAGAGCATGCATGACATTTGAGAATTGCTTTGCAGGTGTTGAAAGATAATAAGTTGTTTGCTAAACTATCAAAGTGTGAGTTCTGGTTGAAGACAGTGAGTTTCTTGGGGCACGTAATATCCGGTGATGGTGTAACGGTGGACCCATCGAAAGTGAGTGCAGCGTTGCAGTGGGAACCACCGAAGACAGCGACGGAGATTAGAAGCTTTTTGGGTTTGGCAGGATATTACCGAAGGTTTATTGAGGGGTTTCTTAATTTGGCGTTGCGATTGACTCAGTTGATGAGAAAGGATCAAGTTTTTGTGTGGGATGCTTCTTGTGAAGAAAGCTTTGAAGAACTAAAGAAGAAGTTGACTACGAGACCAGTGTTAGTGTTGCCGACTCCGAGTGAACCTTTTATGGTGTACTGTGATGCGTCTAAGATGGGATTAGGCGGAGTTCTTATGCAGAATATTAAGGTGGTGGCATATGCTTCGCGGAAATTGAGGGTGCATGAAAGGAATTACCCTACTCATGACCTTGAATTGGCTGTGATAGTTTTCGTGTTAAAGATATGGAGGCACTATTTGTATGGTTCGAGATTTGAGGTGTTCAGTGACCATAAAAGTTTGAAGTATCTGTTCGATCAGAAAGAACTAAATATGAGACAGAGAAGATGGTTGGAATTCTTGAAGGATTACAATTTCAGCTTGAGTTATCATCTAGGAAAGGCGAATGTAGTAGCCGATGCTTTGAGCAGAAAAACGATTCATATGTCGCCTTTGATGGTGAAGGAAATGGAACTAATTGAGCAGTTCAGAGTTTGAGCATTGTTTGTGAGACAACGGCAGATGGTGTGATGTTGGGTAAGTTGCAAGTGAACAACAATTTCTTGGATATGATTAGAGAAAACCAAAAGCTAGATGTGAAGTTAGTGGATTTGATGCCTGGAGTAGGAAGTGACTCCGATAGTGATTTTGAGTTGGATAGTACAGGTGTGTTGAGATTCAGAGGCAGGATTTGTGTGCCGGATAATGATGAATTGAAAAAGTCAATTCTGAGTGAAGGACATCATAGTAGTTTGAGTATCCATCCGGGAGCTACGAAGATGTACCACGATTTAAAAAAGTTATTTTGGTGGTCCGGTATGAAAAGGGATATAGCTCAATTTGTTTACGCCTGTTTGATATGTCAGAAGTCGAAAGTGGAACATTAGAGACCTTCTGGATTTATGCAACCGTTGGAAGTTCCAGTTTGGAAATGGGATTGTATAACCATGGATTTTTTTACGGGTTTGCCGAATACGGCGAGAGGATTTGATGCTATTTGGGTAATTATGGATCGACTTACGAAGTCTGCACATTTTGTGCCGATTAATATCAATTTTCTGTTGGTGAAGCTGGCAGAGATTTATATTCGAGTAATTGTGAAGCTACATGGTGTTCCTTCGAGTATCGTGTTGGACAGAGATTCGAGGTTTACTTCAGAATTTTGGAGGAGTTTACAGGAAGCTTTGGGTACTAAGTTGAAGCTGAGTTCAACTTACCATCCGCAAACCGATGGTCAGTCAGAGAGGACTATTCAGTCGCTGGAGGATTTGCTAAGAGCTTGTGTGTTGGAAAAGGGTGGTGCGTGGGATACTCATTTACCGTTGATCGAGTTCACGTACAACAACAGTTACCATTCTAGTATCGGGATGGCACCGTTTGAAGCTTTATATGGTAGAAGATGTAGAACTCCTCTGTGTTGGTATGAAACAGGTGAGAATGTGGTATTGGGACCAGAAATTATGCAGCAAACTACTGAAACCATTCAGATGATTCGTGAGAGAATGAAAGTGTCTCAGAGTAGGTAGAAAAGTTATCATGATAACCGAAGAAAAGAACTGGAATTCAGTGAAGGTGATCACGTGTTCCTAAGAGTTAACCCATTGACTGGTGTGGGTCGTGCGTTGAAGTCCAAGAAGCTGGATCCTAAGTTTATTGGACCGTATAATATTTGGCAGAGAGTTGGTGTTGTAGCTTATAGGGTGGCGTTGCCGCCTAAACTGTCGAATTTGCATGACGTGTTTCACGTGTCGCAACTTCGAAAGTATGTCTCGGATCTATCTCATGTGATTCAGAGAGATGAAGTTCAAGTCCGGGAGAATCTTATCGTTGAGACGATGCGGTTGAGGATCGAAGATCGTAAGATGAAGCAACTCCGAGGGAAGGAGATATCTTTGGTGAAAGTGGTTTGGGGAGGTGCTGCAGGAGGCAGTGTGACCTGGGAATTGGAAAGCAGGATGCGGGAAGCGTATCCGGAATTGTTTCCATCAGGTAATTTTCAAGGACGAAAATAACTAAAGTGGGGGAGAGTTGTAACACCCATTTTAATTATTTAGTCTTTTTGGTGTTATTCTATTTTTGGTATGTCCTTGTGGGGGTGTGTCTGAGCGCGTTGGTGGGTGTCCTTAATTTATAGGGATTATTTAATAAGCTATAGAGTTTAATATTAAGATAATATAATTAATAATGATGATAATTTAATAATTAGTAGTAATATTATTATTATTATTATTATTATTATTTGTATTATTAGTGGATGGAATAAGTGAAATAAGGATTTAGAAATATAAGAAGAGTTTTGGAGGTAAAGAGGAGTGAGGATTTAACGATAAAGCCAGTGGAGAGAAAAGAGTAAGGAAAAGAGCAAGGAGGAAGAGAAGAAAGGCTAGGGCTACCCATTCTTCAAAGTTCTTCAACAATCTGAGCAATTAATCGAGGTAAGGGGGGAGAAACTGATTGGGATTGGTATTTTACATGAATTGGATAGAGGGGATTCCTTAACCCCATAGGGATTTAATGAATATGATTGGTATGTTGATGATTGTTGCTGCCATGGATGAATTTGTGCATATGTTGTTATGAAATTGGTGAAACTCTGTGATTTCATCCATGCATGTGATTACGTAGGGATTGTTTGGGTATTTTTGTGTAGTTTACCATTTTAGGTCAGAAATGGTTTAGTCGGTAGAATTGATGTTTTATTGGGTAAAATCTGGATTAAGTCATGTAGTTTAGTCGGGGAATGTTGGGCTAAGGCTACAGGAACTGGTTTGGTGAAAATCGGGTGATCTATGAGCTTCGGATGATTTTGGGACAGTGAGGGTTTTGAGTATCGCAGACGCTCGCTAGCAGGTTCGCTAGGCGAGCAGGTAGTAAGCATTCGCTAGGGACTTGTCGCTACTGCGAAAATCGAAGGTCGGCTGTGACAAAAGAGTCGCCACCGTGTGTTATTTATCCCAAGAGAGGGAAAGGAAACGCTCAGAGAAAACCTAACGAAAAGAGGGATAAGACTGGTCATCGCAACCAAATCTCGGGTTCGGGAGTCGGTTATGCAAGGGGAAGGTGTTAGCACCCCTCACGTCTGTCGTACTCGACGGGATCCATGCTTGTTGTCTATCTAAAAGGGTGTTTAAACTATCTAACTACAGGCTTAAGGACAAAATGAAAAGAAGTGACTCAGAAAAGCAACGACGCTTTGTGCCTACGTATCTCATCTAAAATGAGAAGTCAGAGTCAACGTAGTTCGCCTAACTACGGGTAAAAGGGGGGAAGGTCGCTCGCCAAGACATCGCTTCTTGTGCCTACGTACTCTCAATAGGTATGATAGATCAGAGCGAACGTAGTTCGGGGACTACGGGGAACACAGGTTTGTTCAACAGTTTTAAACAAGTAGGGTTAACAATCAGTTCTAGCAGTTTGATGTATGCAGCTCGACCTTTGGAGACTTAGGCGTTACCGTTTGCGGTAGAACTAAGGGTTAACAACACTCTTATTATGAAAATGATTTCTCAAGGACTAAAGGCCCCAAGGGCAAAGAGAAGTTTGAATGATTATTTTTGTGTTTTTTAGAGAAGAAGTGTTTTTGAATTGGTTTGCAATTCATATTGCACTAGAGACTATGACTTAGGAGTGAATGCGTCGCATATCACCCAAAGGGTGCTACACTAAACACTCAAGCCATTGAAGGGAGACCCTTCAACAACCATTTCCCAAATAGCTTAAGGCTCGTAACGTATAATACTCATTAACCTTTATTAGGTGTTTTGGATTGTTTAGGAGATGAAAAGAGAAAGACGCGCTAAAGGGGGACTAACTCAAACCTAAAGTTATCATGCAAAGTGCACCTAAAGTTGAGATAAAAGGAAGCTACCTAATGTTATCATACATGGTTAAGATTCTAATGTCTATCATAATCAATCTTGAACAAGAAAGATTAGAGGTCCTAAGCGAAAAGAGACAAAAGAGGAAACAAAAACAACATAAACATTGTAAGAATGCGAACATGGAATGAGGGAGGAAATTGGTGTGGGGCAGTAGCCTCCACATGCTCATCTCAACCTCAAACAACAATACGATATATGCAAGAAAAGAAATGGATAAGGAAATGCGCCAATGAAAACAAACAAGTGCGCTAAAATGAGATGAAATGACCTAAACTAAACAACGTCAACCATAAGCATAAAATCAAGCACAAATGAAAGGTAAATAAGTCTTAAGACAAAGTGAGAATGGGAGGCTAATATGAGGGTGTTTCACCCTAAAATTTGACCAACCGGTTCCCATATCCGGTTTATGTTTCGATTTATTCGCATTTCGCATATTCAGATTGCATACAGTCGCATACAGTGCATTTGTTCAGCCAGATTGATTTTATCGGGATCACAGCCCTGTTCTCGCGTTTCAGGCGATTCTAACCAGTTCAGATAGGCGGAGTCGTATTTTTGGGAAGTCGTGCTCTTCCCGGTGTTTTCAGCTTATGTTGCTATTTTTCGAGGGTATTTCGATGTCTGTATTTTACTGTTCATCCCGTTGCGGTCTCGCGGTCTCATTTGCCAATTTTTACTATTTTTGCTCCTTGTGGATTTATTAGGAGTTATCTAGATTGTAGGATTTAATAACTTTTTTAGAAATTAAATAAGAAATTAATATAGGTTTTATAGATTTTAGTATAGATTTCCTAGAATTTAAATAGGTTTCTTTTATTATTTTTAATAGTTTAAATCATTTTAGAATATAATGGGTTTTGTTTTAATACATTTTTCTAGATTTTAAATAGGTTTTAATAGAGATTAACAGTTTTTTCTATTATTTGAATATTAATTTTTAGAGGTTAATTAGATTTTTTAGGCTTAATTAGAATATTATTAGTTTAGGATTAATTGTCTATTTGTTTAGAATTAATTGACTAGGTTTTTAGTTAGTCTAATTCAGATTTTAATTAGTCTTCATGAATATTAATTTTCGTTTAGAGTTTAATTAGGTTCATTCAGTCCATTAATTGGTTTTAATTCCATTAATTAGTCAGGTTTTATTAGCATTTTAATTGAGTCATTGGTGCATTAATCATCAGTTAATTAGTCCATTATCAATTCCATTCAATTCAGTCCATTGCATATTCGTGGGCCCATTTGTTGTGGACGCCCAACATCCAACTCAGTGCCACTTGTCCTTATATAAAGGCTGCCACGTTTCAGTCTCTCTCTTCTCCACCTCATTACTCTTCCATTCTCCCTCAGCGTGACACCTCACTTTCCACAATCACTCTCTCTGCCACCCGTCCATTCCACGCGTCTCACTTCCTCTCCACGCATGCACCACTTGGCTTCACCTCCTCTCTCCCCCATGCATGCCTCACACGTGTCTCACCGTTCACCTCCCCTCACCGGAACCCATGCAAACGCCGGAATCTCCCGCCGGCCAAATCGAACCCAATCAAACACGGCCAAAGTCTCGCCGGAGATCTCACCGGAAAATTCATCCGTCATCAGAAAACTCATCAGAATTCAAGAACACTCGTCCAACAATCATCACGTTCTCCAGATTCCTTCATCAAAATCTTCAAGAACTTCATGTGTTCTTCATTTATCCTCCAGAAACTCAAGATCTTCATCAAGATCTTCTCATTTTCACGATCCGTTTTCCAGAAATTCATCAGACTCCATCAACCACCTTCATCCTCAAGAATCTCCAGATCCAAGAACCTTCAATTCGTCAGATCCGTTCTGTTCTTCTTGATGTTTCTAGTTTGTTCAAGGTCTCCATTCTCTTCGTGAAGACCTTCAAGTCATGCATCTGAAACTCCACACGGATCCTCACACATCTTCAACGATCCTTCATCTTCGCGATCTGGATCATCTCTTCAACCAACAAATTTCGAAGAACCTTCAAGAACATGCATCAACCTCCTTTCTTTTTCCCAAATTCTTGATGAAGATCATACATTCGAGGATTTGTGTTTCCAGTTTCTTCCAGATCGCGCGTCAGTTTCATCGATATCGTTCGTCATTTGTAATCGTGTCTCCACAGTTTCCAGAAACTATCCGAACGTGCATCAACATCATTGGATCTCCAGGTTTTTAGATCTTAATCCTTCAACAATCTTCAAGTGAAGCTTCGAGTGATTTACGAGTGTTCAGTGTGTTTGTTTAATTGAAAAGATTAGATGGAATCGGGAGAAGGTAGGGTTTCATGTTGGTTGAAGGTTGAGCGAGAAGAGAGATGGTGAGAGAAAGTGGATTGAGGGTGGAAGGGAAGTGAACAGTGTTAGACGGCGCTGAGTGAGAGAGTAAGAGAACTAGGGTTTTCAGATGGGAGAGTGGGAGGAGGGGAGAAAGGAGTTCGTGTGTTGGTTTGGGCCTTGGGCCCTATTGTTTTTCAGACCGTACCCCCCATCCTTCATGGCACACCCTCCGTTTCCATTCTTTTTTGTTCTTTGATGAACATGGGCCAAGCCCAGCGAATTTCCGTGCACACTCCCCGTTTCATTAGTGCACCCCCCTGTAACACGGTGGGAGAACTGACTTTAAACAATGTTGCGGATAGCAAGATTCGCCACCGACTTTTATTTTATCCATAAGGAAAGGTTATAAAAGAACAGGAAAGACCTTAGAGAATATTTTGGGTCCGGGGGGTAGGTTATGAAAAGGGAAGGTGTTAGCACCCTTTTCATCCATGGTTATCCATGGGCTCTTAGGTACTTAAGCTCACTTTTGAATTGTTTTGAAAGTGTAGTGTGTGAATAGAAAATTTTCAGAATAGTTAATAAATAATCCATGTAAGGATGTGTTAAGAACTTGTTTGAAAACTTGTTGAAAATTTGTTTAAGTGTGAAACAGTTTTGAAGTGAGCAAGCACCTAGGAGTAACCTACCCTAATGTTTAAAGGTCTTTCTTATTCTTTATTCTTTCCTTTAGTAAGACTATCCCTACTATAATGGAGTAGGTAGTCCTTACTTTGGATGTTTAAGGGACATGTGAGGGACGATTGGATTTTTGAAGGCCATTGTGGGATGTAATAAGCACATATAAGGGACCATCATCATTTTTCGAAAGGGACTCGATTCGTAAAGGCAACCATAAGGGACTTTGATGATTTTTTCTATTTGAGGGACTTGCGTTATACACCCCACTTAACCATTATTCATAGGCAACTTGAGGGATATCCTTAGGAAGTGAGACGGCGATTAAAATCGACTTACGTGTGTGACGTGTTTATTTTAATTATCTTTATTTAAAAGTGATCTAAATTTATTTTAATATTACATACATGTTGTTACACTCCCTAATTACTAACCATAATAATAATTAAATAATTAAACAATTTTACATCCAAGAAACAATTACAAAATAATAAGCAAAATAATTAAATAGCAAAGATAAATAAAATATAAATAAGCAATAATAAATAATAAAGGGGGTTAATTCTAAGTTTACTCGGCAAGACATCGCATCTTGTGCCTACGTATCCTTACGGGAGTGGAATCAGAGTAATCGTAGTTCCCCTGGAAAGGGAGGTTAGAGACTTCTTGACTGTGGTCAAGGTCTCACGGGGAATAAACGCATCTTAAGGACACGCTTACGTGGAGTGTAGGAACTCCAAATTTCTACGTTGAAATGTTAAGTTGTAATTAGGGTTAGGTTAGGGATTCCACGGCGGGAAACCCTAAAATGAGCGCGGCGGCTCTTTGACCTAATGCTAGGGGTAAAATGGTAATTTTGCCTGCGGCGAGGCATTTGTGAGAATTAGGGTTTGTAATTTGTAGTTTTGAGGATTTGAAATTGAATGTGTGAAGTTTTACGGACTATTGGCGCGGCGGCCAAACAGTTAGACCTAACCTTCGGATGTGTGCAATGTGACATAAATAATAGTGATGCAAGTGTGAGAAATTTAAATCATACAAGCGGAAGTAAAATGCGGAAAGTAAATGCGATTATTGGTTCGCGAGATTACAACCAGGAAACAGTTACAATTATAAATAAATAACGGTAAACATAATAAACTGCAAAACGAACAAACAACGTTAGTGGGCAGAATTAGATGAATTATCAGACACGCCAGGAATTGAAATTATGCATATTTTTGTGGTTTGTATTTTATGATATATAAAACTTTCAATTTAAATAAAATAGGATTTTTAATGTTGATGAATTAACTATTTTAACCTAATTTTTATTTGTTAAAAAAAATGGATTTTAATATTATTTTAGAAAACATTTTAAAAATAATTATAATAATTTTAGAAAACATTTTTAAAATAATTATAATAATGAAAATAAAATAAAGAAAAACTAAATAAATAAAAAAAAGGGGTTGGGCCGGTAATCACCTCCGGACCCAACCCGGATTGGTGTAAGTGCAAACAAAAGAAATATCTAGGGTTTCAACCCTATTTCCCCCGCGGCGCCGTTCATGCTTTCTCTTCTTCCGTTGCTTCCCTTCATCTGCTTCGTTCTTTGTTTCGCTTTCACAAAACTCTTTCACTCTCTATGATGAAAACCTGAAACCATTCGTAAAACGTCAAACATAAAGATGTATGAGTGTTCCTCGCTTACGTTTTGATGATGATATCGGCGGTTGGATGATGAGGCGATGATGTGATGAACTGAGCCTCAGGAGGGAGTTTGCTCGTCACGAACCGAGTGACGTCGGTGGACTTCCCTCAAATGATTCGTTGGGCTTTGATGAGTTTCGTTCGCCTTTCGATGGTTATAGTTTGCGTTTGAGGTTCGTCGTTTATGGCTGAGGGTGATCAAACTCGCGGATTTGGGGAGTTCGTTCAATTTTTCCTTGTTGTTAGGGTTTCTCGTTCAGTGATTTTTTTTTTGGCCCCTTTTCCTCAGGTGATGTCGTTCTCTTTATATATCTCTTTCTGATTTTCGAATGGGCCTTTGATGGTCTTGGATGAGATTGATTTCTGATTGGAGCAAATCTTTTCCTTTTCTGATTTTACCTAGCTGTTGTGATCACTTTTGGATTTGATTCACTTTTGTGAGATTGGATTTCGTTTGTTTCTGATATATTTGATCTCATCTGATTTGTGATTCGCTTTTACTTTGATTTTATCTGATTTGATTGAATCTTATTTCCCTTTTTAAGATTTGATTGGGATTTCTTTTGTCATGATTCTGGGCTCGTGATTTGTGAACTTGGTGCTTTGGCTCGTTTTGATTCACTTGATACGATTTAATCTTCCCTGATTTGGAATTGATATCAATATCAAAATTGTTTTCTGTTATTTTTCTGATACAATTTGCCTTGCACCTTCAGGTTGGATACGGTTATGATCTGTCATGGATTTGGTCTGCTTTCCAGATGTTGATTGGATTCATACAGATTCTGTTTTCATTCTCTTATAAGATTTGATTTCCAGCTGACACGGATTAAATCTCTTTTTCTTAACACAATCTGGATATTGGTTTATTTTGCTGACACAGATTCTTTTCCTGATGCAGTTATCTTTTCCTCTTCTTCTTTCAGAGAGGGCTACTACGGCTTTGGTCGAGTCAAATGCCGCCGAGGGTGGTATACGGCGATGATGAAGATATTCTGAGCCTGCTGGTGTTACTTCTGGTTTTGACGCCGCGACTGCCTTCGAGATTGGTTGTTTTCAATGCTTGGTTGGGTTCAGAACATGAGTTCTGGGCTGCTATTTGCGAGTAAGGTAATGACTGATTGTTGGCTGCCATACTGTGACTGATATGGTTTACCCTTTGAACTGTGATTTCGTGACTTGTTTGTTGGGCAATGATATCTTCCACGCTGAGCCCGGCTTCGCATTTTGGTTTTCCAATATCATCACATTTGGTCGAGGCTTATTGACGCGCGAGCATGATCATAACCTACCTCGCTTCTCTGGTATGACTTGTGCTATGATTTGTGTTGTGACTCGGTGTAGTTATTCACATTTTTGTGACTTGCCATTTGAACTGGTTGAAACTTGCCCTTAACTGATAATTCTGAACTCTTAGTACATTGTTTGATGCAGCTTGATGCAGCTTGTTTTGTATTTCATTTTTCTTGTTCTGTTTGAACTTGCTTTTTGGTAGCAGTTTGTGATCCAAAAGCAACCTTTACTTGGTTTTCATGAACTCAGAATCGATTTACTTATGGCAGCTTATGAACTGTCTTGTTTTGAGTTTTGAATTCTGAACCTGATACTGATGCTGTTGTGAATTTTCAGGTGTTGGAAGTTTCGAAAACAAAACGACTCAGACCTGCCGGCATCCGGGTCTGAGTCCAAATTTGCCTTTGTATCAGTTTGGAAATCCAAGTCCCGCTTCTTTTATCACTTCTATCTCTCGGATGCCTCTCATGATAAGAACAGGTGTTACCTGATCTGACGCCAACGGCGCGGATCGGTAACGGGGGTAGGACGCGGCTTCGGTCGTGCCACTCCCGACACTCGATGATGACAATTGTTCTGAGAGTGTCAAACAACCTCTAACACTTTTTCTGTTCTGTTCTGTTTTCTTTTTGTTGTGCAGGTTCATCAGAAGTTGTATGCAGAACTCAAAGGAATGGCATGAATGCCTTAGAATTTTTAGGATAAAATGTACTTTGTAAATTATGAATCTTTATGAATAAAATTCAAGCCTGTTCAAATTCACTTCTTAGTTGTAAATTATAAATATTCATGAATAAAATTCAAAAATATTTAAATTCACTTCTTTATTTGTAAATTACAAATATTTATGAATTAACTCAACAAATATTCCAATTCACCTCTCTTTTGTATTGAACAATATTATGAGCAAGATCCCACACATTTTCATCCCAATTGATTATTCCTTCCATGATCTCGTCGCAACCTGATTAGATCTGAATAGATTCAAACTAACTCCCACTTATTTTATATCCAACACTGCACTTTATCAACGAACGGAAAACTGCTCAGAATATCTTAAAACAAACCATAAGCAACGAACGACCCAAATTCAAATATGTTTCTGACAACTTTTTCAACAATATTCAAACCGAGTCGACGCCTTTGATGATAATCAAATCATATGATAGAAAACTGTTTCAGGTATGGTGATTTGAATGCCTCAAGACCATAACGCATCAAATGCCTCAGAATTTTAATAACAGCCCGGCTTCAAGGAATTGGTAGAATTTGTGTAAAATGACCAAAATACCCCTGGGACCAAATCTGAAGTTTGGAAGTCCATTTAGCCTGATTAAAGTCAAAACCCTAGTTTTGGATGCACTGCTTAGGAGGTGCATTGTCTGAGGGAATTGTCAACTCTTCTGACCAATTGTGAGCTTTGTGAACCTTGTGAATCTTGTGAACCTTCTTAGAACACAAAGTCTTGTATGGTGAGGGCAAATTTTGGGGTGCAACAGCTGCCCCTGTTCAATCTTCTGAAACCTGAGGGGTTAGATTGGTATATTTGCCAGTCGTAACCTGGAAGGTTGAAGGGGATTGAACACAAAAGCCCAAAAATTTGCACTCACCAGTGCACGGAGTGATATTGATGGTTGGTTGAGCATGATTGAGTGGGCTTAAAGATGCCACTAGGGGAAAGTTCTTCAGTAGTATAATGAGAACTGTCAGGAGTCTGGAGTAATACAGCATGTCTTCATGAGGATAGAGCAATCAATAATGATAACCCTAAAGCAGTCTTGAAGTGATAAATCTGACCTCAGGAGGATAGAGCAATCAATAGCTCTAAAGCAGTCTTGAAGTAATAATGGCTTCAGGAGGATAGAGCAATCAATAGCTCTAAAGCAGTCTTAAAGTAATAGAATGGCTTCAGTAGGATAGAGCAATCAACAGCTCTAAAGCAGTCTTGAAACAATAATGTGATATGTCTTCAGGAGGATAGAGCAATCAATAGCTCTAAAGCAGTCTTGAAATAATAATGTGATATGTCTTCAGGAGGATAGAGCAATCAATAGCTCTAAAGCAGTCTTGAAGTAATGATTTCAGGAGGATAGAGCAATGGATAGCTCTAAAGCAGTCTTGAAATAATAATGTGATATGTCTCCAGGAGGATAGAGCAATCAATAGCTCTAAAGCAGTCTTGAAGTAATAATGTGATATGTCTTCAGGAGGATAGAGCAATCAATAGCTCTAAAGCAGTCTTGAAGTAATAATGTGATATGTCTTCAGGAGGATAGAGCAATCAATAGCTCTAAAGCAGTCTTGAAGTAATGATTTCAGGAGGATAGAGCAATGGATAGCTCTAAAGCAGTCTTGAAATAATAATGTGATATGTCTTCAGGAGGATAGAGCAATCAATAGCTCTAAAGCAGTCTTGAAGTAATGATTTCAGGAGGATAGAGCAATGGATAGCTCTAAAGCAGTCTTGAAATAATAATGTGATATGTCTCCAGGAGGATAGAGCAATCAATAGCTCTAAAGCAGTCTTGAAGTAATAATGTGATATGTCTTCAGGAGGATAGAGCAATCAATAGCTCTAAAGCAGTCTTGAAGTAATAATGTGATATGTCTTCAGGAGGATAGAGCAATCAATAGCTCTAAAGCAGTCTTGAAGTAATGATTTCAGGAGGATAGAGCAATGGATAGCTCTAAAGCAGTCTTGAAATAATAATGTGATATGTCTCCAGGAGGATAGAGCAATCAATAGCTCTAAAGCAATCTTGAAGTAGTAATGTGATATGTCTTCAGGAGGATAGAGCAATCAATAACTCTAAAGCAGTCTTGAAGTAATGATTTCAGGAGGATAGAGCAATGGATAGCTCTAAAGCAGTCTTGAAATAATAATGTAATTTCAGGAGGATAGAGCAATGGATAACTCTAAAGCAGTCTTGAAATAATTAGATGGCTTCAGGAGGATAGAGCAATGAATAGCTCTAAAGCAGTCTTGAAGTAGTAATATGACCTCATGAGGATAGAGCAATGAATAGCTCTAAAGCAGTCTTGAAGTAATAGGATGATTTCAGGAGGATAGAGCAATCAGTAGCTCTAAAGCAGTCTTGAAGTCATGAGAGGCTATCAGGAGGATAAAATAACCCTGAGGTTACAATAAAGCAGTCCCAAAGTAATAAGAAGCTCATCAGGAGGATAAAGTAACCCTGAGGTTACAATAAAGCAGTCCCAAAGTAATAAGAGGCTCATCAGGAGGATAAAGTAACCCTGAGGTTACAATAAAGCAGTCCCAAAGATCATAAGCTTGTTTGTTGAATAATTAACCTGAAAACAAGGTAGCATTCTGTATAACAACATTAGTTTATGCTTTATGTATGCATGTATGACATGATGCACTTAGGTAATGTACTATAGACATATATGTTATGGTATGATGTAAATGATGTATGTATGATATGACACTGCTGGAAGTGTCTGGATATCCTTGTATAACAACTGCTGGCCAAGGAAAATAAATCCCGATTCGTTGTTGAAGAATATATAACCCTCCGTCTGCTGGGGATAACAAGGTATAGATAACCTCCCGTTGTTGGGGGATAGTAGGGTATAGATAACCTCCCGTTGTTGGGGATAACAAGGTATAGATAACCTCCCGTTGTTGGGGATAGTAGGGTATAGATAACCTTCGTTTTTGTTTGATAGTAGGATAAGTATAACATCCCGTCTTCGTTCATCGTGCCCTTATTGGAAAGTAATTTCCCGTATATTCGTATGAGGATAAAAGAGATGGATATAAATTCCAGGGGAGATTAGACTTTGTGAAAATGGATTAGTCCTACTGATGGTTTGTAACTGTCTTGTAAAGATGAACCGGCGAAGCTTCGTTGAAATCCTTCCCTCGTTCGTCCTTAGTAAATACTATTACTGCATTTTCATGCATTTCTGGTAAACATCAATCATATTAAAAGCATACATGCATTTCTGGTAAACATCAATCATATTCAAAGGCATACATACATTCAAACACAACCAATGGACGTTTCGCTTATGTAAATAGGGTAAAAGTAAATCTGGATTCAAAAGATGGAATTTATTTATATCGAAAGTGACCCATACACGGGTAAGTTTGTACAAGGAGACATAAACCCTAGTAAGAGAATTTTGTCATGAAGTTTTACAAAAAGAATCAGCTATGTGAGAAATAATCCTATTGAGTTTCAATTCTACTATTGCCACTCAAGTATCTCATCTTCTTGCTGTTGAGACGGAAACGATTGGATTGAGCTTTATCTGTTTGAGCTTGAGTAAGTAGTACAACTGGTTGCAGTTTCATGAGTGATCCAAACGAGACATAGTCATACGCTTTAATCCCTAACTTTTGCCTGGATTGCCCTTTCAGGTTTTCAATCCACCGGGATACCCTTTTTTGCCCAAGCCGCCTTTTCAGGTTTTCGACTTGCCGGGTGTACATCTTTTTATATATATATCCCTAATTTTTGCCCAAACCCTTTTGGTTTGCCGGGATGCCCTTATTTTTGCCTAGGCCTGTCAACCTAGCGGGTCTCTTTTTATGCGTAGTATTTTTTAACTATGTCTGCGTTTACAGGTTGTGGGAAGTCTTCACCATCCATTGTAGTCAGTATCATGGCACCTCCTGAGAACACTGTCTTGACTACAAATGGTCCCTCATATGTTGGAGTCCACTTGCCCCTAGGATCACCCTGTGGTAATATGATACGCTTGATTACCAAGTCACCAGCCTGATATACCTTTGGCTTAACCTTCTTGTTAAAAGCTTTGATCATCCGTTTCTGGTACATCTGGCCATGACAAACTGCTGCTAACCTTTTCTCATCAATCAAATTTATCTGGTCAAGTCGAGTCTGAATCCACTCATCTTCATCCAAGCCTGCATCCTTCATAATTCTCAAGGAGGGGATCTGAACTTCAATAGGCAGAACTGCTTCCATACCATAGACTAAGGAGAATGGGGTTGCCCCTGTTGAAGTACGTATTGTAGTACGATAACCATGCAGAGCAAATGGTAACATCTCGTGCCAATCCTTGTAAGTAACAGTCATCTTCTGTACAATCTTCTTAATGTTCTTATTAGATGAGCCAAATGATCAGCAACAACACTCCCCTTAATGGCCTTCTGAGTAGTATACTGTATATCATATTCCGTCAAGATCATTTGCCATCTTGCAATTCTTCCGGAGAGAGCAGGTTTCTCAAATATGTACTTGATTGGATCCATTTTTGAAATCAATAAGGTAGTATGGGTCAACATATACTGTCTTAGTCGGCGAGCAGCCCATGCCAAAGCACAGCAAGTTTTCTCGAGCAGTGAGTATCTTGTTTCACAGTCGGTAAACTTTTTGCTAAGGTAGTATATTGCCTGCTCTTTTCGACCAGACTCGTCATGTTGCCCCAATACACACCCCATTGAGTTGTCTAATACTGTTAAATACATAATCAAGGGTCTTCCATCAACTGGTGGCATTAAAATTGGAGGTTCTAGCAAATATCTCTTGATTTCATCAAAGGCAGTCTGGCACTCATCATTCCATTCCATCACCTGATCTTTCTTCAACAACTTGAAGATTGGCTCACAGATGGTAGTTAATTGGGAAATAAATCTTGCAATGTAGTTCAATCGTCCCAAGAAACCTCTAACCTCCTTCTCAGTACGGGGAGCTGGCATCTCTCGTATAGCTTTCACTTTTGCAGGATCCACTTCAATACCTTTTCCACTGACAATGAAACCCAGGAGCTTTCCAGATCTAACTCCAAAAGTACACTTGTTTGGGTTTAATCTCAACATGTATTTCTTCAACCTCTCAAACAACTTGTGCAGATGATCAAGATGTTGTTCTTCATTCTGAGACCTGGCTATCATATTATCCACATATACCTCTATCTCATGATGAATCATATCATGAAACAAAGCCACCATAGCACGCTGATATGTTGCCCCTGCATTCTTCAAACCAAATGGCATTACCTTATAGCAAAAGGTGCCCCACTGTGTCACAAATGTTGTCTTCTCCATATCTTCAGGTGCCATCTTGATTTGATTGTAACCAGAGAAACCATCCATAAAAGAGAATACCTTATGCTGAGCAGTGTTGTCTACCAGAATATCGATATGAGGAAGTGGAAAGTCGTCTTTAGGGCTAGCCTTGTTCAGATCTCTGTAGTCTACACACATACGTACCTTACCATCTTTCTTAGGAACTGGTACCACATTTGCAACCCACTGAGGATAAGAAGTTACGGCCAAGAACCCTGCATTGAACTGTTTCATTACCTCTGCTTTGATCTTTTCTGACATTTCAGGACGCATACGACGAACCTTCTGCTTCTTTGGACGACAATCTTCTTTCACTGGCAAACGGTGAACCACAATGTCCGTATCCAACCCTGGCATATCTTCATAAGACCAAGCAAAGATCTCCACATAGTCACGTAGCATCTGAACCAACCTGCTCTTGACACTGTCCTCTAAATCAGCCCCTATCTTGACCTCTTTTCTGTTTTCTTCAGTTCCCAGATTCACCACTTCGACTGGCTCTTCATGTGGCTGTATAGCTTTCTCTTCTTGTTGTAACAACCTAGCAAGCTCTACAGGTATTTCACAATCGTCCTCGTTTCCGTCTTCAGTTTGATAGATCGGATTCTCGAAATTGTAATTGGCAATAGTAGAACTGTTATCAACTGGATCCAGAGTGGATGAGGATCTGTATTTTAGTGACGTGGGTGTGTGTAAGAACACATAGCTGATAAAGCAAAAATAAAAGAAAAAGAAAGACAAGGAACACAATATTTATGAAAACGAAACGTCCACTGATTTAGTTGAATGAAGTATGCAAATGAAATGACAACCCGTAACAAGCACACCATTGTGCCCCGGGTAAGGCACATGGCTTGAAAGTACAAATTTAAAAACATAACACAGTAATAGTATTTACTCCCGACTAAAGGAGATAGGGATAACATCTTCAGCTTTCCAATTATTGAGTCCAGCACCCACAGTAGGAAAAATCCATGCCTCCAAGTTGTAGTCTTCATCTTGATCTCCCACAACATTGATAACCCCTTGATTGGTGATACGAACAGCACGAGCACGACGAACAGCCTTCTGGGACTCTTCTTCCACCACAGCTTTTGCACCATTGAGGGAGGCCATTGCCATTGTTGGAGGGTTTCCGATGACCACAGGAACCTTCTTCACAGCAGGAGGAGTCACACCATCCTTAACAGCCCAGGGAACCACTTCAAATGACTGACATGGAGTTTCAATGTATTCACCTTCTACTTCCAGATACTTGAAAGTGTTTACATGGCTGACAAAGTATTCTTCCTCTCCAAAGACAGTAACAACTTTTCCATTCACCGGATATCTCAACTTTTGATGTAATGTGGAGGTCACAGCACCTGCCCCATGGATCCAGGGACGACCAAGCAGACATGAGTACGAAGGACGAATATCCATCACATAGAATGTAGCAGTAAACACCTGAGAGCCAACCTTGATTGGAAGATCAATTTCCCCATGCACTACTCTTCTAGAACCATCAAAAGCCTTTACCACAATATTACTGGGCTTCAATACCGTATCTTCAGGACTCAGCTTGTTCAGGACTTCCTTAGGCAACACATTCAGAGAGGAACCATTGTCTATCAGCACATGAGACAGGGTAGTGCCCCTGCATTCAATTGAAATATGCAAGGCCCTGTTATGATCCCTCTTGGCAGGGGTCAAGTCAGCATCAGAAAATCCTAACCCGTTGTCATAGGTCAGGTGAGCAACACAATTCTCAAACTGGTCCACAGAAATTGCACTGGGTACATGAGCCATCTTTAGAAACTTGATCAATGACTTGGCATGAGCCTCAGAACATAATAACAGGGAGAGCATAGAAATCTTTGAGGGAGTATGCCCCAGCTGATCAACAATATCATAATCACTCTTGCGAATGATTTTCAATACTTCTTCCATCTGCTTAGAGAGGTCATCAGCAGCTGGCACATCAGTGGATACAGGCTCAATAACAGGACCCTTGCCCCGAGCATCAGTGGTGGAAGTAACAGCAGGAGTAACTGCACTCTTAGAAGCAACTGGAGGAGAGAAGACTCTTCCACTACGAGTGATCTTGCTAGATCCAGCAATATTATCAATGTCAACAGGCATATCAGGTAAAGGCTCCTGCTTGACACCATGGATGTAAACATCAGACCCATAGTGCCAAGGCACAGCTTTGTCAGATGTATAAGGAATAGGACCAGGAGTGGTAATGATCAGAGGAGCTACTCTGGCTTCAGCAACAACTTTCACAGGACCTTCAGCAGTAATCTTGATTGGGCCCTGATGAGTGATTTTAATGGGACCCTTTGAAGTGATTCTTAGTGGTACTTTGTCAACCATGTCAACCTCTTCAATCTTCTTACCCTGAGTCAGATGATCCACCATACTTTCTGCAGATGCTGGTCTTCTTTCAAACACTGTAGTATATTTATCCATGAGACGTTGAATCCCATCTCTCAAAATGAAGCAACTATCCGGCTTATAGGTACAATATAGACAATCTTCATGACAACCTGGAAAGATCCCAGCTTGTACTAACCTCTTTTTGATAACAGACAATGGTGTGCTCAACTCCATAACTGAATAGACATGCAGATCTTCATCAATATCTTCATCAATGGCGTTGACAGTCTTCTCGTGATTTGGCATTGGAGCTGTAATCACATTTGGAGTACCTGGTGGATCAAACTCAATTTCTCCAGCATCAATCATATCCTGAATTTTGTTCTTCAAGACCCAGCAGTTATTAGTATCATGTCCTGGACAGTTTGAATGATATGCACATCGTGCATTGGGATTGTACTTGGGAGAAGTAACATTGGGATTCTGAGGGGCCTCCCTCAGGGTAATAAGTTCAGCTTTCAACAAGTGTTGCAATGCCTGAGCCATTGACATGTTGATCTTCGTGAACTGTCTTCTAGCCCTCTGTTGGTTGCCTTGAGGCTGCTCTGTTGTTGCAGGAGTTGGATTCGAAATATGAACTGCACTAACAGACTGATGCCTTCTGTTACGATCAGGCTGACCATACACAGCATTAGATTCTTTCTTCCCAGTGGGAGGCTTCTTTGCAGCACCTGATGAAGAAGTGCCCACTTGGATCTTACCACTCTTGATACCATTCTCTACTCGCTCTCCTATCATGATCAACTCAGTGAAGCCAGATGATGAGCTTCCAATGAGATGACTGTAAAACGGACCATTCAGCGTACACATGAACATATCAACCAACTCCCTATCAGTCAAAGGGGGTTGAACTCTTCCAGCTAAGTCTCTCCACTTCTGAGCATACTCCTTAAAGCTTTCTTTGACACCCATAGACATGCTTTGAAGCTGCATGCGAGTGGGGGCTAAGTCAGCATTGTATTGATACTGCTTGTAGAAAGCTTCAGCAAGGTCATTCCAATCTCTGATGTTGACACTCTCCAACTGATAATACCGCTCTAGCTGAGCTCCAGATAAACTCTCTTGAAAGAAATGGATCCACAACTTTTTATCAGCAGTGTGGGGTTGAATTCTTCTGACATAAGACCTCAGATGCAATTTGGGACAAGAGACCCCATCATAGACAACAAATGTAGGAACTTTGAACCCAATGGGTATGACCACCCCAGATATCAAGCTCAAATCCTCAAAATCCAGCCCAGATGATTTCTGTAATTCCATAGCATCCATTCTATCCACCAGCATCTTGAATTTGTCTTCGTTAGGCTCATGGTAGTAGTTAGCCTCAGAATCAGAGTCCCCCATAGTGTTGTGGAGACTGCCTCTCTCCTGCTCAGATTCTTCAGATTCATAGTCTTCAACATGTTCCTTGGTCTTGACAGGACCTTTGAACCTTCTTCCCATGTTGAGCAACCCAGCAGACCTTCTAGCCTTCTTAGTCTTCTTGGCCAGCAGTGTCTTCAATTCATCCTGCCCCTTGGCTAGGTTCAGGATCAGCTCTTGGAACTGTGCATTCTGTGCCTGGAGATCCTTAACTGATTGTTCAAGAGCCATTGCTGAAATAAACAGCGAGAAGATGAGAAACCTGTGCACAATTATAAACCTGTGATGCAATGATATGGGAATGCATATGCAATGTTTTCAAGGACCGCAGGATTTAAATTTGCTTAAACAATCAAGAAAGTAACTTTTTATTAGTAATAACTTGTTTTGCCTTTTAGGCTTTACAAAAAATGAAAACGAAATAAGTACAAAAGATGGGGTTTTAAGTCTCCCATGGACGTTTCCTCTTTGTGTTGAGGTATGAGTTGAGGTTTCGTTCCTCATGAAGTAGCTTTGTTAGCTCTAGGATCCTTGCTTGGCTTGCTTTGTAATGAGCCTCGAAAGTATCCCTTTGCTCTTTCAGTTGGATCCATGATCTCTGCAAGTCTTCCATATCAGTAGGCATGTCTGGGTGAAGGATGGTATAAGCTGTGTCTCCTTCAGCAACAGGTTCCATGGTAACTGGTAGGATGGCAGGATATGGCATCATGAGTGTCTGAGCACGAAATCGTACCCATCTGAGATAAGCCTTCATAGGAATGGTGTACTTAGGCTCCAGTGTCTTGCTGTCAATCCTGTTTACCTTTCCCCAAGCTCGGATGAATCTCTGACGGTAACCCTGAAGATCGTTGTCGTAATCAAACACAATGCCCTGAATCAACATGTCATGTGGACCATCGCTCCGGGCGTAATCAAACTGTCGTAAAGCTAGAGATGGGTTGTAGGTGATGCCTCCTCTTATGCCTAGAAGTGGCACATTAGGAAACTTCCCACAATGGTCAATGATGGTGACATTCTCCATAGATCTGGAGCACCAATGGATGTCTGAGTGAGAAAGTGACATGATCCTCTTGGACCATCTGAACCCTTGCTCATTCTTCATTACTGAGCGAGGAAGGTGAGAAATAAACCACCTAGAAAGTAAAGGTATGCAGCACATCAAAGTTCCTCTCGCCCTTGTAGTACGGGTGTGAAGAGAATGTAGGATGTCTCCAAGTAAGGTAGGCACTGGATTGTGACTCAGGAATATGTTGATGGCATGAACGTCTATGAACTGATCAGGATTAGGGAACAACACCAAGCCATAAATCAATAAGGCTAAGATCTCCTCAAAAGCATCGTAGCTCATAGCCTTCAAGAACATTTGAGCTTTATCCACTAATACCTTGGCAAGAATACCTTTAACTCCACTTCTCGTCTCTAGAACAATGTCAGACTTCTCCAGATGTAGAGCTGCAGCAATAACTTCTGGTTTAAGCTCCTTCTCTAAGCCTGTGAATGGCTTCTGATCAAGAACAGGTATACCCAGAAGTTTAGAGAACTCCTCCATGGTTGGAACCAGCTGATAATCAGGAAACGTAAAGCAATGGTGCTTAGGGTCAAAGAACTGAAACAGCACACTCATCATGTCTTCACTGAACCCTGAAGTAACTAGATCCAATAAGTGACCATGTCTCTTGTTGAACTGGGAATGATCAGGCACTAGGGAAACCAACTCCTTGAGCTTAGCAGGTATCCCTACAAAGTTGATCCTGATGGTGTTTCTACGAGCAGAAGCCATGACCTGCAACAAAGAACAAAGATAAATCCTTTGGTCCTTGAAATGGTTAGGGAAAATGATATGCTTATGATGCATGATGATGTCATGATGTCATGCTCAATCACAAACATGTGGCACACACAAACAAGTCACACCATAGCCCTAGGTTTAAAGGCTTGCATGAGGTTCAAAGGCAAGTACCCTCCCCTGAAGTTAGATGGTTCATCCTGTCCTACAAAAGTAACCAGGTTCTAAGGGATCTCAATATCATTGATCCTTCACAAGGGTGGTTGTTCAGAAGGCAACTTACTTGCCAACCAAAACCCTCCAAGTTTAAGATCTCAATGAGCGTAGTATCGAGTGTCAACCAACTTCAGTCTGCACCAAAGCCGGTTACCTCACTACTTTCTAAAGGCCAAGATGAGTTAACTAGGGTTCTAAAAGTCAGTTAGTGCATTGACAACATATGGCAGCCTCAATATTATCCTCAACTTGACTTAAGGAATATAAGCACCAACCAAGAAGTCGCACTAACTATGGCCACCAGATCAACCGTATCGATATACGTCGTACAGTTTCCTTGGTCTATTGCCATTTACCTAAGGTACACTAGATCCGGGTTAGGACCTTTCACACATAAGAGCACCCCAACAATATAATAATAAAGCAAACAAGGCAAACAATTTAAAGTGATCTTAATTCCTAAGGGTACCCCTCTTAAATAGATCCCCAGCAGAGTCGCCAGTTCTGTAACACGGTGGGAGAACTGACTTTAAACAATGTTGCGGATAGCAAGAGTCGCCACCGACTTTTATTTTATCCATAAGGAAAGGTTATAAAAGAACAGGAAAGACCTTAGAGAATATTTTGGGTCCGGGGGGTAGGTTATGAAAAGGGAAGGTGTTAGCACCCTTTTCATCCATGGTTATCCATGGGCTCTTAGGTACTTAAGCTCACTTTTGAATTGTTTTGAAAGTGTAGTGTGTGAATAGAAAATTTTCAGAATAGTTAATAAATAATCCATGTAAGGATGTGTTAAGAACTTGTTTGAAAACTTGTTGAAAATTTGTTTAAGTGTGAAACAGTTTTGAAGTGAGCAAGCACCTAGGAGTAACCTACCCTAATGTTTAAAGGTCTTTCTTATTCTTTATTCTTTCCTTTAGTAAGACTATCCCTACTATAATGGAGTAGGTAGTCCTTACTTTGGATGTTTAAGGGACATGTGAGGGACGATTGGATTTTTGAAGGCCATTGTGGGATGTAATAAGCACATATAAGGGACCATCATCATTTTTCGAAAGGGACTCGATTCGTAAAGGCAACCATAAGGGACTTTGATGATTTTTTCTATTTGAGGGACTTGCGTTATACACCCCACTTAACCATTATTCGTAGGCAACTTGAGGGATATCCTTAGGAAGTGAGACGGCGATTAAAATCGACTTACGTGTGTGACGTGTTTATTTTAATTATCTTTATTTAAAAGTGATCTAAATTTATTTTAATATTACATACATGTTGTTACACTCCCTAATTACTAACCATAATAATAATTAAATAATTAAACAATTTTACATCCAAGAAACAATTACAAAATAATAAGCAAAATAATTAAATAGCAAAGATAAATAAAATATAAATAAGCAATAATAAATAATAAAGGGGGTTAATTCTAAGTTTACTCGGCAAGACATCGCATCTTGTGCCTACGTATCCTTACGGGAGTGGAATCAGAGTAATCGTAGTTCCCCTGGAAAGGGAGGTTAGAGACTTCTTGACTGTGGTCAAGGTCTCACGGGGAATAAACGCATCTTAAGGACACGCTTACGTGGAGTGTAGGAACTCCAAATTTCTACGTTGAAATGTTAAGTTGTAATTAGGGTTAGGTTAGGGATTCCACGGCGGGAAACCCTAAAATGAGCGCGGCGGCTCTTTGACCTAATGCTAGGGGTAAAATGGTAATTTTGCCTGCGGCGAGGCATTTGTGAGAATTAGGGTTTGTAATTTGTAGTTTTGAGGATTTGAAATTGAATGTGTGAAGTTTTACGGACTATTGGCGCGGCGGCCAAACAGTTAGACCTAACCTTCGGATGTGTGCAATGTGACATAAATAATAGTGATGCAAGTGTGAGAAATTTAAATCATACAAGCGGAAGTAAAATGCGGAAAGTAAATGCGATTATTGGTTCGCGAGATTACAACCAGGAAACAGTTACAATTATAAATAAATAACGGTAAACATAATAAACTGCAAAACGAACAAACAACATTAGTGGGCAGAATTAGATGAATTATCAGACACGCCAGGAATTGAAATTATGCATATTTTTGTGGTTTGTATTTTATGATATATAAAACTTTCAATTTAAATAAAATAGGATTTTTAATGTTGATGAATTAACTATTTTAACCTAATTTTTATTTGTTAAAAAAAATGGATTTTAATATTATTTTAGAAAACATTTTAAAAATAATTATAATAATTTTAGAAAACATTTTTAAAATAATTATAATAATGAAAATAAAATAAAGAAAAACTAAATAAATAAAAAAAAGGGGTTGGGCCGGTAATCACCTCCGGACCCAACCCGGATTGGTGTAAGTGCAAACAAAAGAAATATCTAGGGTTTCAACCCTATTTCCCCCGCGGCGCCGTTCATGCTTTCTCTTCTTCCGTTGCTTCCCTTCATCTGCTTCGTTCTTTGTTTCGCTTTCACAAAACTCTTTCACTCTCTATGATGAAAACCTGAAACCATTCGTAAAACGTCAAACATAAAGATGTATGAGTGTTCCTCGCTTACGTTTTGATGATGATATCGGCGGTTGGATGATGAGGCGATGATGTGATGAACTGAGCCTCAGGAGGGAGTTTGCTCGTCATGAACCGAGTGACGTCGGTGGACTTCCCTCAAATGATTCGTTGGGCTTTGATGAGTTTCGTTCGCCTTTCGATGGTTATAGTTTGCGTTTGAGGTTCGTCGTTTATGGCTGAGGGTGATCAAACTCGCGGATTTGGGGAGTTCGTTCAATTTTTCCTTGTCGTTAGGGTTTCTCGTTCAGTGATTTTTTTTTTGGCCCCTTTTCCTCAGGTGATGTCGTTCTCTTTATATATCTCTTTCTGATTTTCGAATGGGCCTTTGATGGTCTTGGATGAGATTGATTTCTGATTGGAGCAAATCTTTTCCTTTTCTGATTTTACCTAGCTGTTGTGATCACTTTTGGATTTGATTCACTTTTGTGAGATTGGATTTCGTTTGTTTCTGATATATTTGATCTCATCTGATTTGTGATTCGCTTTTACTTTGATTTTATCTGATTTGATTGAATCTTATTTCCCTTTTTAAGATTTGATTGGGATTTCTTTTGTCACGATTCTGGGCTCGTGATTTGTGAACTTGGTGCTTTGGCTCGTTTTGATTCACTTGATACGATTTAATCTTCCCTGATTTGGAATTGATATCAATATCAAAATTGTTTTCTGTTATTTTTCTGATACAATTTGCCTTGCACCTTCAGGTTGGATACGGTTATGATCTGTCATGGATTTGGTCTGCTTTCCAGATGTTGATTGGATTCATACAGATTCTGTTTTCATTCTCTGATAAGATTTGATTTCCAGCTGACACGGATTAAATCTCTTTTTCTTAACACAATCTGGATATTGGTTTATTTTGCTGACACAGATTCTTTTCCTGATGCAGTTATCTTTTCCTCTTCTTCTTTCAGAGAGGGCTACTACGGCTTTGGTCGAGTCAAATGCCGCCGAGGGTGGTATACGGCGATGATGAAGATATTCTGAGCCTGCTGGTGTTACTTCTGGTTTTGACGCCGCGACTGCCTTCGAGATTGGTTGTTTTCAATGCTTGGTTGGGTTCAGAACATGAGTTCTGGGCTGCTATTTGCGAGTAAGGTAATGACTGATTGTTGGCTGCCATACTGTGACTGATATGGTTTACCCTTTGAACTGTGATTTCGTGACTTGTTTGTTGGGCAATGATATCTTCCACGCTGAGCCCGGCTTCGCATTTTGGTTTTCCAATATCATCACATTTGGTCGAGGCTTATTGACGCGCGAGCATGATCATAACCTACCTCGCTTCTCTGGTATGACTTGTGCTATGATTTGTGTTGTGACTCGGTGTAGTTATTCACATTTTTGTGACTTGCCATTTGAACTGGTTGAAACTTGCCCTTAACTGATAATTCTGAACTCTTAGTACATTGTTTGATGCAGCTTGATGCAGCTTGTTTTGTATTTCATTTTTCTTGTTCTGTTTGAACTTGCTTTTTGGTAGCAGTTTGTGATCCAAAAGCAACCTTTACTTGGTTTTCATGAACTCAGAATCGATTTACTTATGGCAGCTTATGAACTGTCTTGTTTTGAGTTTTGAATTCTGAACCTGATACTGATGCTGTTGTGAATTTTCAGGTGTTGGAAGTTTCGAAAACAAAACGACTCAGACCTGCCGGCATCCGGGTCTGAGTCCAAATTTGCCTTTGTATCAGTTTGGAAATCCAAGTCCCGCTTCTTTTATCACTTCTATCTCTCGGATGCCTCTCATGATAAGAACAGGTGTTACCTGATCTGACGCCAACGGCGCGGATCGGTAACGGGGGTAGGACGCGGCTTCGGTCGTGCCACTCCCGACACTCGATGATGACAATTGTTCTGAGAGTGTCAAACAACCTCTAACACTTTTTCTGTTCTGTTCTGTTTTCTTTTTGTTGTGCAGGTTCATCAGAAGTTGTATGCAGAACTCAAAGGAATGGCATGAATGCCTTAGAATTTTTAGGATAAAATGTACTTTGTAAATTATGAATCTTTATGAATAAAATTCAAGCCTGTTCAAATTCACTTCTTAGTTGTAAATTATAAATATTCATGAATAAAATTCAAAAATATTTAAATTCACTTCTTTATTTGTAAATTACAAATATTTATGAATTAACTCAACAAATATTCCAATTCACCTCTCTTTTGTATTGAACAATATTATGAGCAAGATCCCACACATTTTCATCCCAATTGATTATTCCTTCCATGATCTCGTCGCAACCTGATTAGATCTGAATAGATTCAAACTAACTCCCACTTATTTTATATCCAACACTGCACTTTATCAACGAACGGAAAACTGCTCAGAATATCTTAAAACAAACCATAAGCAACGAACGACCCAAATTCAAATATGTTTCTGACAACTTTTTCAACAATATTCAAACCGAGTCGACGCCTTTGATGATAATCAAATCATATGATAGAAAACTGTTTCAGGTATGGTGATTTGAATGCCTCAAGACCATAACGCATCAAATGCCTCAGAATTTTAATAACAGCCCGGCTTCAAGGAATTGGTAGAATTTGTGTAAAATGACCAAAATACCCCTGGGACCAAATCTGAAGTTTGGAAGTCCATTTAGCCTGATTAAAGTCAAAACCCTAGTTTTGGATGCACTGCTTAGGAGGTGCATTGTCTGAGGGAATTGTCAACTCTTCTGACCAATTGTGAGCTTTGTGAACCTTGTGAATCTTGTGAACCTTCTTAGAACACAAAGTCTTGTATGGTGAGGGCAAATTTTGGGGTGCAACACCCCCCTCCCAGTGTTTCTGTTTGTATTCTTAGTGGGCTGGGCCCAGTTTTGTTTTGTTTTTTTGCTGGCTGCTTACCCCTTGGACTGACTATACACCCCCCCTGCTGTATTACCTTTGTAATATTTTCTTTTATATTCTTTTTCTTAGATTCTTTTTCTTAGATAGTGAATATAAAAATATAAAGAAATATTATAATAGCTTATAGATTGTATATTTTTTAGGATATATTTTCTTTTAGGAGTTCATTTTACGCCTTTTTAGAGGTAGAATTAAAGGTCCACTTGTTAGGGGACTATTTTTCATTAGATTTTCCATTATAGATGGGTATGATTTTTTTAGGAGTTTATCATTGTAACCTTCCGAATATTAATAAAATGAGATTTGTGTTGTGGTCCCCGTTTTAGCTGTAAGCTGAACTACAGCTGCTCTGATTTCTCATATCTAATGAGAATATGTAGGCATAGGATGCAATATCCTAGCGAGCATACTAACCACTAACCTTTTGTTCTCCTCGCTGCTGTGCGAACGAGACTTTCCCGCTGACGACTGATGTTATCCTTTTCTCTTGCCCGAGCGCATTTGAGACCAGACCGTAGTTCTAGTTCCCGTAGGTTCCCATACCTTAAAACTCGACATACTATGTCCGTTCTACCGCAAACAGGTACGCCTAAGTCTCCAATGGTCGAGCAGCGTCCACCTAACTGCTAGAACGCGTACGCTAGTATCGTCAACTTAATCTCTCACTCCTGTGTGAGAACACCCTGTCTAGCCGTAGTTAGCCTGAACTACGTAAGCTCTGATCTTCCATTCTGTGTGGAAGTACGTAGGCACAAGACGCGAAGTCTTGGCGAGCCAATTCCCTGTAGTTTCCCGAACTACGATGACTCTGACTTTCTCTCTTGAGAATACGTAGGCATAGAGTGTGACGCTCTATCGAGTCAGTTTCTTTCCGTTTAGATTTAGCAGTCGTAGATAGATTGTTTTGCATCCTTTAGACAAACCAAGCAAGCGTGTATCCCGTCGAGTACGACGGACGTGAGGGGTGCTAATACCTTCCCCTTGCGTAACCGACTCCCGAATCCAGGATTTGGTTGCGATGACCATTCCTTTCCCGTCTTTGCGGTAGGTTTACTTCGAGCGTTTCCTTTCCCTCTGTTGGGATAAATAATGCACGGTGGCGACTCTTCTGTTCAGCCGGTGCCGATTTTCGCAGTAGCGACAGAGGGAAGCAAGGACCTCATAAAATTCACTCAACCATGAGCATCACTAACCAAAACAAAGAAACATAAAGAAAACAACAAGAATTGTCCTCAAGAGTTCAATCATTCTAGGTATGCTTCAAGTTCCTCCAAAGGAGGAACCAAACCAACTTATATGACACTCCTATGTCATTGGACAGCAAGGGACATGAACTAAAATGTATCAAAAACAAAAGCAAATGAATCACAAAGAATTGCAAAGAGAACACCAAGAAACGTCCTCAAGGATTCCATCACTTTAGGTATACTTCAAGTTCCTCCAAAGGAGGGACTAAGCCACCTTAAATGACACTCCTATGTCATTAGACAGTAAGGGACATGAAATACAAGTTCTCAAAAGAAAAAAGGCAAGTAAACCATAAGGAAATGCAAGCAAGTTCTCAAAGGATTGCAAGCATGTTTCAATATGAAACCCTAATTGGCAACTCAAAAGTAAACCCACAAAAGAACAAGCTAAACACAATATGATGACCTAAAAATGAGCAAGCATCATCCTTAACATGTTATAAACATGAAACAATAGGCATTGAGAGCTCAAAGGATCCAAAATTGTCATATCCAAGTCAAACTAGGTCAAGATGTATGTGTGAACCTCCCTTTGGGTAACTTGACTTGCAAGTTACTCTAAAAATAGGAACATGATTCAAAAATTAATGAATAAAATACACAAGACTCATAAATGTGTTAGAAAACAGTTTCCAAAGGAACAAGTCCATATTCCCTCAAAGCACCATCACAAGAAAAAGTTCTTTGAGATATACCACTTTGAAATGGGATAATCGAGGGTCAAAAGAAAAAGAGCTCAAAGTCAACTCAAAAGTCAACAAGTCAGGGGGAAAATGGTCCTAAAAAATTCCTCTACTCATCATTGATATGAGGATTGAATTTCATTCATTGGAGCCAAAGGAAATGGGAGAAATAAATTAAAGAACACAACATGCCACAACTTAACTCAAATAAAAACAGCTCCAATATTTAATTCATTTTAAAATCAAAAACAAAATAAAAAAATAAAATAAAAATATCCATAAAAAACTAGACATCTCAAATTCATGAAAAATATTTTTGGGGAATTTTTAGGATATTGGAACTATTTTATTTGAATTAATTTGTAACAGCAACCAAAGCAGAATTTAAAACGAAAATAGTAAACAAATGATAAAATGAGTGTGACAAATAGCAACAAATGTAAGCAAAAACGCGTGGGCCTCCCAGGGTGGGGTGCAGATAACGCGTCACTTAAGCCCAATAACTTAAATAAAAATCTGAATTTTAAATGAAAAATGTTTGGCATGAATAACATTAAAACAAAGAGTAAAATCGTGAAATGGGTCAAGTGGGGGTGCAGAAAATCAAGTCACTTAAGCCCAAACTAAAAAAAATTCAGAAATGAAAAAAATAAAAGGGGGGGGGGGGGGGGGGGCTGGCCGGCCGGACTTGTTTTTCCGGTCATCTTCCCCACCAAGTTCGGCCGCCGCGGGCTATAATAACAACAACATAACTTCGCGAAAAATCGTCCGTTTTCGACAAACTTTATATGCAAATCGATCTACTCATCATGAGGATCAATAATATGCCATTAATTTGTCAAAATATGGCTTAAATAAAGAGAAACGAAAGCAACAAGGAAATGAGCAAAATAAAAAAAGTTCACAAACGGAAACCAAATGATAATAATAATGATCTATGATGTACAAGGAGTAATAATATGCAAAAATGACAAGAAATAGAAGCTTAAACCATGAGATATTTTGAAAAGTTGGTAACCTCAAAAAAGCTTCAACAGTGGTTCAATGTGCAACAAAATCTTAAAATAAATTGCCCAGAAAGTTTCTAAATCACTCAAGGAAGGTGTTTGGATACTTAAAAGTGTTTGAAACTCAAGGAAAATGAAAAAACGAATTTGAGTTTTTGCTGTCTTTTTCTCACTATGTTCTTGCTCTTTTTCTCACCAAAACATGTTGTGAGACCTTGTACATGATTCTGAGATTAAATATGTTGGATGCAGATGGAAAGAAAGCCCAATGAAAGCTCCTTAACATAAATCAAATTTCAAATTTTTCACACTTTTTCCACTCCAAAGGTACACGAAATTGTACTTTTCCAGGCTGTAAAGAGGCATGGTTCACTTGTACAATGTCAATGGTGATCCACAAAATGAGATTTGCTCCTTGATTTTGCTTTATGGTGTGTTTTTTATATGTTACTTACCATTGAAGAAAGCTTGAAAATGGCCACCAAAATGCACTCAAATTCCAAATCAAAAAGTTGCATTGTATTTGAAATGTTATTGGCACTCAAAAAATGCACAAAGTTGATTCAAAATGTTTCCAAATGAATTAATTGTGAATTTTCATTTTTAAAGCCTTTTTCATGGAAATTTCCTTAGGCATTCTTCAATCCAAGCCAAATCTTTGATACCTTGATGTTTTACAATGTAAATGACCCCATTTAGAGCAACTTTTATGTTGGAAAGATTTTCATTTGAAGTGTGCAAAGTGGTGAAATGGACCTATAATGAAAATGGCCTATAATCTTACTTTCCCAAAATACCCCTGCCTTGTAAGCCTCATAACTTGAGCTCTACAAATCAGATGAAGGGATTCTAGGACTTTTTGGAAATCTAAGACCATAAGGAACAACTTCCATGTTCACTTGAAGTTGAGGAGAAACATCCTTCTAGGTCAGAAATGTCTTGGAAGTTGGTTGACTTTTGTTGACTGAAATCACATTCATCTGGGGACCTGTAACTTGTCAGCTTCACAACTAGGGTTCTATAAATCCAATGGAGGACTTCTAGTACTCTTTGGAAATCTAAGAACAAGCTCTACAAGTTTCATGTCCACCTCATGTAACAGCCCAAATTTCATTAAATAATTAATTGTAGTAATTAATTGATTTAGTGGGATTTTTATTAATGTTAGAAATTATTTTTATTAATTGGAATTAATAGAGAATTGAGGAGGAAATTGGAAGGAAGGAAAATGAAGGAAATATATAAGAGAGAAAGAAAGAAAAGAAAGTTAAAAAAACATTTGGAAGGAAAGAGGAAAGAAGAAGAAAGGAGAGAAAGAGAAGAGAAGAAGAGGAAAAGTGGAAATCATCAAGAACCAACATCAAAGCTCCGATTAATCGAGGTAAGGGTGAGAAATGTTTCTATTTGATCATTGTATGATGTTATGTATGTTGGGTTGGGGTTTTGGTAGAGTTTCCATCACTTTCTATTTAGGGCAAAAGTTGGATTAATCGATAGATCGAGGATTTAATCGGTTAGAAACTGAATGTAATGCCGTAGAATAGTCGGGTAATATGTGTTGATGCTGTTTGTACTGATTTTGTTGTGTGAGAAGTTGGATGATGGTGGATTGTGGAGGAGGAACAGAATAGGGTTCTGTTCTGCGCAGGTTCGCTGGCTCTCGCCAGGCGAGCAAAGGCGAAGCTTCGCCAGGCGAAGCCTAGCGAATGCTAGCGAATAATTATAAGTTAAATCCCAGTGGACTTCGCTGGCGAGTTCGCCAGGTGAGGTTGGATAGCGAAGGTTCGCCCAGCGAAGGTGCAGGCGAATGGTGGCGAATGAAGTCAGTAGCTACTGACTTGGGTTCGCTGGGAAGTCTCGCCAGGCGAAGCCTATCGAGTGTTCGCTGAGGGAGTTCGCCAGGCGAAGGCCAGGCGAAGGTTCGCTGCGAGGGTTCGCCAGGCGAATGTGGGCGAGTTTGACAGCATTTTTCTTTTGCTGTGTTGATCATGTGGAGATGGTTTGGTTGTTCCACATAGGTGGATACCTTATGATATGAATATAGATATGATCTATTGTGATGACATGTGCTGTGGGTAGCCTTCGGGCGTGAATCCTAGAGTTGTGATATGAAGGATTAATTGTAATCGGTTAAAATACATGTGAACATAATAAGTGATTATGTGTGTATTATTTAATGAATTTGCGAATGCTTGATGTGTATACAATTATGTAATGAGTATGCATGAGAACATTTTGAATATGTGTGCATGACTTATAATTGTATGATTGGTATTGTAATGAGAATACCTTGATTGTTGTGATAATTAGAGATACATGGGAATACAATGAGAAATGTATGTGTATCGTCTAATGAATTGTGAGTGCATATATGTATGCGATTGTGGTGTGAATGCATGGGAACATATGTGATATGTGTGCATTGTTGTTGAATATGATGATGTGTGAAATGAATACATTGATAAATGTTTGATATATGTTGTATGTGCAATCATGATGAAATTCTCGAAGGGGTGAATTATTCGAATGCATGAGATTAAGATGTCGGTCTTAAGTGCATTTGTTGTAGTTGATTGTACATGCATCATTTAGTCAAGAGGCAATGTCTGTTAGTTTCGTGGAAACTAGTGGCTTATCCCAAACCTAGAAGTGTGGGTTTGAAGGCTTAGAGGACGGGCCTTTGTAGTTATCAGTCTAGAAGTGTGGACCCGGTTTAATGTAAAAACCGAAAAAAGATAACGGGTTATCGGTCTAGAAGTGTGGACCCGGTTTAATGTAAAAACCGAAAAAAGATAACGAGAGTCGGTACCGCATTGCATGGGTTGCATTGAGTTGTTGAGTCACATTAATATATGACATATGCATGAAGTGATGCTTATGTGTGAATGATGAGATTGTGAAATTGTGAGAGTATGCATGATGTGGAAATGCTTTACAAATATTCGTGTTGTTATTATATGTGTGGCAAATATACATAACTAAGAAATTGAAGTGTGGTGAGAAATGTGAATATGTGTTATATGATACCTATATATACGTAATATTATGCCTTGATTATTATGGTTATATTTCTCACCCTTCTGCTGTTTTATAATGCTCTATGAGGCATTGCAGATTAGGATGCTGGAGTCCTTTTGTGAAGTTAGTCTTCATTCTTTTGAGTCGGCTGCTCTGATATGTAACACCGGGTAGTTAGACTAGTATAGTCATTCTTTTGTGATACATTGCGATGTATCAGTTGATGTGGTTTTGTAATCTAACTGATATGATGTATTAATCTGGATGACTTATGTGCATTTGAATTAATATTTTGGAACTTATTAAATGATGTTATCTTCCGCTTAAATTAAATGTTGAAATGTGATTTCTAAAACTACGAAAATGTTACATATTTTATGGAGCAAAATGTTAAAGAGTTTTGTTGGTGAAATTGTGACATTCTTCTTTTATACCTTATTATAAAACCTTTTTACTCTGATAATTTGTATGTGCCTTATTGTTTTATATGCATTTATTTGGGGTATAGAAGGGGGTGTTACACCTCAAAGTGAGATTACACTTGTATCTTGAGATAGGTGGTCTTGAAGTTAGGCACTGAACAGGGGATTTTACACTGAGGAAGCTTAGAAACCCTAGCTCAGTAACTTTTCACACTCTTGATTCTTGATGAATTGATCTTGAAATATCATCTCATATGTTTCAACACAACATTCCATGATCATAAAGACTTGGAATTGAGTCTTAATCTCCTTCAGTTTCACAGTTGACTTAAGGCTGACCAGATGAAAACCCTAACTGCACCAGCTTCAACTGTGGCCATTAGAACTTGGCATAAACACTTAGATGAGCTCCATAGTAACCCTCAAGGCCTATAATGAGCTTCAATGACAACCTCTCTCCATAACCATGGACTTGCGGTCCCCAGATGACCCTCAAATGGTCTTCTAAACAGGAGATGAACAACATACACTTATATGTTCTCAAAGGGCTTTGTCCCTCTTCTGATGATGATAACCACTTGATAATTTGAATAAGACCTCTTGATTACTTGTCAAACTTCTCTTGTCAAACACACATCTTTTGATCCCTTGTAAATGCAAAATGCTATGCAATGCAATATGATAGAAACATAAACCAAGTAAAGAAAAGGTTGGGCAAATTTTAGGGTACAGCAGCTGCCCCTATTCAAGTGACTTAGACCTGAATGGATGAAAAGTGAACGGCTTTCAAACAATCAAGGTAAAAGACGGTTGAATACCCAAAGAACCCGGAAATTTGCCAACCATACTGCAAACAAAAATCTCCGGAGGTAACTGAATTGAAGAATACCCTGACTACGCCGTCAGGCACCAGAATTAGTTGAATAACAAATCCAACATCACTGCCAGGAAATCAAAGGTCTGACTTCATCGTCGGAGAACAAACATCTAACTTCGTCGTTAGAGAACAAATATCTAACTTCACTGTCAGAAAACAACAATCTAACTTCGCCATCAGAGAACTAACATCTAACTTCGTCGTCAGAGAACCAAACATCTGACCTCGCCATCAGAAAACTAACATCTAACTCCGCCGTCAGAGAATAAACAATCTGATCTCGCCATCAGAAAACGAACATCTGATCTCGCCATCAGAAAACCAACGTCTAACTTCGCCATCAGAGAACCAAATATTTGACATCGCCATCAGAGAACCAACGTCTGACTTCGCCATCAGAGAATGACAATCTAACTTCGTCGTCAGAGAAATAACATCTAACTTCACCGTCAGAGAACAAACATCTGATCTCGCCATCAGAAAACGAACATCTGATCTCACCATCAGAAAACCAAACATCTGACCTCGCCATCAGAATAATAGACATCTAACTTCACCGTCAGAAAACAAACAATCTGATCTTGCCATCAGAAAACGAACATCTGATCTCGCCATCAGAAAACAAACAATCTGATCTCGCCATCAAAAAACGAACATCTGATCTCGCCATCAGAAAACCAGACATATAACTTCACCGTCAAAAAACAACAATCTAACTTCGCCATCAGAAAACAAACATCTTGAAGGTGAGATAATACTTAGAAGGGGGGTTGAATAAGTATGAAAGATTAAATCTTAGAATTAAAAACACAAGTATTTTTATCCTGGTTCGTTGAACTCAACTACTCCAATCCACCCTTCCTAGAGTGATTTGCCTTTATCAATCAAGGACTTAATCCACTATTTAATCAAATAGATTACAATAGTAACACCTAAGAACAACTGTTCTTAGTCTTCTCAAGAGCTACTGATCCCAACTGGATCCTCTTAAGGAAATCCTTTACAATCAATGTAAAACTATTACAAGAGTAAGAATGCTTCTAAAAAGCTTTTATCACAACTGTGATATTTCTCTTAAGTTGAATTACAATGAAATAAATTCTTAGAATGAATATGAAAGTATGAGAGCTTGAATATTTTGTTTCTTTTCAATAAAACGTCTAACTGAAGAATTTGGTGGAGTCTTGCTTTTATAGGCAACTGATCCAAGGTGAGCTGTACATTGAGAAGAGTGTCTAAAAGGTCTGAGCCTTTTTGTCTTCACATCAAGTGACCTTTCCTAGAAGAAGAAAGCACAGAAAAATCCTTTTTGTCTGTGTTCTTGTGTCTAGCATAAATAAGGAAAGAGATGTTTGATTTACTCCAACGGATATAATCTTTGAATATTTCTTCTTCAGTTTTCAGCAAGTTCATCAGAGTCTAATTGGGTCAGAGTCTTCTGATGATGATCAGAGCTTGCTGGATCAGAGTCTTCTGCAGCAGGTGTGCTTTCCGCGTGTTTAAGTTCAGAGCATATTTGAGACAGAACTTCAGTACTGGCAGCTTTAGTACTTTCAGAATCTTCTGTAGAAACTATGCTTTGAAAAAAAAACTCTTCATACAATATTCTTCTTTACTTCAGATGCTTCTGACTAGCTTCAGATTCTTCAGAGCTTCTGCTTCAGAATTTTCTGGAGGCTACGCTCAGAATCTTCTGTTGGCAGCAATCAGAATCTTCTAATGAGTGCATCTGGCGCTTCAGAGTCTAGCTAGTTTCTTGTGTTCAATTTTGATTTGCTTCTGGAATGTTAATTTCTTTACTATCTACAGTAGAAACTCTTAAGAAAATTTTAGAGTATATAATTCTTAATTACAAAATTTCATAATAGTTATCATCAAAACATAGAGATATTATTAAGAACCAATCTGTGTTCTAACAATCTCCCCCTTTTTTATGATGACAAAAACATCAGAAATTTTGTTTAATTGAAAATATTAAAATTATAACTCCCTCTGAGATGATGAATCTCCCCCTGAGTTTAATACAGATAAGGAATAGAAACTTCCCTTTTGTCTTGAGTAATTTTCAGAGTTAGATCTTGATTGTCCTTTTAACATTTGAAGATCAGAATGTCTTGCAAATTTCAGGTTCAGAATTTGATAATGGTCAAATAATTTGAGAGATTCAGAGTTTCTTTTAGAGTGTACTTATCAAAAGTTCTGAAATACTCAGATTAAATGTTAGATAGAATAAATATGTCTGAAGTTTCATTCTGGTGAAGTTAAATTAAACAGTTCAGATCTATATTTTCTCCCCCTTTTTTGTCATAAGCAAAAAGTAAAAAAACTTTAAAGAGACAAATAAAAGGAAACAGTAAATAAGATAATTCAATGGAGAAAAACTTTGATTCATTCAATAAGTTCAGATCAAAAGTACATGCTGTTGCACCCCAAAATTTGCCCAACATTTCTTTACCTAGCTTATGTTTCATTTCATTCACATTAGCATTATCATTTGCATTTCATTGACATGTATGCAGGAAATCAAGAGGTATGATTACCAATAAAGAGCTATTCAAGATTGTGAGGCTAGCTAAGAAGGTTATTCAGATGTTCAAGGGTTGATATCCTTGTTAGAGAAGTTAAAGGATCCTCAGAGAGAGTGGTTGAAACCAAGTATGTGTGTCTCCTAACTTGAGAGTTGTGGAAAGCCATCAGATGATTCTGAAGCCATGAAGTTGGACTTGAGGTCTTGAGAGAGCTCATGAGAAGTGTTGAAGCTCATTTTAAGGCTTAGAAAGGTCATTGTGCAAGATTAAGAAGCCTCAGCCATGATTGGTGCAACTAGGGTTTGACTGGGTCAACCCTAAGTCAACTGATGATTTGAAGAAGGTTGAGACCTAATCCAAGAGCCATGTGATCATGGATTGATGCATTAAGATGTTATAAGGATGATTCCAAGGTTAACTCATCATGATTGAAGATTTTGAGAAGTTTCAGGCTAGGGTTTCTAAGACTTGACAGTGTAAAATCCCCTAGCTTGACCCCTGACTTCCAGGCCATTTAAATCAAGATATGATTGTCATATCATCTTGACCCCCAACATGATTGTTGCAGGGCATGGTCTTAGATTTAATTTGAGTACTAGAAGTCCTTGATGGGATTTGTAGAACTCATGTTATGACTTTGACAAGTTACAGGTCATCTGAGGTATGTGAATTTGGGGGCTTGAAAGTTGTCCAACTTGCATGAAACTTTTGCTCTAGAAGCATGATTCCTATGAACTTTTGGTCAACATGAATGTTGTTCCTTATCCTCTTAGCTTTCTAGAAAGTACTAGAAGTCCTTGATAGGATTTGTAGAACTCAAGTTATGGCTTTGACAAGTCAAGGGTATTTTGGTCATTTGGAGATTATAGGTCATTTCAACCATAAGGCCATAACTCCTATTTCCAAGCTTCAAATGGGAAAATGTTCAACATCAAACTTGTTCAAAATGATGTTTTAAGGCTATTCAAGAGGTCATGAGAGGTTGGAATTGCTTATAGCTCAAAGTTGCAAAAATGACCTAAAATAAGGGTATAAGTTAAATGAACCAAAGTTGGAAATTGATATTTTTGATCTACATGTCCAAACCAAGGCATGTAATATATCATTTTGATTCTAAAAAACATTTTAAGAACATTGGTTTAGCCACATCTTTGAATTGAAGTTTAATTTGTGGACTTGCTTTGAAAAGTAGTTACTTACATCATAAGTAACATTTGCAAAACCTAAATTCAAGGCATAATCAAGGTACCTTGCAAGCCAAACACTTCCAAAATGTCATTAGGGGAGAAATTTGAAGGAATTGAGAGTGATTACAAGCTGCTAACAGAGCTATGCATACCATGGCATATCATGAGAATTCAAGTGACATGAGAAATTGAATGTCCCATTAGAAGGATCTAGAGGTTTCTAGATCATCCATACACACTCTATATATTGAATAGAAGTGGTTCGGATCTTTTTTTGGTGAGAATTGAGAGGAAAAAGAGAGAGTGAGTTTTGAAACTTCCATTTTGCAACTGAATTCGGTTACTCCAATTGAGTGCATTTCAATCCTTCTCTTGATCCCAATAGCTCCCATTTGCATTGTTGAATGATCCCAGAGTGAAATCATAGCAAAAGCATTGAGGATTTGAGTGTTAGCATTTGGATTTTTCAACCTGCAACTCACTATCGGGTTCCAAGTTCCAGGAGGTTTCAACCAGTTCTTGTGCATACAGAAGCAAGAGAGTGATTCATTGATCGTGTTTGGAAGGTTTGAGAGCTTGATTTGAAGATTTTGTACATCTGTTCATCAAGAATTGACAGGTATGTAAACTTCTTCCTCCAGCATAAATTAAGTAGAATTAGTACGGTTTGTTAGGTTAGAATGATTGTAGGTTAGTATGTGAAGCTTTCTGGTAGCATTTGGTTAGGTTTAGAGACATTAGGTTGGATGCCACAATTTCTGTTCTTGATCGTATCTTGGTGGTTTTTGAGAGTTAACCCTAGCTAGATGGTGGAATCAACTCAGGATAACATGGTGATGATGTTAGGCAGTTTAATTTGGAGAATGATGATGATTGAATCTTGAGCAGTTTCTGAGTTTTTGATCGTGTTTTGAGAATGGTGATGATTCAATGAGAATGATTGGCATGGTTGAAATCAGTGTGAAAAATGGAGTGGATTAGGGTTTCCAACTTGGATTTTTGGTGGAGATTTGATGGGAATCGAATTTGGAGAAGATGAAGTTCTTGGTTGTTCATCCATGGAGGTTCTTCCCTCCATATTTTCAAATTGGGGAAGATGACTTGATAGCCATAGGATCTGAGGTTGGACTTTGACCAAAGCATCATTCAAGGGCCACGAATCCGTTTCATTTTGTGAAGGGAAGTTCTGATCATGAAACGCACCGTATTACTTAAGTAGTGGTTTTGGGCTTAGTAAAATAACTGATACTCACACCCCCCCTGATGGCCCAATTGTAAAATGAACTGGATTAAATTGCTATCTGCACCGCGCGCATGTTTATTTTCTTTTGATTTTCTTTTATTTTTTCATTTTATACATGGTTCTTGATAAAATCATAAAAAATTGGAAAATAGCTCAATTGATCCCATTCTTTTTGAATTGGATTCATGATAGGATCTAGTATTTTTTAGATAAAAAATATTATTATTTCATGCATTTTCTGATTTTATGGGAATTTTTACATTTTTATTGACATTAAAATAATCATGTTTGATGCTTGATTTTGTGGAATTTGGTTTGGCCATTTGATAGTGATGCTTGCCCTAATTTTTTGTGTGGTGATAGCATAGAGATGTATGATCCCCATAGATTTTTCTCACATTTTTGTGATGAATGTAGGTGGTAGTTCTAGGTTGGAACTTTAGAAGCTCCATTTTTAGGGTTTATGGTTGATACCTTTGGATTTAGGATTTAATATTAGGGCTTAAGAGATGATTTAGTCCCTGGTTTTCGTATGAGGCATTCTTAATTGACTTAAGATCCCTTAGGAATTTTTGTAGGAATTTACAATGTGGTTTACTATTTTAGATTGATTTTAGGTTAGGTGTTAACTTTAGATGATTTTAATGCACTAATCCAACTAGATTAACTTCCTGGGTTCCCTTAGATTAGGGTTTTGCTTTGTTTGCCTTTGGTTGAGATTGAAGACAAGTTGAAGACAAGGTGAAGCTGCTTGAAGTTGCTTGGAGCTTGGAGTTGCTTGTGCCTGAAGGTGCCTGATGAAGATTTAGGAGATAAGAGACATAGGGAGAGCCCTAGAATTAGAATGACTTCTTTCACAAACATGGAAAGCATCTTGTGCTTCCATTCCTCCCAATGACTAAAAGTCCTTCCAAGATATTCACATCCCTCCTTTGGAGGGATAAGTGGATTTATCTGGGAAGTAGAACTTTAAAGGAACCAGTCTCTCATAATGATGAACCCTTATAGGCTTCCTTTGGTTGTCAATAAGTTGTTTATCATTTCCACTTATTCTGTTAAATCAATTTTCTTCTGGTTTGAGTATCTTGAAAGATGTTGGACTTGAGTTTGAAGATGAGGACTTCATTGAAGAGTGTGGAAGAGGATGATTCCTTGAGCATTACCATTGGAGTTGAAGCTTGAAGATCAGGAAGAGCAAGTTGACACTTGTGAAGAGGATCAAAGTGAGATTGAGTGAGGAGCTGAGGCTTGAGGAATAAAGGATAAGTTGATACTTATATAGATGCATTGAGAGCCTGAAGGAGTCAAGTTGATACTTGCTATTGGGATTGAAGCCTGAAGGTGGAGTCTACTTTGGAGCTGAAGCTTGAAGAAGAAAGATAAGTTGATACTTATGTTGGATGTATTGGATACTTGCTATTAAAGACTTGAAGAGCAGCTACAGACTGAGGCCTGAGCTGCTGTCAAAAGATTGCTTTGCTGTGAAGCTGTGGAAGCTGTTGATCTGCTTTCTTGACTGTCTGTTTTCTTTCTGTGCAACTGTATTAATGTGACTTGTTTGATTTGCTTGGTGCATTAGAATAAGTTCATCTAGACTAATGTAAGCTAGGAGCATGATTGCACTAGAGGTTGAGTTGCTCCCTCTGCTTGTATTTTTACTGTATGGCTTTGCTTGCGGGTATTCGGTAGAGCCCAGCCCCTTGCCTATGTGGTTTGTGTTTGCTTGATAGCATTTTACTTCTTCTGTATGATTGCAGATATTATATTTTGCTTGGTAGCATGTTATTCTTCTGTATGATTACAGTTGTTCTATTTTGCCTGATGGCATTTTATGTTATTTCTTCTGTATGATTGCAGTTATTCATACGTGGCTTGAGGTCGAGACGAGCTTGTGGAGGCTGATGCCCCACACACATTTCCTCCCTCACTTGCATTGCATGCATTTTACAGTCGTTTACTGTATATCTGCTTACTATTTAAGCTGATGCTTTATCTGTTTCTGTTTATCATTGACATGATCCCCTAGGAATCTCACTTCCTTTGATAAGGAAGTGACGATTAGAACTTTAGGTTGAAACCTATGCATGATAACTTCTAGGAGTTCCCTGTTTCAAACTTCAACCATAGGATGAATCCTTGGCATGACAACATTAGGACTTGATAGTCTCCCCTTAGTTGAGCCTGTTCTCTCTTCTCATCTTGAAACAAATCAAAATACAGTAATAAAGGTTAACTGACCTCGTACGTTACGAGCCTTAAGCTATCTGAGAAAGGGTTGTCGGAGAGTTTCTTTTCGACAGCTTGGATGTTTAGTATGGAACCCTTTGGGTGACATGCTATGCATTCACTCTCAGGTCATAGTCTTTAGTGCGATATTAGTTGCAAACAACCATAAAAAACAGTTCTTCCGTAAAAGACAGAAAACAAACTTCAAACCTTTTTGCCCCGTGGGCCCATAATTCAAAGGAAGCTTTTCTGAAGAAAAGAGTGTCGTTAACTCCCAGTTCTACCGTAAACGGTAATGCCTAAGTCTCCAAGGGTCGAGCTGCGTACATCCAACTGCTGGAACTGTTTGTTAACCCTACTCGGAAAAACAGATGAATCTGAGACCCCGTAATCCGTATTATCCCGAACTACGTAAGCTCTGATCTCTCATATCTGTTGAGAGTACGTAGGCACAATACTGACGTATTGGCGAGCCACCTTCCCCCATAACCCGTAGTTAGCCGAACTACGTTGACTCTGATTTCTCATTCTCTGGTGAGAATACGTAGGCCCAAAGTGCGACGCTTTGCCGAGTCATTTTCTTTTCTTTTCAGACCAACTTTGATAGGTAGATAGATAAAACCAACCCGTCGTATGAACACAACAAGCTTGGATCCCATCGAGTACGATGGACGTGAGGGGTGCTAATATCTTCCCCTTGTGTAATCGACTCTCGAACCCAGACAACGGTGGCGATGACCTTGTCTTATACCTTTTCGTCAGGTTTTTTCTGATCGTTTCCTTTCCCGTTCTGAGGGATAAATAACGAAAGGTGGCGACTCTTCTGTTTTACCGGCACCTTATTTTCGCGGTAGCGACAGCTGGCGACTCTGCTGGGGACTTGATAGAGTCCTGGGATCCAACGTCCCTTATGCGAGTCAGTTTGGGGATCCAACGTCCCCTGCGAGAGTCAATCCTAGCGCTTGTATGATTACTTGTTGGGTTGTGTTTATTTGTCACATTTTATTTCCCGCACTTTATTTTCAGTATGATATGATTATCTGTGCTGTTGTGGGAGGGGAATTCTGATGAGTGAGAAGCCAGACCCAGGCTTGAGTGTACTTAGCATTAGTTGTGGAAATTAGTGGGCGCGTGCTTGCTTTGCAGGCACTAGTGTCTCATGAAATCCACGCTCAGACGAGGTTCTCCCGGTTGACTTCTTTTTCAACTCTTTGGGTTGAGGGGGTTGTTGGTTTGGAGGATTGTCGACTCTGGGGACAGATCATTTGGGATTCAGCTGAGTAAGGCTGCTTCAGGAGATGGTGATGCCACACCTTCTAGGTATCGTATCACCCCTCTTGAATGTTTGTGACGCTGATGACCGCATAGGATGCCGAACTTGCGTTAGTTTAGGTCCATACCTGTGAGCAGGGTCGGGTTTGTTGCAGGAAACCTTAACCTTCAGACTACCTGGTTGTCTTGATAGTGAATCAGTTTTGTTGGTACCAGAGGTCCTCATCATCAGATATATGATTGTTTTTGACAGAGCAGAGTTTTGGTCCTGTATCCGAGGTCCTTATTATCAGATGTGTGTTGTTCTTGATAGAGCAGATTTGTGGTCCTGTATCAGAGGTCCTTATTGTCAGATGTGTGTTGTTATTGATAGAGCAGATTTGTGGTCCTGTATCAGAGGTCCTTATTGTCAGATGTGTGTTGTTCTTGATAGAGCAGATTTGTGGTCCTGTATCAGAGGTCCTTATTGTCAGATGTGTGTTGTTCTTGATAGAGCAGAGTTGTGGCCCTGTACCAGAGGTCCTCATCAGCAGACGTGTATTTGTTCTTGACAGAGCAGGTTTATGATTGAGATCAGAGGATCTCATTATCAAATATGTGTTTGTTCTTGACAGAGCAGATTTATGGTCTCGTATCAGAGGTCCTCATTATCAGATATGTGTTTGTTTTTGACAGAGCAGATTTATGGTCTCGTATCAGAGGTCCTTGTTATTAGATGTGTGTTTGTTCTTGACAGAGCAGGTTTATGGTCCTACACCGGGGTTTTCTTCCTATCAGAGATAGTGGTTGTTCTTGACAGAGCAGTGTTGTGGTTTTGTTGATACAGAATCATCCCCTTCATCTCCTCAACGGCACAGTCGTCTTGATCTCCTGCTGCATGATTGCATTTTACATTGTTTTGCATACTCATTTGCATTTCATTAACATGTGCTTGTGTTGCAGGTACCGTTTCCCCCGATTCAGGATTTCTTGCCTTCTACTGTGCTATTATGGGTTCTATGAGGAAGACTGTGGCTTACAAGCTCCCTGCTCCCGATGTTGGTCAGCTGACTGGTTTGATTGCTTTAGCAGATGATTCTGTGAGAGATGAATTCAGAAAGTCTTATGGTAAACTGCTCAGTTTGGTTCGTAAACCCTCTGTGTTTGAGTTGAATGGGTTGCACGCTCTGCTGCAGTTCTACGACCCTCCATTGAGATGCTTTACTTTCCAGGATTTTGTTCTCGCGCCCACACTAGAGGAGTATGTTGATTTGTTAGGTGTGCCTATCAAGGGTCAGATGCCCTTTGTTCATATGGATGCGGAGCCTAATCTGGCTAGTCTAGCTCCTTCACTTCATCTGGATGCCTCCGAGTTGGTTTTGTCTAGTTGGAACAAGGTTCCCGGGTTCTCCTTGCAGTTCTTAGTGGGAAAGGCTCAGCAGTGTGCCAAAGATGGATGTTGGGTCGTGTTCAACGCCATTCTCGCCCTGTGCATATATGGCATCATTTTGTTCCCCAACATGCCCGACTTTGTAGACTTCGACGCCTTCCACATCTTTGCTTCAGGGAATCCAGTCCCTACCTTGATTGGAGATGTCTACCGTTCCGTCCATTACAAAAACGAGAACAGAAGGGGCAAGAATGTCTCGTGCTGTGTGCCCCTACTTTATAGATGGATTGACAGTCACCTACCCAAGAAGGGTCCCTTTGCTTCGTCTGCAGCCACAGCTGAGTGGCCTGAGCGTCTGATGAGCCTATCTGCAGAGGATGTTGCCTAGTTTGACAGAGATAGGTTAGGTACCGAGATTATCTTCAGTTCCAGCGGATTTCCGAATGTACCTTTGATAGGCAGGAAGGGATGTATCAACTACAATCCATCTTTGCTAGTCCGACAGTTTGCATATGCCTTGAGAGCTCCGCCGAAGGAGGAAGAGGTGCAGGAATCTCTGTACCTCACTGGTCTTCTAGAAGGGGATATGTTGTCTAAGCTCCAGCGCGCTTGGAATGGTATCTGTAAGCGAGGAAAGTCGTTGCTGGGAAAAAGTAACAGTCAAGCCTACGCTCCATACGTGACTTGGATCAGAGCCAGAGCAGATGCTATAGGGATGTCGTTTCTTCCTGCCAAGCCAGAAAGCCCTCCAGCGATTGAAGAGCCTACCACCGTGCCTATTCAGCAGCATAATCAGGTGTTAGCTGAGAGAGATGAGCTGAAGCAGGCAAATGAAGAACTGGAGAAAGAGTTGGCTCAACTCAGAAGCGAGAGAAACGAAGTCGTCCATTCCTTCAGAAGGCAAACAGAGCTGGTGAACCAACTAGGGACAAATTTGACTAAGCAGATGGCTGAGCGTGAGCGCTTGGGACGAGACTTCAAAGTTGTCAATGACGTACTGGCCACTAAGAAGCAGCACTTGGATGAAGCGTATCGGAGGATATCCAAGTTTAATCAGCACTGGAAGGCCACCCTAGCCAACAGGAAAGAGCGGGAGGATAAGCTGATGCAGCAGATCTCCAAGGTGAAAGCCCAGGTGAAGGCTAGTGAGAAGAGGTTTGATGAAGAGACCGCTCGCAGATATGCCGCTGAAGGCCAGCTCAACAAGGCTCTGGCTAACCTGAAGGAGTGCAAACTGACGTTTGAATCCAAGAAGCGGAAACTAGAATATTGTTTTGGCGAAGGAGCATGGGAAGATTCGGTCGAAGGTCTTCAATACACCATTATGCAGAGGGAGTTACTCGTCGAAGGGTTGCTCACTTGGCCTGATCATCCAGAAACGAGGAATCTGTTAGAAGAGTTTCGCGCCCGTGGCCGTGCTTGACTATGTTTGTAATCCTTTTGTTTTGATCATTGTTGTATGCTGACCATCACCAGACTTGTTGGTCGAGGTCATGCTATTGATTTCGCTTGTACTCGGTGACGTTATGTACTGCCTTGATGGGCTTTCTTTATATATGAGATGTTATTTCCATGACTGGACTCGGACTTCTTATTATCAGCACCGGCTGTTGCACCCCAAAATTTGACCAACCGGGTCCCGTATTTGGTTGATGTTTCGACGCATGACCGCATTCGCATTCGCATCCGCATATCGCATACAGTGCATTTTTTCAGTTGTTTTGATTTTATCGGGATCACAGCCCTCGTCTCGCGTTTCAGGTTTTTTTATGCAGTTCAGATAGGCGGAGTCGCATTTTTTGGGAAGTCGTGCTCTTCCCGGTGTTTTCAGCTCGCGCTGTCGTTTTTAGGGATATTTCGGTGTCCGTTGATTTTTACCGGTTGTTCCGGTGCGCTCTCGTAGTGTTATTTGTGGTTTTGTACTATTTTTGTTCCCTCTGGAATTATTAGGATTTTATTAGATATTATTAGCATTTTCTAGAATTTAAATAGATTTTTTTATTATTTTTAATAGCTTTAAATCTTTTTTTAGAATTTATAGAGTTTTTTAATAGGTTTTAATAGTTTTTAATAGTTTTAATAGAATAATAGAATTTCTTTTAAATAAATAGTATAGATTTTATTAGAGATTTAATAGAAATTTAATAAAATTTTAAATAGAAATTATTAGAGTTTTTTTTTGTCATTAGTCTAGTGATTAGTATAGATTTAATAGTTAATTCTTCTTTTTAGGTTTAATTAGATTTTAATCATTTAGTTAGACTTTAATTAGGGTTAATTGAGTCTTCATTTAGTTAATTGAGTCATTTAGAATTAATTAGAGTAAGTCAGGTTTTAATTAGTTAATTAGGTTTTCAGTTTTTAATCCCTTAATTCATCATTAGTCCATTTCCAGTCCAATTAGTCTCATTTTCGTGGGCCCAGTGTGGTGTTGGAGGCCCAAAGTTCAGTCCAGAGTTTTATCTGCCTTTTGTCCTTTATAAAACGAAGCCACGCGTTCACTTCGGAGGAGGCCACCTCATTGATCTCACACTCTCAGAAATCTCCCACGCGTCCACCCACTCACCCATCACACTCCACGTGTTTCGCATGCAACTCTTCCTCTGCCACCTCGCTACGCCACGCGTCCTCCCCTGAGCATCACCGGTTGCATGGCCGTAGGCCATGCAACCACCGCCCCTGACCTCGCCGGCCACCGTAACTGACCAGTAACTTCTTCCGGCCACCGCAGCAACCCGCCGGAAACTGGAAAATCCCAGAATTCTTCATTTCTTCATCTTCTCCGTTCGCATCTTCATCATCTCACCAAGAACACTCATCCACAACCTTCATCAACTCCGATCGATCCTCACCGTGTTCCTCCTTGTTTTCTCCCGAAGTTCATCACCCTTCAAGATTCGTTCATCCATGTATTCTTCAACTACTCCAGAAATTACCGTTTCATCAAGAATCTTCAAACACTTTCGGATCAAGCTTCAACAAATCTCCAGAAAACTTCGGTAATCCTCCTTGAGCTTCACCGGTCATCATCAATAACCGCTCGACCTCCATCAACCATCAACAACATTCATCAGTTCCAGATTCTCGAAGAACATCCTTCAATTCCCTCCTCGTTCTTCAATAATAATCTCTCAAAGACCTTCATCTGTGTTCATCACTCCTCAAGAACGTCAACAATATTTTCCAGATCTTTCAACAACGATCATCAAGTTCATCTTCACCGGTTCTTCACAGATCCATAGATCGAACCTCATCGCAAGTTCGTTCTACACCAAGAAATCTTCGTCGTATTTCCAGAACATCACCTTCTCAGATCTAATCCGTCAGCGACATCATCTTCAAATCGTTTTTTCCAGAATCCTCACACATTCATCATTCATCAGAGAACACGAATCTGCGGCTTGAATCTTCACGAGATCATCCGTCCAACACGCCTTCAGATCCACGACGAATGAATCAACACCATTAAGCTTCGGCGGAGGAAGAATCATCTGGGTTGTTGTGTTCAGCTGCATTTGGAAAGATTGGATGAAGATAGAGTATGAGATGGTGAGGGAGGAGGTGGAGTCAAAGAGGATGACGATGAAGTTAGGGGAGGAATAGGGGTGACGGCGCTGTGAGAGAGAGAGACGAGGACCTAGGTTTTTTCTCAGAGCTTGATTGAGAGAATGGAAGTGAGAGTCAAGGGTAGGCCATTGGGTCTGTGGACTTTTGGGCCTGAATGCATTTCTGATTCACACCCCCCATCCCTGGCTACACCCCCCCCCCCCCCCCCCCCCCCGTTTTTTCCTTTGTTGAAGGATTTTGGGCTGGGCCCAACGGGATTTTTGCTGGCGGATACCCCCGTTTTTTGGCCATGCACCCCCCTCCCCGTTTCTGAGTTGCTTTTGGGCTGGGCCTGTTTCCTTTATTTTTTTGCAGTATTTTTGCTGCCTCACCCCTGGGCCTGCAGTGTACCCCCCCTAGTGTTCTTTTTTTGTTTTTTTCTTTATTTCCTTTTATTTTCATTTGTGTAGATTTTATATGGGAAAAATGAGAAAAAGAATATTGAAAAAATATTTTGAAAAAAGAAATATGAAAAGAAATGAGAAAAAGAATATTGAAAAAAGAAGGAAAAAGAATAGAAGAAAAAATAGTTAAAAAAAAGAATATAAAAAACATTACTTTGTAAATTCAATTTTTTTTAGAATAGATATTTTCTTCATAGGAGTTTATTTTACCTTTTTTAAAGGTAGTTTTAGAAGTCCACTTGTTAGGGGACTATTTTCCATTTGATTTTTCATGATGAATAGGATAGGGTTTCTAGGAGTTTATTTTCCAGTATTCAATCATTGTAACCATTTTTTCAGAATATCAATAAAACGAGATTTGAGTTGTGGTCCCGAAAGTAGCCGAACTACAGCTGCTCTGATTTCTCGTACCAGACGAGAATATGTAGGCATAGGATGCGATATCCTAGCGAGCACACTAACAACTAACCTTTTGTTCTCTCGCTGCTGTGCGATCGAGACTTTCCCGCTGACGACTGATGTTTTCCTTTTCTCTTGCCCGAGTGCATTTGAGACCAGACCGTAGTTATAGTTCCCGTAGGTTCCCGTACCTTTAAAACCAGCTTAATTTCTCACTTCTGTGTGAGAACACCCAGCCTAGCCGTAGTTAGCCTGAACTACGTAAGCTCTGATCTTCCATGCTGTGTGGAAGTACGTAGGCACAAGACGCGAAGTCTTGGCGAGCCATTTCCCTGTAGTTTCCCGAACTACGTTGACTCTGACTTTCTCTCTTGAGAATACGTAGGCATAGAGTGCGACGCTCTATCGAGTCAATTCCCTTCCGTTTAGATTTAGTAGCCGTAGATAGATTGTTTTTGCATCCTTTAGACAAACCAAGCAAGCGTGGATCCCGTCGAGTACGACGGACGTGAGGGGTGCTAATACCTTCCCCTTGCGTAACTGACTCCCGAATCCAGGTTTTGGTTGCGATGACCATACCTTTCCTGTTTTTTGCGAGGTTTACTTCGAGCGTTCCCTTTCCCTCCGTTGGGATAAATAACGCACGGTGGCGACTCTTCTGTCAGCCGGCGCCGATTTTCGCAGTAGCGACAGCTGGCGACTCTGCTGGGGACGGCGATAGTCCCTATGCATGTGGGATCCAACGTCCCCTAAGAGAGTCAATCCTAGCGCTTGTTTGCTTGTCTTTTGGGTGTTTATTTTTTTTCATCGCTATTATCTGTTGCTGTTGTGCTGGGGAGGGTGATACTTTGAGTGATAGCCGGACCTGGGCTTGAGTATGCATTTAGACGTAGTTGTGGAGATTAGTAGGCGAACCTGTTTGCTGAGCAGACAAGAGTTTCCCACGAAATTCACGCTCAGACGAGGTTCTCTCCGAGGTGCTTCTTTCCGATCCTGAGGATCTGAGAGGAGTCCAGGCGTGAGGATTGTCGACTCTGGGGACCGATCAATTGGAAGTCAGCTAAGTGAGGCCTCTTCATGAGATGACGATGCCACTCCTTCTGGGAATCGTATCATTCCTCATGAAAGTCTGTGACGCTGATGACTGCATAGGATGTCGTACCTTAGGTCCATACCCGTGAGTGAGGGGGGTTTTTTGCGAGAAACTTGACTTCCAGCATACCCGCTATCTTGGCGTTCTCTTTTAGAGAGAACGTACTCCGTCAGCAGTACAACAGTATTCAGAGCGTGTTGTGGGGGCTGTGATCCCGTGTTTGCTGCATTGCATCGCATTTGCATAAGCATCTTTGCATCATATTGCATAGCATTTCTCCAGCTGGCCAGAGCTCTTATCCAGCCGTTGTTTGATTTCAGAAGGTGATTATCCGGTGATTGGTCTGAGCAACGGTTGATTGTCAGAAGACGACCAAGGGGTTGAAACGAATCAAGCAGAATCAAGCAGTGCCGTCAGTTGAAAGTTGCTGATAGTCATGTCAGGAAACGACTTCCAGATTGCTGATGCCTTGTCAGGCTTTATTATGACGTCCAATCCTTTGTATGATTCCACGTCTGACGAAGGCTTTCCGCAAGTGAATAACCTTACTGCAGCTCAACTTGTGCAGACTTCTGTTAGAGGCCAAAATCTGCACCAACAGTTTTTCATCCCAAGTGAACGTTCTTCTTCTGATGCCGCGAATTATCAGAATGTTATTCCTGATGGTTTGATCTCCCGAAGAGAAGTTCCGATAGTGAGGACTAATAATCCATTAGCTCTTGTGCAAGCTAAGAGGTTGCACGCATTGGAGGAACAAGTCAAAGCCCTGGAAGTTAAGAACGATGTTGGCCTCAATGCTTCAGATATGTGCTTGGTTTCTGACCTAGTGTTACCTCCTAAATTCAGAGCGCCGAAGTTTGAAAAGTATAAAGGAGATAGCTGTCCGAGGCTACATTTGGTGACGTTCTGCAGAAAGATGACTTCGTTTGTGCAAAACGACAAGTTGATGATTTACTGTTTTCAGGACAGTTTGATTGGGGCTTCTCTACGTTGGTATATGCAGTTAGAGAAGGATCAGATTCGATCATGGGTGGATTTAGCTAGAGCTTTCCTGAAGCGGTATGATTACAATATGGACATAGCTCCCATTCGCATGGAGTTGCAATCTTTGTCTATGGGGATCAATGAACCTTTCAAAAAGTATGCTCGGAGATGGAGGGATTTTGCTTCCAGAGTGGAACCACTGATCCCTGACCGAGAGTTAGCAGGCATGTTCGTAGACTCCTTGCAAAGCCCGTACTTTGAGAGATTGCTTGGAGTTTCGCTGAACTTCTCCGAATTAGTGGGAGTTGGAGAACGTATTGAGAATGCTATAAGGATTGGAAAAATTCAGGTTGTCTCAAGCGGTCAGGCTAGTGAAACTGAATCTCTTCAAGACTATCAGAATGAAGAAGGAGTTGTGATCAATGCAGTCATGCCAGATGTTGGGTACCCTCGAGATGAATTGGTGAAATTTATTGGTCCTTCATCTTCTCAGAGATCAGTATCTTCTATGCCTTGTTATGCTGGACAGACAGCTGCGCCTGGGGCACCATATCAGGAGTCTTATGTCGCTTCCCTTGCAAATCAGCGAACTCGTGGTCGAGGTTATCAGACTCAGCGTCAGAATCAGAGCAGACCTCGTAGCAATTTGGAACGAAGGAATGCTCCTTCTCACCCAGTTCCTGTGCCGTACAGTCAGCTTTTGCCACAGTTGGTCCAGAGTTCTTTGGTGGAACCTAAAGCTCTCAAGCATGTGCCGGAACCTTACCCTCCTGGGTACAATCCCCACGTTCAGTGTGGTTACCATGGCGGATCCCCGGGACATGCAACTGAAGATTGTAAAGCGTTTCAGGCGAAGGTACAGCAGTTGATCGACCAAGATCGCATTTCCTTTCGAGAAGGATTTCTGTTTGTTCATACCAACCGCTCAGCTGTCTAAGCTCGTAGATTCAGAAAGTATTCCCCAGCAAAAGCCAGTGGTCCAGACAGGCAGGCGCCATCAGCATTGGCAGTCCTCAGACTTTATATCATTTGCATTTGTAGTTTCTTTTCTGTTAGTTACTACCTGCTTTTAAACATTGTTTGTTTCGAATGGTGATATTAATAAGGTGACTATGCATTTTTCTGAATTAATCATGTCGCTGTCGCTCATTTACTGCATTGCACTGACACTTGCACTTTATTCACTCCACTTTATCACTGTGACTAGCAAAGATTGGAGGGAGGATGACGAAACTAAACTCATAACCGATGATCGTATGCTTTCAGATAAAACCTTGCCGATGATGTACAAGGCATTGTTTCAAATCCCCCAAACACTGGAGATATAAGGAGTTAGTCCCTTGTTAACCACTTCGAGCCAGGAAGTAGAAGTTTTTTCGGACTGTTTAACCCTCACATCTTAACCCGGGGCAGGGTAGTTGTCAGTTAGCTTGACCGAGCATTCAAGTCTTACAGAGGAGTGTTGTCTTTCAAGGACCAATTACAGTTTATGCCTCTCAAGAGGTCGTACCTCGTCAACCACAGTGGTTAAATCTCACCAATTAGGAGTGAGACGGTTACCATCCTTTCGGAGCAATCAAGACAACCAGTGTCACACGACTTTGTTCCAAAAGAAAGAAAAAGAAAGCCCGCTAAGTAAAAAGAAAGAAAAAGCTGGAAAGCTAATACTTAGGCAAAAACCAGGGCATCCCGCTGGACTTCAAAAGAAAACGAAAAAACGAAAAGAACTCAAAAGGAGTCAGTCCAGGCAAAAATTAGGGAATCAAAAAGAATGAAAAAGAAGGGATAGAAAAAAATAGATCCCCAGTGAAGTCACAAAGTCGTGTATACAGACACCGAAAACGAAAAGGAGTAACTATCACTCCGGAAAAGCCCTGTGAGTTCCTTAACTATGGTTCTTACCATTCAACATACCTCTCGAAGAGGCGAGCGCTTGTGCCAGGTTAACTGAACCTTAGGATCGGAGATCATCACGTAGAAGGGGTGGGTACAAATCAAAATTTGAGCCAAATATCCTTTGTTTCACGAACCGTGAACCCGACCACGATACAACCCTTAAAAGACCTAATTGAGGCAGGGTTATTCTGAAAGCGCATTACGATAAGGTTGAGTAACCTGACTCCTTCACGATTTGCTAGTCATATCCTTGTTGTATTTTTCACTGATCAAATCAGCACTACGTTTGAACTTTGGTTCATCCGTCACTCACAATCATGACATATAAATGAGTGACAGCACAAATTTTTTCAAAAAATCTGCATAAGCACTGCATTAAGATTACCATTCGTGACTAGACAATTTTTAATTGCAGGTTAGTAGTTGACACGAAGGAGATTCCAATAGGGAATAATCGAGCAGGACCGAATAATTCAGCAGTCTGAACCAGGATGGTGTATGTTGTGAAACCCTGTAAATTCGGGGCATTGACTTCCAGTGAGTTCGGAATCAGTTAGTCTGAGGACAAGTCCCGAAGCATCAGTGGATTATGGGGCAGTTTGTTTGAGAAGCAGTTGATCAGAAGTGAATCTTCTCGAGAGCCAATCAGGGGCAAGTATACAGAGCGCGGAGATTTGAAAGCAGATACTTCCAGTGGGTAATCAGATCAGGTTAAGTCGCTAGAACGCTCATTCAGGGGCAAGTCACCGCAAAGAGTGTTGAAACCAACTGGGTTGATAGGGGTTTAATGGAGGTTGAATCCTTTTGTCGTACAGATACCGGGGCAAGTAATCTCGAGGTCGTCTCGTAGCAAGCTGTTCAGAGAAAGTATTCCCAGGAGTTGGATTGGGGCAAGTTGAGTGCACTGGGGCAAGTAATTCAAACCAGTCTGTTTATCCCCAGCCGGAGTTGAGTAATGGGGAATCATGTCATTACTCTTATCAAAAACCTTAACATTTCGAAAAAGGCCTTGTTGTCGTTGGATCATTGACCTGCAGTCTAAACCTGTTGCGTGTCAGTAACCAGTTATTCCCAAGTCCAGTTCTCGCCTAGCAAACCGGTAACCAGTTCTCGTCTGGCCTACCCTTCCGTAAGCATCAGTTTTCGTCTGGTGTAGTTTATTGTAAGCATCGGTTCCCGTCTGGTGTAGTTTATTGTAACCAGTTCTTGTCTGGTCACCGTTTCCTGAAGTGTTGTATCAGTTCTCGTCTGGTACATGTCATCGCGTAATCAGTTCTCGTCTGGTCATCGTGTGTTTTAACCTATGTGTTATACCAGTTCTCGTCTAGTTGTCTATGCCTCAGTCTGTTATCCAGCCCCGTCTGATGTTCGAACTAAATCAATTCTCGTCCGATAACCTAATCTATTTTGCTATCAGTTCTCGCCTGGTAGTCTACCTCTGAATGCTAGTTCTCGTCTAGTATTTTCCATGTCTTCCACTGTGTACATAATCCATGTTCGTCCTAAACCAGAAAAACAAAAACCTAAAGGTATCTGACGCAGTAATTCCCAATGACTCGCATGTTGTGATGTTCCCCGATACGAAGCTCGACGGATACCAGTGCTCCTCCGAGTAATGTTTGAATACCGTATGGACGTTGTTAAATCTGAATTGCTCCTCTTCAGCAGATGAAAGTTGCGTATTATCGGAAGAATTAAGATTGTATTGTTATCCCGCATCGGAGTAGGATCAGGAGTATCCCCAGCAGGTTAAGATTGATATCCTTGGTAGTAGGGGCATTTCCAGCAGCGTGCTGCGCGCAATCAACCCCAGTTTGGGTCAATCCCCACAGAGCACAATCAATTGCCAATGGTTTGAAGAGAGCATCCCCAAGCAGGGTTGTTGTTTCTTTCTCCCCAAGCAGGGTTGCCTTTCCATTCCTCCAGCAGGATGGTTATCCCCAGCGGATTTGGTTTCCCTTTTTCAGCATTTATTTTGTTGAGATGATTCTGTGATATCAGGTTACCTTCAGTTGGAGTTGACGTCTACCTTCGGCATTTATTTTGCCAAGTGGTTGCAGACCTGGTGTTCTCTGGCGGCTCGAGCCTGCATTTACATTTGCATATATCGTCATAGCATTTATACAAACATATAGCATTTCCATGCCGTCTGGGCCTCGCATTGTCAAGCAGAACGCATAGCATTTCCATGCCGTATAGGACATTGCATCATTCTCAGACATACGCATTTCGAAACATGGACCAGGTTGGTTACCTCATGGCTTTCAAGTATGTTCCCTTGCAGAGTTGTTCGGTTAAGCTTCTCTTCTCCCTCAGCGGAGTGATTCTTCACATTTGGTTGTTACGTCAGCACTGAAAAAAAAGATCGACATATATCAGGTTTCTGAAGCTGCGTCCTGTTGACAGAATGGGTGTCGGGCAGTCGATTCAGAAGTTCCCCAGGAGAATTTTCCTCAAGTTCGCCGTGAACTGTGAGATGACAGGATTTGATCCCATAAGAGAGATGGGAATCAAGTTGTTTGCTTTCCGAAGCATTATTCAAATACTTGTGGCGTCACACAAGTGATTGATGTTGAAAAGGAGAGAAATTTTTATCAGATAATTGACCAGTTGTTGCCGTGACAGCCAAACTTCAGTTCATTGGAGGCTATTCCTCAAGCAGTTTTGCAGTATATTCCCACGGTTGGCAAATTTCAGGGTTTCATTGGTATTCAACCGTCATCTACCTTTGAATGTTTGAAGGCTGAGCGCTCTTCACCCATTCAGGTCGAAGCCGCTTGAATAGGGGCAGCTGTTGCACCCCAAAATTTGACCAACCGGGTCCCGTATTTGGTTGATGTTTCGACGCATGACCGTATTCGCATCCGCATATCGCATACAATGCATTTTTTCAGTTGTTTTGATTTTATCGGGATCACAGCCCTCGTCTCGCGTTTCAGGTGTTTTTAGTCAGTTCAGATAGGCGGAGTCGCATTTTTTGGGAAGTCGTGCTCTTCCCGGTGTTTTCAGCTCGCGCTGTCGTTTTTAGGGATATTTCGGTGTCCGTTGATTTTTACCGGTTGTTCCGGTGCGCTCTCGCAGTGTTATTTGTGGTTTTGTACTATTTTTGTTCCCTCTGGAATTATTAGGATTTTATTAGATATTATTAGCATTTTCTAGAATTTAAATAGATTTTTTTATTATTTTTAATAGCTTTAAATCTTTTTTTAGAATTTATAGAGTTTTTTAATAGGTTTTAATAGTTTTTAATAGTTTTAATAGAATAATAGAATTTCTTTTAAATAAATAGTATAGATTTTATTAGAGATTTAATAGAAATTTAATAAAATTTTAAATAGAAATTATTAGAGTTTTTTTTTGTCATTAGTCTAGTGATTAGTATAGATTTAATAGTTAATTCTTCTTTTTAGGTTTAATTAGATTTTAATCATTTAGTTAGACTTTAATTAGGGTTAATTGAGTCTTCATTTAGTTAATTGAGTCATTTAGAATTAATTAGAGTAAGTCAGGTTTTAATTAGTTAATTAGGTTTTCAGTTTTTAATCCCTTAATTCATCATTAGTCCATTTCCAGTCCAATTAGTCTCATTTTCGTGGGCCCAGTGTGGTGTTGGAGGCCCAAAGTTCAGTCCAGAGTTTTATCTGCCTTTTGTCCTTTATAAAACGAAGCCACACGTTCACTTCGGAGGAGGCCACCTCATTGATCTCACACTCTCAGAAATCTCCCATCACACTCCACGTGTTTCGCATGCAACTCTCCCTCTGCCACCTCGCTATGCCACGCGTCCTCCCCTGAGCATCACCGGTTGCATGGTCGGCGGCCATGCAACCACCACCCCCGACCTCGTCGGCCACCGTAACTGACCAGTAACTTCTTCCGGCCACCGCAGCAACCCGCCGGAAACTGGAAAATCCCAGAATTCTTCATTTCTTCATCTTCTCCGTTCGCATCTTCATCATCTCACCAAGAACACTCATCCACAACCTTCATCAACTCCGATCGATCCTCACCGTGTTCCTCCTTGTTTTCTCCCGAAGTTCATCACCCTTCAAGATTCGTTCATCCATGTATTCTTCAACTACTCCAGAAATTACCGTTTCATCAAGAATCTTCAAACACTTTCGGATCAAGCTTCAACAAATCTCCAGAAAACTCCGGTAATCCTCCTTGAGCTTCACCGATCATCATCAATAATCGCTCGACCTCCATCAACCATCAACAACATTCATCAGTTCCAGATTCTCGAAGAACATCCTTCAATTCCCTCCTCGTTCTTCAACAATAATCTCTCAAAGACCTTCATCTGTGTTCATCACTCCTCAAGAATGTCAACAATATTTTCCAGATCTTTCAACAATGATCATCAAGTTCATCTTCACCGGTTCTTCACAGATCCATAGATCGAACCTCATCGCAAGTTCGTTCTACACCAAGAAATCTTCGTCGTATTTCCAGAACATCACCTTCTCAGATCTAATCCGTCAGCGACATCATCTTCAAATCGTTTTTTCCAGAATCCTCACACATTCATCATTCATCAGAGAACACGAATCTGCGGCTTGAATCTTCACGAGATCATCCGTCCAACACGCCTTCAGATCCACGACGAATGAATCAACACCATTAAGCTTCGGCGGAGGAAGAATCATTTGGGTTGTTGTGTTCAGCTGCATTTGGAAAGATTGGATGAAGAGAGAGTATGAGATGGTGAGGGAGGAGGTGGAGTCAAAGAGGATGACGATGAAGTTAGGGGAGGAATAGGGGTGACGGCGCTGTGAGAGAGAGAGAGACGAGGACCTAGGTTTTTTCTCAAAGCTTGATTGAGAGAATGGAAGTGAGAGTCAAGGGTAGGCCATTGGGTCTGTGGGCTTTTGGGCCTGAATGCATTTCTGATTCACACCCCCCATCCCTGGCTACACCCCCTCCGTTTTTTCCTTTGTTGAAGGATTTTGGGTTGGGCCCAACGGGATTTTTGCTGGCGGATACCCCCGTTTTTTGGCCATGCACCCCCCTCCCCGTTTCTGAGTTGCTTTTGGGCTGGGCCTGTTTCCTTTATTTTTTTGCAGTATTTTTGTTGCCTCACCCCTGGGCCTGCAGTGTACCCCCCTAGTGTTCTTTTTTTGTTTTTTTCTTTATTTCCTTTTATTTTCATTTGTGTAGATTTTATATGGGAAAAATGAGAAAAAGAATATTGAAAAAATATTTTGAAAAAAGAAATATGAAAAGAAATGAGAAAAAGAATATTGAAAAAAGAAGGAAAAAGAATAGAAGAAAAAATAGTAAAAAAAAAGAATATAAAATATATTACTTTGTAAATTCAATTTTTTTTAGAATAGATATTTTCTTCATAGGAGTTTATTTTACCTTTTTTAAAGGTAGTTTTAGAAGTCCACTTGTTAGGGGACTATTTTCCATTTGATTTTTCATGATGAATAGGATAGGGTTTCTAGGAGTTTATTTTCCAGTATTCAATCATTGTAACCATTTTTTCAGAATATCAATAAAACGAGATTTGAGCTGTGGTCCCGAAAGTAGCCGAACTACAGCTGCTCTGATTTCTCGTACCAGACGAGAATATGTAGGCATAGGATGCGATATCCTAGCAAGCACACTAACAACTAACCTTTTGTTCTCTCGCTGCTGTGCGATCGAGACTTTCCCGCTGACGACTGATGTTTTCCTTTTCTCTTGCCCGAGTGCATTTGAGACCAGACCGTAGTTATAGTTCCCGTAGGTTCCCGTACCTTTAAAACCAGCTTAATTTCTCACTTCTGTGTGAGAACACCCAGCCTAGCCATAGTTAGTCTGAACTACGTAAGCTCTGATCTTCCATGCTGTGTGGAAGTACGTAGGCACAAGACGCGAAGTCTTGGCAAGCCATTTCCCTGTAGTTTCCCGAACTACGTTGACTCTGACTTTCTCTCTTGAGAATACGTAGGCATAGAGTGCGACGCTCTATCGAGTCAATTCCCTTCCGTTTAGATTTAGCAGCCGTAGATAGATTGTTTTTGCATCCTTTAGACAAACCAAGCAAGCGTGGATCCCGTCGAGTACGACGGACGTGAGGGGTGCTAATACCTTCCCCTTGCGTAACCGACTCCCGAATCCAGGTTTTGGTTGCGATGACCATACCTTTCCCGTTTTTTGCGAGGTTTACTTCGAGCGTTCCCTTTCCCTCCGTTGGGATAAATAACGCACGGTGGCGACTCTTCTGTCAGCCGGCGCCGATTTTCGCTGTAGCGACACCGGCACTCAGGCACTAGGATCGGGGGAATCTCCCTAACGCACAGACACACGTTTGCATTTGCATGAAGCATCTGCATAACGGGCACTTTATCGTTTTTTCTAACCCTTTTGTGTATACAGGTTGTTTCAAGATTGATCAGAGACCCATCCACCGCTATCCGACCAGAGCAAATCAAGTCAGAGCTATGGAGCAAGTGCAAACTGATGTTCAAGAACTCCGCGAAAGGATGGACCGCTTCATGGAGCTCATGCAAGCGGTCGCCAACGGTCAGGATCAGCTCAGAACCTTGGTCCAGCCACTGATCTCCAGGGTTGATAGCAATGGTGTACTCCATGGTGGGGCTGTCCCGACCCCTCCTCCTGTTGGAACTCCTCAGAATGGCATCCCCGTGACCGGGGGGAATGGCAGTGCCAACGTCAATGTGGTAGCTAACATGGGACTCAATGGTAATACGACGGGCGTCGGTAATGGGAATTTTGAAGCTAACGTCAATGTTGGGCTGGGCAACGACAATGCGGGTGTTGGAAATCTATTCGGGCCTCAGCCGTGGTTAGAAGACCGCCAAGACGATGTGTTCTCTCAGAGAGGTGCTGAAGGGGAGCTGACTGCTGAAGCACGACTTAGGTTCAAGGCCCTCGAAGACAAGATGAGAAATTTCGAGAACTTGAATACTATGGGTGTTGATATGTCCAAGTTGGGATTGATTGTTGATTTCAAGGTGCCTCCCAAGTTCAAGGTACCTGACTTTGAAAAGTACAAGGGCACCACTTGCCCTCGCGTTCATCTGAGATCATACTACCGTAAAATGTCCGCTCACTCTGAGGACGAGAAGTTGCTGATGCACTTCTCTCAGGACAGTCTGTCCGGACCCTCCCTCGAATGGTACATGAGTCTGGAACCTACCAGTGTGCGCACGTGGAAGGAACTTGCTGAAGCATTTGTGCACCACTACCAATATAATAGTGACTTGGCTCCGAACCGAGTCCAACTACAGAATCTGTCGCAGAGGAACAATGAAGGGTTCAAGGAATACGCCCAGCGGTGGCGTGAACTGGCAGCCAGGGTTCAGCCGCCGATGGTTGAACACGAGCTTGTGGAAATGTTCGTAGCCACCCTCCCAGGGGTTTATTACGAGAAATTGGTCAGCAGTATGTCTGGAACCTTCTCAGATCTCATTATCACGGGTGAGCACGTTGAAAATGGGATCAAACTGGGGAAAATTCAAGGTGATCTGTCCTCAGCTGGAGGAGGGAAGAAACTTTATGGTGGAAAAAGGCGGGGAGGAGAGACGAGCGTCGTGTCCAACGCTCGAAGAAAGGGTAAAGGCCCTCACCAGCAGGTGGCCAGTATAACTATCCCGGCAGTCCAACAGCCACAACAGCAGCAACAACAGCAGCAGTTGAATCAACAAGGGTACAGAAAGTATCAGAACAGGGCACCTCTGTCAAGCCGTCACCTCGAGACACCGCCCATGTCCTATGCTCAACTATTACAGACTTTGCTTCAATTACAGCTAATCCAGAAAAGAACCTTGGCACCCTTGATAGGGGCACCGCCGCCAGGTTATGATGCGAATGCAACTTGTGAGTTTCACTCAGGGGCACCAGGCCACACAATAGAGAATTGCAAAGCCTTCAAGCACAAGGTGCAGGACATGGTGGATGCCAAGATCATCAACTTCTCCGATAATGTGCAAAACGTCACGAAGAACCCTATGCCGAATCATAGGGGAGGTGGAGTAAATGCCATTATTGAAGACGGGAATTTGGATTTGTTGACTGATGTCAAGGATCTAAAGACACCGCTTAGCTTCGTTAAAGCCAAACTGATGAAAAGAGGTTACTTCCCGGGCTGTGGAGAATTGTGTGTGGGCTGTGCGACTCGTCCCGATGGATGTGAACAGTTGATGGAAGGGATTCAAAGTCTGATGACCGAAGGAATCCTACAGTTTAGCCAAAGGGCCGAAAGCGGATCGGGAGAGGTAATGCTGAAGCAAGATGATGAGGTTGCCACCATCACCATCCCTCGCCGGACGATAACTATTTCTGCACCCAGGCCGCCCACAATTACCATCACCAAAGCTGGGCCGATACCTTTTGAAAGCACCAATGTTGTCCCATGGCATTATGGGGCAGAAGTCTACTGAAACGGACAGAAGTTGGAGTTGGAACCATTTGGGTCGTCTGTGAAGAACCTAGTGGGCGTTAGCGGAATTACTCGCAGCGGAAGAGTGTTCGCTCCACCTGAGATCGTGGCGGAAAAGGCGGACAGAGCTGAAGCAACTGGTAAAGGGAAGAGTAAAGTCGTTGAAGAGACCCCTCGTGGGGTAGAAAAAGACTTACTTGTTAAAGACGCTGAAGAGTTTATGAGGTTGATTAAAAAAAGTGACTACAAGATCGTGGATCATCTCCATCAAACACCCTCGAAAATTTCCATCCTGAACCTGTTGCTGTGTTCGGAGGCACACCGCAACGCACTGCTGAAAGTGTTGAACGCCGCGTATGTACCACAGGAAATATCGGTAAACCAGTTGGAAGGGGTCGTAGCCCACATGAATGCTGGAAATGGGTTAGGGTTCACCGACCTAGAGCTGACGCCGAAGGGGAGGAACCACAACAGCGCCTTGTACATCTCGATAGAGTGTAGGGGAACGATTATGTCTCATGTGTTGGTAGACACGGGGTCGTCACTCAATGTTCTTCTGAAGAAAGCATTGATGAAGTTGGACACTCGAGGATTGATTTGCACCCCCAGTTATCTGGTTGTGAAGGCGTTCGATGGAACCAAACGGCATGTTTTCGGGGAGGTGACGTTGCTAATCCAAGTCGGGCCGGAAACGTTCGACGCGGTCTTTTACATTATGGACATCATGCCTGCCTACAGCTGTCTCTTGGGCCGGCCATGGATCCATTCCGCGGGTGCCGTGACCTCCATGTTGCACCAGAAACTCAAGTACGCTGTGGGAGGCAGCATCGTGACTGTTTGTGGCGAGGAGGACATAATGGTGAGCCATTTGTCATCCTTCAAGTATGTTGAGATGGATGGGGAAATCCACGAAACCCTATGCCAGGCGTTCGAAGCTGTTAAAGTCAAGGACGTGGCTCATGCAATCACTGAGAAGCCAGAGATGACTCTCTCTTCCTTCAAGGAAGCTCGGGCCGTTGTTCAAGCCAGATCTACCCCAGGCTGGGGGTGAATTCTGGAGATCCCTAACAAGCAAGACAAGTTTGGGTTGGGGTATTCTCCTACGGCTGAAGCCTCCTCCTCTTCTAGCAGTGCGCCGCAAGGTAAAGGACCGATCCGGTTTACTAGTGGCGGGGTGATATTTGAAAGCACCAACGCAGTGTCTGAAGACAGCGGAGACAGCGACTGTGACCTAGACTCTTGGATCCAGCCAAACAAGCCAGGCGAGAACCTCACCAACTGGTCTGTCAGGGATATCATCCAAGTGGCAGGCAAAGAGTAATGATTTACTTTTTCCAATCATTGTACAACCCTATGTCCTACCCGGGGCATAGTGGTTTTATTGTCAGGGCCTTGTTTGATTATGTACATGCATTTTTCCAATAAATCAAAAGGCGTTTTTCTTCGCATTCAAATATTGTAATCTCTGTTATTCCTGTTTTATATTTGTTTTGAAAAACAATAAAATGGAAATAGGGTTTGTGCTAACCTGCATATTCTTGTCTTAAGCTTAACCCTTGTTATTGCAGGATCCACATAATAGATGACATCGAATATGGACCTTCTACGACTCACTTCGATTTCGATTGCCCGATCTATCAAGCTGAAGAAGAGATTGAGGAAGACGAAGACCTTCCAGAAGAGTTGGCCCGTTTGTTGAAATAAGAAGAGAAAGTTATTCTGCCTCACGAAGAAGAAATTGAGATTGTAAATATGGGTTCTGAAGAACTCGTCAGGAACGTCAGGATAGGGGCTGCGTTGCAGAGTGATGTCAAGCAGAGATTGGTCGAGATTCTAAGAGAGTATAGTGACATCTTTGCTTGGTCATACGAAGATATGCCCGGACTTGATACTGACATTGTGGTCCACCACTTGCCGCTGCGAGAAGATTGTCCTCCCGTTAAGCAGAAAGTTAGGAGGACGCGACCAGATATGGCCGTTAAGATCAAAGAAGAAGTGCAGAAACAGCTTGATGCTGGCTTCTTAGCGGTCACTACTTACCCTCCGTGGGTCGCCAACATAGTGCATGTACCGAAGAAGGACGGTAAGGTGCGAATGTGCGTCGATTACCGGGATTTGAATAGGGCGAGCCCTAAAGATGATTTCCCGCTCCCTCATATCGATGTGTTGGTCGACAATACAGCTCAGTTCTCCGTGTTTTTGTTCATGGATGGCTTCTCCGGTTACAATCAGATCAAGATGGCGCTGAAGGACATGGATAAAACTACGTTTATTACGCCTTGGGGAACATTCTGCTACAAGGTAATGCCTTTCGGTCTGAAGAACGCAGGGGCCACTTACCAACGAGCAATGGTTACTTTATTTCATGATATGATTCATCATGAGATTGAAGTCTATGTTGATGACATGATTGCGAAGTCCCAAACGGAGGAGGGACATCTGGTCAATTTGCTGAAGCTTTTTGAGAGGCTTAGGAAATTCAGGTTGAGGCTGAATCCTAACAAGTGTACTTTCGGAGTACGGTCTGGAAAACTACTGGGGTTTATCGTGAGTGAAAGAGGCATCGAGGTTGATCCTGCGAAAATAAAAGCAATACAAGAGATGCCAACGCCAAAAACTGAAAAAGAAGTTCGTGGTTTCCTGGGCAGAATAAACTACATTGCAAGGTTTATTTCTCAGCTCATAGCCACGTGTGAACCGATGTTCAAACTACTGAAAAAAGATCAGGCGATTATCTGGAACGAGGATTTCCAGAAGGCATTCAATAAGATAAAATAGTATCTGCAGGAACCTCCAATCTTGATACCCCCAGTGGCCGGACGACCCTTAATCATGTACTTGACAGTTCTTGAGAATAGTATGGGGTGTGTTCTCGGTCAACACGACGAGACGGGCAGGAAGGAGCATGCCATTTACTACTTAAGTTAAAAGTTCACGGACTGTGAATCTCACTACTCGATGCTGGAGAAGACGTGTTGTGCACTAGCCTGGGCTGCCAAACGTTTACGACAGTACATGCTCAATCACACAACCATGCTAATTTCGAAGATGGATCCGATCAAGTACGTCTTCGAGAAGCAAGCGCTTTCGGGCAGGACTGCCAGATGGCAAATGGTGTTGACGGAATATGAAATTCAGTATGTTTCCCAGAAGGCCATCAAGGGTAGCGTATTGTCGGAATACCTTGCCGAACAGCCGATCAAGGATTATCAGCCGATGAAATTTGAATTCCCTGATGAGGATATCATGTTTCTCAAAGCAAAAGATTGCGATGAACCGTTGCCCGACGAGGGTCCTGACAGGAAATCCTAGTGGAAATTGATATTTGACGGGGCGGTTAACTCTTATGGAAGTGGCATTGGGGCGATCATCACGACTCCTCACGGATCCCATATCCCGTTTACTGCGAGACTGACGTTTCCGGTCACCAATAATGAAGCGGAGTATGAAGCATGCATCATGGGTCTGGAAGAAGCAATTGATTTGAGAATCAAGAACCTAGATGTATATGGTGACTCGGCACTTGTGATCAACCAGATTAAAGGGGAGTGGGAGACTCGTCAATCGAATTTGGTGTCGTACATGAACTATGCCAGAAGGCTACTTCCGTTCTTCGATCGAGTAGAACTCCATCATGTGCCCAGGGCTGAAAATCAGATGGCTGATGCCTTAGCCACGTTGGCTTCGATGTATAAAGTCAATTTTTGGAATGAAGCTCCGAGAATTGTCATTTCTAGTCTTGATAGACCTGCATTTGTCTTTGCGATTGAGGAAGCCTCTGATGGCAAGCCATGGTTCCATGATATCCAAACCTTCCTTATGACTAAGGAGTATCCTGCGGGAGCGTCAACCTAGGATACGAAGACTCTGAGGAGGCTGTCTGGAAGTTTTTATCTCAATCCTGATGGAGTGTTGTATAAAAGAAACCACGATCTCGTGCTACTCAGATGTGTAGATGAGAAAGAGGCGAGTATGCTCATGGAAGAAGTCCATGAAGGCACATTTGGTACGCACGCCGGCGGGCATGCTATGACGAGAAAGATCCTGAGAGCAGGATATTACTGGCTGACGATGGAGTCGGATTGCTTTAGATTCGCGAAGAGATGTCATAAATGCCAGATTTATGCTGATAAGATTCATGTGCCGCCGTGCCCGTTAAATGTCATGTCCTCCCCATGGTCGTTCTCCATGTGGGGCATCGACATGATAGGAAAGGTCGAGCCTACTGCATCTAACGGTCATCGCTTCATTCTAGTAGCTATCGACTACTTCACTAAGTGGGTGGAGGCAGCCTCGTACGCTAATGTGACCAAGCAGGTGGTGGCTAAATTCATAAAGAGGGACATCATCTGTCGTTATGGAATTCCCGAGCGGATCATTACTGATAATGGTTCGAATCTGAATAACAAGATGATGAAGGAGTTGTGCCAGAGTTTCAAGATTGAACACCACAACTCATCTCCTTACCGACCGAAGATGAATGGCGTCGTTGAAGCGGCCAACAAGAACATTAAGAAAATTGTCCAGAAGATGGTTGTGACCTACAGGGATTGGCACGAGATGTTGCCATTTGCATTGCACGGTTATCGTACAACGGTATATACATCAACCGGGGCAACTCCTTTCTCCTTAGTGTACGGTATGGAAGTTGTTCTACCGCTAGAAGTTGAGATTCCTTCTTTGCGAGTTTTGGCTGATGTGAAACTCGATGAGGCAGAATGGATTCAGAACCGACTAAACCAACTCAGCCTGATGGACGAGAAGAGGTTAGCATCGATTGCATATGGTCGTCTGTACCAAAGCCGAATGAAGAAAGCTTATGATAAGAAGGTGTGTCCTAGAAGCTTTCAGACGGGTGATCTCGTCCTGAAGAAGATTCTTCCTCCACACTCCGATCACCGGGGCAAGTGGACTCCCAATTACGAAGGCCCGTATGTTGTCAGCAAGGTCTTCTCGGGAGGAGTTTTGTTGTTATCCACGATGGATGGTGAAGACTTTGCATCCCCGGTGAGCACAGACGTAGTTAAAAAATACTTTGCTTAAAAAATGACCCGCTGGAAAGAAAAAGAATATCCAGGCAAAAATGGGGCGTCCCGGCGAACCATAAAAAAGGAAAAGGTTCGGGCAAAAATTAGGGATATAAAAGAAAAGAATGTACACCCGCAAAGTCGAAAACCCGGAAGGGCGACTTTGGCAAAAAAGGGTATCCCGGTGAATCGAAAACCCGGAAGGGCGGTTCAGGCAAAAGTTAGGGATTTGAAAAAGCAAATGACTGCGTTTCGCGTGTGGACTTTCATTGTTTCGTGGTTTGGAAGACCTGAGGGTCGTTTATCTGAATTAATCTCTTCTGAAGATGAAGCGTCGGAGAAGTATCGAAGTCGAGTGGGTCATAGAGGGATCAACTCATGGTGTTCGTGTACGCCTCATTGCCGACATTTGTGTATATACTGATGTATATTCATGTTTTATATTTGCGCGGCTTCCTCATTCCAGGAGCTTGCATCTGTTGTAAAACGTTTTTACGCATTCAGGGGTTTATTATCAATAAAATGTACACTATTCAGCAATTCTGTTTGTCTGTTTAGCATTTACCTGTTTTGTTTGCGACAAAGGACGCCGATGTTTTTGATAAAATGCGCATACATAAACTTACTGGCCTAGGCCGCTGATTGTTGAAACAATGAATTACTTGAACATTGTCACAAGATGATAACCTTGATAGGTCCCTTTGAGAAGGGTATCTTGTCTATTTGTTTGTGTTGTTGCAGGTATAGCATACTCCAGGCAGTACGCCGCATGCGTCCCCAAGCAGGATGATTCCTTCCTTTCCAGCAAGTTCAGCAGCATCTCCCCGCAGAGTCTGAACCTGAGATCGTAAGCATTGATATGTATCCCCCAAGCCGAGAAGATTCTCTCCCCAATCAGATGTATCCTAGAGGATCGTCGTCTCCCCAGCTGAGTCATATACTGAAGTGTGCAACGCTCGATATTACAGACGGAAGTCTCTAGGAGAATTGAAATTCCCCACAGAGTCGTACTCTCCCCGGCAAGCAGGATGATTTCTTCTACCCCAGCCGAGTTTGCAGACCCCCAAGGGTGCCAAGTCCTTGGAAGCCGTTCGGGCCATGATTGGTTTTCCCCAGTAGAGTGTTGAATAGATGATGCTGTATTTCCCCACCAGAGTCGTTATCTCCAGGAAAGTTTTGCTGCGAATGCCGTGCAGTTTATTTCTGCAATTGATATCATTTCCTCGACAGTTTTTGGTCTGAATACCCAGATGAGCAGGTCCAAGTTCTCGTAGAACTTTGTTCCCCTGCAGCAGACGACTGCAGTTCGTTTCCCCAGGCGGAGTCCAATTGATATTGGTGTGACTTCTTCTCCTCGGCAGGATGATTCCTTCCTCCACCAGAGTGGTTCTTTCTCCTTGACAGGAGGATTCTCCCTTCAGCATTTATTTTGCTGATGGGGTCGTAGCATTTTGCATGATTGCATAGCATTTACCCTAAAAACACGTAGCATTTCCACCGTGTGGAGCATCGCGCTATTGTCAAACATATGCATATGAAGCATGAGCTAGGTTGTTACCGTTCTTGTTTTGCAGGTGTTCCCCGACAGGTTGTTTGCTCAGGACGATTCCTGAAATCTCAGAAGAGTGGTGTGGTTCAGGATGATTCCTGAATTCCCCCAGCAAGGTCGTTTGCCCAAAATGATTCTTGAATTCCTCAGCGAAGTGGTTTGTTTAAGATGATTCTTAAAATCCCCAGTGAAGTCGCCAGAGGTGGTTGCTCAAGTTGATGCTTAGAGTCCCCGGCAGTGCGATTTGCCCAGGATGATTCCTGAAATCCCCAGCAGAGTTATTGGCTCAGGATAATTCTTGATGTCCCCGGCGGAATTGTTTGTCCAAAATGATTCTTGTAGCAGAGTTGATTCATCCAGAATGATTTCTAGAGCCCCGAAGCAGAGTTACTTGATAGTTCTCCAGAATCCCCAGCGGAGATGTGTCGTCCCTAGCAGGTTTCTGAATGGCGAAGTCGAAACTTCCCTCGAAGACTTGATGATTGAAGTCCAACTACGATGTCAAAGCAGTTCTCTCAGCTGATACGGAGTGCCTGATGGCAGAAGTTTGGATACCCTTATTAGGTTCATGATTGACCAAGGATTCTATTCCCGACTTACTGATGAAGTTCGGCTGACGCCCAGAAACTTCTTTGAGTGCCCGATGGCATGATTAGCTTGATTATTGATCTGATGAGTCCCAAGGAATTCCGATGCCGGACGGCATGATTGATCGTGTATCACTGATTACCGTATGACCAATTCCCCAGCAGAGTTGCTATGCAACTGTCATGCTCAGTTTTGAAGATGTTCCTACCAATCCAAGTATTGTTTACCTGTGCGGTTGGCAAATCGCCAGTTACCGTGTAACTGGTGATCCCTTGATGATTCGAGGACGCAATGATATCAGATAAATCAGAGAATCATCCTGAAGGAGGTTCAGATAAGTATTTCTCCAGCTAGTTGTCGTGCAACTATTATTTTAGTTTATGAAGATTTGTCCCCATCAGTGTACCGTATACTTGTGCAGTTGGCAAATTTCCGGGTTTGTTGGTATTCAACCGTCTTTTACCTTGATTGTTTGAGAGCCGTTCGCTTCTCACCCAGTCAGGTCCAAGCCGTTTGAATAGGGGCAGCTGTTGCACCCCAAAATTTTCCCAACATTTCTTTACCTAGCTTATGTTTCATTTCATTCACATTAGCATTATCATTTGCATTTCATTGACATGTATGCAGGAAATCAAGAGGTATGATTACCAATCAAGAGCTATACAAGACTGTGAGGCTAGCTAAGAAGGTTATTCAGATGTTCAAGGGTTGATATCCTTGTTAGAGAAGTTAAAGGATCCTCAGAGAGAGTGGTTGAAACCAAGTATGTGTGTCTCCTAACTTGAGAGTTATGGAAAGCCATCAGATGATTCTGAAGCCATGAAGTTGGACTTGAGGTCTTGAGAGAGCTCATGATAAGTGTTGAAGCTCATTTTAAGGCCTAGACAGATCATTGTGCAAGATTAAGAAGCCTCAGCCATGATTGGTGCAACTAGGGTTTGACTGGGTCAACCCTAAATCAACTGATGATTTGAAGAAGGTTGAGACCTAATCCAAGAGACATGTGATCATGGATTGATGCATTAATATGTTATAAGGATGATTCCAAGGTTAACTCATCATGATTGAAGAGTTTGAGAAGTTTCAGGCTAGGGTTTCTAAGACTTGACAGTGTAAAATCCCCTAGCTTGACCCCTGACTTCCGGGCCATTTAAATCAAGATATGATTGTCATATCATCTTGACCCCCAACATGATTGTTGCAAGGCATGGTATTCGATTTAATTTGAGTACTAGAAGTCCTTGATGGGATTTGTAGAACTCAAGTTATGACTTTGACAAGTTACAGGTCATCTGAGGTATGTGAATTTGGGGGCTTGAAACTTGTCCAACTTGCATGAAACGTTTGCTCTAGAAGCATGATTCCTATGAACTTTTGGTCAACATGAATGTTATTCCTTATCCTCTTATATTTCTAGAGAGTACTAGAAGTCCTTGATAGGATTTGTAGAACTCAAGTTATGGTTTTGACAAGTCAAGGGTATTTTGGTCATTTGGAGATTATAGGTCATTTCAATCATAAGGCCATAACTCCTATTTCCAAGCTTCAAATGGGAAAATGTTCAACATCAAACTTGTTCAAAATGATGTTTTAAGGCTAGTCAAGAGGTCATGAGAGGTTGGAATTGTGAAGGCAAAGTATCTACCAACACAAGCGTGCCTCTGGTTTTTGATGATGACAACTTGCTAAGAGATATCCTTCTTTCGTTTAAATCATTCACGCTACTTATGATTCAATTTTTACAATGACGTAATGCACAAAAAGCTGTAGAAATTTATGTTTTTGCAGATTTTTTGAACCATGAGCCGACCATACCGTCAGCACACAGTTTCATTCAGTTCACACGGGTCAGCGCATGGAACCATGCGTCGACCGCTGACTTGGCGCATGCAGGTTTAAGAATCAGACGGCTCAGCGCATGAAGATCATGCGTCGACCGCTGACTCGGCGCATGACAGTTTGAGTGTCACACGGCTCAGCGCACGCCGACCCTATGGTCGACCGTTCGCGCGCAGAAACAGAAATTCTGCTATGTTTCTTTGATCTGTCAACTGTCTGTTTTGTATATTACTATAAATAGCTGTCTTTTCAATTTTAACAACTAACATTTTTGAAAGCATTGTGAGAAAGTGTTCAGGTCAAGAAACATGAAAGAGGTGCATCAGTGTTCTTCATCTTCATCGTTCAATCAACTCACAAATCCTCAAATTACAGATAATCAATTTTTTGCTGCGGTTTGTGGTTTGCTCGACGGTGATAAGGTTCGAACGCGTGATTGAAGATCCGGTTCGAGTGGAAGCTGGTGCAGGTGTTTCTTGGGAGAAAACCTTTGAGGTTTTACCTATCAAGACTACAGGTTTTGAAGGCTTTTGTTACGGAATCGTCGGTTCAACAATCAAGCGAGTGCGAAGGTGATTGATTAGCGGAAGGTTGATCAATCTAGTAGCTAGGGCGTTGAAAGGTTGAAGACGTTCCGGGTTCAATTTGGGTGTGTCTAAGATCAGCCGTGCCGAAGGTTTGATCAACGGAAGAGTTGTCAATAAGGTGGCTGCAATCGGAGGTCATTCACATCAAATTGGAGGACTTGATTCATCTTGAATCAAGGGGCAAGAAGTGGTAGAAATTATCAGCAACATTAAGATTGTTTGTATCAATTGTCTATCGATTCTTGTGTATAACTGTTCTACCCAACAGGTGATATCTATTCAATACATATCTCAATTCTCATTGTAGAATTGAGGGCAGACGTACCCCAACGCGAGGACGACTGGGGGAACTGCCTCATCAAATCTTGTGTTCCTTTATTTTCTGCATTTTCAATTACAGCTTAAAAATTAAGTGATTCTAGAATAAGTGATTTTGTCAAATTGTAGTATTGATTGAGTGAGTTGGTGAAACACTGTTTTTTAACTACTAAGTACAATAGAAATACTGTACTAAGGCTTTTTCAATCACTCATTCAACACAAATATCATTTAAGGTATTTGTGCACACCAACTGTTCGACAAAAGTGCTGAACTAAAATTGCCTTAATTTTGCTGCTAGTTTTGGTGTAATTTTTGATCATTGGAATAAGGAAATAGTACGAGTGAATCACATCTGAGTTTTGCATAAAAGTGTGTAGTGATTTACTATCCGTTATCGTCTTAAATTCATCTGCTTGACGCATATCCGGCTCTCCAATAGTTGTTCGTTTTAGACTATATTTTCCAAGGCCGCTTCCGCATTTGAAAACAATTTTGAAAACCAATTTTATTGGTAGCGCCACTCAAATTTTTAAAAGGGATCTATTCAACCCCCCCTTCTAGATCCGTGCCTTAGTCTAACAAGTGGTATCACGAGCTCCGGTTCTCCGGTGCTTCAAATACAACATTGATAGAATAATGGCTAACGAACCAAAAGGGGCGTACAATAGAGCTCCCGTTTTTAACGGTGAAAATTATAGCTATTGGAAAGACTGTATGCGGGTGCACATTAATTCCATAGATAGAAAGATATGGAACGTTATTCTCAATGGTCCGATTGAAATAACCATGACAAATGAGAATAACGAAGTTGTGCCAAAGCCCGAAGCACAATGGACCGACGACGATGAGCGAAAGTATAATTACGATTGGAAAGCTAAGAACATTCTAATCTCCTCATTAGGTGTAGATGAATACTACCGTGTATCCCATTGCCCTACGGCTAAGACTATGTGGGATGCACTACAAATTGCCCATGAGGGGACAAACGATGTTAAGTTGGCTCGAATCAACACTCTTATACAAGAGTTTGATCTCTTTTTCATGGAGCAAGGGGAAACCATTGCTGACATGCAAAAGAGATTTACTCATCTCATAAACAGATTACATTCACTAGGAAGACCTATTTCCAATGATCTTGCTACTAATAAAGTTTTGAGATGTCTTAGCAGGGAATGGCAGCCGAAAGTGACCGCCATCAAAGAGGCAAATGATCTTACGGTATTAGACCTGACTACATTGTTTGGCAAACTACAAGAGCATGAACAGGTACTCTTGAGTCTTGACCAACATGAAAGGAAAGAAAAGAAGGACAAAGTAAAGATGAGTGAAAAGAAGTCCATAGCTCTTAAGGCTTCTTCCTCGAAGTCTAAAGCAAAAGAGCAAAGTGATTATTCTTCAAGCGACGACGAAGAAGAAGACATAAATGAGGACATGGGGCTGTTCGTTAAACGGTATAACCGGTACGTGAGAAAGAACGGCATCCAACATTCGGAGAAGAACCTGGTAAATTTCCGAAGGCAATCTAGGTTCTCCAAAGATGACAATCAAAAAGGCAAAAAGACTAGAGGAACGTGCTATAAATGTGGAAAGCCCGGTCACTACAAACCGGACTGTCCAATGAACAACAAGGGAAAAGAAAAGGAACAATCGAAGTCACATAAGAGAGCATCAAAGCCTAGGAGGGCGTACATCGCGTGGGAAAGCGACAGTGATTCTTCCTCCTCTAATGAAAGCTCTAGTGATGAAGAAGAGTCCGTGAATCTATGTCTCTCCGCAAATCAGAAAAAGAAAAAGAAACAGGTACGTCACTCTAGATATAATATGTCATCTAATATGTCTCATTCCGAATTACAAACCGCATTCGATGTTTTACACAAGGAAGCAACTGAAGCCTTTAAGAAACTTGCTTCTAATAGAAGAATTTTTACATATTTAGAGCACAAAGTCTTAGAGTCCGAAAAGAAATTAGAGGACCTTAAGGCTTCCATTGTGAAAGATAATGAATCGGATTGTAAGGACAATAGTAATCCTTTCAACTTTGGTTGTGATACTTGTCATATTTGGCAAGGTGAGGTTAGAAACCTTAAGGCCAAATTAGACAAGGCACTTGAACCTAAAATTACATTTGCAATCGATAAAAAGGATTTTAGAAAAAGTATGATAAACCCATATCAAAAATATGCATATGTAATTAGGGATCAAGCAAGTGAAAGTGATTCTAATGTCGACTTTGTATGCTTTTACTGTTGCAAGAAAGGCCACTCCATTGGTAAATGTCGATTTAGGAGATTTCTTGTTCCTAAAGGCATCTACCAATGGTTGCCCAAACGCAACCGTCTTGTCGCTAACCTATTAGGACCCAATATGCCATTGGGTACCTCCCTTTTCTAAGTTATATTTTGACAGGTGAAATGTGTCGAGTCCACCGAGAGAAGATGGGTTCTTGATAGTGGGTGCTCAAGGCACATGTCTGGAGACATATCCTTATTCATAGACTTCGTGGCTAAGAAGAAAGGGTATGTAACATACGGTGATAACAACCGCGGAGCGATACTAGGTAAAGGTAGTATAGGTAATCCCTCCTCTACTACAATTTCCGATGTGTTGCTTGTCGAAAACCTTAAACATAATCTCCTTAGCATTAGCCAATTATGCGACAAAGGTTACAATGTTTCCTTTTCAAAAGATTGCTGCAAAATTGTGCATGAAAGTGATAAGAAGAATGTGTTTATTGGTTTTAGAGTAAACAATGTGTATATGCTTGACTTGAATGTGGTATCCCCAACAAGCGATCAATGTCTCATATCTATGAGTGAAGACTCATGGCTATGGCATAGGCGCTTAGCGCATGTCAACTTTGACTTACTCAATAAGATTGTCTCAAAAGATCTAGTACTAGGACTTCCCAAAATTAAGTTCACCAAGGATCACCTTTGTGATGCTTGTCAAAAAGGAAAACAAACGAGGATCTCCTTTAAATCCAAAAAGATTATTTCAACAACGAGACCTCTTGAACTACTTCATATGGACTTGTTTGGGCCGTCTAGGATCAAAAGTCTAGGAGGAAACTATTACGGATTCGTAATAGTGGACGACTTTTCTAGGTTCTGTTGGACCATCTTCTTAGTGAGTAAAAGTGACACGTTTGCCGCTTTTGAGAGATTTGCCAAGCTCTCCCAAAATAAGTTAAATACAAACATTGTGTCAATAAGAAGTGACCACGGAGGTGAATTTGAAAATCATTTATTTGAAGAATATTGCGGTAACCATGGCATCGATCATAACTTCTCGGCTCCACGAACTCCTCAACAAAATGGGGTTGTGGAGCGTAAAAACAGAATTTTAGAAGAATTGGGAAGAACAATGATTAATGATAGTGGTTTACCAAAATACTTTTGGGCCGACGCCATTAGTACGGCATGTTATGTTTTGAATAGGGTACTCATCCGCCCCATTCTAAACAAAACTCCGTATGAACTTTTAAAAGGGCGAAAGCCTAATGTTTCTCACCTTCATGTTTTTGGATGCAAGTGCTTTGTATTAAACAATGGAAAGGAAAACTTGGGCAAGTTTGATTCAAAAGCCGATGAAGGCATTTTTCTAGGGTACTCGCAATCAAGTAAAGCATATAGGATTTATAATAAAAGATTACTAGCTGTTGAAGAGTCTGTGCACGTTACGTTTGATGAGTCCTATCCGAGAAATGTCGGAAAGGATAGTGTTGTTCATGGTGCAGGTACATCCACAGAAGACATACTCAAAGGTGGCGAAACGGGGATTGATCAACCCGATAGAGTCAAAATTGAGGAGGATAAGGATGCACACCATGAGGTAACTGAGGAAGCTCATCCGCCTACAAACGATGATCTCCCTCAAGCTTGGAAGTCGTGTAAAGATCATCCAATTGACAATATTCTCGGAGACATCACAAAGGGAGTCACCACTCGATCTAAGCTAAGTAACTTTTGTTATCACTTCGCTTTCGTTTCACAAATAGAGCCTAAAAACCCCAAAGAGGCCCTACTCGATGAGCACTGGTTTTTATCGATGCAAGAGGAACTAAATCAGTTTAAAAGAAACGAGGTATGGGACCTTGTCCCTCCTCCGCGAGGCCATCGAGTAATCGGCACCCGATGGGTGTTTAGGAACAAGTTGGACGAAAACGGGGTAATAACCCGTAATAAAGCGAGATTGGTCGCTCAAGGGTATAACCAAGAGGAAGGCATCGACTATGAGGAAACTTATGCGCCGGTTGCCCGACTCGAGGCTATACGCCTTTTACTCGCCTTTGCATGTGCAAAGGATTTTAAGTTATTTCAAATGGATGTTAAAAGTGCGTTCCTTAACGGTCACATAAATGAAGAAGTATATGTGTCTCAACCTCCCGGTTTTGAATCTCATGAATACCCTGAACATGTTTACAAGTTAAAAAGAGCTTTATATGGTCTCAAACAAGCTCCTAGAGCTTGGTATGAGCGACTAAGTAAGTTTTTACTTAATCAGGGGTACTCACGAGGAAAGGTTGACACTACACTCTTCATTAAACGTCAAGGAAAGCACTTGATTTTGGTGCAAATCTATGTTGACGATATTATATTTGGATCCACTAACATGAATCTCGTGAGAGAGTTTTCTGACCTCATGCAGGGCGAATTCGAGATGAGTATGATGGGGGAGCTCACATACTTCCTCGGCCTGCAAATTAAACAACTCCAAGAAGGGACATTCGTGAGCCAAACAAAATATTGTTTGGACTTGATCAAGAGATTTGACATGGCAAAATCCAAGGCCATAGACACCCCAATGCCTACATGCGTAAATTTGGATAAAGATGAAAATGGCAAGGACGTAGAGGTAAAACGATATAGAGGTATGATTGGTTCACTTCTCTATCTTACTGCGTCACGTCCTGATATTATGTTTAGTGTGTGCATGTGTGCACGATACCAATCATGTCCCAAAGAATCCCACCTAAAAGCTGTTAAACGAATTCTTCGATACCTGTCAGGTACCCCGAAGTATGGATTGTGGTATTCTAAGGGTAGTGATTGCTCGTTGGTAGGTTACTCCGATTCCGACTTTGCCGGGTGCAAATCGGATAGGAAAAGCACTAGTGGTACATGTCATTTGTTTTCAAACTCCTTGGTTAGTTGGCATAGCAAGAAACAAGTTTCAGTTGCTTTATCAACGGCCGAGGCGGAATACGTTGCCGCTGGTAGTTGTTGTGCTCAAATTCTGTGGATTAAGCAACAACTACTAGATTTCAATCTTAAACTTGAACGTATTCCTATCCTATGTGACAACACTAGCGCTATTAACCTTACCAAAAATCCCGTATTACACTCTCGCACTAAACATATAGAAATTCGACACCATTTTCTTAGGGACCATGTTGAGAAAGGTGATGTTGTATTTGAACACGTTGACACTAAAAACCAACTAGCGGACATTTTCACAAAGCCGCTAGCAACGGAACCTTTCTTTCATATCCGCCGAGAACTTGGCATCCTCGACATTTCGGAACGGGAATAATATTTGCTGATGTTATCTTATTTCATTCAAATAATCATGCTGTTGTACTTCTCACAATTTGATATTCGTGTAAGTATAAGTATGTTGTGTATCAAGCAAATCAGGCATCAAGGTGATATTGTTCTTTCTCTCTCTCTTTGTTTGATAATCCTGTTGATCTCAAATCATATCGCTTATACTACGCTAAATTTGTATGACATCTACTGCATATGTATATAGATATTTTTTTCTTATATGTCATGACATCATTTTTGCATAGCATGTACCTCTGAATATGGTAAAATACAAAAATCTGCTGTTTGTTGCATATTGAGTCGACCATAACAGGGCAGCGGTCGGCGCACCCTGTTAACTTTTGTATCTGGTGAATGGCAATACACCGGGTGGACCACCCTTGGCAAATTCTATCAGCCGTATCAACCAAGCACTGCAGACCCACCTTCTCCTCAACAACCGTCAAACAATTCGGAGATTTTAGAAATGATGCAGTCGATGCAGTTGGAACAGCGAAATTTTATGACCAATATGCAGGAACAACAGCAAAAATTCATGAGGGATCAAAATGAAAGAATGGCACAAATTCGTTCTGAACTGCATAACCAAAATGAACGGATCAGTGGAATGTCGACTCAGCTGGACGCTCGATTCGAGACTCTAACTCACTGTCATCAAGCTGAAGAGCGCGCCATTGTCGACAGTCTTGACTTTTTGAATAACATCACAGAAGAATTTACTGATCTAGCTCATCCCCAACGCCATCCTCATTACTATGACAGGCGTGGTCGTGGTCGCGGACGTGGACGGGGCTATTAGCATGCGCTCATATGTCATTTGTTGTTTCCTGTTTTGGCTTGCATTCATTTTGTTTGTTGTGTTTTGCTTTTCTGCCCAAACTCACTATGATTGTTGCTTACTTCTATGTTGCTATCATGACATTTTTTGTGGTTCTGTAATCTATTAACTGTTATCTCCATCGTATGTATAACTGTTGTTTACTTCTCATCTGTTGGTATCTCATTTATGCATGATTCAATGTGTTGTTATTGTGTCACGAGTTTACCTCTTTTTGATGTTGTCAAAGGGGGAGAACCGAGCAGTAGATAGACGATGATTACGACCGCTATAATTGTAAAAGAAAGGGGGAGCATACCTATACCTATCACGTGTTGCGTAACAGTAGGTTGCCATCATCAAAAAGGGGGAGAATGTGAAGGCAAAGTATCTACCAACACAAGCGTGCCTCTGGTTTTTGATGATGACAACTTGCTAAGAGATATCCTTCTTTCGTTTAAATCATTCACGCTACTTATGATTCAATTTTTACAATGACGTAATGCACAAAAAGCTGTAGAAATTTATGTTTTTGCAGATTTTTTGAACCATGAGCCGACCATACCGTCAGCACACAGTTTCATTCAGTTCACACGGGTCAGCGCATGGAACCATGCGTCGACCGCTGACTTGGCGCATGCAGGTTTAAGAATCAGACGGCTCAGCGCATGAAGATCATGCGTCGACCGCTGACTCGGCGCATGACAGTTTGAGTGTCACACGGCTCAGCGCACGCCGACCCTATGGTCGACCGTTCGCGCGCAGAAACAGAAATTCTGCTATGTTTCTTTGATCTGTCAACTGTCTGTTTTGTATATTACTATAAATAGCTGTCTTTTCAATTTTAACAACTAACATTTTTGAAAGCATTGTGAGAAAGTGTTCAGGTCAAGAAACGTGAAAGAGGTGCATCAGTGTTCTTCATCTTCATCGTTCAATCAACTCACAAATCCTCAAATTACAGATAATCAATTTTTTGCTGCGGTTTGTGGTTTGCTCGACGGTGATAAGGTTCGAACGCGTGATTGAAGATCCGGTTCGAGTGGAAGCTGGTGCAGGTGTTTCTTGGGAGAAAACCTTTGAGGTTTTACCTATCAAGACTACAGGTTTTGAAGGCTTTTGTTACGGAATCGTCGGTTCAACAATCAAGCGAGTGCGAAGGTGATTGATTAGCGGAAGGTTGATCAATCTAGTAGCTAGGGCGTTGAAAGGTTGAAGACGTTCCGGGTTCAATTTGGGTGTGTCTAAGATCAGCCGTGCCGAAGGTTTGATCAACGGAAGAGTTGTCAATAAGGTGGCTGCAATCGGAGGTCATTCACATCAAATTGGAGGACTTGATTCATCTTGAATCAAGGGGCAAGAAGTGGTAGAAATTATCAGCAACATTAAGATTGTTTGTATCAATTGTCTATCGATTCTTGTGTATAACTGTTCTACCCAACAGGTGATATCTATTCAATACATATCTCAATTCTCATTGTAGAATTGAGGGCAGACGTACCCCAACGCGAGGACGACTGGGGGAACTGCCTCATCAAATCTTGTGTTCCTTTATTTTCTGCATTTTCAATTACAGCTTAAAAATTAAGTGATTCTAGAATAAGTGATTTTGTCAAATTGTAGTATTGATTGAGTGAGTTGGTGAAACACTGTTTTTTAACTACTAAGTACAATAGAAATACTGTACTAAGGCTTTTTCAATCACTCATTCAACACAAATATCATTTAAGGTATTTGTGCACACCAACTGTTCGACAAAAGTGCTGAACTAAAATTGCCTTAATTTTGCTGCTAGTTTTGGTGTAATTTTTGATCATTGGAATAAGGAAATAGTACGAGTGAATCACATCTGAGTTTTGCATAAAAGTGTGTAGTGATTTACTATCCGTTATCGTCTTAAATTCATCTGCTTGACGCATATCCGGCTCTCCAATAGTTGTTCGTTTTAGACTATATTTTCCAAGGCCGCTTCCGCATTTGAAAACAATTTTGAAAACCAATTTTATTGGTAGCGCCACTCAAATTTTTAAAAGGGATCTATTCAACCCCCCCTTCTAGATCCGTGCCTTAGTCTAACAGGAATTGCTTATAGCTCAAAGTTGCAAAAATGACCTAAAATAAGGGTATAAGTTAAATGAACCAAAGTTGAAAATTGATATTTTTGATCTACATGTCCAAACCAAGGCATGTAATATATCATTTTGATTCTAAAAAACATTTTAAGAACATTGGTTTAGCCACATCTTTGAATTGAAGTTTAATTTGTGGACTTGCTTTGAAAAGTAGTTACTTACATCATAAGTAACATTTGCAAAACCTAAATTCAAGGCATAATCAAGGTACCTTGCAAGCCAAACACTTCCAAAATGTCATTAGGGGAGAAATTGGAAGGAATTGAGAGTGATTACAAGCTGCTAACAGAGCTATGCATACCATGGCATATCATGAGAATTCAAGTGACATGAGAAATTGAATTTCCCATTGGAAGGATCTAGAGGTTTCTAGATCATCCATACACACTCTATATATTGAATAGAAGTGGTTCAGATCTTTTTTTGGTGAGAATTGAGAGGAAAAAGAGAGAGTGAGTTTTGAAACTTCCATTTTGCAACTGAATTCGGTTACTCCAATTGAGTGCATTTCAATCCATTCTCTTGATCCCAATAGCTCCCATTTGCATTATTGAATTATCCCAGAGTGAAATCATAGCAAAAGCATTGAGGATTTGAGTGTTAGCATTTGGATTTTTCAACCTGCAACTCACTATCGGGTTCCAAGTTCCAGGAGGTTTCAACCAGTTCTTTTGCATACAGAAGCAAGGGAGTGATTCATTGATCGTGTCTGGAAGGTTTGAGAGCTTGATTTGAAGATTTTGTACATTTGTTCATCAAGAATTGACAGGTATGTAAACTTCTTCCTCCAGCATAAATTAAGTAGAATTAGCACGGTTTGTTAGGTTAGAATGATTGTAGGTTAGTATGTGAAGCTTTCTGGTAGCATTTGGTTAGGTTTAGAGACATTAGGTTGGATGCCACAATTTTTGTTCTTGATCGTATCTTGGTGGTTTTTGAGAGTTAACCCTAGCTAGATGGTGGAATCAACTCAGGATAACATGGTGATGATGTTAGGCAGTTTAATTTGGAGAATGATGATTGAATCTTGAGCAGTTTCTGAGTTTTTGATCGTGTTTTGAGAATGGTGATGATTCAATGAGAATGATTGGCATGGTTGAAATCAGTGTGAAAAATGGAGTGGATTAGGGTTTCCAACTTTGATTTTTGGTGGAGATTTGATGGGAATCGAATTTGGAGAAGATGAAGTTATTGGCTGTTCATCCATGGAGGTTCTTCCCTCCAAATTTTCAAATTGGGGAAGATGACTTGATAGCCATAGGATCTGAGGTTGGACTTTGACCAAAGCATCATCCAAGGGCCACGAATCCGTTTCATTTTGTGAAGGGAAGTTCTGATCATGAAACGCACCGTATTACTTAAGTAGTGGTTTTGGGCTTAGTAAAATAACTGATACTCACACCCCCCTTGATGGCCCAATTGTAAAATGAACTGGATTAAATTGCTATCTGCACCGCGCACATGTTTATTTTCTTTTGATTTTCTTTTATTTTTTTCATTTTATACATGGTTCTTGATAAAATCATAAAAAAATTGGAAAATAGCTCAATTGATCCCATTCTTTTTGAATTGGATTCATGATAGGATCTAGTATTTTTTAGATAAAAAATATTATTATTTCATGCATTTTCTGATTTTATGGGAATTTTTACATTTTTATTGACATTAAAATAATCATGTTTGATGCTTGATTTTGTGGAATTTGGTTTGGCCATTTGATAGTGATGCTTGCCCTGATTTTTTGTGTGGAGATAGCATAGAGATGTATGATCCCTATAGATTTTTCTCACATTTTTGTGATGAATGTAGGTGGTAGTTCTAGGTTGGAACTTTAGAAGCTCCATTTTTAGGGTTTATGGTTGATACCTTTGGATTTAGGATTTAATATTAGGGCTTAAGAGATGATTTAGTCCCTGGTTTTTGTATGAGGCATTCTTAATTGACTTAAGATCCCTTAGGAATTTTTGTAGGAATTTACAATGTGGTTTACTATTTTAGTTTGATTTTAGGTTAGGTGTTAACTTTAGATGATTTTAATGCACTAATCCAACTAGATTAACTTCCTGGGTTCCCTTAGATTAGGGTTTTGCTTTGTTTGTCTTTGGTTGAGATTGAAGACAAGTTGAAGACAAGGTGAAGTTGCTTGAAGTTGCTTGGAGCTTGGAGTTGCTTGTGCCTGAAGGTGCCTGATGAAGATTTAGGAGATAGGAGACATAGGGAGGGCCCTAGAATTAGAATGACTTCTTTCACAAACATGGAAAGCATCTTGTGCTTCCATTCCTCCCAATGACTAAAAGTCCTTCCAAGATATTCACATCCCTCCTTTGGAGGGATAAGTGGCTTTATCTGGGAAGTAGAACTTTGAGGGAACCAGTCTCTCATAATGATGAACCCTTATAGGCTTCCTTTGGTTGTCAATAAGCTGTTTATCATTTCCACTTATTCTGTTAAATCAATTTTCTTCTGGTTTGAGTATATTGAAAGATGTTGGACTTGAGTTTGAAGATGAGGACTTCATTGAAGAGTGTGGAAGAGGATGATTCCTTGAGCATTACCATTGGAGTTGAAGCTTGAAGATCAGGAAGAGCAAGTTGACACTTGTGAAGAGGATCAAAGTGAGATTGAGTGAGGAGCTGAGGCTTGAGGAATAAAGGATAAGTTGATACTTATATAGATGCATTGAGAGCCTGAAGGAGTCAAGTTGATACTTGCTATTGGGATTGAAGCCTGAAGGTGGAGTCTACTTTGGAGCTGAAGCTTGAAGAAGAAAGATAAGTTGATACTTATGTTGGATGTATTAGATACTTGCTATTAAAGACTTGAAGAGCAGCTACAGACTGAGGACTGAGCTGTTGTCAAAAGACTGCTTTGCTGTGAAGCTGTGGAAGCTGTTGATCTACTTTCTTGACTGTCTGTTTTCTTTCTGTGCAACTGTATTGATGTGACTTTTTTGATTTGCTTGGTGCATTAGAATAAGTTCATCTAGACTAATGTAAGCTTGGAGCATGATTGCACTAGAGGTTGAGTTGCTCCCTCTGCTTGTATTTTTACTGTATGGCTTTGCTTGCGGGTATTCGGTAGAGCCCAGCTCCCTTGCCTATGTGGTTTGTGTTTGCTTGATAGCATTTTACTTCTTCTGTATGATTGCAGATATTATATTTTGCTTGGTAGCATGTTATTCTTCTGTATGATTACGGTTGTTCTATTTTGCCTGATGGCATTTTATGTTATTTCTTCTGTATGATTGCAGTTATTCATACGTGGCTTGAGGTCAAGACGAGCTTGTGGAGGCTGATGCCCCACACACATTTCCTCCCTCACTTGCATTGCATGCATTTTACAGTTGTTTACTGTATATCTATTTACTGTTTAAGCTGATGCTTTATCTGTTTCTGTTTATCATTGACATGATCCCCTAGGAATCTCACTTCCTTTGATAAGGAAGTGACGATTAGAACTTTAGGTTGAAACCTATGCATGATAACTTCTAGGAGTTCCCTGTTTCAAACTTCAACCATAGGATGAATCCTTGGCATGACAACATTAGGACTTGATAGTCTCCCCTTAGTTGAGCCTGTTCTCTCTTCTCATCTCGAAACAAATCAAAATACAGTAATAAAGGTTAACTGACGTCGTACGTTACGAGCCTTAAGCTATCTGAGAAAGGGTTGTCGGAGAGTTTCTTTTCGATAGCTTGGATGTTTAGTATGGCACCCTTTGGGTGACACGCGATGCATTCACTCTCAGGTCATAGTCTCTAGTGCGATATTAGTTGCAAACAACCATAAAAAACAGTTCTTCCGTAAAAGACAGAAAACAAACTTCAAACCTTTTTGCCCCGTGGGCCCATAATTCAAAGGAAGCTTTTCTGAAGAAAAGAGTGTCGTTAACTCCCAGTTCTACCGCAAACGGTAACGCCTAAGTCTCCAAGGGTCGAGCTGTGTACATCCAACTGCTGGAACTGTTTGTTAACCCTACTCGGAAAACAGATGAATCTGAGACCCCGTAATCCGTATTATCCCGAACTACGTAAGCTCTGATCTCTCATATCTGTTGAGAGTACGTAGGCACAATACTGACGTATTGGCGAGCAACCTTCCCCCATAACCCGTAGTTAGCCGAACTACGTTGACTCTGATTTCTCATTCTCTGATGAGAATACGTAAGCCCAAAGTGCGACGCTTTGCCGAGTCATTTTCTTTTCTTTTCAGACCAACTTTGATAGGTAGATAGATAAAACCAACCCGTCGTTTGAACACAACAAGCATGGATCCCATCGAGTACGATGGACGTGAGGGGTGCTAATACCTTCCCCTTGCGCAACCGACTCCCGAACCCAGACAACGGTGGCGATGACCTTGTCTTATACCTTTTCGTCAGGTTTTTTCCGATCGTTTCCTTTCCCGTTCTGAGGGATAAATAACGAAAGGTGGCGACTCTTCTGTTTTGCCGGCACCTTATTTTCGCGGTAGCGACACATGCATCAGAAGATATGTCAAAAAAATACATAATCAAAACAACAGATACAAAAACATCAGAATGAAAAAAAATCTAAGAGTGTTTGGACAAAAGCATCTTCAATAGATCTGTAATCTCAGAGGAGGACTGCTCTTGCTTGGATATCCACTTAGCCATTGTTTCATTTTTCTGATCCTGCTTTGACATCCACTCTTTCATGTCCTCAGACTTCTTATCCTGTTTTGCCATCCAAGACTTGATCTCAGATTGACCAGCTTCCAGAGCAGCTATCTTATCTTCAAAATCTGGATGCTCTTTCTTTATCTCAGATGAAGAAGTAAGATCAGGTTCTGGAGCTTGAACAGAGTCAATTTCCATGTGATCTGTAGGTTCTGGAGCATTGGAGCTAGAAGGAAGGTCTACCAGAGTCATGGCCAAAGGATTTACTTCAGATGCAAGTTCAGTAGATTCTTCAGAAGGTGGAGGAGCATCTGTAAGGAGCAATGGTTCAGATTTCTTGACAGTCCAGAACAGAGTTCTTACAGCCTCAGCAAATCTGAGCGTCGCATCATCAGAACATATGATCTTCAGATTGGAGGCCACAGAGTTGAATCTATTGATGAATCTATTCCAGATGATATCAGATTCTTGGGCATCCATTGTTGCTAAGCATTTCTTCTGCACAGTGCCTAAATACAACTGTATTTCTTGCAAAAAAAGTTTGAAATAAATGATTAACATTAAGTTTGGGCTTAGGATGAACAAAGTTTCCAGAGTTATTGGTTTTGGTTGGGGAGTTGGTGGAAAAATAGACTTTTGAATAGAGATCAGAGGAGGAGGATAATATGGAAAGAAAGGAATTTCAGGTTTGTTAGGTTTGGATCTGTTTAAAGCATTTAACAGATTTGGTTTTACTTTGGTGTGATGGGAAACCACATCAAAGGGTTTATTTGAGAAGGGTTAGAAGGCAAATTTTGGAGGTTTATTAGAGGCAACAAGTGTATCAGATGATACAGGTTTAGCTGAAGTGACAGCTTTGGCAGATTTATCAGAATATGCTATTGTTGCTAATGATCCTGCATCTGTCATGGATTGAATATATGTGACAAGCACAGATGGAAGGGTTATTGAGAGTTTGGGTTTCAAAGGGGTGATAGGATCAGATGATTCAACTCTGTCATAAAAATCTTTGAGTTTGAAACCATAGGCTAGATTATGAAATAGTGATGAAACTTGTGCACAGGAAATAGATGAGCTTGGGTTAGAATTGGGAATCAGTATTTCAGATGATGGTGCAGGTGTGAGAATAGGATCTGGAATAGAAGCTTTAGAAGGTATAATGGGTTCTGGTTGGTTAACCTCAGAGTATTTATGAGAAGGAGAGATTAGAAAATCTGGGTGAATCTCAGATTCTGAGGAGTTTGATGAGGTGGTTGGTGTGCAGGAGGTAGAAGACACTTGAAACACAGTTTTTAATGGTGTGACATCAAGAACTTCTGTCTCAGGAATGTTGGGTTCAGAAGGATTTGTTGATTCTGAAGGAATTTCAGAGGGTTTTTATGAGGGTGGATCAGATGAAATTTTTATTGGTTCAGATGAAATTGGAACAAAAGTTATTTTTGTAGGTTCAGAAATAACAGGTACAGATACAGTGGGTTCAGATGATTTTGATGGAGGATTATCTGATGGTGGTTGATTTTCAGAGGCTTTTTCTGGTAGAGGTTCTTGTGGTTTTTCTTGTTGTTTTTCTTGTGGGTGCTTTTGTTGTTCAAATGGCTTTTGTTTAAGTGGTTCAGAGGGTTTTTGTTGAGCAGATGGTTTTGGTATTTGTTGTTGTTCTGTGGGTTGTTTTTCTGATGGTTGTTTCTGTGGAACAGATTGTTTGATAGAAATTTTTGGTTGACTTGATTTTTGTACAGAGACTTTTGGATTTTGAATTGTTTGTGTTGTGATTGGTGTTGGAACAGATGATTGTTTTTGTGGTGATGTGGAAATTGGAGCAGTAACAGAAGTATTTTGTGTAGAGGGTGGTTTTGGAATAGACTTAATATTAGAATCATTTAAAACAACAGAATTTGCAGAAGATACAGAAGATTTAGTACCTTTGATTTTGAATCTCTTAGCTGGTACAGAAGAAGTATCTTCAGATTCTTTCCTCTTTAAGAGCTTATGTGGCTTCTCAGCAATCTTGATCTTCTTCTGAGCAGGTGCAGCTTCTGCTTCTGGCTGTGTCCTCTTTCTTTGAAGTTGTTCTTCTTCTTCTTCTACATCAGGTAGTGGTTGTCTTGCTAGCTGTATTATGTTTGCAGGAACAGGCTTTCCTTCTTTCTTACACTTATCAATGTACATCACAACAATGTGCCTTGGTTCTTCAGCAAAGAACAGTGGATAATCATCTATAGGAATCCTCTTCTTACTCAGTTCAGAAACATTCAGCTTCTTGGGAGCTGTTGTGAGTTCATCCATTATTTTAAGTCTCTGAAGACTTTTGGCATTCAGAGGCTTTCCCATTATGAATTCCAATTCCTCTGTAACTCCAACAGCGTACAGAGCATTGACCAATCCATTCTCAGTTAGAAGATCTGAGATTAACCTTCCAAAAGGAATCCAGGTTCTGATCTTCTGTCCTTTTTCCTTCACATACTCTCTAGAGGCATTTATATGATTCCAAAGATGCATGAAGAGAATATATGGAAGATCTACCTTTGTGCTCTGACTGAGGCAATACATGAAATAGAGCTGTTCATTATTGACATAGTCTGGAGAGTTTGTTGATTTCCTATGGTGAATGCATCCCATGAAGATCTTGGCCCAGATCTTGTAGTCAGGCTTCAGATCCTTGAACTTGTTAGAGGCTTGACCATTACTCATCACTTCTTCATACACTTCATCCATATCCACACGCCCAGCTGGCAAGTGTGAAACACCATCTGTTTCTTCATATCCAATAAGCTTTCTGATCAAATCTTCTGTTATAATGATTTCTTTGCCCAGAACAGAAGAAAGAATAAACTTAGGGTAAACTGAAGCATGGATCCAGAACTCTTTCACAAGGAGGGGGTAAACTGGTCCAAAGAGTCTATCAAAGTACTTTACCCATCCTTGAGCACCAATGATGGAACGAAACTCAAAACCATTTTCTGCAAGTGAATCAAATTCTACCATTGATTCACATAGAACTTCCAGCTTTTCAACAGGGGTTAACAGAGTTCTTTTTGGAGGAGAATAAGGAGCAACACCCATGTTAGCAGTTGTAACTGCAGCCATTGAAGATTGAAATTGTGCAATAGTTGATGATGAAGTTGCCATTGAAGATTGCTTTGTCACACGCTTAGAGTTTTTATGCAAAGAGAAGAGAAGATGAAAATGCATATAATTTCTGAGATGTGAAAAGTGTGAAAGTGAAGAGAAGTCAAGTATTTATACTAAGACAATTAGGCATACCATCAGTCAGATTTTGCACGTTTGAACAAACATTAAATGCAAAGAATAATAATCATTTCAAACATTTATTGCTTCTGACAAATTGGGGGGAAAATCAAGATTTTCACTATTCAAACTTCACCTCAAACATCTCTTCAGTAGTGTACACGCCACCTTTGCAGAATTGGAGTGACACGTGTTTGCTTGCATGTGTTCTGAATTCTTTTGAGAAATGAAACGTTAACCAACGTTCAGATCCTCTAAGGGTTATTAGTTCAGAGTTTCACAAAACTAAATTAATAAAATAAGTAAGCAATCAGAAGAAATACTTCAGAGCATTAGGCATTTTTGCATCTGGAAAAATTTGCTTCTGACAAATATCATTCTGGACAAAAATCCATACCAATATTTTTCAGAATAAAATTGAATCTATCTTCAACAAGGGGTTTTGTAAAAATATCTGCCCATTGATGATCTGTATCAACAAAGGCTAAATTTATGATTCCCTTCTAAACATAGTCTCTGATGAAATGATGCTTAATTTCTATATGTTTTGCCTTAGAGTGTAAAATAGGGTTTTTAGACAAACATATAGCAGAAGTATTATCACAAAAGATAGAAATGTTACTTTCAAATATTTGATAATCTTCTAGCTGACTTTTCATCCAGAGCATCTGCGTGCTACATCCAGCAGCAGCAATATATTCTGCCTCTGTGGTTGAGAGTGCAATTGTGGGTTGCTTCTTGCTGTACCAAGAGATGAGATTTCTTCCCAAAAATTGACAACTTCCAGAAGTACTTTTTCTTTCCACTTTGTCTCCAGCGTAGTCAGCATCACAGAATCCAACTAATTTGAACTTATCAGATTTTCTGTAACACAAACCCACATTAGAAGTACCTTTCAGATACCTTAGAATCCTCTTGACAGCTGTCAAGTGTGATTCTCTAGGATCTGATTGGAATCTAGCACATAAGCATACACTGAACAATATGTCAGGTCTAGAAGCAGTTAGATAAAGAAGAGAACCAATCATACCTCTGTAGAGCTTCTGGTCTACTTTCTTACTTACCTCTTCCTTGCCAAGTGAGCTAGTTGGATGCATTGGAGTCTTTGCCAGCTTACTATCAGTCATGTTAAATTTCTTCAGAAGTTCTTTAACATATTTGGTCTGATGTATGTAAGTGCACTCTGAAGTTTGATTGACTTGGATTCCTAGAAAGAATCCGAGTTCTCCCATCATGCTCATTTCAAATTCTGCCTGCATACATTTAGCAAACTCCTTTCCCATCATAGTATTGGTAGATCCAAATATTATATCATCCACATAAATTTGACATATTAGAAGATCTCTCTTAATTGATTTACAAAAGAGTGTTGTGTCCACTTTGCCTCTGATGAAATTTTTCTCCAAAAGAAAATTGCTCAATCTCTCATACCAAGCTCTGGGAGCTTGTTTTAAACCAATAGAGATTTCTTTAGTTTGAAAACATGATCTGGAAATTTTTCATTTTCAAAACCAGGAGGTTGGTTGACATAAACTTCTTCTTCTATAATACCATTAAGAAAGGCACTTTTAACATCCATCTGATACAGAGTGATGTTATTTTGTGCAGCAAATGAAATAAGAAGGTGTATAGATTCTAACCTTGCCACTGGAGCATAAGTCTCAGTGTAATCAATACCTTCTTGTTGATTGTACCCTTGAGCAACAAGCCTTGCCTTATTTCTTTCAACTTCTCCTTTCTCATTTAGCTTATTTTTGAAGACCCATTTAGTTCCAATTATATTGAATCCTTGTGGTCTTTGAACTAGAACCCATACATCATTTCTGGTGAATTGATTTAGCTCTTCTTGCATGGCAATAATCCAATCATTGTCTTGCAGAGCTTCATCTACAGAAGATGGTTCAATTTCTGACACTAGTCCAAATAATGATGCTTCAGATGATCTTAGAAAGGATCTTGTTCTGATAGGATCATCCTTCTTTCCAATAATGACATTCTCTGGATGAGAAGCTTTAATTCTGGATGATGATCCTCTAACAGTTGATTCTTCAGAAATTTTTAGATTGTTCATCTGAAAAGTTAAAGGAATAGTATCTGGCGTTGCTTCTGGTTCCTTTACTTGAGCTTTGTCTTCTTCTGGGATTTCAGAGTCAGTGAAGACTACTTCTCTATCTGCAGTATTTTCAACCTGCTTTGGCTTTTCAGAGCCAAGCTTATCATCAAATCTATTATGAATAGATTCTTCCACAATCTGTGTCTCAGTGTTGTATACTCTACAGCCTTTAGAGCGTTCAGAATATCCAAGCATGAAACACTTCTGTGCTTTGGAATCAAACTTGTTCAGATTTTCCTTAGTATTTAACATATAGCAAATACATCCAAAAGGACGAAAATATGAAATGTTAGGCTTTTTGTTCTTCCACAGTTCATATGGAGTCTTCTCCAGAAGAGGTCTTACAGACACTCTGTTCTGAATGTAACAAACTGTGTTGATTGCTTCTGCCCAAAAGTGTTTTGCCAGATTTGTCTCATTGATCATGGTTCTGGCCATTTCTTGCAGAGTTCTATTTTTCCTCTCTACAACCCCATTTTGTTGTGGAGTTCTAGGACAGGAAAAATCATGAGCAATGCCATTTTCATTAAAATATTTTTCAAAATATTTATTTTCAAATTCACCACCATGATCACTTCTGACTTTTATAATTTTGAAATTTTTTTCATTCTAGACTTGCTTGCAGAAGTCAAAGAACACAGAATGTGACTCTTCCTTGTGTTTTAAGAACTTTACCCATGTCCATCTACTATAGTCATCAACAATGACTAATCCATACTTCTTGCCTCTGATGGATGCAGTTTTCACTGGTCCAAACAGATCAATATGAAGTAATTCTAGTGGTCTGGAAGTAGAAACAACATTTTTTGATTTAAAATATGATTTTGAAAACTTCCCTTTTTGGCATGCTTCACAAAGAGCATCTGAAGTGAACTTCAGATTAGGGAGTCCTCTGACAAGATTAAGTTTATTAATCTGAGATATACGTCTCATATTAATATGGCCCAATCTTCTGTGCTAGACCCATTGCTCTTCATTAACAGACAAGAGGCATTTAACATTTTGAACTTTAAGTTCTGAGAGATTTATTTTATAAATTTTGTTTTTCCTCTTACCACTAAATAGGATAGAGTCATCCTTTTGACTAATAGCTTTACAACATTTTTGATTAAAGGTAATATCATAACCATTGTCACTTAATTGACTTATGGACAATAAGTTATGCTTTAACCCTTCAACAAGTAAAACATTAGTAATAGAGGGAAGTTTACCATTTCCAATTGTGCCAGATCCAATGATCTTGCCCTTTGGTTCCCTCCAAACTTTACATCACCTCCAGATCTAAGTTCCAGGCTTTGGAACATAGACTTTTCTCCTGTCATGTGTCGTGAGCATCCAGAGTCCAGGTACCATGATTGGTGTCCTGACCTTGCTGCTAAGAACATCTGCAACAGGGATTATTTTACTTTTAGGTACCCAGATCTTCTTGGGTACTTTAGGGTTAGTGGTTCTGAAGGTTTGTCTAAACTTTTGTTTTTCAACATAATGTTTATTCTGACTTGCCTTGGATTTAAACACATAAGTATTCTTCTCAGAGCTTGTGTGTTTAATGTCATTTAAGTGACCAAACTTAAATTGAGAGTACAGAGGTGTCTTCTTGATGAAGAGTTTGTCAACAGATTTTGGATTACTTCCAGAGGAAGATTCATATCCAATACCTCTTTTGTTGTTCCCACTAACACCATAGATTATAGAAGCCATCTTGCTTCTGTCTATGCTCTTAGTAAGGAATCTCTGAAAGCTAGAGTCATATTTTTCTAAAATGTTTTCACATGACTTAGCTTCAGATTCAGATTCTTGTTGAGTTATTTCAAAGTCATTTTTGATTTTCAGATTAATTTCTTTTTGCTCAACAAGTTCTGTCTTCAGAAGATCAATCTCATATTCAAGACTGCTTTTCAGCTTCTTGTATTTGAGTTTGATATTGTTATAGCTTTTCAGAACTTCTGATAAGACTTTGACAAGTTCTTCTTTAGTAAGTTTAGCCATTACCTCTTCAGCGTTATCATTAGATTCAGAATCAGATTCAGATCCTGAAGTTCCTTCTTCCTGATCTTCTGTGCTGGCCATCAGTGCAACATTAGCACATTCTTCTTCTGATTTAGAAGATGATTCAGATTCATCTGAGTCATCCCATGTTGCCATCAGAACCTTCTTCTTTTTGTTAAACTTCTTCTTGGGTTTTTCTTCTTGAAGTTTGGGGCAGTCATTCTTGTAATGCCCAGGTTCTTTGCACTCATAGCATACAACTTCTTTCTTGCCAGATCTTCTGTGCCCAGAAGATTCCTTTCTATGATTAGATTTTCTGAAGTTGTTGAACTTCTTTCCCTTGTGCTTCCAGAGTCTGTTGATCCTTCTGGACAACATGGATAATTCATCTTCTTCAGAAGAAGAAGATCCTTCAGCGCTTTCTTCAATAACCTGCAAAGCTTTAGCAGATTTATTAGATTTTAAAGCAATAGATTTACCTTTCTCTTTCTTCTGAGGTTCATCTTCCTCAAGCTCAATTTCATGGCTCCTTAGTGAACTGATCAATTCTTCCAAGGAGATCTTGTTCAGATCTTTAGCCATCTTTAGCGCTGTCACCATAGGTCTCCATCTGGTGGGTAAACTTCTGATGATCTTTTTCACATGATCAGCAGTAGAGTATCCTTTGTCCAGAACCTTTAGTCCAGCTGTAAGTACTTGGAATCTGGAGAACATAGCTTCAACAGATTCAGAGTCTTCCATCTTGAAGGCCTCATACTTCTGGATCAGAGCCAAAGCCTTTGTTTCCTTGACTTGAGAGTTTCCCTCATGAGTCATCTTTAAGGATTCAAACATATCAAATGCAGTTTCCCTGTTTGTAATTTTTTCATACTCAGTATGAGATATTGCATTCAATAATATTGTTCTGGCCTTGTGATGATTTCTAAAATCTTTCTTCTGAGCATCTGTCATAGATTTTCTGTCTATCTTCTTGCCATTCCCATCTGTGGGATGAACATATCCATCTATGACCAGATCCCATAAATCAGCATCATATCCAAGGAAAAAACTTTCAATTCTGTCTTTCCAATAATCAAATTTCTCCCCAACAAACATAGGGGGTTTGGTGTTGATTCTGTCCCTTTCTTCATATTTGTTGTTGATGTTAGATGTTGTATTATCAGCCATAGTAACAACCAAATATATATCAAAGTATTTCTCTCTGGATCTTTACTGTCACTGTTAAGTGGTAGCACACACAGAACCGGAGCTCTGATGCCAACTGAAGGTGAGATAATACTTAGAAGGGGGGTTGAATAAGTATGAAAGATTAAATCTTAGAATTAAAAACGCAAGTATTTTTATCCTGGTTCGTTGAACTCAACTACTCCAGTCCACCCTTCCTAGAGTGATTTGCCTTTCTCAATCAAGGACTTAATCCACTATTTAATCAAACAGATTACAATAGTAACACCTAAGAACAACTGTTCTTAGTCTTCTCAAGAGCTACTGATCCCAATTGGATCCTCTTAAGGAAATCCTTTACAATCAATGTAAAACTATTACAAGAGTAAGAATACTTCTAAAAAACTTTTATCACAACTGTGATATTTCTCTTAAGTTTAAGTACAATGAAATAAATTCTTAGAATGAATATGAAAGTATGAGAGCTTGAATATTTTGTTTCTTTTCAATAAAACATCTAACTGAAGAATTTGGTGGAGTCTTGCTTTTATAGGCAACTGATCCAAGGTGAGTTGTACGTTGAGAAGAGTGTCTAAAAGGTCTGAGCCTTTTTGTCTTCACATCAAGTGACCTTTCCTAGAAGAAGAAAGCACAGAAAAATCTTTTTTGTCTGTGTTCTTGTGTCTAGCATAAATAAGGAAAGAGACGTTTGATTTACTCCAACGGATATAATCTTTGAATATTTCTTCTTCAGTTTTCAGCAAGTTCATCAAAGTCTAATTGGGTCAGAGTCTTCTTATGATGATCAGAGCTTGTTGGATCAAAGTCTTCTACAGTAGGTGTGCTTTCAGCGTGTTTAAGTTCATAGCATATTTGAGACAGAACTTCAGTACTGGCAGCTTTAGTACTTTCAGAATCTTCTGTAGAAACTATGCTTTGAAAAAAAAAACTCTTCATACAATATTCTTCTTTACTTCAGATGCTTCTGACTAGCTTCAGATTCTTCTGAGCTTCTGCTTCAGAATTTTCTGGAGGCTACACTCAGAATCTTCTGTTGGCAGCAATCAGAATCTTCTAATGAGTGCATCTGGCGCTTCAGAGTCTAGCTAGTTTCTTGTGTTCAATTTTGATTTTCTTCTGGAATGTTAATTTCTTTACTATCTGCAGTAGAAACTCTTAAGCAAATTTTAGAGTATATAATTCTTAATTACAAAATTTCATAATAGTTATCATCAAAACATAGAGATATTATTAGGAACCAATCTGTGTTCTAACACATCTGATCTCACCATCAGAAAACCAAACATCTGACCTCGCCATCAGAACAATAGACATCTAACTTCACCGTCAGAAAACAAACAATCTGATCTTGCCATCAGAAAATGAAGATTTGATCTCGCCATCAGAAAACAAACAATCCGATCTCGTCATCAGAAAACGAACATCTGATCTCGCCATCAGAAAACAAACAATCTGATCTCGCCATCAGAAAATGAACATCTGATCTCGCCATCAGAAAAACAGACATCTGACTTCGCCATCAGAAAACCGAAACATTTGGAGGAAAGAGCTTCACAAACCGCAGTCTGCATGGACAGGGATGACAATCACCTGCAGAATATACCTGAAAGCAAAGATGGTAACAACCTGGTTTATGTTTCAGAATGCATATGTTTGAAAATGGCGTAATGCTCCATACGAAATGGAAATGCTACGTATTTGGGTAGATGCTATGTACGCATGCAGATGCAACGGAACCGCTCTAGCAAAATAAATGCTAAAGAAAGGGAACCCACTCTGCTGGGGTAAAGGACTAGAGATGTCTAGTGCAAACAGACTCGTACTGGGGATGCAAACCCTGGATTCACTCCACTGCTGGGGAATAAACTCTGGCTGGAGATAAACTTTCATATGTACTCAACATCTCGACCTATTGGGGGATCGACTCGACTGGAGACCTCAGTCTGTCATCTTGATTTGTATAGGGAGTAAGCATGCACGTGTACTCCGTGGGGATTAAAAATGTGCGTCGACCAACTGCTAGGGATAATCGTACACTTACGCGCGCACCACCATGCTGGGGCGAAGAAACCACTTTTAATTGCTGGGGAACAAACTCTGGCTAGGGAGAACAACTCCATTCGTACCTTTTTAGAGAGATTCCCCAAGGGTAACAAACCTGCAAGGGCAAACAAGATATTGCACAACAAAGGTTATCTTGGTCATCATCCGTGACGTTGTTCAGTTAAATCAAAGTTTTAACAGTTATTGGCCGAGGCCTGCAAGTTTATGTATGTGCAAATTCATCAAAATTGTCAGGCGTTTTTCACAAACAAATGCAAAAGCTGAAACAGAGTACACAAAGATTTTCTGAATAATATGTTTTTATTGATAAACGGCCTGAAAATAGGTAAATTTACAAAGGATACAACTCCTGAAATGAGAAAGTTGCGCAAAGACAAAATAAGAAATGCAAAAAGATTTACAAAATGTCGGCAATATGGTGCAGACAACCACCATGGGACGACTCATCTATGACTCGTATGACTTCGATGCTTTTCTGATGCTCTGTCTTCGGAAGAGATTGACTTGACTAGGACTCTCGGGTCCTCCCATAATCCACTATGTTCATGATGTCGTGCGCAGATCGCAGTTGTTTGCTCTTCAAATCCCTAACTTTTGCCTGAACCGCCCTTGCGGGTTTTCGATTCACCGGGATACCCATTTTTGCCAAAGTCGCCTTTTCAGGTTTTCAACTTCGCGGGTTTACCTCTTTTTTTCTTTTTATCCCTAATTTTTGCCCGAACCTATCCTTTTATGGTTCGTCGGGATGCCCCATTTTTGCCTGGACTTTCTTTTTCTTTCCAGCGGGTCTCTTCAAGCAAAGTATTTTTTTTAACTGCATCCGCATTCACAGGGGACGTGAAATGTTCACCGTCCATAGTTAAAAGTAATAAAGCCCCTCCAGAGAAGACTTTTCTTACAACGTACGGACCTTCGTAATTGGGAGTCCATTTGCCCCTGTGATCGATTTGTGGCGGGAGAATCCTCTTCAACACTAAATCACTTGCCTGAAAGCTTCGAGGACGTATCTTCTTATCGAAGGCTTTCTTCATTCTGCTTTGGTATAGACGACCGTATGCGATGGACGCCAACCTTTTCTCATCCATCAAACTGAGTTGATTCAACCTATTCTTCACCCATTCTGCTTCATCTAGTTTGACATCAGCCAGAACTCTCAAGGAAGGTATCTCGACTTCCAGTGGCAGGACAACTTCCATACCATATACCAATGAGAAGGGAGTTGCCCCAGTTGAAGTACGCACCGAGGTGCGATATCTGTAACACCCCACTTCCCAAAATCATCTAAATTAATAAACATTATAAATAAACAAAATCAGAGTTCCAATTCTCCCAAGTGGGATATCACATAAAAACAACGTTTCCTTATAAAAAGGTTTTTATCCAAATACAGCGGAATGTTAAATAATAAAATTCAATAAAAGTTTGATACGTTCACAGGGAAATAAAATATAAGTTCAACATAAAACAAATAAAAACTCCCAAGTCCCGTGCTACGTATCAGAGCATCCTAGACTCGACCATCACACCAATATCCAAGCTAGCTAAGCACCTGGATTATCTGTACTTCCGAAGAAGCACAGACCACAACAACAACAAAGGGGTGAGAAAACATGATCAAAAATATAATGGTAATGTAATACATGTAAATAAGGTAGTACAACACACCAACACACCAAGATTCACCCCTAACAACACCATATGACGAACCTACTGTTCAAATTACAATATAACATATTATAATGCAAAATGCAACTCAACACCATGCATGCGGTACCGACTCGTTGGTTCATTCAATCGAACCTGGATAGATCACTTACGCTCCTATTGAGATATGATCTATCCCCCACCATTCTCCACAAAGGAGTACGGATGAATCACTTGCGCTCCTCCTGAGACATGATTCATCCCACCAAAACACCATGATATGCACACACCAATGCATAACTAATATATTTAGGCACTCAACGTGCACACGATCCTCCTGATCATATCATCATACATCAATGCATATATGTACAGATATAACATACACCAACACCATATAAATCAACCAGATAGTAAACAAGTTCATACTTTAACACCAAGATATAAACATATCCCACCACTCGGGGGTACACGATCCTACTGATCACTACATACATATACCTCAACTAATTGTCCACCGACAATATCAAGGGAAACACGTACTATCACCAGTACGCAAGTTAAATCCCACACTCACCAACCTTACAGTGCATCAAGGCCAAAACATCACAAAAATCACATTCTGGTTCTGCGACGTTCGCTGGCATTCGCCAGGAGAACCGAGGCGAACCTTCGCTGGCATTCGCCAGGCGAACCTGCTGGCGAAGCCCCCTTTCCAACTATCGTGCATTCGCCAGGCGAAGCATTCACTCGCCAGGCGAACCTTCGTTGGCATTCGCCAGGCGAAGTTCCTACCCTTTAGGTCTGGGACTTAATTCTGAATTATTCGCTGCCACTCGCCTCAGCTCGCCAGGCGAACACTCGCCTCCACTCGCCAGGCAAAGCTTCGCTAACACTCGCCAGGCGAAGCTTCGCCAACACTCGCCAGGCGAAGCCCAGCGAATGCTACGATTTCACCAATTTCTCACAGTTCTGCAGAGTGCTTTCTAAGCCAAATGGGTTAAACTTCCTACTTTCAATTCACCTCTTAACATCAGTACTAACAACATAGATATCATAACTTATCGGTTTCTAGACTACATTCCCAATTCAACTCTTAGGCATTCTATCGATATCCCAAAAGGTCACACAGAATTTTCCCTAAAACCCGTAAACCCAACCTATCCGTCAAATTAACCAAAAACCACAATTCATCAACAATCAACATCCAATTATCAGCAATAGTCAACAATCACAACATATCAATATATAATATCATATATCGATCAATCTCCTACGGGGTTAAGGACTCCCCACTACCCTATACATGTATAAACCATTCCCAATCAGGTTTCTCCCCCCTTACCTTGTTAATCGGTTGATCGATGAAAGAACCCTCCAAGGTTTGGCCAATTCTGATTTTCCCCCGTTCCTTCGTTCTTCGCTCCCTTTTCCGTTCTTCTCACTTCTCTCCTTTTTATCGTTCTTTTTCCACTTTCTCTAACTTCTCACAATGTATCGTAAAAAAACTACTAACCCCTCACATTCTCTATTTTAATTCTCTAATCCCAATAATAATAATAACTTAATAATAATAATAATAACTTAATAAAATAATAATAATAATAATAATAATATTATTATTATCTCACCAAAATAATAATAATATTAATAACAATAGTAACTATAATAAATATAATAATAATAATAATATTCCCACCAATATTAATATTATACACTATATTATTATATTCACCAAAACACCACCAATAATCCTCCCACATTAGGGACACTCACCAAACATCACCAAATACACCCCCACCAAAGGGCACACCAACACATAATATTTAAAATAATAATAAAATGACTAAATAATTAAAATGGGTGTTATAACTCTCCCCCACTTTAAATTATTTTCGTCCTCGAAAATTACCTGATGGAAATAGCTCCGGATACGCTTCTCGCATCCTGCTTTCCAACTCCCAAGTCACACTGCCTCCTGCAGCACCTCCCCAAGCTACCTTCACCAAAGGTATCTCTTTCCCTCGGAGCTGTTTCATCTTACGGTCCTCGATCCTCAACGGTATCGTCTCAACAGTAAGATTCTCCCGAACCTGAACATCATCTCTCTGAATAACATGAGATGGATCAGAAACGTACTTTCGCAATTGCGATACATGAAACACATCATGTAGATTCGACAACTCAGGTGGTAACGCCACCCTATAAGCCACATCACCAATTCTCTGCAAAATCTCATAAGGTCCAATGAACTTAGGATCCAGCTTCTTGGACTTCAATGCACGACCCACACCAGTCATCGGATTAACTCTTAGGAATACGTGATCACCTACACAGAATTCCAACTCTTTCCTCCGATTATCATGATAGCTTTTCTGCCTACTCTGAGACACTTTCAATTTCTCACGAATCATCTGAATGGTATCAGTAGTCTGCTGTATAATTTCTGGTCCAAGCACCACACTCTCACTAGTCTCATACCAACACAGAGGAGTCCTACACCTCCTCCCATACAAAGCTTCAAACGGTGCCATTCCAATACTAGAATGGTAACTGTTATTGTACGTGAACTCAATCAATGGTAAATGAGTATCCCACGCACCACCCTTTTCTAACACACAAGCTCTCAACAAATCTTCAAGCGACTGAATAGTCCTCTCCGACTGACCATCAGTTTGCGGATGATAAGCTGAACTCAATTTCAACTTAGTTCCCAAAGCTTCCTGCAAGCTCTTCCAAAATTCCGAAGTAAACCGTGGATCTCTATCCGACACAATACTGGACGGAACACCATGCAACTTCACAATTACCCGAATGTAAATATCCGCCAGCTTCGTTAACGGAAAACTAATATTGAGCGGCACAAAGTGTGCAGACTTCGTCAATCGATCCACAATCACCCATATAGCATTAAAACCTCTCGCCGTATTCGGCAAACCTGTCACAAAATCCATAGTAATGCAATCCCATTTCCAAACCGGAATCTTTAATGGTTGCATAAATCCAGAAGGTCTCTGGTGTTCCACCTTCGACTTCTGACATGTCAAACAGGCATACACAAATTGAGCTATGTCTCTTTTCATACCAGACCACCAAAATAATTTCTTCAAATCATGATACATTTTCGTAGCTCCCGGATGAATACTCAGGCTACTACGATGTCCTTCGCTCAAAATTGAATTTTTCAATTCTTCATCATCTGGTACACAAATCTTGCCTCTAAATCTCAACACACCTGTACTATCCAATTTAAAGTCACTATCGGAGTCACTCCCTACTCCAGGCATCAAATCTACCAATTTCACATCCAACTTCTGATTTTCTCTAATCATATCCAAGAAGTCATTATTTACCTGCAACATACCCAACATTACACTATCTGCAGTAGTCTCACAAACCATACTCAAATCTCTAAACTGTTCAATTAACTCAATTTCTTTCACCATCAGAGCTGCCATATGAATTGCTTTCCTACTCAAAGCATCTGCCACTACATTGGCCTTTCCTGGATGATAACTCAAACTGAAGTCATAATCCTTCAAAAATTTCAACCATCTTCTCTGCCTCATATTCAGCTCTTTCTGATCAAACAGGTATCTCAGACTCTTATGATCACTAAACACTTCAAATCTTGAACCATATAAATAGTGTCTCCAAATTTTCAACACAAAAACAACCGCAGCTAATTCAAGATCATGAGTCGGATAATTTCCCTCATGCACTCTCAATTGTCGCGATGCATATGCTACTACTTTACCATTCTGCATCAGAACTCCACCTAATCCCATTTTAGACGCACACAGTACACCACAAACGGTTCACTCGGAGTCGGTAACACTAACACCGGTGCCGTAGTCAATCTCTTTTTCAACTCTTCAAAACTTTCTTCACAAGCAGCATCCCATACAAAAACTTGGTTCTTTCTCGTCAACTGAGTTAATGGCAACGCCAAATTAGAGAACCCTTCAATAAACCTGCGGTAATAACCGGCTAACCCTAAAAAGCTTCTAATCTATGTCGCTGTCTTCAGCGGTTCCCACTGCAATACTGCACTTACTTTTGACGGATCCACCGCTATTCCATCTTCAGATATTACATGCCCCAAGAAACTTACTTTCTTCAACCAAAAGTCACACTTTGACAGTTTAGCAAATAATTTATTTTCCTTCAACACTTGCAAGGCAATTCTCAGATGTCCTGCATGCTCTTCATCAGATTTAGAATAAATTAATATATCATCAATAAACACTACAATGAACTGATCCAAGTAAGAATGGAAAATTCTATTCATATACTCCATAAATACTCCCGGTGCATTAGTCACTCCAAACGGCATTACAGCATATTCGTAATGTCCATATCGAGTCCTAAAGGCAGTCTTCTGAATATCACCTTCTTTTACTCTCATCTGATGATAACCCGATCTTAAGTCGATCTTACTAAATACACGAGCTCCCACCAGCTGGTCCATCAAATCATCAATCCTAGGTAAAGGATACTTATTCTTAATAGTCACTTTATTCAATTGACGGTAATCGATGCACAAACGCATACTACCATCCTTCTTCTTCACCAACAACACTGGAGCTCCCCACGGCGATACACTTGGTCTAATAAACTTTCTATCCAACAATTCTCCAATCTGAGACTTCAACTCAGCCAATTCCACTGTAGACATCCTGTACGGCGCCATAGAAATAGGTCTCGTACCAGGAACAAGATCAATACCGAATTCTACTTCTCGCGTCGGAGGCAATTCCGTAATGTCGTCAGGAAACACTTCTGGAAATTCATTCACCACTGCTAATTCCTCCATTGGCACTTTGTTATCCAGCGATGAAGTTGCAAATAAAGCAAACACTCTAGTTTCATCTTCCAACAAGGCCCTCAATTCTTTATTAGACAAAGAACTTGCCACAACTTCCTCTTCAGGGGTCAGGAACAACAATTCCTTCCGAAAACAATCGATGTAGACTCGGTTGAACTCTAACCAGTTCATACCCAGAATAACATCCAACTTACCAAGTGGTAGACAAATCAGATCCACTCCAAATTCTCTACCGAAAATAGTCAGCGGACACTTCAGGCATACCAAAGAAGTAGTCACTGAACCTATAGAGGGTGTCTCAATAGTCATCTGTATCTCCAGAGTGGACGGCACCAAACCTATCCTCTCCACATAATATATAAAAATAAACGAGTGCGTTGCACCCGTATCAATAATAGCAATCAAAGGAATATTATTGATAATACAAGTACCTCTGATCACACGCTCATCACTGGCAGCTTGAGTTCCTGCCAAGGCAAACACTTTTCCACCAGCCGGAGACGTTTGAGGCTTCTTCGGCTTCTCACAATGTGTACTGATATGACCCTTCTCACCACAGTTATAACAGGTCGGCATAGTTGCTCTGCAATCAGCTATCACATGACCTGGTTTCCCACACTTAAAACATTTCTTGGCCTCATTAGGACAATCATTAGCACGGTGTCCCATACCACCGCACCGAAAACATTTCCCTTCAGCAGATGCTCTCCCATCTCTAGGCTTCTTATCAACAACAGCTTTACGTTTTCCCTTATCAGCAGCAACACTATAAGGAGTACCACTAAACCTCTGCTTACCCTTACAGTCATTAACAGCTTTGTAGTGCGCAATCCTTGCTCGGTTATCATTATCATAGATTCTGCTCCTGCATACCAGCTCAGGATAGCTCCTGATCTTCTGACAAGCAATCCCCAACTTAATCTCTGGACGCAGTCCATTCTCAAACTTTAAGCACTTAGAGGTCATTGCCCCTTCCACATTATAGTGGGGATAATACTGCACCAGCTCCTCAAACTTGGCAGCATATTCTGCTACAGTCATGCTACCCTGTTTCAGCTCTAAGAATTCAATTTCCTTAGCGCTTCGGATATCTTCCGGGAAATACTTCTCCAGAAAACCTTTCCGAACCACCTCCCAAGTAATGGTAGTTCCAGCAGCTTCCAACCTTTGGCGACTATTGTCCCACCAGGTTAAAAGATATTCAACTACATCATAAAGGACAGACTCAACTCGACTCAACAACACTGGCCGGACGGACCGACCTGCTCTGATACCAATTGTAACACCCCACTTCCCAAAATCATCTAAATTAATAAACATTATAAATAAGCAAAATCAGAGTTCCAATTCTCCCAAGTGGGATATCACATAAAAACAACGTTTCCTTATAAAAAGGTTTTTCTCCAAATACACCGGAATGTTAAATAATAAAATTCAATAAAAGTTTGATACGTTCACAGGGAAATAAAATATAAGTTCAACATAAAACAAATAAAAACGCCCAGGTCCCGTGCTACGTATCAGAGCATCCTAGACTCGACCATCACACCAATATCCAAGCTAGCTAAGCACCTAGATTATCTGTACTTCCGAAGAAGCACAGACCACAACAACAACAAAGGGGTGAGAAAACATGATCAAAAATATAATGGTAATGTAATACATGTAAATAAGGTAGTACAACACACCAACACACCAAGATTCACCCCTAACAACACCATATGACGAACCTACTGTTCAAATTACAATATAACATATTATAATGCAAAATGCAACTCAACACCATGCATGCGGTACCGACTCGTTGGTTCATTCAATCGAACCTGGATAGATCACTTACGCTCCTCCTAAGACATGATCTATCCCCCACCATTCTCCACAAAGGAGTACGGATGAATCACTTACGCTCCTCCTGAGACATGATTCATTCCACCAAAACACCATGATATGCACACACCAATGCATAACTAATATATTTAGGCACTCAACGTGCACACGATCCTCCTGATCATATCATCATACATCAATGCATATATGTACAGATATAACATACACCAACACCATATAAATCAACCAGATAGTAAACAAGTTCATACTTTAACACCAAGATATAAACATATCCCACCACTCGGGGGTACACGATCCTACTGATCACTACATACATATACCTCAACTAATTGTCCACCGACAATATCAAGGGAAACACGTACTATCACCAGTACGCAAGTTAAATCCCACACTCACCAACCCTACAGTGCATCAAGGCCAAAACATCACAAAAATCACATTCTGGTTCTGCGACGTTCGCTGGCATTCGCCAGGCGAACCGGGGCGAACCTTCGCTGGCATTCGCCAGGCGAACCTGCTGGCGAAGCCCCCTTTCCAACTATCGTACATTCGCCAGGCGAAGCATTCACTCGCCAGGCGAACCTTCGTTGGCATTCGCCAGGCGAAGCATTCACTCGCCAGGCGAACCTTCGTTGGCATTCGCCAGGCGAAGTTCCTACCCTTTAGGTCTGGGACTTAATTCTGAATTATTCGCTGCCACTCGCCTCAGCTCGCCAGGCGAACACTCGCCTCCACTCGCCAGGCGAAGCTTCGCCAACACTCGCCAGGCGAAGCCCAGCGAATGCTGCGATTTCACCAATTTCTCACAGTTCTGCAGAGTGCTTTCTAAGCCAAATGGGTTAAACTTCCTACTTCCAATTCACCTCTTAACATCAGTACTAACAACATAGATATCATAACTTATCGGTTTCTAGACTACATTCCCAATTCAACTCTTAGGCATTCTATCGATATCCCAAAAGGTCACACAGAATTTTCCCTAAAACCCGTAAACCCAACCTATCTGTCAAATTAACCAAAAACCACAATTCATCAACAATCAACATCCAATTATCAGCAATAGTCAACAATCACAACATATCAATATGTAATATCATATATCGATCAATCTCCTACGGGGTTAAGGACTCCCCACTACCCTATACATGTATAAACCATTCCCAATCAGGTTTCTCCCCCCTTACCTTGTTAATCGGTTGATCGATGAAAGAACCCTCCAAGGTTTGGCCAATTCTGATTTTCCCCCGTTCCTTCGTTCTTCGCTCCCTTTTCCGTTCTTCTCACTTCTCTCCTTTCTATCGTTCTTTTTCCACTTTCTCTAACTTCTCACAATGTATCGTAAAAAAACTATTAACCCCTCACATTCTCTATTTTAATTCTCTAATCCCAATAATAATAATAACTTAATAATAATAATAATAACTTAATAAAATAATAATAATAATAATAATAATAATAATAATATTATCTCACCAAAATAATAATAATATTAATAACAATAGTAACTATAATAAATATAATAATAATAATAATATTCCCACCAATATTAATATTATACACTATATTATTATATTCACCAAAACACCACCAATAATCCTCCCACATTAGGGACACTCACCAAACATCACCAAATACACCCCCACCAAAGGGCACACCAACACATAATATTTAAAATAATAATAATATGACTAAATAATTAAAATGGGTGTTACAATATCCATGTAAAGCAAAGGGCAACATCTCGTGCCAATCTTTATAGGTTACAACCATCTTCTGTACTATCTTCTTGATGTTTTTGTTAGCCGCCTCGACCGTGCCATTCATCTTCGGACGATAGGGAGAAGAGTTATGATGCTCAATCTTGAAATTCTGGCATAGCTCTTTCATCATCTTGTTATTCAGGTTAGATCCATTATCAATAATGATCCTTTCAGGTATTCCATATCGGCAGATGATGTCCCTCTTGATGAATCGGGCTACAACTTGCTTGGTGACATTGGCATAAGAAGCTGCTTCAACCCATTTGGTGAAATAGTCGATGGCCACTAGGATGAAACGATGTCCATTGGATGCAGTAGGCTCAATCTTTCCAATCATATCAATGCCCCACATGGAAAAGGGCCATGGAGAAGACATGACATTCAGAGGACAAGGTGGCACATGAATCTTGTCGGCATAAATTTGACATATATGGCATTTCTTCGCGAATTTGAAACAGTATGACTCCATCGTGAGCCAATAATACCCAGCTCGTAATATCTTTCAAGACATGGCATGTCCGCCTGCATGCGTACCAAAAGTACCCTCGTGGACTTCCTCCATAAGCAAGTTTGCTTCTTTTTCATCCACACACCTCATCATCACTAAATCATGATTTCTTCTATAAAGCACACCATCCTGATTCAGATAAAAATTGCCAGGCAATCTCCTTAGAGTCTTCTTATCGCGACTAGATGCCCCAGTCGGATACTCTTGGTTCTTAAGGAAATTCTGGATGTCGAAATACCATGGCTTGCCATCGGAGGCTTCCTCAATGGCGAATATGAAAGCGGGTCTATCAAGTCGGGAGATAACTATTCAGGGAGATTCATTCTAAAAATTAACTTTGTACATCGAAGACAGCGTCGCCAGAGCGTCTGCCATCTGATTTTCTGCTCGCGGCACATGATGAAACTTCACCTTGTCGAAGAAAGGTAACAACCTCCTTGCATAATTCATGTAAGGAATCAAATTAGGTTGACGAGTTTCCCATTCTCCTTCGATTTGATTCACAACTAGCGCTGAATCGCCATATACATCAAGATTCTTGATCCTCAAATCAATAGCTTCTTCGAGACCCATGATACACGCTTCATACTCAGCTTCATTATTGGTGACTAGAAACGTCAATCTGGAAGTGAATGGGATGTGAGACCCATGGGGTGTTGTAATGATTGCCCCAATTCCACTTCCATATGAATTGACTGCGCCGTCAAATATCAACTTCCATTGGGAGCCGAGTTCAGGACCTTCGTCTGGTAACGGTTCATCACAATCTTTCATCTTGAGGAACATAATGTCAACTTCATCAGCTGATAGTCTTCGATAGGCTGTTCGGAAAGGTACTCTGATAGAATGCTTCCTTTGATGGCCTTCTGAGAAACATATTGAATGTCATACTCTGTCAATACCATTTGCCATCTGGGAATTCTTCCTGAGAGCGCTTGCTTTTCAAAGACATACTTGATCGGATCCATCTTCGAAATCAGCATGGTTGTATGGTTAAGCATGTACTGTCTTAAATGTTTGGCGGCCCAAGCGAGTGCACAACACGTTTTCTCGAGCATTGAGTAATGGGACTCACAATTTGTGAACTTTTTACTCAGATAATAGATAGCATTCTCTTTTCTTCCAGTCTCGTCATGTTGACCGAGGACACAACCCATACTGTTCTCAAGAACTGTTAAGTACATAATCAAAGGTCTTCCAGCCACTGGAGGTATCAGTATTGGAGGTTCTTGCAAATACTCTTTTATTTTTTCAAATGCGTTCTGACAATTCTCATTCCAAATGACCGCCTGATCTTTTTTTAATAATTTAAACAATGGTTCACAAGTGGTTGTGAGGTGAGATATGAACCGAGCAATGTAGTTCAATCTACCTAAGAAACCACAAATTTGTTTTTCGGTCTTCGGTGCTGGCATTTCTTGAATTGCCTTGATCTTCGTGGGATCAACCTCAATACCTTTCTCACTGACAATAAACCCCAATAACTTTCCTGATCGTACGCCGAACGTACACTTGTTTGGATTCAGCCTTAGTTTAAACTTTCTCAATCTCTCAAACAACTTTAGAAGATTCACTAGATGCTCCTCTTCTGTCTGGGACTTTGCAATCATATCGTCGACATAAACCTCAATCTCATGATGAATCATGTCGTGAAAGAGGGTCACCATTGCTCGTTGATAAGTTGCCCTTGTGTTCTTCAAACCAAAAGGCATTACCTTATAGCAAAACGTCCCCCAAGGTGTGATAAAAGTCGTTTTCTCCATATCCTCTGGTGCCATCTTAATTTGATTGTACCCCGAAAAAACATCCATAAAAGAAAACACTGAGTATTGCGCGGTGTTATCAACGAGCACGTCAATATGGGGGAGCGGAAAATCATCTTTTGGGCTTGCTCTATTCAGGTCCCTATAATCAACACACATCCTGACCTTGTCGTCCTTCTTAGGCACAGGTACGATGTTGGCGACCCACGGAGGGTAGTTTGTCAAGGCGAGAAATCCGGCGTCTAATTGCTTTTGAACTTCCTCCTTGATCTTCACTGCCATATCAGGCCTGGTTCTTTTTAATTTTTGTTTAACAGGATGACAACCTTCTCGAAGAGGTAGGTGATGGACCACAATATCTGTGTCGAGTCCAGGCATATCTTCATATGACCAAGCAAAAACATCTTTATACTCTTGGAGTAACTCAACCAGCCTCTGCTTGACATCATTTTGTAGCACAACCCCTATTCTGACTTCCTTCTTATCCTCCTCAGTTCCTAGATTGATGACTTCAACTTCCTCCTGATGAGGCAGAATGACCTTCTCTTCTTGTCTCAACAGCCTAGCAAGCTCCTCGGGTAGGTCTTCGTCTTTGTCAATCTCTCCCTCTGCTTGAAAGATCGGATTGTCAAAGTCACAACAGGTCATAGACGAGTCTGAGTCGATGGTATCTGAAATGTGTAACCTGCAATGATGATGATTTTATGCTTAAATGATATGCAAACAAAACAAACACAAACCACATTACCATTTTATTGTTTAGAAAACAAAAAAGAAGAAAAACAAGGATCACAAAATTTGAATGAGAAAAACGCCCTTTGGATTAATGATGAAAATATTGTTCAAACATAAGCAAACAGACCCTGAATAGAATACCGACATGCTCCGGGTAGAACATGGGGTTACACAAAAAACTGATAAACAAAATCATTATTGTTCACGTGTCACTTGGACAAATTCCTCGATGGACCAATTGCATAGCTTATGTCCCTGAATGCTCGGCTTGATCCATGCGTCCATGTCACAATCACTATCTCCGTCTTTGTTGTTAGATACATCAAAGGAAGTCCACTCCGCCTCAAACACCTCTGGGCCCACTTGGATAGGCAGCGTTATTTCTCCAAAAACAGATCTTCGGGTTCCATCAAAGGCTCTCACAACCAAGTCACTTGGTGTACAATAAAGACCCTGATGATCTATCTTCATTAAAGATTTCTTGGAAAGCACATTCAAGGACGAACCTGTGTCAACAAGGACATGCGACATTACAGTTCCTCGGCACTCCAATGAAATATGTAACGCCAGGTTGTGCTTCCTGCCCTTTGGCGTTAAGTCCAAATCGGTAAATCCCAGACCGTTTGCTACGTTTACATGTGCCACAACTCCTTCGAGTTGATTAACCGATATTTCATGTGGCACGTAAGCAGTGCTTAAAACCTTCAATAGCGCATTTCGATGCGCTTCTGAACACATTAGCAATGATAGTATGGAGATCTTAGAAGGAATTTGTTGCAGATGATCGACTATCTTGTAGTCGCTTTTTTTAATCAACTTCATGAACTCTTCCATATTCTTTGCTAGAGATTCCTTTCCCACCACCTGAGGAGTTTCTTCTACCAACTTGCCTTTTCCTTTATCAGCTTTCTCCGCCACCACCTCGGGCGGTGAAAAGATTCTACCACTTCTCATGATCCCTCCAGATCCAACAAGATTATCAACTGAATCAACAGGTAGGCTTTCCAGTTCTACCTTCTGCCCATTACAGTATACCTCGGCCCCATAATTCCATGGGATAGCCTTAGTACTTTCATATGGCACAGGACCTGCCTTAATGATGGTGATGGTAGGTGGCCTTGGAGGTACTGGGATAATAATAGTTTTGTATGGGATTGAAATTGTTGCGACTTCATCTTGCTCTTCAACAGTCACCTTAACAGGCTTCTTCTCTGCAGTTCGGTCAAATTGAAAGGTTCCTTTATCCATCATGCTTTGGATATATCTTCTCAAATCTTCACACCCTCCGGGATGGCTTAAACAATTGTCACACCCTTCACTGCATCCTGGGAACACTCCCCCTTCAACAATTTCTCCTTCACGAAGCTTAAAGGCATTTTTAGCTCGTTCACGTCAGCTACCAGATCCACCCTTCCTCAATCAGAACAGCACCAACCCTAGCCGGCCCATGATTTGGCATAGGGTTTTGCACAACATTTGGCGCATCATGTGAAAAGTCTACTGCTTTACTATCGATCAAATCTTGCAGCTTATTTTTGAAAGCTTTGCAATTGTCAATGGTATTGCCGGGTGCCCCAGAGTGGAACTCACATCGTGCATTTATATCAAAATCGGGCGGTATTGTGCCTGTTAAAGGGGTCTGTCGCTACTGCGAAAAATGACGCCGGCTGACAGAAGAGTCGCCACCGTGCGTTATTTATCCCAACGGAGGGAAAGGAAACGCTCGAAGTAAACCTCGCAAAAAACGGGGAAAGGTATGGTCATCACAACCAAAACCTGGGTTCGGGAGTCGGTTACGCAAGGGGAAGGTATTAGCACCCCTCACGTCCGTCGTACTCGACGGGATCCACGCTTGTTTTCGGGTATGGATTGTTATTTCTATCTAAACTAAGGGTCAGGGGTTAAAAAGAAAATAAAATGACTCGGCAAAGTATCGCACTTTATGCCTACGTATTCCCGTCTGGAACGAGAAATTAGAGTCAACGTAGTTCGCCTACCTACGGGAAAGGAGGGGAAGGTTGCTCGCTAGGATATCGCATCCTATGCCTACGTACTTTCATACAGCATGAAAGATCAGAGCAAACGTAGTTCGGGCCACGTACGACACAAGTCTGTCTTGATTGATTTTATTCCTTCTGAAAAAGGTTTTTTCCTGATTAGCAGTCCAAGCGGACAAAAATGACGTCTTGATGAGTTCACATTCTTTTACGGAAGAAGTGTCTTTTATTGTGTTTGAAATTTTATTGTATTTTTTTGTTTGTTTTGAGAAAGAAAGAGACAGAACTCTAACCTACGGTTGCGAAGGGGATCAAACTAACCTAGTGTGATCATGCATGGTTTAAGACCTAATGTCTATCATGCTCCTCTCTTGCGCAGAGAGAAACAGAGATCGTAAGGGATAAACGGAAACAGAAACAATAACAGATATATACGGTAAAGCGGTAAAATGCATGGATGCAGCAATACAAGCGAGGCAAGGTAGTCCCACTCAACCTCGAACCTAGAAAACAATAGGCAAAAGTGAACAAACTTCACTTTCAACCCAACAGGGTAAACAGCAAACAATACAGTCCAGAAAACCAATCAATACATCAGAAATGAAATACAGCAGAAAAATAAACAGCCACAGCAGCTCTGCATCAACATCTGTCTTCAAGTCATCTCCCAACAGCTACAAGCTTCAGCAAGCATCAATCTCCATCTACACAGCCTTCCAGCAAGGTCTTGATCATCAATCTTCCATCTACAATGGCTTTTCTTCCGGTCTCAATCTCCAGGATGAACATCAATCAACAAGATGAAGTGAATGAATGTTAGACGGTCAATTACCTACCAAGGGTGGTTCATTAACTGTTAACATTATATAGACAATTTTCCCTCAAAAGTTCTATCTTTCAAATACATTCACTGATCCTTCCAAAGGAAGGAGGTGGATATTTGAAAGAGACTTTGAATCATAGAGAAAGGATGGATGCATACAAGGCATTCCATGTTTGAGAAACAAGCTTTCTAATCTAGAGCTCTGCCTAGCTCCTAAACCCTAGTCTCCTCAACAGCTGCTAGCAAGAATCTCCTCATCAACTCTGGAAGTTGGTCTTCAGCATCTGGATCTCCAATGGCTTCATCATCATAAGTCTTCAGCTCTCCCAATCCCCAAGCAATCCCAATACCCACACAAACAAGCAATAATCCCCAGAGAGGGCACACCACACCAGTCAAACAAATATAGTAGTATACTAATAGCAGTAGGGGAATCCTGATATTTTCTAAGGGATCTAATAACTACCCATAATCCCTATAGTCCCATACCCCAAACTTTCAATCTCTAAATCCTAAGGGAAAAGAACTACTTCACCTATGTTGTCACTTAAACCCTAATTTTGTTCATGTCATTCACATCTAATCAAATCACCTAGAATTAATTTCTAAAATTGTGAATTAAATCTTATGTACAAGTTGAAGTCCTAAACTAATCACTCTAAAAAGAATGAACCCTAAATCTAAGGGGACCTATGAGAACTAAAATTAACAAATTTGAGTACTAAACTAAACTTAATAAAATGCTATTTACAAGAAAAAACATGAAAAATATTAAAACAAAATAAAATGCCATTTTTATTTTTCCATATTTTTCTAGACAAAATTATTGACCTAGAGAAAAAAGAACCAATTAAAACTAAGCTATTTTCAATTTTTTATGATTTTTTAAAGGTAAGAACATATTAAAGAAACAAAAATCACAAAATAATGAAATAAAGGGGGAGGGGGTCTGAATAGCATTTGCGCCCAGTTGAATTCCAGGTGGGCCATGAAACCAGGGGTGCGAATATCAAATATGCTAAGCCCAGCGCGCTCAGAAAAATGAATAAAAAATAAAAGAGAAAATGATAAAACCTCGGTGCGAAAAGCAGTAAAATCACGTGTATTTCATTGGGCTTATCAATTGGGGGGTGGGGATAGAAATTTGAGATCCAGCCCAGACGCGCGTTTAGTGAAACGCTGCATTTCACTTCGGTCAGCTCCCTCCATTTTTTAATTCAAATATCAGCCATTGGATTCGATTAAAAGGTCAAATAAGTGAACTAATCGGACGGTCATCCTTCATCGTCCCCAAACCAAAACCCTAACCTCAGAACTTCACTCCCCATGCAGCCATGTTCAGGTCCCTCATGCTCCTTCAATACGCCATGAAATCAAGACTTATAAAGACCAAACTCACTCCATTTCTTCCCCTCTACATGACCATGCTCTTAGTTTTGACTGAAACCAATCCTATAATAAAACCCGATCGGTGGAAACCTTTGATTCATCAACTGTACACTGCAATGGAAGTTCACCAAACTTGCCAACTCTTGTACTAACGTATTCTCCATATTGCACTGATTACTTTGAGCTAATTTACCATGATTAACATCCCCTAAACTAAGGTTTCTTGATCATCAAAGTCTCAACACTCTGCCATCAAACTTCATAGAACTCTCTCTAAATCTCAGGAATTAATCACCTATGGTCTCTAAGCATTTTGATCCTAACAACATGATCTAAAACTGAATAAATAAGGCGATTCGAAGAGAAATGCATACCTTGCAAGTGATGATGACTATGGTGGTTCCCCTTCAATTCAAGCCTTGATGCTTGCTTCGAGTGATCTTCAATGGATGCTAGTCTTTCTGTTTGCACTGGTTCTTGCTCAAACTTCTTGAATCACCCTAGCCACTCCTTCATGCAACTTGGAGTGAAGCTTTGGATCTCATAAACCAGCCACGAATTCCTCTCACTCTTGTTTTCCAATTGCTCTATGATGATGATGGAAGACGATGGAAACAAGAACTATGATGATTGATGAAGTTTTAATGGAGTTTGAGATCAAAATGCAACATGGATGAAGGAATTCAAACTATGGTATGCAAGCACAATCAATCACCAAACCCTGCATGGATCCACTCTAGGGCATATATAGATGTCAAAAGAAACATCTAGAAGTTTTGAGAACCTTCCAAGAAGTTTCTAGAACTTCTCATGCAATGAGATTTTCAACTTTTCTATTTTTTAGTAAACCCCATGAGATCTCATGATAACCATGCACTTCTCCTTAAAATCCCCTTATATGAGATGGTAAAATGAAAACAAGGCATTTCAAGTCATTTTAAGTCTTTGGCAAGCTTTCCTTTTGGTACCTTAAAATGCAAGAATCAAATTTACAAAGGAAGTCCAATTTTTAAGCCTAAACTCAAACATGTGGATGAACCAATGTCTCTAAAATGATGTTTGGAATCAATTTGGTATATTGGATAACCCATATTGGATTTGTAGATCCTTCAAACCAATTTTTCATTTCAACTTTTTCAACTTATATGCCTTTTTTAGGTCATTTTCCACCAACTTTGGTCAAGTCTCATTCCATGCATTTACAAACTTTTATGACTTCTTTTCTAGACTTAAAATGGCATTTTGAGCAACTTTGATGTTGTGAAGTTTTTCATTTGAAGCTTCCTTGTATGAGTTTTAGGCATAGGCTAAGAATGACCTGTAATCCTCAGATGACCAAAATACCCTTTGCTTGCCAAGACCATAAGTAGAGTTACACAAATCATATGAAGGCATACTATACCATTCTAGAAAGCTAAGACAATGAGGAACAACTCTTATGTTGACCAGAAGTTCATTTGAAATCTCCTTGTGGGGTAAACATTGCTTGGAAGTCAAGTCACTTTCACAGACAAAATCTCAGATACCTCAGATGACCTGTAACTTGCAAGGACCATAACTTGAGTCTTATAAATCTACTTAGTGTCTTCCACCACTAAAATTAAAGGTCTTGAGATCCTCTACAAGTTTCATGTTGGCCAAGGATCCATTTGAAGCTTGCATTTTGACTTATCTTGCTTGGAAATTTGACTTAAACTAGGGGATTTTACCCAGAAACCCTAATTTAGAAACTCCTCTTCTCCTTGATTTCTCTTGATTTCTTCTTAGCACATCACCATATCCTTCTCCACATGTCAAATGATGAACCCCACATCTCTCCAATAGCCCTTAATTCCTTTCAATCAGTCAATTGACCTAGAGTTAACCCAGGGTTGACCCAGATGAAACCCTAGTTGACTGTCTTCATCCACAACTCTTGTGACTACACCAATGACTTGTCTTATTCTTCAAAAGACTTTCTAAGTCTCCCATGATGTCCAGATACTCTCCATGCTCAATCCACAGCTCACAATTTCTTTGTTGATCCTCACATACCCTCAGATAGGAGATGGATGCACTTGCTTGATCCACTGACTTGATAGCTTTCAAATTCTTCCTGATGACTTGAAGGAGCTTGGATTAGAATAATAACCTCTTGATAGGCTCATAGAGATGAGAATAATGATTGGTCCCTGTTGGATGACTTGTTATGCTTATGCTATGCAGATGATTAGACTATGTACATGACTCTATATGCAAATGCTAATGATATTGAAACATAAACCAAGTGAATAAGGTTGAGCAAATTTTAGGGTGCAACAGCTGCCCCTATTCAAGCGACTTGGACCCGACTGGGTGAAGCGCGAACTGCCTTCAAACATTCGAGGTGCGAGACGGTTGAATACTAAGAACCCGGAAATTTGCCAACCGCAGAGATAACTGCACCACTGTTTGGGGAATAAGTCTGATTTCAATATTATCTTGTCAATACTGGAATGAACTGGACGACTTCACTGGGGAAGTACTTCTGTCAACACAACATGACCCTGCCAACGATACAGGAAAATCACTCTGTCACTATTACAGAAAAATAACACCGTCATCACTCTGCCACCACTGCGGGAAGATAATCTGAAAAACGACACCGCCATCGCTACGGGTACTACTTTATCATTACTACAGGAAATAACTCCGCCATCGCTACGGGTACTGACTCTATTACCATTACAGAAAAATAACACCGCCATCGCTACGGGAAGATAACACCGCCACCACTACGAGAAATAACTTCGTCACCACTACGGGACATAACTCTGCCACCACTGCGGGAAAGTAACTCCGTCACCACTACGGGAAGATAACTCCGCCACCACTGCGGGAAAATAACTCCGCCACCACTGCGGGAAAATAACTCCGTCACCACTACGGGAAAATAACTCCGCCACCACTACGGGAAATAACTCCGCCACCACTGCGGGAAAATAACTCCGCCACCACTGCGGGAAAATAACTCCGTCACCACTACGGGAAAATAACTCCGCCACCACTGCGGGAAAATATCATTCAGAAAACCGAATCCGGTTGTCACGGCAACAACTGATCAATTATCTGATAAGAATTGACTTGATTTCGTCCTCAACCACCTGCGTGACGCCACAGGCCTTGAATCCACAATTAATTCCAAATTTTGCTACAATAAGCATGCATCGAGCCAAAGGACCACGTCGAAAACACAAAAGTCTTGACCTTCGTTTGTAGAGAAACAAACAAAATGCTACGTAAAGCGCGAATCAGGCATCCGGTGACTTGAACAAGTTACTTTGTGGGACACATCTCCGACGACACAGATACTTGAACCAATAATTCCGCAGGGAGCCACTCCGTTAGCACGGGTAATGATTCTGCCAATACCGATAATAATTCCTTTAACAAAAGGTAACAACTCCATCGACCAGGATAACAAACTGCCTCAAACAAGGCATAATAACTCCTCAAACCAGGGTGTAACTCCTTTAACCAGGATATAACTCCTTCAACCAGGATATAACTCCTTCAACCAGGGTATAACTCCTTCAACCGGGGTAATAACTCCTTCAACCAGGATATAACTCCTTCAACCAGGGTATAACTCCTTCAACCAGGATAATAACTCCTTCAACCAGGATATAACTCCTTCAACCGGGGTATAACTCCTTCAACCAGGATATAACTCCTTCAACCAGGGTATAACTCCTTCAACCAGGATAATAACTCCTTCAACCAGGATATAACTCCTTCAACCGGGGTATAACTCCTTCAACCAGGATATAACTCCTTCAACCAGGGTAATAACTCCTTCAACCAGGGATATAACTCCTTCAACCAGGGTAATAACTCCTTCAACCAGGGATATAACTCCTTCAACCGGGGTAATAACTCCTTCAACCAGGGATATAACTGACGACAGCCGTCAAACACCTACTTCGACGGCAGGTAGTACTTTCAAGATTTTCAATACTGACGTGACAACAGTCTGAAGAAAACTTCGCTGGAGAAGAAGAGAAACTCAACCAAGCAACTCTGATGGGGAAGAAAACTCTACTGGGGAAATCACGGCGATAACTCCAAAAATCTGAACTATGAAATCTTGTAATGTCGACATAACAGCGACCTGAGAAGGACTCAGCTGGGGAAAAGAGAAACTCAACCAAGCAACTCTGCTAGGGGTCCACATGATAGGACGAACATGATCACTACCCGCCTTGCGCCACAAATCCGACTATCCGAACATCTCCCTGAATCATAATCTCGATTATCTGCAGGGGAAAACAAACATCTGAAACCAACGAGATAACCAACCTGGTTTATGTTTCGTATGCCTATGCATATGTTTGAATTTTTCCATGGCGTAATGCTCCATTCAAGATGGAAATGCTACGCATTTTGAAAATGAAATGCAAGTATGATGCAAATATGATGATGCATGCAATATGCTAATGCAGGCTCGAGTTGCTGGAGAAAGTCGGGTACAGAAAACCATTTCAGCAAAATAAATGCTGAAGACGAAGCCAACTCCGCTGGGGATAAACCGGATATCACAGAATCATTCCAGCACAATAAATGCTGGAAGAGTGACATCAACTCCGCTGGGGAATTTGGGAACTTAACCAAACACCTCGTTGAAGTAACACCCTGCTGGGGAATATAACTCTGTTGGGGAATAACAGATGTGCCAAGTATGATTGGACTTCTCTAGGGATAGATCACCCGTGCCACTGAAAAACTGGACTTTTGTTGGAGAAAATAGACGGAGTCTTCCTGCGTACTGATGACGATTGGATTTGGAAACTGATGCGCCAACACGGATGGGCCTCACAGTGATCGCCAACATGGATTTGGGTGAAGAATCGGAAGACCTTAACATGACTTCCCGACATTCGTCTCACACTTTAAGATTGACTGAATCTGCTCGAATAGCTCTGAGTAGCTCTGATGATACGGAGAAGAACAATTCCTTCGCTTCTGATATGCCCCGGTCTGTGGGACCTCTGTGGGGATAGTCCTCAAAAGGGAATCTGGACATTCGTACCCCGTTGGTCTGATATGAACTGCCCCAGCATTCTGAACTTTGGAGAAATACTTCACCAAATGCCCCTCGAGTAAAGAATAACTTCTGCGCTCTTAAGATGGCCTGCCCCTGATTGCAATGACTTTGCCCCTGACTAGCTGATCCAGAGCAGTACCTCCAACTACGAGAGATTTACCGAATCTCGACCTGATTGCCCCAGAGTAACTGACTTTGAATGGCTGACCTGACTGGAGAGCACTTAATGGCTTGCCCCGGCTTGCGGAGCACTCGGGCGCTCTGCATTCTATCCTGACCATACTTTCCACTGTAGGAAACTTTCCTGCTGTCAAGCGCTTACTCGCAAGTAAAACAAGTTGTTCTGCGTACAAGACGTATTAATGCAACATATATGATAGTTTTGACATCCAATATGTTCACTGGGAAAAGGAAAAAATAGTTTATAGCATATAATGCACAACATTTATCAACATTAGTACCAACATGGCATGAAGAACCCTTTCAGGAGTCAGAATCGACACGACCTTTACCGAAGTATGCTTTCGAAATGACCTGCTTCAATTAGGACTTTTGAAGGTTGTAACGTGGTCAGGTTCACGGTTAACAAGGAAAGATATAGGCTCAAAATTTATTTTGACCCACCCATTCTTCGTGATGTTCTCCAATCCTATGTTCAGCTAATTCGACCTTAGCGCTCACCTCTCGGAGGCTGGAAGATAGGAGTGATAGTTCGAGAAATTATTATTGTTGGGAGTGACAGCCACTCACCTTTCGTCTTTGACCCTTGAGGTCACACGACTCGCATTTGATTTGAGGATTTTTCTTTTCTTTGACAATCCTTTCCGTCTTCTTTTTCTTTTCATATCCCTAACTTTTGCCTGGACTGGCTCCTTTTGAGTTTCTTTTGATTTTTAAGTCCAGCGGGATGCCCTCATTTTTGCCTAAGTCATTTGTTTTCAAGTTTTGACTTAGTGGGCTTTTTGATTCTTTTCGCTTTTCGTTTTTTCTTTTTGAACAAGTCGTGTGACACTGGTTTGTCTGACTTTTCGTGGAATAATGTGACTGTTTCACTCTTGGGTTGGCGAACCTTAACCATTGTGGTTTTTTAGGCACGACCCATATGGGTGTGATTGATCCTCGAACGGACACTCCTTTTGCAACTTGAACGCTCGGTCAAATTAGCTAACACCTACCCTGCCCCAGGTTAAGATTGAGGGTTTTTCATTCACAGAAAGAAACTCCTACTACAAGGCTCAAAGGGGTTGACAAGGGATTATCTTCCTTATATCTCCGGTGTTTAGGGATTTGAAACAATGCCTGTACATCATCAACAGGTTTTATTTCAAAAGCATGCAATCGGAAGTTGCATGTCGTTCATTTTCGTCATCCCCCCCAGATTCCTCTTAACCAGGTGTTGGACATTTATAAAAACAATTAGTGAACACGAATGGATTTAATCAAAACATGCATATTTATTTCATTATCATCAATTGAATGAAAACAACAAGTTTTACGAACAAGATTACAATTTAAACCGGAAAGAAACTACAAACGTAAAGAAATGACAAGATAAAACAAAGAAAAATGCCAGCTTCCGAGAACCGGGCTTTCACATCTGTCCCGCTGCTGAACCAGCTATCTTCACAATCAGTTATTAAAGGCAGCCTGCCACTGTTCTGATCTACTTTTAACGGCCCACCCGAACTATAGAACTCCTCTTTGTCCACCATACTCCAGCCTATTCATGGTTTGGCATTGGTTGTTGTGTAATATTGGGCCCTTCCGTACCAAAATTAATAACAGTGCTATCAAGCAAATCTTGCACTTTATGCTTGAAAGCGTGGCAGTTTTCGATATTATGGCCGGGTGCCCCAGAGTGGAATTCACAATGCTCATTAGCGTTATAACTGGGTGGGGGGATCCCTGTCGGAGGAGCCATCGTTCTTTTCTCGACCAACTGTAACCGTAACAAATTCTGAAGAAGCTCAGCGTACGACATTGGCGGCGGATCAAATACCCTTTTCGGCTTCCCATTCTGAATTCTTCGCTGAGCCGGATGTTGTTGCCCCTGCTGCTGCGGCTGTTGCTGATGTTGCGCGGGGATTGTCACACTTGCAACTTGTTGCGGTTGGTATTGCCTCCATCCCCTATTTCTTCCCCGAGAGCTACATACCGAATTGGCATCTTCCTGTTTTCTACCCTCGAAAGCTTTCTTATTGCTTCCAGCTGAAGTAGGCTCACCTGCTTGGAACCTTCCTACCTTAATGTTATTTTCAATCTTCTCCCCCATCAGAATTAAGTCTGAGAAACTGGCCAAAGATGTGTGAAACAACTTGTCATAAAACATGCCGGTGAATGTTCCGATGAACATGTCATTCATTTCCTTGTCTTCTAAAGGAGGACGGACCCTGGAAGCCATGTCGCGCCATCTTTGCGCATACTCTTTAAAGCTCTCACCCTTCTTCTGAGACAGCCCTTGCAATTGGACCCGATTGGGCGCCAAGTCGCTGTTATACTTATAGTGAGCTACAAATGCCTCTGCTAGCTGTTTCCATGTCTTGATATTAGTTGGCTCCAATCCCATATACCACTCTAGGGAAGGGCCTGACAGACTATCTTGAAAGAAATGCATTAGCATTCTCTCATCAGTTGAATATGCAGACATCTTTCTGTAGTAAGCCCGCACGTGCACTTTCGGACAAGTGTCCCCTTTATACTTATCAAATGTAGGAGCTTTGAATTTGATTGGCACCCTCAAGCCAGGTACCAGACCCATTGTTGACATGTCTAAGCCCACAGCACTTTGGTTCAGGACCCCCCTCATCTGCTCTTCTAGCATTCTGATCTTCTGGGAGTCATCCATCGGTCCCTCGAAACCTCCGCCGGAGAAAGCGTCCTCCTGCTGATCCTCTTGCCACATACCATTCCCCGCTCCATACCCATCGTATCCATTATTACGGCCAGCTCTGATCTGATTCATCGCCGGGCCTCGCCCTCTGTTGCCATACCCCTGAGCGACTCCAGCAGGTCCAAAAGTCATTAACCCAGCGCTGTTTCCATTTTCGAAACCTCCGTAACCCTGATTGGTCATACCATATCCGTCTTGCCCAAAGCCTTGAGCATTGAAACCATATTTCCCAGCATTATCGAAACCCTGGTCATTGAACCCGAATCCAGCATTACCGAAGTCGTTGCCTCCCGTATTATCACCCAAGTTGACATCACCAAGCCAAACGTTATGGACAGCAGTCTCGTTCCCAACTCCGACGTTACCGTTCCCAGCAGCGGTAGTGTTGTTGACATTAGCAGCAGGTATATTGACTACAGGTGGAGCCACTGGCGTGGGAGTGCCATCTCCATGAACAGTGTCGACTCGCGCAGACTGATGATCCTCATTACCGTGGCCGGTGTTCCTGACCAACAGAGGCTGCACCATGGCTTGCAAATTCTCCTGACCTTTTGCAATAGCTTCCATGGTCTGCATAAAGAGAGCTAGCTTCTCGCGCACATCTTGCATCTCGTTCTGCATTTGATCCATGATTCTTCGGCAGTTGGTGCGAGTGGAGTATCGATGAGAATGTTGGCTAGCAATTCTGTGAACACCTGGTGAGAAGCAGGAGATGAGATACAATTTCGAACCAGTACCTGCAATGCAAAATGGATATGCAATATGCTACCAACATATGAATGAAAATGCGAATGCGTATGCACACAGTCAACAGGGATCAAGTGCCCCGGCTGAGAAGCCTGAACCATATCAAGAAGTCTCAGAATTCCTTTCAGAAGTCCTCAAACCCTGGCCTCAGATAGACCTACAACAAAGCTCCAACACTGGTCTCTGATAGACCCATAACTTTGACTGGTCTCTGATAGACCTCCAATCATATCTCCCACTGGTCTCTAACAGACCTCAGAACTCTCCAACTGGTCTCTGACAGACCTCAGAACTCTCCATAAATACCCAGGATTTCTGATCAAGAAATAACCGGTATCTGAAGGTCTAGTTACCTGCATAACCCCAAACCCCCTCACAGGTGGATGTCCTAGTAACTGACAAAGGTATGGCGTCCTATGCGGTCGTCGGCGTCACAGACTTTCAGGGTTGATGATACGATTCCCAGAAGGAGTGGCATCATCAAATCCTGAAGAGGCCTCACTTAGCCAACTTCCAAATGATCGGTTCCCGGAGTCGACAATTCAGCTGACCAACAACCCCTTCGACCCAAAGGGTAGAAAAAGAAGCCAACCAGAAGAACCTCGTCCGAGTGTAGATTTCATGAGACACTAATGCAAGCAAAGCCGGCACGCGCCCACTACTTTCTACTCTAATTCTAGGTGCACTCAAGCTCAGGTCCGGCTTATCTCTCAATCATAGAACCACCCATCACACCCCAATACAGCAATAATAATCAATATATAATGCTGAAAATAAAGGACAGAAATATAAATCCATACAAAATCCTCGACGGGAAAACAAGCGTTAGGATTGACTCGCTTAAGGGACGTTGGATCCCAAATGCATAAGGACCATCGCAGTCCTTAGCAACCAGGGGACGTTGGATCCCCAGCAGACTCACATAGGGAACTATCGCAGTCCCCAGCAGAGTCGCCAGCTGTCGCTACTGCGAAAAATGACGCCGACTGACAGAAGAGTCGCCACCGTGCGTTATTTATCCCAACGGAGGGAAAGGAAACGCTCGAAGTAAACCTCGCAAAAAACGTGGAAAGGTATGGTCATCGCAACCAAAACCTGGGTTCGGGAGTCGGTTACGCAAGGGGAAGGTATTAGCACCCCTCACGTCCGTCGTACTCGACGGGATCCACGCTTGTTTTCGGGTATGGATTTTTATTTCTATCTAAACTAAGGGTCAGGGGTTAAAAAGAAAATAAAATGACTCGGCAAAGTATCGCACTTTATGCCTACGTATTCCCGTCTGGAACGAGAAATCAGAGTCAACGTAGTTCGCCTACCTACGGGAAAGGAGGGGAAGGTTGCTCGCTAGGATATCGCATCCTATGCCTACGTACTTTCATACAGCATGAAAGATCAGAGCAAACGTAGTTCGGGCCACGTACGACACAAGTCTGTCTTGATTGATTTTATTCCTTCTGAAAAAGGTTTTTTCCTGATTAGCAGTCCAAGCGGACAAAAATGACGTCTTGATGAGTTCACATTCTTTTACGGAAGAAGTGTCTTTTATTGTGTTTGAAATTTTATTGTATTTTTTTGTTTGTTTTGAGAAAGAAAGAGACAGAACTCTAACCTACGGTTGCGAAGGGGATCAAACTAACCTAGTGTGATCATGCATGGGTTAAGACCTAATGTCTATCATGATCCTCTCTTGCGCAGATAGAAACAGAGATCCTAAGGGATAAACGGAAACAGAAACAATAACAGATATATACAGTAAAGCGGTAAAATGCATGGATGCAGCAATACAAGCGAGGCAAGGGAGTCCCACTCAACCTCGAACCTAGAAAACAATAGGCAAAAGTGAACAGACTTCACTTTCAACCCAACAGGGTAAACAGCAAACAATACAGTCCAGAAAACCAATCAATACATCAGAAATGAAATACAGCAGAAAAATAAACAGCCACAGCAGCTCTGCATCAACATCTGTCTTCAAGTCATCTCCCAACAGCTACAAGCTTCAACAAGCATCAATCTCCATCTACACATCCTTCCAGCAAGGTCTTGATCATCAATCTTCCATCTACAATGGCTTTTCTTCCGGTCTCAATCTCCAGGATGAACATCAATCAACAAGATGAAGTGAATGAATGTTAGACAGTCAATTACCTACCAAGGGTGGTTCATTAACTGTTAACATTATATAGACAATTTTCCCTCAAAAGTTCTATCTTTCAAATACATTCACTGATCCTTCCAAAGGAAGGAGGTGGATATTTGAAAGAGACTTTGAATCATAGAGAAAGGATGGATGCAGACAAGGCATTCCATGTTTGAGAAACAAGCTTTCTAATCTAGAGCTCTGCCTAGCTCCTAAACCCTAGTCTCCTCAACAGCTGCTAGCAAGAATCTCCTCATCAACTCTGGAAGTTGGTCTTCAGCATCTGGATCTCCAATGGCTTCATCATCATAAGTCTTCAGCTCTCCCAATCCCCAAGCAATCCCAATACCCACACAAACAAGCAATAATCCCCAGAGAGGGCACACCACACCAGTCAAACAAATATAGTAGTATACTAATAGCAGTAGGGGAATCCTGATATTTTCTAAGGGATCTAATAACTACCCATAATCCCTATAGTCCCATACCCCAAACTTTCAATCTCTAAATCCTAAGGGAAAAGAACTACTTCACCTATGTTGTCACTTAAACCCTAATTTTGTCCATGTCATTCACATCTAATCAAATCACCTAGAATTAATTTCTAAAATTGTGAATTAAATCTTATGTACAAGTTGAAGTCCTAAACTAATCACTCTAAAAAGAATGAACCCTAAATCTAAGGGGACCTATGAGAACTAAAATTAACAAATTTGAGTACTAAACTAAACTTAATAAAATGCTATTTACAAGAAAAAACATGAAAAATATTAAAACAAAATAAAATGCCATTTTTATTTTTCCATATTTTTCTAGACAAAATTATTGACCTAGAGAAAAAAGAACCAATTAAAACTAAGCTATTTTCAATTTTTTATGATTTTTTAAAGGTGAGAACATATTAAAGAAACAAAAATCACAAAATAATGAAATAAAGGGGGAGGGGGTCTGAATAGCATTTGCGCCCAGTTGAATTCCAGGTGGGCCATGAAACCAGGGGTGCGAATATCAAATATGCTAAGCCCAGCGCGCTCAGAAAAATGAATAAAAAATAAAAGAGAAAATGATAAAACCTCGGTGCGAAAAGCAGTAAAATCACGTGTATTTCATTGGGCTTATCAATTGGGGGGTGGGGATAGAAATTTGAGATCCAGCCCAGACGCGCGTTTAGTGAAACGCTGCGTTTCACTTCGGTCAGCTCCCTCCATTTTTCAATTCAAATATCAGCCATTGGATTCGATTAAAAGGTCAAATAAGTGAACTAATCGGACGGTCATCCTTCATCGTCCCCAAACCAAAACCCTAACCTCAGAACTTCACTCCCCATGCAGCCATGTTCAGGTCCCTCATGCTCCTTCAATACGCCATGAAATCAAGACTTATAAAGACCAAACTCACTCCATTTCTTCCCCTCTACACGACCATGCTCTTAGTTTTGACTGAAACCAATCCTATAATAAAACCTGATCGGTGGAAACCTTTGATTCATCAACTGTACACTGCAATGGAAGTTCACCAAACTTGCCAACTCTTGTACTAACGTATTCTCCATATTGCACTGATTACTTTGAGCTAATTTACCATGATTAACATCCCCTAAACTAAGGTTTCTTGATCATCAAAGTCTCAACACTCTGCCATCAAACTTCATAGAACTCTCTCAAAATCTCAGGAATTGATCACCTATGGTCTCTAAGCATTTTGATCCTAACAACATGATCTAAAACTGAATAAATAAGGCGATTCGAAGAGAAATGCATACCTTGCAAGTGATGATGACTATGGTGGTTCCCCTTCAATTCAAGCCTTGATGCTTGCTTCGAGTGATCTTCAATGGATGCTAGTCTTTCTGTTTGCACTGGTTCTTGCTCAAACTTCTTGAATCACCCTAGCCACTCCTTCATGCAACTTGGAGTGAAGCTTTGGATCTCATAAACCAGCCACGAATTCCTCTCACTCTTGTTTGCCAATTGCTCTATGATGATGATGGAAGACGATGGAAACAAGAACTATGATGATTGATGAAGTTTTAATGGAGTTTGAGATCAAAATGCAACATGGATGAAGGAATTAAAACTATGGTATGCAAGCATAATCAATCACCAACCCCTGCATGGATCCACTCTAGGGCATATATAGATGTCAAAAGAAACATCTAGAAGTTTTGAGAACCTTCCAAGAAGTTTCTAGAACTTCTCATGCAATGAGATTTTCAACTTTTCTATTTTTTAGTAAACCCCATGAGATCTCATGATAACCATGCACTTCTCCTTAAAATCCCCTTATATGAGATGGTAAAATGAAAACAAGGCATTTCAAGTCATTTTAAGGCTTTGGCAAGCTTTCCTTTTGGTACCTTAAAATGCAAGAATCAAATTTACAAAGGAAGTCTAATTTTTAAGCCTAAACTCAAAAATGTGGATGAACCAATGTCTCTAAAATGATGTTTGGAATCAATTTGGTATATTGGATGACCCATATTGGATTTGTAGATCCTTCAAACCAATTTTTCATTTCAACTTTTTCAACTTATATGCCTTTTTTAGGTCATTTTCCACCAACTTTGGTCAAGTCTCATTCCATGCATTTAAAAACTTTTATGAATTCTTTTCTAGACTTAAAATGGCATTTTGAGCAACTTTTATGTTGTGAAGTTTTTCATTTGAAGCTTCCTTGTATGAGTTTTAGGCATAGGCTAAGAATGACCTGTAATCCTTAGAAGACCAAAATACCCTTTGCTTTCCAAGACCATAAGTAGAGTTCCACAAATCATATGAAGGCATACTATACCATTATAGAAAGCTAAGACAATGAGGAACAACTCTTATTTTTACCATAAATTCATTTGAAATCTCCTTGGGGGGTAAAAATTGCTTGGAAGTCAAGTCACTTTCACAGACAAAATCTCAGATACCTCAGATGACCTGTAACTTGCAAGGACCATAACTTGAGTCCTATAAATCTCCTTAGTGTCTTCCACCACTCAAATTAAAGGTCTTGAGATCCTCTACAAGTTTCATGTTGGCCAAGGATCCATTTGAAGCTTGCATTTTGACTTATCTTGCTTGGAAATTTGACCTAAACTAGGGGATTTTACCCAGAAACCCTAATTTAGAAACTCCTCTTCTCCTTGATTTCTCTTGATTTATTCTTAGCACATCACCATATCCTTCTCCACATGTCAAAAGATGAACCCCACATCTCTCCAATAGCCTTTAATGCCTTTCAATCAGTCAATTGACCTAGAGTTGACCCAGGGTTGACCCAGATGAAACCCTAGTTGACTGTCTTCATCCACAACTCTTGTGACTACACCAATGACTTGTCTTCTTCTTCAAATGACTTTCTAAGTCTCCCATGATGTCCAGATACTCTCCATGCTCAATCCACAGCTCACAATTTCTTTGTTGATCCTCACATACCCTCAGATAGGAGATGGATGCACTTGCTTGATCCACTGACTTGATAGCTTTCAAATTCTTCCTGATGACTTGAAGGAGCTTGGATTAGAATAATAACCTCTTGATAGGCTAATAGAGATGAGAATAATGATTGGTCCCTGTTGGATGACTTGCTATGCTTATGTTATGCAGATGATTAGACTATGTACATGACTCTATATGCAAATGCTAATGATATTGAAACATAAACCAAGTGAATAAGGTTGAGCAAATTTTAGGGTGCAACAGGGCCATAGTCCTCTTTTGAACCAACTGCAATTGCAACAATGCTTGAAGTACTTGAGAATATAGCATTGGTGGTGGATCAAACACTCTCTCTGTCATCCTGGGCCGTGCTGGGTACCTTCTATACCCTTGTTGATTTTGTTGAGGTGGTTGTTGTTGTCGTTGTTGTTGTTGTTGTGGTAGTTGTTGTTGTTGTGGTTTTCGTGGTATGGGGATCGTAACACTTGCGACCTGTTGTTGATATTGGTTGTGAGGCTGATTCCTCCATCTTCCTTGGAAGCCCGACACTGAATTGGTTTCTCCTTCACGCCTTCTATTGCTAAAGACCTTCTTTCCTCCTCCTCCAGCTGAGGATCCTTCGCCCGCCTGAATCTTCCCAATCTTAATGTCGTTCTCTATGCGTTCACCCATGAGTATCATGTCGGAAAAACTGTCGGTCATACAGTTGAGCAGTTTCTCGTAATATATACCAGAGAAAGTGCCCACAAAAAGGTCCATCAACTCACGTTCCACCATCGGTGGCTGCACCCTAGCTGCAAGCTCCCGCCACCTTTGGGCATACTCTTTAAAGCACTCGCTACTTTTTTGGGAAAGATTTTGAAGCTGGACCCTGTTGGGAGCAAGGTCACTATTATATTGGTAGTGCTTCACGAAAGCCTCTGCCAAGCTTTTCCAACTATCGATCTGAGCAGGTTCCAACCCCATGTACCATTCGAGTGACGGTCCATACAAACTGTCCTGAAAGAAATGCATTAACATCTTCTCATCACTTGAATACACCGACATTCTCCGATAGTACGCCCGTACGTGAACCCTTGGGCAGGTGTCCCCTTTATATTTGTCAAAGTGGGAGCCTTGAATTTGTGTGGCACTCTCAAGTCAGGCACCAACCCTAGATTGGCCATGTCTAATCCCATAGAGTTTTGATTGGTAAAGCTCTTCATTTGTTCCTCCAACAATTTAAACCTTCGATCAGCTTCTGCGGGCATCTCAACACCCATACCCTGCATAGAGAATACATTGTCTTGATGATCTTCATTCCAGCGATGGTCTTCATTGTTACAATCAGCAAAAGTTGGACCATAAGCATTCCGATTAATTGTAGGGTCATACCCGTTGTTTCCAAGACCGTTGTTGATATTACCTGGACCAAATCCCACGTTGTAGGCACCAACACCAATGCTATTATTGCTAGCATTACCGAAACCATTGTTACCCAATCCAACGTTCGCGGCGACATTGCCGAAACCATTATTTCCAATCCCTGTATTTCCATTGCCTCCACCAACATTTCCGTTGGTTTTGACGTTTCCATTACCGTTTCCCGTCACGTTCCCATTCCCAGTACCATTACCATTGCCATTCCCGCCAGCATTGGGGATGACCACCGGTATACCATTATTAGCATTCAGATTCTCAACATGAGGTGGGTTGGTAGCTATGCCACCATGTAAAACTCCATCGTTTTCAACCCGTGCAATCAAAGGCTGCACTAAAGTTTGAAGCTGATCTTGCCCCTTGGCGACGTTTTGCATGACTTCCATAAATTGAGTCATCCTATCCTTCATCTCTTGCATCTCAATCTGCATTTGCTCTTGCATTTGTTCCATGATCCTCCTCTGATTTGCTCTAGTCGCGTACCAGTGAGTTGTTCTATCAGCAACCCTGGAGCACACTAAAAATAAACAGGAGATAAGAAAACAGTTCCGATGCACCTGCAATGCGAAAAATGCTAAAATGCAGACATGTAAATATGCGGCAGGGAGATTTTCACCCTCGATTCTAGTTTCCAGAAGAAACATCAATGATAAAGAAAAAGCCCTCTAGACAAGCGAACAGAATGATAACTCTTCATATAATAACAAGCCAACAGGAAGTATGCATACACATCAACTGAGTACGAAGTAGGAATGACCTCAACCAACAAGCCTGGCGATGGTCAAGATACAAAGAAAGACAGTCAAGCTGGACGACGAGTTCGAAAATCCATAAGCAACTTCACTCTCTCAAGATGACCAGGTCTGGCGAGTAAGCCATGTATGAGTTGCTCCCTCTGACTGATGACGGACTGTAAACCCTCAACATGCTCCTCACAAGATCCTCTTCCAAAGCATGCATCAAACTTGCACCTCTTGGAATCAGCTTTCAACTTGCACTGCTTTAATTCTGAAATGACTTCGTTCAACCTGTTTTGCACATCACGCCTGAGGGATCCCTCCATTGCAATCTTCTCATCCTTGGTATTGAGTTGTTTCTTCAACTGATCGATCTGTTGTCTAAGCTTGTCCTCGCGCTCTTTGTTGTTAGTGAGCGTAGCATTCCACAATGAGTCAGCCATAGAGAGCTCTAAGTAAGCGTTTTCCAAATTCTCCTTCTTGGTAGCAAGCACCTTATAGACGGAGTTCAAATCCTAGTATGCGCGTTCCCGATCCTTGGTCTGCTTCGTCAGGTCTGTACCTAGTTTGTTGACAAGTGTAGTTTGCCTTTTGAAAGAATGAACAGCCTCAATCCTCTCGCTTCGGACTTGAAAGATTTCTTTCTCTAATTCTTTGTTGACTCTCTTCAACTCTTCTTTCTTACACAACAGTTGGTTGTACTTCTGAATATCCACAGTAGTGGGCTCTTCAATAGGATGCAAAGGCGCCACTGAAGGAAATGGCATTAGAAAATTAGCAGCTCTATCTTTGATCCATACCACGTAAGGGTCATAAGCTTGATTATTGTTCTTTCCTAACAATATCTTACCTCGCCTATGAACATTACACCATGCGTACTCCAACCTAACCAACATGTCAGCTTCTAGCAAGCCTGTGAGATACAGAGATTCCTGTATCTCTTCTTCCTTAGGAGGACTCTTCAAGGCGTATCCAAGCTGTCTAATCAACAAAGAAGGGTTATAGTTAATACAGCCCTTCCTTCCAACCAACGGGACGTTCGAAAAACCTCTGCAGCTATAGATGATCTCAGTGCCAAGTATATCATGATCAAACCACACAATATTCTTCGCAGATAAACCCATCAACCTCACAGACCATTTTAAGGTGCTCGCAGTAGCAACAAAAGGACCTGTTTTCGGAAGGTGACCGAGGAACCACATATACAACAGGGGTACACAGTAAGACACGTTCTTACCCCTCCGCTTCTCGTTCTTGTAATGGATAGAGTGATAAACATCTCCCAATAAAGTAGGCACTGGATTCTCCGAAGCAAGGATAAAGAAAGCATCTGAATCCACAAAGTCTGGCAAATTTGGAAATAAGATAATACCATAAATGCATAGGGCCAGAATGGCGTTGAACACAACCCAACAACCGTCTTTTGTGAACTGCAGAGCCTTGTCAACTAGAAATGGTAGAGGAAACCCATATACTCCATTTAGCTTAGTCAATCTTCCTGATAACTCTGAGACGTCAAGATTTAGAACTGCAGCAAGTCTAGCTGGATCAGGCTCATCATCGTTATGGTAAAAGGGCATCTGATCCAATATGGGAACTCCTAGCAATACAGAATACTCTTCCAAAGTTGGCGCTAGAACGTAATCAGGGAAAACAAAACATCTCAACTGAGGGTCGTAAAACTGTAGAAGAGCGTATAAACCATTCAACTCGAACACCAAAGGTCTGCATACCACACTGAGTAACTTTCCATAAGATTCTTTGAATTTTTCTCTCACTTTCTGATTTGTTGACGCAACCAATCTCAATAAGGAACTGATATCAGGAGAAGGGAATTTGTATGCAACTGTCTTCTTTAGATGTTCCATGTCAAGGAAGGAATAAGATCACTAGAACTGGGGAGGAAAAAATACACTTGCAACATAGATACACGTTAATGAAATGCAAATGAAAATGCAAAATGCATATGCAACAGGAGATCAAGATTGGTGTGCTGTAGTTTGAGACGAACGGAGCTTCGCTTTAAACATAACTGAACACCGTCATTGGGACTCCCTCGATATCAAGAACACAAATCCAAACTGTAAAGAAACTGGGTAGTCTGAAAGCTAGAGCTTTCATGCACCCTCATCCCTCTCACAGGTAATGACTTATCCACTGACAAGGTTTGGCATCCTATGCGTTCATCAGTGTCACAGACTTTCAAGAAATGATGATACGGGTACCAGAGAAGGTGTGGCATCATCATCTCTTGAAGCGACCTGACTTAGCTGAATCCCAAATGATCGGTTCCCAGAGTCGACAATCCTCAAGTTCAAAATTCCTTCGATCCCAAAGGGCTAGAAAAAAAATCGTCAAAGAGAATCTCGTCTGAGCGCGAATTTCATGGCTAGCTGGTGCATGCAAAGCATACAGGCTCACCACTAATCTCCACTTCTAATTCTAAGTCTATACTCAAGCCTAGGTCTGGCTTATCTCTCAATGAATCAAATCCCTCCCCATAACACAGCAATAAATGATATCATGCGGGAAATAAATGCGGGAAAGTAAATTCAGGAAGATAAAGCACATATGTACAACACCCAAAAAAGAAAAACAAACAAGCACTAGGATTGACTCGCATAGGGGTTGTTCCTGTCCCCAGCAGAGTCGCCAGTTGTCGCTACTGCGAAAATCGAAGGGCGGATGTGACAGAAGAGTCACCACCGTGCGTTATTTATCCCAAGAGAGGGAAAGGAAACGCTCAGAGAAAACCTAACGAAAAGAGGGATAAGACTGGTCATCGCAACCAAATCTCGGGTTCGGGAGTCGGTTACGCAAGGGGAAGGTGTTAGCACCCCTCACGTCTGTCGTACTCGACGGGATCCACGCTTGTTGTCTATCTAAATGGGTGTATAAACTATCTAACTACAGGCTTAAGGACAAAAGGAAAAGAAGTGACTCGGCAAAGCAACGACGCTTCGTGCCTACGTATCTCATCTGAAATGAGAAGTCAGAGTCAACGTAGTTCGCCTAACTACGGGTAAAAGGGGGGAAGGTCGCTCACCAAGACATCGCTTCTTGTGCCTACGTACTCTCAATAGGTATGAGAGATTAGAGCAAACGTAGTTCGGGGACTACGGGGAATACAGGTTTGTTCAACAGTTTTAAACAAGTAGGGTTAACAATCAGTTCTAGCAGTTTGGTGTATGCAGCTCGACCTTTGGAGACTTAGGCGTTACCATTTGCGGTAGAACTAAGGGTTAACAACACTCTTGTTATGAAAATGATTTCTCAAGGATTAAAGGCCCCAAGGGCAAAGAGAAGTTTGAATGATTGTTTTTGTGTTTTTTAGAGAAGAAGTGTTTTTGAATTGGTTTGCAATTCATATTGCACTAGAGACTATGACTTAGGAGTGAATGCGTCGCATATCACCCAAAGGATGCTACACTAAACACTCAAGCCATTGAAGGGAGACCCTTCAACAACCATTTCCCAAATAGCTTAAGGCTCGTAACGTACAATACTCATTGACCTTTATTAGGTGTTTTGGATTGTTTAGGAGATGAGAAGAGAAAGACGCGCTAAAGGGGGACTAACTCAAAGCTAAAGCTATCATGAAAAGTGCACCTAAAGTTGAGATAAAAGGAAGCTACCTAATGTTATCATACATGGTTAAGATTCTAATGTCTATCATAATCAATCTTGAACAAGAAAGATTAGAGGTCCTAAGGGAAAAGAGACAAAAGAGGAAACAAAAACAACATAAACATTGTAAGAATACGAACATGGAATGAGGGAGGAAATTGGTGTGGGGCAGTAGCCTCCACATGCTCATCTCAACCTCAAACAACAATATGATATATGCAAGAAAACAAATGGATAAGGAAATGCGCCAATGAAAACAAACAAGTGCGCTAAAATGGGATGAAATGGCCTAAACCAAACAACGTCAACCATAAGGCACAAAATCAAGCACAAATGAAAGGTAAATAAGTCTTAAGACAAAGTGAGAATGGGAGGCTAATATGAGGGCAGCAAAGACCTCATAAAATTCACTCAACCGTGAGCATCACTAACCAAAACAAAGAAACATAAGGAAAACAACAAGAATTGTCCTCAAGAGTTCAATCATTCTAGGTATGCTTCAAGTTCCTCCAAAGGAGGAACCAAACCACCTTATATGACACTCCTATGTAATTGGACAGCAAGGGACATGAACTAAAATGTATCAAAAACAAAAGCAAATGAATCACAAGGAATTGCAAAGAGAACACCAAGAAATGTCCTCAAGGACTCCATCACTTTAGGTATGCTTCAAGTTCCTCCAAAGGAGGGAATAAGCCACCTTAAATGACACTCCTATGTCATTGGACAGTAAGGGACATGAAATACAAGTTCTCAAAAGAAAAAAGGCAAGTAAACCACAAGGATATGCAAGCAAGTTCTCAAAGGATTGCAAGCATGTTTCAATATGAAACCCTAATTGGCAACTCAAAAGTAAACCCACAAAAGAACAAGCTAAACACAATATGATGGCCTAAAAATGAGCAAGAACCATCCTTAACATGTTAGCAACATGAAACAATAGGCATTGAGAGCTCAAAGGATCCAAAATTGTCATATCCAAGTCAAACTAGGTCAAGATGTATGTGTGAACCTCCCTTTGGGTAACTTGACTTGCAAGTTACTCTAAAAATAGGAAAATGATTCAAAAATTAATAAATAAAATACACAAGACTCATAAATGTGTTAGAAAACAATTTCCAAAGGAACAAGTCCATATTCCCTCAAAGCACCATCACAAGAAAAAGTTCTTTGAGATATACCACTTTGAAATGGGATAATCGAGGGTCAAAAGAAAAAGAGCTCAAAAGTCAACAAGTCAGGGGCAAAATGGTCCTCAAAAATTCCTCTACTCATCATTGATATGAGGATTGAATTTCATTCATTGGAGCCAAAGGAAATGGGAGAAATAAATTAAAGAACACAACATGCCACAACTTAACTCAAATTAAAACAGCTCCAATATTTAATTCATTTTAAAATCGAAAACAAAATAAAAAAATAAAATAAAAATATCCAGAAAAAACTAGACATCTCAAAGTTCATGAAAAATATTTTTGGGGAATTTTTAGGATATTGGAACTATTTTATTTGAATTAATTTGTAACAGCAACCAAAACAGAATTTAAAACGAAAATAGTAAACAAATGATAAAATGAGTGTGACAAATAGCAACAAATGCAAGCAAAAACGCGTGGGCCTCCCAGGGTGGGGTGCAGATAACGCGTCACTTAAGCCCAATAACTTAAATAAAAATCTGAATTTTAAATGAAAAATGTTTGGCATGAATAGCATTAAAACAAAGAGTAAAAACATGAAATGGGCCAAGTGGGGGTGCAAAAAACCAAGTCACTTAAGCCCAAACTAAAAAAAATTCAGAAATAAAAAAAAATTAAAAGGGGGTGGGGGTGGGGGGGGGGGGGGGTGGCTGGCCGGACGGACTGGTTTTTCCGGTCATCTTCCCCACCAAGTCCGACCGCCGCGGGCTATAATAACAACAACATAACTTCGCGAAAAATCGTCCGTTTTCGACAAACTTTATATGCAAATCGATCTACTCATCATGAGGATCAATAATATGCCATTATTTTGTCAAAATATGGCTTAAATAAAGAGAAACGAAAGCAACAAGGAAATGAGCAAAATAAAAAAAGTTCACAAACGGAAACCAAATGATAATAATAATGATCTATGATGTACAAAGAGTAATAATATGCAAAAATGGCATGAAATAGAAGCTTAAACCATGAGATATTTTGAAAAGTTAGTAACCTCAAAAAAGCTTCAACAATGGTTCAATGTGCAACCAAAGCTTAAAATAAATTGCCCAGAAAGTTTCTAAATCACTCAAGGAAGGTGTTTGGATACTTAAAAGTGTTTGAAACTCAAGGAAAATGAAAAAACGAATTTGAGTTTTTGCTCTCTTTTTCTCACTATGTTCTTGCTCTTTTTCTCACCAAAACGTGTTATGAGACCTTGTACATGATTCTGAGATTAAATATGTTGGATGCAGATGGAAAGAAAGCCCAATGAAAGCTCCTTAACATAAATCAAATTTCAAATTTTTCACACTTTTTCCACTCCAAAGGTACACGAAATTGTACTTTTCCAGGCTGTAAAGAGGCATGGTTCACTTGTACAATGTCAATGGTGATCCACAAAATGAGATTTGCTCCTTGATTTTGCTTTATGGTGTGTTTTTGATATGTTACTTACCATTGAAGAAAGCTTGAAAATGGCCATCAAAATGCACTCAAATTCCAAATCAAAAAGTGGCATTGTGTTTAAAATGTTATTGGCACTCAAAAAATGCACAAAGTTGATTCAAAATGTTTCCAAATGAATTAATTGTGAATTTTCATTTTTAAAGCCTTTTTCATGAAAATTTCCTTAGGCATTCTTCAACCCAAGCCAAATCTTTGATACCTTGATGTTTTAAAATGCAAATGACCCCATTTGGAGCAACTTTGATGTTGGAAAGATTTTCATTTGAAGTGTGCAAAGTGGTGAAATGGACCTATAATGAAAATGGCCTATAATCTTACTTTCCCAAAATATTCCTGCCTTGCAAGCCTCATAACTTGAGCTCTACAAATCAGATGAAGGGCTTCTAGGACTTTTTGGAAAGCTAAGACCATAAGGAACAACTTCCATGTTCACTTGAAGTTGAGGAGAAACATCCTTCTAGGTCAGAAATGTCTTGGAAGTTGGTTGACTTTTGTTGACTGAAATCACATTCATTTGGGGACCTGTAACTTGTCAGCTTCACAACTAGAGTTCTATAAATCCAATGGAGGACTTCTAGTACTTTTTGGAAAACTAAGAACAAGCTCTACAAGTTTCATGTCCACCTTAAAGTAATATTACACTTGTATCTTGAGATAGGTGGTCTTGAGGTTAGGCACTGAACAAGGGATTTTACACTGAGGAAGCTTAGAAACCTTAGCTCAGTAACTTTTCACACTCTTGATTCTTGATGAATTGATATTGAAATGTCATCTCATATGTTTCAACACAACATTCCATGATCATAAAGACTTGTAATTGAGTCTTCATCTCCTTCAGTTTCACAGTTGACTTAAGGTTGACCAGATGAAAACCCTAACTGCACCAGCTTCAACTGTGGCCATTAGCACTTGGCATAAACACTTAGATGAGCTCCATAGTAACCCTCAAGGCCTCTAATGAGCTTCAATGACAACCTCTCTCCATAAACATGGACTTGCGGTCCCCAGATGACCCTCAAATGGTCTCCTAAACAGGAGATGAACCACATACACTTATATGTTCTCAAAGGGCTTTGTCCCTCTTCTGATGATGATAACCACTTGATAATTTGAATAAGACCTCTTGATTAGGCTTAGAACCCTTGTCAAACTTCTCTTGTCAAACACACATCTTTTGATCCCCTGTAAATGCAAAATGTTATGCAATGCAATATGCTAGAAACATAAACCAAGTAAAGAAAAGGTTGGGCAAATTTTGGGGTACAACAGGACTCGCTAGGCGAGCTAGGTAGCGAACACTTCTTGTAGCCACTCTCTGCCTTCGCTAGCATATTTGCTATGCGAGCAGGTAGCGAACGTTCGCTAGAGCCTCGCTAAGCGAGCAGGGTGGCGAGCGTGACAGAACATGTTTTAATTTGTTGTTTCCATGCAACGGTGATCTTGTGGTGTAGGATCCCTTTGGTCATGATGATTATAGGGATAGTGTTTAATTGTGAAGAGTGTATACTTAGTGTGGGATGTGAAGGCCCCATAATATTTAATTTAATTAACATGATTAATTGGTGTTATATATATATATATATATATATATATATATATATATATATATATATATATATATATATATATATATATATATATATATATATATATATATATATATATATATATATATATATATATATATATATATATATATATATATATATATATATATATATATATATATATATATATATATATATATATATATATATATATATATATATATATATATATATATATATATATATATATATATATATATATATATATATATATATATATATATATATATATATATATATATATATATATATATATATATATATATATATATATATATATATATATATATATATATATATATATATATATATATATATATATATATATATATATATATATATGATGTATGGTGATGTGATCAGGAGGATCGTGTGCACTTAGTGTACTTGAGTTATTTGTTGTGCATTTGGTGTCGTGCATATCATGATGTTATGGTGGGATAAAATCGTTGCTCAGGAGGAGTGTATGCGATTCATCCGTACTCCTTTAGGGATAATGGTGGGGATAGATCATTACCAAGGAGGGGTGTATGTGATCTATCTGGGGTTTGATTGAATGAACCAATGAGTCGGTACCGCATGCATGGTGTTGAGTTGCATATTTGCATTATTGTGTGTCGTGTTTGATGATTGGACAGTAGGTCGTAGTTGATGCATGTTGGGTGATATTTTATATGATTGCTACCTTTATTTCATGTATCTTATTACTAATAATTTTGATCATGTTTTCTCACCCTTTTGTTGTTGTTGTGGTCTTAGCTTCTTCGGAGTTACAGATAATTCAGGTACTTAGCTAGCTTGGATAGTGGTGTGCGAGTCGAGTCTTAGGATGCTCTGATACATAGCACGAGACTTGGGTGTTTATTTGTTTTATATTAAACTTGCTTCACTCCTGTGACGTATCGTATTTGGTGAACTTGTTAATGAACAATTTTATGTAAATTGGGCGGATGGCCGAGAATATTGGATTAATGATTATTTCCGCTTTTTATTTTGAAAACCAACTAAGGAAGATTTAGGTTGAACTATTTGATGTAATATCCCACTTGTGAGGGGAAACTCTGATGTTTATTTGAAATAATAGTATTTTATTTAATTTTGGGGAAGTGGGGTGTTACAACGATGACGAAGACGGTGTGGGATTCACTAGTGTGGTGTTATGGTGGTGACGCCTCAGTGAAGAAGGTGAAGTTGCAATCCCTACATAAGAAATATAAGAACCTCAGCATGAAGTACAATGAGAAGGTACTTGAATACATCTCTAGAGTAATTATGGTCACAAATGAGATGAAAGCTTATTCCTCAATTTGATTACATAGTTGTAGCTATTTAACATTATATAGTACCATGAGAATTGAAAAACTTCATATTAGTCTAGAGGCACAAGAGTTGCGTCTGACTGAGAGAAACTCTGAAAAAAGTCTGAGCAGGCTCTAAAAGCTTCTTTTGTTAAGAAGAACAAGAAGTAAGCATGGTTTGAGAACATAAGATAGTCAGGTGGTGTTCAGAAGTCAGAATCCTCAAATCTAGATGAAAATAAACATAAGAGTGTTTAGAAGGGAAAAGAGAAGTTTGACAAGAGAAAGGTTTGATGCTACAATTGCAACAAGTTTGACCATTTTGCTGTTGATTATTGGCTAAACAAGGAAAGAAATGGTGAAGATTCCTATATAGGCAGAGGAGATTGTGATGTTGAACTTGTGTTATTAATGGCATCGGAGAATGAAGGTAAAAAGATGGTAGACTAGTGGTATATGAATCCTGGCTGCTCAAATCACCTAATTGGATGGAAATAAGGAATGACTAGTGGATTTTGACTCTGGTAAAAGGACCAAGATCAGATGTGCTAATGATAAGTATCTGAATGCTGAAGGAATATTAAATGTTAGAGTAACTCTGAAGAATGGTAAATTGCATTGATTCAAGATGTGTGGTATGTTTATGGCATGAAGAGCAATCTGATAAGTGTAGGTCAGTTGATTAAAAAAGGTTTTTCAGTAACCATGAAAGAAAATCTCTTGAAGCTGTATGATTCTAATTTAAAAAATTGATTATGAAGTCTGGACAGGGAAGGAATAGGAGATTCAAGGTGAATGTGAAAAGCGCGGACTCTCAATGCCTTAGTGTAACAAGTGTTGTAAAGGAAAGTGAGTTGTGGCACAAGAGATTGGGGCATATAAAATTCAAGAGCTTATGGCATCTGAGTTCAAAGAAGCTGGTTCATGGAATTCCAAAAATTATGGCACCAAATAAATCATATGATGTATGCATAAGAGGAAAACAACCAATATTGCCATTTTCATCAGAAACGCCTCCAAGAGCAAAGCATGCTTTAGGTGTGGTGCATTAAGATGTATGTGGGCCATTTCCAGTACCTTCACTTGGAGGGAACCGGTATTTTGTATCATTTGTGGATGAGTTCACCAAAATGACATGGGTAGCCCTCATAAAGTTCAAACATGAGGTGTTTACTGAATTCAAGAAGTTCAGAGTGAAGGCTAAGAATTAGAGTGGATAAAGGTTGATGATCCTCAGAGCTAATGATGGAGGTGAGTTCAACTCTACAAAGTTGAAGAAGTATTGTAAGGAGAATGGAATTGATCATGAAATTACTGCTTCATTCACTCCTTAACACAATGGTCTTACTGAAAGAAGAAACATAAATTTTCTTAATATGACAAGGAGCGTGCTAAAAGAGAAGAATTTTCCTCATACGTTGTGGGGTGAAGTTATTGCCACTTCAGCATATGTTCTAAATAGATGTCCAACCAAGAAGTCAAAGGGATTTATTCCTATTGAGAAGTGAATTAAAAGCAAGAAAAATGTGAGTCATTTTAAGGTGTTTGGTTTTATTTGTTACAAACATGTTTCAGATACTAAAAGAAGGAAGTTGGATGACATAAGTTGAGCCATGTTACTTGTAGGTTACCACAGTACAAGTACTTATAAGCTCTACTATCCAGGCACCAACAAAGTTGAATTCATAAGAGATGTTGTTTGAAAGAATCAAAAACGTGGGATTGGAACAAGTCTCAATCTAACTCTGGTGCAGTAATAACACCTGAGTTACGCTCTGAAGGTATTTCGTCCTATGGAGATGAATAGAGTCTGAAGGTGACTCGAAGCTGAAGTTGAGTTTGAAGATGAGTGTGACTCTAAAGGAGACCCTAAAGGTGATGTTGCAGTGAGAATCGTGATACCAAGCTATTAATTAACTTGAATCTTAATTCTTAAATTCACAACCGGACTTTAATTTATCCAAAGGAAAGGTCTAAAGAAAGAAAGAACCTTTTGCGCGATGTAACAACAACGCTAAGAGATTCGGGGATCGGGGGTTGGTTATGCATAGGGTAGGTATTTCACATCCTAAACATCTGTAGCACTCTACAGAAACCTTTTGTTTGCTCGCATGCTAAGTTTGGTAAATGTTTGCTAAGGTTTGGGTTGGGTAAAAGGTGAAGGTTAAGACCTAAAGATAGTTTCTAAGCTTGCTCGCAAAGACATCGCGTCCTCTGCCTACGTATCCTTCACCTCACTAGGGTTGAAGAACACTTGATTATGATCAAGGTTCAAAAGGGAACAAACATTACAATGCTTGTGTAGAGTTTAACAAAACTCTCTAGATCTATGTTATAACACTCAAGAGGGGAGTAAGTAATCATTACTATGATTCTTACATAGAGTTTACAAACTCTATCCTAGGGTTCTAGTTTGAAGAAACACTCCTAGTAAAGGTGGGTTTTTTTTAGACTTAGAGAAAAGTCTAATGGCTTATACTAAGGTTCAAGATGACTTCACAAAGTCAAGGGAGCGGGTAATGAACTATCCATGACATAAGGGTCAATGGAGAGACTTTTCCTTTGGAAGGAGAGAGATAAGGCAACTTGGATGAGAACTAAAAAGTTCCATCACTTGGGGAAGAAATACTTGACAAAGCAATAAACATTTAAGCGAGATGAATACAAAGGATATGGTTACAACCAAGCAAGCATGCATATCATGTAACACCCCCTTCTATACCCCAAATAAATGCATATAAAACAATTAAGCACATACAAATTATCAGAGTAAAAAGGTTTTATAATAAGGTATAAAAGAAGAATGCCACAATTTCACCAACGAAACTCTTTAACATTTTGCTCCATAAAATATGTAACAATTTCGTAGTTTTAGAATTCACATTTCAACATTTAATTTGAGCGGAAGATAACATCATTTGATCAGTTCCAAAATATTAATTCAAATGCACATAAGTCATCCAGATTAATGCATCATATCAGTTAGATTACAAAACCACATCAGCTGATACATCGCAATGTATCACAAAAGAATGACTATACTAGTCTAACTACCCGGTGTTACATATCAGAGCAGCCGACTCAAAAGAATGAAGACTAACTTCACAAAAGGACTCCAGCATCCTAATCTGCAATGCCTCATAGAGCATTATAAAACAGCAGAAGGGTGAGAAATATAACCATAATAATCAAAGCATAAGATTATATATATAGGTAGTCATATAACACATATTCACATTTCTCACCACACTTCATTCTCTTAGTCATATATATATTTACCACACATATATAGACAAACCTGGATATTCACAAAGCATTTCCACATTATGCATACACTTACAATTTCCACAATCTCATCATTCACACATAAGCATCTCTTCATGCATATGTCATATATCAATGTGACTCAATAACTCAATGCAACTCATGCAATGCGGTACCGACTCTCGTTATCTTTTTTCGGTTTTTACATTAAACCGGGTCCACTCTTCTAGACCGATAACCCGTTATCTTTTTTCAGTTTTTACATTAAACCGGGTCCACTCTTCTAGACCGATAACCACAAAGGCCCGTCCTCTAAGCCTTCAAACCCACTCTTCTAGGTTTGGGACAAGCCACTAGTTTCCACGAAACTAACAGACATTGCCTCTTGACTAAATGATGCATGTACAATCAGTCACAACAAATGCACTTAAGACCGACATCTTAATCTCATGCATTCAAATAATTCATCTCTTCAAGAATTACATTATGATTGCACACACAACATATTCACATAACATTCATCGATGTATTCATAATTCGATACAACATCATATTTAGCAAGCAATGCACGCATACCCATCATTATGCTCTCATGCATTCTTCATGTATTTTAACATACAATCGCACATAAACAATATGCATCCACAACACATTTTTCATAGTATGTTTATTCTTTATCTCATGCCATCTCATACAAGGTATACACATCACAATACCAATCATACAATTATAAGTTATGCACACATATCCACCATGTTCACATGCATACTCATCACATAGTTGTATACACATCAAACATTCGCAAGTTCATTAGACAATACACATACATTCATCATTGTATTCACATGTATTTCTATTTATCACAATTAATACGCATCGCACCTCAAACTAGGATTCACGCCCGTAGGCTACCCACAACACACATCATCACAATAGATCATATCTATATCACATCATAGAGGTATTGACCTATGAGAGGCAACCAAACCATCTCCACATGAACAACACAGCAAAGGAAAAATGCTGTCACATTCGCCTACATTCGCCTGGCGAACCCTCGCAGCGAACCTTCGCCTGGCCTTCGCCTGGCGAACTCTCTCAGCGAACACTCGCTAGGCTTCGCCTGGCGAGACTTCCCAGCGAGCCCAAGTCAGTAGCTACTGACTTCATTCGCCACCATTCGCCAGCACCTTCGCTGAGCGAACCTTCGCTATCCAACTTCGCCTGGCGAACCCACCAGCGAAGTCCACTGGGACTTAAATATAATTATTCGCCAACATTCGCTAGGCTTCGCCTGGCGAAGCTTCGCCTTCGCTCGCCTGGCGAGAGCCAGCGAACCTGCGCAGAACAGAACCCTATTCTGTCTTCTCCTTCACCAATCCATCATCAACCTTCTCTTACACACCCAAATCAGTACAAATAGCATCAATACATGTTACCCGACTATTCTACGGCGTTATTACTCAGTTCCAACCGATTAAATCATCAATCTACCGATTAATCCAACATTTGCCCTAATTGGAAAGTGATGAAAACTCTACCAAAACCCAAACCCAACATACATAACATCATACAATGATCAAATAGAAACATTTCTCACCCTTACCTCGATTAATCGGAGCTTTGATGTTGGTTCTTGATGATTTCCACTTTTCCTCTTCTTCTCTTCTCTTTCTCTCCTTTCTTCTTCTTTCCTCTTTCTTTCCAAATGTTTTCTATCTTTCTTTTCTTTTCTTTCTCTCTTATATATTTCCTTCATTTTCCTTCCTCTCCAATTCCTTCTTAATTTTCTATCCATACCAATTAATAAAAATTAATTCCAACATTAATAAAAACCCCACTAAATCAATTAATTACTACAATTAATTATTTAATGAAATTTGGGTTGTTACAACTCTCCCCCACTTTAGGAATTTTCGTCCTCGAAAATGTTACCTGATTCAAACAGTTCTGGATAAGACTCCTTCATCCGACTCTCAAGCTCCCAAGTGACATTTCCACCAGCCAGTCCTCCCCAAGCGACCTTCACTAAAGCAATCTCTTTACCTCGAAGCTGCTTCAATTTCCGATCCTCAATCCGCATAGGTGATGCCTCAACAGTCAGGTTATCTCTCACCTGCACATCATCTATTTGGACTACATGAGACGGATCCGCAATGTATTTCCTCAACTGAGATACATGGAATACGTCGTGAAGATTAGCAAGCGACGGTGGCAAAGCCACACGATAGGCCACTTCTCCTATCCTTTGCAAAATCTGATAAGGACCAATGAAACGCGGCGACAACTTGCGCGACTTCAGTGCCCTACCAACACCTGTCATCGGAGTGACTCGAAGAAACACATGATCTCCCTCTTGAAATTCAAGTGCCTTCCTCCTCTTGTCATAATAACTCTTCTGACGACTCTGAGTAATTCTCATCTTCTCTTGAATCATCTTGATCTTATCAGTAGTCTGTTGAACTAACTCGGGTCCAACAACAGAACTCTCTCCGGACTCGAACCAACACAATGGTGTCCTACACCTCCTACCATACAACGCCTCAAATGGTGCCATACCAATACTCGAATGGAAACTGTTGTTGTAGGTAAACTCAATCAAAGGCAAGTAGCTGTCCCAAGCTCCTCCTTTTTCCAATACACAAGCTCTCAAAAGATCTTCAAGCGACTGAATCGTCCTCTCCGTCTGACCATCAGTCTGCGGATGATAAGCTGAACTCAAACGCAACTTAGTACCCAAAGCACTCTGCAGGCTTTCCCAAAATCTCGAAGTAAACCGCGGATCTCTATCCGAAACAATACTCAGCGGAATACCATGCAGGCACACAATCCTTTCAATATACAACTTAGCCAACTTCTCCAAAGGGTAATCCATACGCATAGGAATAAAGTGAGCAGATTTAGTCAACCTATCCACGATAACCCAAACAGCCTCAAAATTACTCGGCGTCCTCGGCAAACCCGATACAAAATCCATGGAGATACTATCCCATTTCCACTCAGGAATAAACAACGGCTTCATCAAACCCGATGGCTTCTGATGCTCAATCTTCGACTTCTGGCAAGTCAAACAAGAATACACAAATTCTGCAATATCCTTCTTCATACTAGGCCACCAAAATACTTTCCTCAAATCCTGATACATCTTAGTAGCACCCGGATGAATACTCAATCCGCTACGATGTCCTTCCTCAAGGATGCTCTTCTTAAGCTCAACCATGTTCGGAACACAAACTCGATCCCGACATCTCATAATACCATTCTCATCAATCCGAAAATCACCACCTTGGCCTTGGTTGATTAAAGTCAACCGATCAACTAAGCTCAAATCCGATTTCTGTCCTTCTCGAATTTCGTCCAAAATACCACTCGTAAGCTTTAACATACCCAACTTAATTCCAAAAGAAGTTCTCTCACATACCAAACTCAAATCTCGAAATTGCTCGACCAATTCTAACTCTTTCACCATCAACGCCGACATATGCAATGATTTCCGACTCAATGCATCCGCTACAACATTCGCTTTACCCGGATGGTAATTCAAGCCAAAATCATAATCCTTCAAAAGTTCAAGCCATCTTCTTTGTCTCGCATTCAATTCCTTTTGATCAAAAAGATACCTCAAACTCTTGTGGTCACTAAACACTTCAAACCTCGCACCAAACAAATAATGCCTCCAAAGTTTCAACACGAACACAACGGCGGCCAACTCTAAGTCATGCGTCGGATAATTCTTCTCATGCACTTTGAGTTGCCTCGAAGCATAAGCCACAACTTGGTTATTCTGCATCAACACACCTCCTAAACCCATCAAAGAAGCATCACAATACACAACGAATGGTTCTTCTGGATTTGGCAGAATCAAAACAGGAGTTGTCGTCAACCTTCGCTTAAGTTCTTGAAAACTCGCTTCACACTTGGCGTCCCAAACAAAGGCTTGACCTTTTCTAGTCAACTGTGTCAACGGCAATGATAACTTGGCAAATCCTTCAATAAACTTCCGATAATAACCGGCTAAACCAAGAAAACTTCTGATCTCAAAAACTGACTTCGGAGTCTCCCATTGCGACACCGCTTCAACCTTCGACGGATCAACCGCAACACCACTACTAGAAATCACATGACCAAGGAAACTAACTTCCTTCAACCAAAATTCACACTTAGAAAGCTTCGCGAACAACTGCTTCTCTCTCAGCACAGATAACACCATCTTCAGATGCTCGGCATGCTCTCCTTCGCTCTTCGAATAAACCAAGATGTCGTCGATAAACACCACCACAAACTTATCCAAATAAGGATGGAAAATCCTATTCATGTACTCCATAAATACACCTGGTGCATTAGTCACACCAAATGGCATCACAGAATACTCATAGTGTCCATACCTCGTCCGAAAGGCCGTCTTCTGAATATCCTCAGCTTTCACACGGATCTGATGATACCCAGATCTCAAATCAATTTTGCTGAACACGCTCGCACCAACCAACTGATCCATCAGATCATCAATCCTTGGAAGTGGATACTTATTCTTAATAGTCACCTTGTTCAACTGTCTGTAATCCACACAGAGCCTCATAGAACCCTCTTTCTTCTTAACCAACAACACCGGTGCACCCCACGGTGACACGCTCGGACGAATAAACCTCTTTTCAAGCAAATCCTCAAGTTGACTCTTCAACTCTTTTAACTCTGAGGCCGACATACGATATGGAGCCATCGATATCGGACTAGTTCCAGGAATCAAATCTATCGAAAACTCTACTTCTCGCTCCGGCGGTAAATCCTTTATCTCGTCAGGGAATACTTCCGGAAAATCTCTAACAATGGGCAAAGCCTCAATCTCTTCACTTTCACTAGTCCTCAAAGTTTCCATGAGCATAAATACCTTAGCCCCATCTTGTACCGATTCCTTCACTTGTTTCCTCGTCATAAACAAATCCCAAGTAATCACAATATCATCTTCCTCAAATCTTTGGCGAGTATTACCCCACCAATCTTCAGCTTCTTCTTCGAGCATATGAGTCCCAAACTGCACCTTCTGTGCATCCGAGCAATTCATAACTCGAAAAATCTTTTCCACAGCTTTCAACCAAATTTGTGCCTTGTCCGGTTCATGAGTTCCCTTGAAGACCGGAGGGTTATTCTTTTGGAATTTCCCCAAAGCACGGAATCCATCATCAGCATGATTCCTCTCATTCACATTGGCGGATTCTGCCCAATTGCCCCAGCCAATCTCGTCAATGCCTCCGCAATCGCTTCGTCGTTCCTTCCTGCAACCATCTTACTAATTCTAGCAACAGAACCACGTAAGAACAACCAATATTGATAATGCAACACACGCATATCAATAACACACAGGGAAAACACTCTAACAACTTGGCCGGACGGACCGACCAGCTCTGATACCACTATTGTAACACCCCCTTCTATACCCCAAATAAATGCATATAAAACAATTAAGCACATACAAATTATCAGAGTAAAAAGGTTTTATAATAAGGTATAAAAGAAGAATGCCACAATTTCACCAACGAAACTCTTTAACATTTTGCTCCATAAAATATGTAACAATTTCGTAGTTTTAGAATTCACATTTCAACATTTAATTTGAGCGGAAGATAACATCATTTGATCAGTTCCAAAATATTAATTCAAATGCACATAAGTCATCCAGATTAATGCATCATATCAGTTAGATTACAAAACCACATCAGCTGATACATCGCAATGTATCACAAAAGAATGACTATACTAGTCTAACTACCCGGTGTTACATATCAGAGCAGCCGACTCAAAAGAATGAAGACTAACTTCACAAAAGGACTCCAGCATCCTAATCTGCAATGCCTCATAGAGCATTATAAAACAGCAGAAGGGTGAGAAATATAACCATAATAATCAAAGCATAAGATTATATATATAGGTAGTCATATAACACATATTCACATTTCTCACCACACTTCATTCTCTTAGTCATATATATATTTACCACACATATATAGACAAACCTGGATATTCACAAAGCATTTCCACATTATGCATACACTTACAATTTCCACAATCTCATCATTCACACATAAGCATCTCTTCATGCATATGTCATATATCAATGTGACTCAATAACTCAATGCAACTCATGCAATGCGGTACCGACTCTCGTTATCTTTTTTCGGTTTTTACATTAAACCGGGTCCACTCTTCTAGACCGATAACCCGTTATCTTTTTTCAGTTTTTACATTAAACCGGGTCCACTCTTCTAGACCGATAACCACAAAGGCCCGTCCTCTAAGCCTTCAAACCCACTCTTCTAGGTTTGGGACAAGCCACTAGTTTCCACGAAACTAACAGACATTGCCTCTTGACTAAATGATGCATGTACAATCAGTCACAACAAATGCACTTAAGACCGACATCTTAATCTCATGCATTCAAATAATTCATCTCTTCAAGAATTACATTATGATTGCACACACAACATATTCACATAACATTCATCGATGTATTCATAATTCGATACAACATCATATTTAGCAAGCAATGCACGCATACCCATCATTATGCTCTCATGCATTCTTCATGTATTTTAACATACAATCGCACATAAACAATATGCATCCACAACACATTTTTCATAGTATGTTTATTCTTTATCTCATGCCATCTCATACAAGGTATACACATCACAATACCAATCATACAATTATAAGTTATGCACACATATCCACCATGTTCTCATGCATACTCATCACATAGTTGTATACACATCAAACATTCGCAAGTTCATTAGACAATACACATACATTCATCATTGTATTCACATGTATTTCTATTTATCACAATTAATACGCATCGCACCTCAAACTAGGATTCACGCCCGTAGGCTACCCACAACACACATCATCACAATAGATCATATCTATATCACATCATAGAGGTATTGACCTATGAGAGGCAACCAAACCATCTCCACATGAACAACACAGCAAAGGAAAAATGCTGTCACATTCGCCTACATTCGCCTGGCGAACCCTCGCAGCGAACCTTCGCCTGGCCTTCGCCTGGCGAACTCTCTCAGCGAACACTCGCTAGGCTTCGCCTGGCGAGACTTCCCAGCGAGCCCAAGTCAGTAGCTACTGACTTCATTCGCCACCATTCGCCAGCACCTTCGCTGAGCGAACCTTCGCTATCCAACTTCGCCTGGCGAACCCACCAGCGAAGTCCACTGGGACTTAAATATAATTATTCGCCAACATTCGCTAGGCTTCGCCTGGCGAGAGCCAGCGAACCTGCGCAGAACAGAACCCTATTCTGTCTTCTCCTTCACCAATCCATCATCAACCTTCTCTTACACACCCAAATCAGTACAAATAGCATCAATACATGTTACCCGACTATTCTACGGCGTTATTACTCAGTTCCAACCGATTAAATCATCAATCTACCAATTAATCCAACATTTGCCCTAATTGGAAAGTGATGAAAACTCTACCAAAACCCAAACCCAGCATACATAACATCATACAATGATCAAATAGAAACATTTCTCACCCTTACCTCGATTAATCGGAGCTTTGATGTTGGTTCTTGATGATTTCCACTTTTCCTCTTCTTCTCTTCTCTTTCTCTCCTTTCTTCTTCTTTCCTCTTTCTTTCCAAATGTTTTCTATCTTTCTTTTCTTTTCTTTCTCTCTTATATATTTCCTTCATTTTCCTTCCTCTCCAATTCCTTCTTAATTTTCTATCCATACCAATTAATAAAAATTAATTCCAACATTAATAAAAACCCCACTAAATCAATTAATTACTACAATTAATTATTTAATGAAATTTGGGTTGTTACATATCACAATAGGCAAGGATTAAATTAAAACAATTGGTTACAACCAAGAATCACATATCTTCACAAAGATAAACAACTTAAAGGATACATATTAACAAATATGTCATACAAATAAGTCACAACTTAAGATAATCATGTTATAAGTTCTAATGTAACAACACTTAGGCATTGATGACAATCAAATATGCAAGGAATAATCACAACAGTTAAATTCAAGACTTAGGAAGAGAACAACAAATTTATGGTAACCACCAAAGGAAAGCAAACCTAACATGTTAACTAGCACATAGGAATCACATACAAATAAATCTTACAAGATAAATCAAGCATGGTTCAAGAGAAATTCATCAAGACGCAAGGTAACGACCTAAAAATGAACCAACTAACAAGTGGGCAAAAAGGCATTGTAAAAACAAGCAATTCGAAATTTCATTCCATTAAATGAAATTTGATATTAAAATGAACAATTTGCAAGAAGAACGGATTAAAAAAGATAAAGCACGAGAAAGTTGTGATTCATTAAAATTTCATGAAAATAAAATAAATAAAGTGAGTGATAAAAAAGAAGTGGCATGGGAAGGGATTGAACCCACACCCTTGTGCTTACCAAAGCCAACACTAACCAACTGGCCACAGCGCGCGCGTGTGAAAGGAAATGGAAAGAAAGAAACATGATAAAACAATGACAATTAAAAAATAAAAAGCCAAAAGAGTTGATCTCCACAATGGATCGAACTCAGGTCAGGCAGGTCAAAGGGTATAAGGCGCGCAAGCTTCTACCACTGGGGTGGCTATACATCCAAGTATTTAGCCACCCCCATAAATAGATAAACCTATCTATGATGAAAATCTGGGCAACAAACAAACCAACAAAACCAAATGCGTGAAGGATCCAAACTTGATCAAAACAACTCCAAATTTAACAAAATTTGAGCCTAACATGATTGTTTTTAAACAAGGATGAAGATGGTAACAACCAAATTGTGAAATGATGCCTCAAATAAAAAACACGATTGAAAATGCAAATTGGTCAATTGAGATGCATAAAGGAAATCCAAGCATGTTCTGAGTACACATACATCCAATAGATATTGCACACAAGTCATACACATGATAACAACTGGATTACACACTTAGGGCTCAGCTACAGATCAACACATTTGAAAATGGTTCATGGATTGCAAACATAGCATGAAAAAGGAAGCAAGCTGTCAAGGGTGCAGATGGAAAGTGCTCAAATCATATACATGGCCTATCAATTCTGAACATGTTAATGATGCTCTTAATGTTTACAAACCAAACAAGAGTGCTCAGGCAGAAAAAGTATGATGACAACATATGACAGCATATTGGTTATTGAATGAACTTGTAAAAAAAGTGAACTTGCTTTCAAACAACAATAATAAAGGACTTCAAATCATGAACCAAGTGGTTAAAAAACTTAAACAGATAACAGTTACAACAATACATATGTGGCTGGTTCAAATGGTATGGAAGGGGCAAGGCTGATTGGAAAAAGCAGCCAAGCAGCAGGCCAAGGCAAAGGGGCCTGTTGTCCAGAATTCAAATACAAGGGCAATCATGGATGAAACTTACATTGATCAAGACAGAATAAGAAAAGTCATGTAATTCTCAACCTAAACACTTAAAATGCAATGAGAAACAAGAAGATAACAATCAGAACGCTAAGCTCGAACACCAAACAGAACTGAAATACCATGCTATGTGAAATGAAAAGAAATGCAATTTGAAATCCAAATCATGAAACAAGCACAACCAGGTTGAACAGACTTCACACCCAAACTCAAATCATGTTAATAAGTGTTTCCAAGCTTCAAGATCAATCAAAAACCAAACAAAAGTGAAAGTGGTATGCTAGTGGCTCATTTAAGCATGAAAATGCATAATAGAAGACATGTCATGATTGGAAAAGGTTTAGGCAACACAAACACCACACACAAGTTTCAAACATGTCCATGAATGATTTTATAACTCAAGTTTGATCATGAAATGCACATAACACAAATTGGCTCTCAAGTTGCAAATATGGCATATATGGAAGGCAGGTTGTCAAAACAGGAAGGATATAAATTGGCAAAGCATTAAAATGAGGTCTGGTTCATGTACACAAAACCTAATCATGTTATCTAAAGGTCCTAAGCTCATGAAATAATTTAAAACAACTCAAACAGAAAAGAGTGTAGGTGTGTGCAGCTGTGGTTTTTCAAAAACAGTTTGACAACATAGGAGGATGCAAGCTAGAATGAGAGGTTTTAAATCATGAGAACAGCATATCCACATCACAAACATGAAGATAGATGAAGTCAAACTCAGAATCCAAACATATTGCAAACAGAACAAGATTTGGTATGGTACATGATATGCAAGCAGCTGTTTTGAAACAAAATGGTAGTACAGCAATATATTCTTCAAGTAATGAGTTTCATGCTAAACTAATGACATACACACATCACAAACATGCAAACAGGTGAGATCAAACCTAGAATTCAGGCACATTGCAGTTAAAACAAAATTTGGTATGGTATATGGCAACTTTGGCTTGAAAATGAAATTTGATAGTGAAATGGTAAACCAAGTGAAAACAGCTCAAACAAACAACACACACACCTCACAAACATGAAGATGAATGAGTTTTAACTCAAAGTTCAGGCATATGCAAACAGAACAGAAACTTGACATGTTGATGGCTATGCAAAAGTTGTTTTAAAATAAACTTGGTGGTACAGCAGGGCATTTGTCAAGTAAAGATTTTCATGCTAAACTAATGACATACACATACCACATACATGCTAAAAGATGATATCATACCTCAAAAATCAGTCCAAAACAACACCAAGCAGAATATGGCATATTGGTTGGCAACAAAACATGAAAATGCAAGACTGTTAAAATTCAAAAGCAGTAGGATCTGTCATGGAAGTATGAGATAGATAGGCATCACACACAAATTTAAAATAGGTAGAATAATGATTCTAGGTTCATGGATCAAGCAGAAACAAGCTGGAACAGGATAGAGCATATTGTTGGTAACATGAAGCTTTGAAAATGCAAGTGTGAAAGTGAAAAACTGTTTTGAAAAGGTAAGGCCAGTTTGAACATACAAATGCCACACACAACCTCTAAATATGTTAAGTGATGTTTGAACACTTAAGGATCACACACAACCTGTTCAAAATAAGAGTTGATATGCTGGTTCAAACACTTGACAGCAAAAACACACAAAACCTCACAGTTGGCCTTAATAACCAAATCTCATGGTTTTCATCATTTCAACAAGTTTCCAATGGTAGCAAGACAAACAAGATCATACAAGTACAAACCAATCGGTTTAAACACTTGAGATGAAACTTTGTAGGCACATATCATTTCAACACAAAAACTCATGGCAATGGTAAAGCAAATGAAGCAAATATCACAACAAGCCAACCTAGATTCAAACATGACCTAGGGGTAGGGGAAACTCATGAAACAACTAACAAGTTATCCAAATATCACAAAAAAAATCCAGGGCTGCTAGATCTATGGCAAGCACAACAACATTTCATGTGTGGATCCCTAAAACTAATCTTGTAGACAAAATTCCCAAAACAAGTTGTACACAACATCAAAGTTCAATATTGGCAACATATCATCAACACATCATTCATGAATAATGTACTTTAACAAAAGCAATATCATAGCCACAAAACATGAGCTCTTGACAAAGAGCCAACTTGGGACAACATGACTATATTTTCACAACAAGTACTTCAAAATTGTAAAACATGACAAAGTATGTATAATAAAGAGGTTGAGCATTAAATACCTCTTTTAGACTTTCTTGAACAAGCTAAAAAGCTAAGAAACCCAGAGATCTTCTTCTTTGGCAAAGATTTGGAGCTTTCTTCCTCTTGAAGCAATAAACTACCTTTTAAGACAGTTTGAGTTGTGACCTTCCTAGCTGGTTTTTGAGACTTTGTACAGTTGAAATATGATATATATGAGGTGTTGGGAGTGTTGAGGTGGTAGGAAAGGCCTTAAGTAGAGACTTGGTTTCCAAAGTGCATGAAAGTCAACATATGAAGGTATGAAGGTTGACTTTTAGATTGATGAGTTTTTTGATGAAAGTAATGGTGGGAACAGTTTCAAATGGCAATTTTAAGGGTGTATAAATGGTCTTTGAAGTGTTTTGATGTTTAGAAAAAGAACTAGCATGAAAAGTGGAAAATGGTGTTTTTTGTGATTTTGTGAACTTAAGCAACTTTCAAGTAAGAAAAGGAATGAGAGAGCTATGAGTTTCTTGTGTGTTCTTAATAGCTCTGGTGTGGTTTGTAACATAAAGAGAGGTCTCTATTTATAGGGAAAAATGAAGGTGAGGGCAGCCTTGGCTTTTCCATATTTTGGAGGGAGATTGTGAAGTTTTGAATGAATCTTGCCAAGATCTTGTGGCAGCTCTACACATCAGTTCCTTGGCTCAAGGAAAGCCAGAAAATTAAGTGGAGTGATGCATGAAGAGACTGCATAGAGCTTAGAGTGATGAGTCTTGCAGCTGCTACAGTTTTTTGGAGAAAAAGTTTCTCTTTCATGGTCTTTTAATGATTATTATATTGAGCCACTTGCTCCAAGTTGCAACAGCCCATCCATACTTTATTTCTTCTGGTTTTTGCTTCATCTAAGCTTAATATTATCAGAATAGAACATGATCCAATGGCTGAGGGTGGCCCAAGTTGATGAATTTTGAATTTTGGAAAGTGTTGAAGTGGTGACTTCAAGTGTGGCAGCCCCAAATTCTATGATCCATAACTTTCTGCTCACAAATGCTACTGAGGAGTTCTACCACATTTTAGAAAGCCCCAAGTATCTCTATAACTTTAATGTTTTTGATATTTTCAAATTCTAGATGGAACTAGGTTGAAAAACCCCTCCAAGTTGCTGAAAAAACATACTTAAAAGGCCAAATAACTTAGAAATTTTCTAAGTTATTTCCCTTCTTGAAATGAATTTGGTCATAAATCCAAATCTATGAATTTTTTGATCATGGACCACTTTGGGACTTTTGTAGGGTTTGTCAAGAGCTTTCCAATGAGCTTTGAGCCAGCTCAATTGGATGTGTGGTTGAGGAGTTATGGTCTTGCCCCTTTCAAAACCCTAATTCCCGATATTTGCAATTACTTCTTAACCCTTGATCCAATGGTCATGAAATTTTATGGGAATGTGTAATATGACATAAGGAAAATTTTTCATTCACACCTTGAAGTCAAATTCCTTATGGTTGAAGAGTTGACTTTTCGATCAACCGTTCAATCAATCGGTGACTACCGAGTCGACTGTTGGGGCTCTGGACCTTTCGAGGCTTTGAAACTCTTTTAATAGACTTTACTAAGCCATAGGAACCTCATGGACCATGATCCCACCATTGAAACACTTTTTAAACCAAAAGTCAAACTACAGTTGACTTTTCCTAATCGAAAACCCTAATCGGGTATCCCGAACTGCATTGTTCTCAATTCCTGGGTGACAAAATCAAATTGGATTCATACTTGACCCAATATAGTATTCTTGATCTTGTTTATAGTTGAACCATTCCCATACATTGATTGATCAAACCACCAAAACCTCGATTTTTGACGGTACGGAACCCTGATTCATCTGCATCTTGACGAAGATAAACTTGAAGTGGGTTAAGGTTAGTTAATCAAATGAATATGATCCTAAAATGATGATGAGGATCTAAGGGGTCAAAATTTGGGGTGCAACAGGTGAGTCTGAGTCTGAAGGTGAGTCTAACTCTGAAGGTGAATCTGGTAATGATTCAGATTGTGATGATACTCCAAACTCTGGTAGTAATCCAATATCTGATGGTGCTTCTACCTCTAAAATTAGGCCACAGAGAATTCGACAAATTGCAAGAAGGCTTGCAGATTTTGAATTGCTGCATGATACTGAGATTGATTCTGATGGGGAACTTATTCAGTGTGCCATGATAATGCTCTATGAACCTGTCATTGTCACTGAATCCCTTAAGAAGAAAGTATGGTTGAAGGGTGTGAAAGAAGAACTTGAGGCAATTGAAAGAAACTAGACACAGAAGTTGAGTATGTTGCCCAAAGACACAAAAGTCATCAGTGTCAGATGGGTATTAAGACAAAGCTAAAACCATATGGGTCAATTTCCAAGTATAAATCATGGTTAGTAGCTTTAGGATTTCTGCAGAAATCTAGTTTAGACTACTTTAAAGTGTTTGCTCATGTAGCTAGACATGAAACAATCAGACTAATAATTGATATAGCTGCAAATAAGAATTGGCCTCTGATGCATTTAGATATGAAGTCCACTTTTCGGAATGGTCCTTTACAAGAGGAAGATTATGAGTTACAATCTCCTGTATTTGTGAAAAAGAATCATGAAGGGATGGTGTAAAAGTTTCATAAAGCTTTGTATGGACTGAAACAAGCTCCAAGAGCTTGGAATTTGAAAATTGATTCATTTTTCAAAATTAAAGGATTCAGAAAGTGTGAGATGGAGTTTGGTATATATATTCAGTATAACTATGGAGGAAATATGATCCTGGTGTGTCTTTATGTTTATGACATATTGCTGACAGAGAGTTGTATTTCTGAAATGAACAAGTTCAAGAAGGTGTTGATGAATGAATTTGAGATGAATGATCTTGGAAAGATGGTATATTTTCTAGGAATAGATATTTTGCACTCTGAAAAGGAAAAAATTATGCACTACCTGAAATATGAACTTGACTTGCTGAAGAGATTTGAGATTATGAATAGTAAGTCTGCAGTCACATCTGCTGAGACAAATCATAAGTTAGACTCTGATGATGATGGTGAGGATCTATACACTACAACTTTCAAAAAGTTAGTTGGTTGTATGAGATATATGTGTAATACTAGGCCTAATATCTATGATGCATTTGGAATGGTAAGTAGGTTTATGAGTAAATCAAAGTGGTAACATTACCAAGCTGCAATCAGGATACTAAAGTATGTGAAAGGAACTTTGAAGTATAACATTTTGTTTCCATCTGGAAGGTTAAATGATGATGAGCTGATATGCTACTCAGACTCGGACTGGTATGGAGAAAAATTTGACAGAAGAAGCATTACATGATACTTGTTTAAGTACCTAGGAGCCCTCATTTCTTGGTGTTCCAATAAGTAACCAGTTGTTGCTTTCTCAACATGTGAAGCTGAATACATAGCTGGTGTTTTATCAGCTTGTCAAACTGTTTGGATGATGAATTTGCTGTAGGAACTGAAGTTCAAGGTGAGCAAACCAGTCAAGATGACGATAGATAATAAATTTTCTATAAGCCTTGTAAAGAATCCAATGTTGCATGAGAGAAGCAAGCATATAAAGACAAAGTTCCATTTTCCGCGCAATCAAGTTCAGAATGGAATGCTTGAGCTTGTTTGTATTAGCACTCAAAAGGACTTGTAAATATGTTGACCAAGGCAATAAAGACTGAACACTTCATCAATTTAAGGGATGAAACTGGTGTTGTGAATTTTAACTTGAATATGAATTAAAGGATGATGTTGAATGTAATTCATCATTCAAGATTGTTTAGGTTTTTTCATTTCATTTCCATTTAGATTTGAGTTTCATGTGCATTTGAATCTGGTGTGAATTTGGATAATTATATATAAAACCAAATTGAGTTGAATTTGTAACAGTTTTCCATTGAATAAAAGTTATCTCTCTCTCTCTCTCTCTCTCTCTCTCTCTCTCTTCTCTCTCTCTCTCTCTCTCTCTCTCTCTCTCTCTCTCTCTCTCTCTCTCTCTCTCTCTCTCTCTCTCTCTCTCTCTCTCTCTCTCTCTCTCTCTCTCTCTCTCTCTCTCTCTCTCTCTCTCTCTCTCTCTCTCTCTCTCTCTCTCTCTTCATCTTATTTAAGATTTTTGTGCATAATAGAGGTGTAACTCCAACAATCTTCCACGTCAGAAAATAAGTTTATTGTTGTGAAATTTTTGTTGAGCTGTAGCCGCAAGTTGTTATGCAGTTGGAGTTAGAGAAATTGATGGAAGAAATGTTTTTAACCTATAGAAAGTTAAAGTTAAAGATGTGTTGAATCCATCAAGATTACACAAGGTGTGAGATCATGTTGGTGGTTAAAGAATTTTCTGCCAACAAGGAAGCTGCACCATAAGTTTTCAATCTGGTTTTCGACATGTGAAATTATTTGAATGGTTTAGTTTCAAGTGAAATATGTTCTTCTTAATAGAGTATATGATTGTCGAAAATGACAATGTGATATTCTTGGAGTGGGTTAGATTCAAGTGAAATATATTATTCATGGTAGAGTATGATATTTTTTTAATTATAATTGTCGATAAAGACAATGTGAAAATTCTTGAAGTGATGTAGCTTCAAGTGACTATACAATTTATGGTGGAGTACGATTGTTGATGAAAAGAATAAAAGCTAATGTGTTATTTTCTATCAAAGTGGAAATTATTGGGGTTGATTGAAAATATACATGTTGAAGAAGTATCACATCGCTTAATTTTGTAAGGGAATAGGGAGTCCAAAGTTATATAAAGGATTCAAGTTTTTCGTTACAAGATGCACCAGTCAAAAACACTTTAAAATTGTATTCGAGTTTCTTTGTTTTCTTATACTCTTATGTTAGAGTGTTGTGAGATATAGTTAAATATTTATTTTGAAGGGTGTGACAAATATTTAACTACATATCACAACACTAGAATACAAGAGTACAAGAGAATAAAGAAAGTCAAATACAAGTTTAAAGTGCTTTTGACTGGTGCATATTGGAATGAAAAACGTGAATCCTATATATAGCCTTGAACTCTCTCTTCCTTCATAAAACTAAGCAATATGGGACTTTAAAGAACTTGTATCTTATATATAGCCTTGAACTCTCTCTTCATTCACAAAATTAAGTGATGCAAGACTTCTTCAACATGTATATTTTCAACCAACCTCAACAATCTCCACCTTGATTGAAAATAATACATAAGCTTTCATTGTCTTCACCGACAATAATACTCCAGCATAAATAGTATCAACATGTAAATTTTCAACTGACCCCAACAGTCTCCAACTTGATTAAAAATAATACATAAACTTTCATTACCTTCACCGACAATCATACTCCACCATAAAGAGTATAGTCACTTGAAGTTACACCACTCCAAGAATTTTCACATTTTCTTCACTAATAATCATAGTTTTAAAAACTATCATACTCTCTCATGAAGAATATATTTCACTTGAAGATAAACCACTTCAAGAATTTCACGTTGTCATCACTGAAAATCATATATTTTATCATGAAGAACAAATTTCACTTGAAGCTAAATCACTCAAAGAATTTCACATTGTCTTCCCCGACAATCATAGTTTTAAAAAACTATCATACTCCACCTAAAGAAAAGTATACTTCACTTGAAACTTAACCACTTCAAGAATTTTCACATGTCGAAAACCAGATTGAAACATTATGGTGTAACTTCCTTGTTGGTAGGAAACACTTCAACCATCGAAATAATCTCACACCTTGTGTAAACTTAATTGTATCAACGCATCTTTGACTTAAAATTTTCACAAGTAAAAAAAATCTTCCATCAGTTTTCTCTAGCCCAAACTGCGCTTTGGAATTTGTGATTGCAACTCAACAACTCTTTTACAACACTACCCTTCTTTTCTGATGTGGAAGATCAGACAAAATTGAAACCACATAGCATATTAAGGACACTTATCCCCCGATCGAACCAAAAGCTCTGATATCAGATGTTAGAAAAAAACAAACAAAGCATAGAGAAACAAAGAGAGGAACATAATCACAATACAAGAACATAACATGGAGACTCCAAAACCAGAGAAAAAACCACGACCGTTGTCAATAGACAACCAGATAATAACACTATGTGAAAATTGTTACAACACATAATATATCTTCAACTAACCCAAGCCCCCCAGTACAATCATACCGTCTAAAACAAATATTTAACTACATCTCACAATACTCTAATACAAGAGCATAAGAGAATAAAGAAAGTCGTATACAAGCTTAAAGTGTTTTCAATTGGTGCACTTGGAATGAAGAACTTGAATTCTATATATAGCATTCGACTCTCTCTTCCTTCACAAAACTAAGCGATGTGAGACTTCAAAGAACTTGTATCCTATATATATCCCTGGACTTTCTTTTCATTCACAAAATTAAGTAATGTGTGACTTCTTCAACATGTATATATTCAACCAACCCCAACAATCTCCACCTTAATTGAAAATAATACATAAGTTTTTATTGTCTTTACCAACAATCATATTCTACATAAAGAATATCAACATGTATATTTTTAACCAATCCTAACAAGTGTACTAAGGGGCTGAGGGGGGTTAAGGGTAGTCTAAGTTTCGTAACAATTTTCATATAGTATTATTATTTGATTGTCATTTGACAACGATCATGATTTTTTATCAGATTTTGAAATTTCTATGTTAAATTATTTTGTTGTTATGGTGTTTTTTTCTATTCATTTATTTATTTATTTATAATAAAAATGACGCTCAAATAGAGTATGGATAAAAAAAAATATAAAAAAATTAAAAGTTTAATTTTAAAATAGAAGATTAAAATAAAATAAAACATATAAAAATAAGATGATTCAAATTGCATTTAAACTAAAAATTTATAACACAGTGAAATTTGAATATCGATGAAAACTTGAGTTCTTAGAGTGTCATTATCTTAAAGTTTAAAGTTTAAAATGCTAACAAATTTTGTTTTGAGTTAAAAGACAAAAACAAAAACCAAAATTTTATTAATAAAATATGCATTATTTCAATTTACTAGCTAGAGTAGTATATAAAACCGTTTCATAAACCTTGCAGAATCCGAAGCAAAATCCAAATCTCAAGAATCTAAAAACATGGCACAAAATGAGAATGAGGATAGGGTAATTGACCATGGTTTTGAATTTGAACAACATCATGATAATCAACAACAACAACAACATCAAAAGGGTACGAGGTTGTCGAGAGAAGATGAAGCATCAGTTGAGAAAGTGTTCAAGCACTTATTGGTTCCAACATGGCAGAATCAATTAACTATAAGAGCTTTTGTGGTAAGCTTTTTTCTGAGCGTGCTTTTCAGTTTCATTGTGATGAAGCTGAATCTCACAACCGGGATTATACCATCACTGAATGTGTCTGCTGGTCTTTTGGGATTCTTCTTTGTGAAAACATGGACTAAGTTTTTGGAAAAATCAGATATGTTGAAACAACCTTTTACCAGACAAGAGAATACTGTTATTCAGACATGTGTTGTTGCTTCCTCTGGAATCGCTTTTAGTGGTAAACTTCTTTTTTCTTCCTCTCTCTTGAATCTATATGAATATGCCCTTTTACTATGAGTAATATATTTTCACTTTTCAATTATACCTACACCAAACTTTTAAAGAATATTCATATTAAAAAATTTTAATACTAAAATTTTCGCCATTTTAGTCACTAAGCTTAAAACCGTCGTTAATTCTATTGTTAAATTGTAAATATCGTCGTTAAATTGCGGAAGAGACCAAAAATGTAAATTAAAATTTTTATAAAGATCATTCTTTAAAATAAATATTTTGAGGGATTAAAAACGAAATTGAAATATTTATGATAATTATAAACACATTTAACCCAAATTTTAATAATATAAACTAGCACAAACTCCTAGACAATCAAACATGTTGCAGTGTCCGACATACATTGCTATTCGATACTTGTAAAACACTTATATGACACGTGTTTGAAAAAATCAGACAAATATAAAAAAAGTTAAACAAATATTATTAAAAAAACATTTTTATTTTCGTTTGACATTTTTTGAACCAATATCATACACATATATGTAATATCGAAATATCAGTATCATGTCATGTTCTAGTGTCGGTGTTTGTATTGCGTCGAATATCCAGGTCAGTGTCCCTAACTAGTGGTAAACCTTTCATTATCTGGAAAATACAAACCTTGGAATAGCAACAGTGAAACGAAGCTTCAATCAAAGTCATGCATGAATTTAATCCATACCTTAAAAGATACAACTTATCTTTTTCTTGTGATGATATGTTTCAATTTATACCAAGAACTTTGGAAATAAATGGAGTTGTATTTAATAGACCAAATTTTTTGTGGAATTTAATTTTTCTAGAATATGATAGGAACAGAAAGCATACAAGTCAAATTATATACTATTCATCTTAGTTTAACAATTAAAATTATTAATTATTGTTTATACGTAATTAATGGGTTCACATGTGTATAAAGACGTGGACCAGAAAGAGCCTCCCATAATTCTACTTTGTCCATCCTTGACGGATTTGAATTTGCTGTCGTCTTGAAAATACGGCAATCATATAACCTAATTTAAATTGGATGGTCTTGATTTAGTGTGAATATCTTTAACAAAAATTGTTATTCCTACACTACAATATGATATTCTTGCATGAGAATGTTACACTTAAATCCTATTTTAATGTTCATCAATCATAGTAAAATATTATAATAATAACTTTTTTTTTATTATTTTAATTATTATTTTATTTTATTTTATTTTTAGATTAATTAATACTGATATAAAATTTATTTTATTAATTAATTTTATTATTTTATTAATCAATTTTATTTTATTATTTTAAAATTATTATTTACAGAATCAGTGTTCATGCACTGTTTTTTTATTTTTAAAAAAGATATTATTTATGATATAAATACGATAAACAATATATATGAATTAAGCATTTGATTTCAAAAAAAGAGTATATGTATCTTAAAATTATAAAATAAAATATATAGGTGACGAATAGAAAGTATAGCTTATACGCAAAGTGTCACGTTTTTTTAGTTTTTGGTTAGTTAGTTATTTAATGTTTTCTTAATTATATAAATAACTCTCTCTTTGTATGTGTAATCCAATTCCATTTTAATAATACTTTTCTCTCTTAATATTCAATGATTTTTTTTAATTTCTTTTTTGGAATAACTTAGAATATAAATTACCCAATAAATTAGTATTTAGAGCACTACTTACACCCTTAATTTAATTTTCGTTCATGAAAAACGTAAGTACAACTTTCAATCAATTCACAGTTAATCTATCCGTTTTTTAGAGAGCATATTATGATAGATAATGTGCGCAAATGAAAGTCTTATTTAAATTTTAGATGTATTTGAAATTGTGAATGACAGTTTCTTGATATTAGAGGCAAATGTTACTGAGGTGCAAAAAACCATTAATGTGAAATGAGCAAGAAATATAGGAAATGATAATTATTGATCCATCTGTGTGTGGATTCAAATGTACTTGAAAAGACCATTGAGCAAGAAACAACCAAAGATGTGTGAGATGCTTTCAAAAGTGTTTTGGACTGGACCGAGACCTGCCTCATAGTCGAGAAGGCCCAATTCAATACTATGTTGGGGAGACCCAATAAGGCTCAATCCTTCCCATGTCGGACAGACCACTACCTAGTATGGGGAGAGATCACGCGTCTTCTCCACGGACTCCACGTGCTCCCCACGCGGGGACATGTTATCAGACAACTATCCACTTCCAAAAGAACTGGTCAGCCCCACCTTTCGAAGATCACGGGGCAGTTGATCCAGGGCGAAGACCATGTGCTAGTCTTCCCTACGCCACGTAAGCCCTGATAGTTACTCATATTGGGCCTCGCAATCTGGCCCAATACAAAGTAATTGTTGGCCCTACGCTGGAAGAACATTATAAATACCCTATTTCACTAGAGGGTCAGGTATTATATTTTCAATATCTATTCTCTCTGTACTTGCTCTTTCTAACTTCGTTACTCACTTAGGCATCGGAGTACCTTACAGGTACACCCCTTCCTCCTCTTCAACACCAGTGAACACAGGAGCTCATGACGCGTGGCAGGCTGCTGATTCCTTTTTGATCTGGTAAGATCATTGGCGCCGTCTGTGGGAACCCTTTGCTCCCCCGTTCTTTTTCCTATAAAAACATAGAAGCTCAAGACCAAAGCAATAATCAACTTTCATTTGATCATGGGCAACCCACACATTTACAATGCTCCGGAAACTGCACCCGTTTCATTCACCAATGGTGATGACCACGATCCCAATGTGACCGTTCACGTCGGAGAGGGCGACTCTAGGGACGAGCACACCGCCTCTCCCTCCTTGGATGGCACGACCTTCAACGCCGCCCAACGCTTTGATAGTCCGACTGTCTACTAGCCAATACTAGTGCCACTCAGCACCGACCCTACCATGGTGGCTCTGTTCGCGACGATCAACCAGACCAACCTGATGATCTTCCAATAGAATGAGCGAATAGGGATGCTCGAGAAGGAGCGACAATCATGTTCATCCCCGCAGAGACATCGTCGCTCCATTTCCAGAAGCCCCTCTCCTCCCCCGCGGAGGACGCGACACGACGAATCTCAGAGCCTTTCTCCCTGACAGAATGGACATCGCGCTCGCTTGGAGAGGCCTCAGCCAGTGGCCTTCCAAAAGCGCGGCTGATCACCTCCCCAGAAGGAGCGACACTCCCCCGCTCAGAAGAGGAACAAAGCTGAAGGAGGCACCGAAAAGCCAAAGAGTCGTTCGAGGAGTCCTTCCCGACGAAACAGAAATAATCGGGGTGACCTTTCCCCTTCTTGGTCACTTTTCAGGAGCGACAAGGATGACCAACACTCACCATTGTCCAGAGCCATCAGGGAAACTCCATTTCCCATCGGGATGGAAAATTCCCCTCCCTTGGCGACTTATGATAGTACGACCGACCCAGACAACCATATCGAAAGCATCGATGCGATGTTCGACTATCGGAACGTCTGTGGAGCCTAAGTGCATGCTTTTCCCCACCACCCTAAGGAAGGGCGTTATGACATGGTACAAGCGCCTCGCGTCGGAAGCCATCACCTCTTGGGGAAAACTGAAGAGACAGTTCTTTAGGCACTTCACAACTTCACAGCGCCACCCGAAGATGGAAGCATCCCTGGAAGCCAACATCAAGGGAAAAGATGAACCTCTTCGGGATTACATAGAGAGGTTCAACCGAGAAGCTGTCCAGGTGTCCACCTCGGATGACATGAAGAAGTTTCTGATCGAGCGAGGACTGCAACCTCGCACCGTCTTTGCCAATGCCCGGGGTTGCACTCAACTCTAGCATTCCCCTCTTGATCGGGGCTCAGATGGTGAACTTTGACGTGCGTCAAATCCTGATCGACCAAGGGAGTTTGGTGGACATAATGTACGCCCATCTGTTTACTACCCCCCAGCTCGACGAGAGCCACCTGACCCCGTATGTCGACTCCGACCTACAGGGCATCAATGACACCACCACAAAGCCTTGGGGATACGTGGAGCTGCTGGTCACATTCAAAGGCGAGGAGACCACCAAGTAAGTAAAGGTCTGCTTCTTGGTGATTGAATGCCCTTCTTTGTACCAGTGCATCCTAGGAAGGTTGACCTTAGTTGAACTAACCGCAGTACCATCTACAGTGCACCTGAAGATGAAGTACTACACGATCAGAGGTCGAGTCGTCACCTTTTACAGGGACATTGAGGCAGCCAAGAGATGTTTCGAGACAGCAATCAAAGGCCTCAACTCAATCAACATCACCCCCAAGATGACCGACAGATTAGCCTGGGTTGCGGAGCAGAAGCCACTACCCCACGTCAACTTCATCGACCTCGACAGTCGGTTCCCCGAAAAGCAGGAGCAAAGTGCAGATTCAGAAAAGGCACCTCCAGCAGACAATGGGCAGTCGTCCCACCCAATGCACCCCATTCCAGATGGAGACTTCGAGCTCATCACACCCAGAGATGACCTAGGAAGAAGCGTGAAGATTGGCACTGGACTCCCTGACCTGGCGAGGAAGCAGCTAAAGGCCTGCCTCCGGGAGAATGCTGACCTATTCACGTGGAGCACTGCTGAGATGCTCGGCCTCGACCCCGACGTAGCATGCCGCCACCTCACCATATATTCGTCTGCTAGGGCCGTAATTCAACATAGGCGTAGGCAGTCTCCCGAGAAAGCGGAGGCTGCTGAAAAAACTATAAAAGACCTCCTAGAGGCAAATTTTATATCGGAAGCCCAGTACACAACTTGGCTATCCAACATTGTACTAGTTAAAAAACATAATGGAAAATGGAGGATGTGCATTGATTATACCAAAGATGCTTACCCATTACCTAACATCGACAAACTCGTCGACAACTCTGCAAGTTTTAAATTGTTGTCATTCATGGACACATACTCGGGGTACAATCAAATCCCCACGAAGAAGGCCGATAAATAATACACGGCCTTCATGACCGAGTCGGGCAATTATTACTACAACGTAATGCCCTTCAGTTTGAAGAACGCATGCGCGACCTACCAGGGGATGCTGAACAAAGTCTTTCAGGGAGAGATCGGGGACATGCTCGAGGTCTACATGGACGACATGATCGTGAAGTCACGAGAAGGAATAGACCATATTGTCCATCTCAAAAAGGTCTTCGAGATAACGAGGAAGTGCAGAATAAGGTTCAATTCATAGAAATGCACCTTCGACATACGGGCAGGTAAGTTCCTCGGGTTCTACCTAATCGAACGAGGAATAGAGGCGAATCTAGACAAATACAAGGATTTCTCCGAGTTCACCATGCCGAACATGAAGAAGTCCATTCATTCCCTAAATGGGATGCTCGCGTCGCTATCCCGTTTCATCGCCAAGTCTGCCCAACACGCCCTCCCTTTCTTCAAGCTCTTATGCAAGGAGGTCGTGTTCAAGTGGATCAAGAAGTATGAGCATGCCCTCATCCACCTCAAATAAGTCCTCTCAGAACCACCGGTATTGTCGAGGTCTGAGGTCGGGTAAACCATGTACTTCTATCTTGTCGTCGCTACGGAAGTCGTCAGTGCAACACTGATTCACGAGACCCCTAAAGGGTAGAAGCCGATATACTTCACGAGCAAAGCCCTCTAAGGTCCCGAGCTCAGGTACCAGTAGATCGAGAAGGTCGCTCTAGACCTCATCAATGCAGCCAGGAGGTTACGATATTACTTCCTAGCCCACACGACCATGGTTATAACCAACTAGCCCGTCAAGTAGTTACTCGGACGGACGGACATGTCAGACAGAATGCTTAGATGGTCGCTCAAACTCTCAAAATTCGACGTCCAATACGAGAGAAGAAAATCCCTCACAGCACAAGTCCTTTCCGACTTCGTCGCAGAAATGGCTTCCACGGAGTCCCCGACCCCCGAGGCACACTAGTGGACCATCTTCGTCGACGGCGCCTCTAGCTCGACGGGAAGTGGAGCGGGCATCATCTTGGAGAATGAAGAAGGAATCTTGATAGAAGCCTCCCTCGTTTTAGCGTTTCCGACATTGAAAAACCAAGCCGAATATGAGGCATTCCTTGCAGGACTCCTCTTGGCCGAAGACCTTGGCGCGAAGGAAGTAAAGATCTTTACCGACTTCTGGCTCGTGGCTTCCCAGGTGCGGGGAGAGTACCAAGCCAAAAATGACAACCTCACTGAGTACCTCGCCTTGGTAAAATAAAAAATGAAGAGCTTCGATTTCGCAGAAGTACGACATATTCCATGCAAACACAACACCAAGGCAGACATCATGTCGAAACTAGTGAGCACGAAGAAAAAGGGCGGGAACAAATCCGTAATCCAGGAGGTTCTCTCTCACCCGAGCATCGAGAAGGACACAACGATTGTCGAGGTCAATGCTATCGGCGACAACAACTGCTGGATGACCCCCGTATACACTTACCTCAGTGCAGGGCGACTTCACGACGATGCCAAGGAGCCTAGCATGGTCAGGCGCCGAGCCTGCTCATACGTCTTGATCAAGGACAAATTGTACCAGAGGGGATTCTCCATTCCCCTTCTCAAGTGTGTCAACGAATCCAAGGTACCGAGCATACTCCATGAGATCCACGAAGGAATTAACACCCAGCACCTTGGCGGGAGATCACTCGCCCATAAGGCTCTACGAGCATGATACTATTGGCCCATCATGCAGTAAGACACCAAAGATCACGTCAAGAAGTGCGACAAATACCAACGACACGGGGACATGCACCTTTACCATAGGGTCGTATCAAAACAAGTATTTGATAGTCGGTATCAACTACTTCGCTAAGTGGCTAGAGGCTGAAGCCTTGGCCAAAATCATGGCGCAAAACATACTCTGCTTCTATAAAAGGAATATACTTGCCTGATTTGGCGTACCCCAGGCCATCGTCACCGACAACGGGACTCGGTTCACCGACAGGAACTTCCAGGACTTCGTTACCAAGCTGGGCACCAAGCAACACTTCACCTCGGTCGAGCACCCACAGACAAACGGGCAGGCCGAAGCCGCGAACAGAGTGATTCTGCATGGTCTGAAGCGAAGGTTGGGAGATGCCAAAAAGAGGTGGATCAAAGAGCTACACAACATACTCTGGGCCTACAGGACAACCCCGTATTCAACAACCGGGGATACCCCATTATGACTAACCTACGGAACTAAGGTAGTAATTCCGGTGGAAATAAGAGTGCCCTCCAGAAGAACCGAGTCTCCCCTTGACAAGAAATAAAACGACGAGACCTTAAGGGAGGAACTCGACCTAGTCGAGGAAACCTGATCGGGGGTATCCCTTCGCGAAGCCTCGCTGAAACAAACGATAACTTTGCGGCATGACATCAAAGTCATCAAGCGCAAGTTCCAGGCGGGCAGTCTGGTCATACAAAGGAATTAGAAGGACTCATGCGAGGGCTAACTCGCCGCGAATTGGGAAGTCCCCTACTGGGTCTGAGAAAAAATGAGCAACGGGGCCTATTACCTCGAAAATCTACACGGCGAAGAACTTGCTAGACCATGGAACGCTAAAAAACTCAAACAATACTACAGTTAGACACTGCCCGTGACCCACTAGCGTTGCAACCACAGGGGGTGTAACATGATACAGACGCAACTCTTAAATTCAAAACAAAAAGACAAGAGTCTGCTCTTTGTGTATGTGGGAAGGCTCCTGATCCGACGGGGACCCCTCAATCGAGCTTCACCGTTGTCGTACCGACAAGGCAGAACACCCAGCTCGCGATGGGAAGTTCACGCTGCAAATCAAAGACCTTGACCAAGGTCTTAGCCCCGATATCGATCGAATACCAACTCTAATCACCCGACCAGTTCCCTACACGCTCGGTCACAACACATGTTGAGCAGAACCCCGATAACAAACAAACAATAATTATTTCATACATACATGAAAAACAAGAAAAATAAGGCACACACATCATGAAAATGAAATACTACATTTCCAAAGGTGGGCAGGGCCCGTTGTTCAACGTTACAAAATACAGCACGTAGGCCGAAGACAATTACATCAAAATGTGGCGAGCAGGCCAAAAAATAAATACAACAAAAAAACACTAAACAATTACATTCTCCTTGGATTGGTCGCCCACTACGGCTTGACCGTCATCTTCCTCTCCAACTAATGGCGCAACCACACGACCTTGGACCATCCGATGATAAGGGCATGTTCCCTCGGCGACGAGATGGACGCCAGGGTTCACGACTTGGAGCTGCTCCACAACACAATTAAACCAACCTTAAGAGCCTCCAGAAAATCTTGTTCGAGCTCTTAGATCTTCGACACCAGGTCAGCCCAAGATGCCATGAGCTTCTCTTCGGTGGATTCATCCTCAGCAGGCCTAACTTTGGCCTCCAGATCGGCCACCTTGGTCTGCAGTCGACCCCGCTCCTCCTTGGTCTTCTTCAGCTCGTCCCTCGTTTCGTTCATCTCATGGAGGAGGCGTACATGGGCTTCATACCTCATCTGAGCCTTTGCAAGTCCCTCTCCGCTTTGTTTTTCTCGGCCTTAAGAACGGTGTTCTCTTCTCGCAGCTTCTTCATATCAGAGCTTAGGCTGGTTTCATCCTTGAGGACCAAGGCCGTCTCGAAGATCCTCATCATGGAGGCCATATCCTCGATCAGCACTTTCCTTCGGGCCGCCGATCAATCCCCATGATCACCTTAGTTTTAACCTCAACCACCATCGGGGAGTGGTCCCCAGAGAAGAAGTCCCTCTGGGTGTGGCAAGGAGGTAGCGCGAACTTCTCCACGGGTGCACTCTCCTAGAGGTCGACAAACACTGGTTCCTCGGTGCACCGTCTTTTGGAGGAAGTCTCTTACAAGGGAGGAGACTGGCTGCATTGAGGGGAGGAAGAACCTCTAGCTCTTTGGTCGGGCCTCACCGTTTGATAGATTTGAGAGACTCTGCCCTTGCCTTTCTTTCCGCCTTTAGTCGTCGCGAGCTTTAGTATGTGTTCCTGCATGTTCAACATCTAGCCTGCGACAATGAACAAAGAAAATCAAGTCAGTAACAAGAAAAAAAAAGGCAGGCGGCCCGCCAAAGAAAATATTTGTTACCTAAAAACCTCAAGGCCTCCTTGCAAGATCCGCACTCGAGGAGAGCCTTGGTATTAATTAGTCGAGCCTCGTGACAAACCTCCCTGCACTCTTCGAGGATGAAACTCCCGACCTTGTGGACACATTTGGCGGGAGTGAAGCCGGAGACAAAATCGACCATCTTTTGGTAAGATAACCGGTCATTAGCATCCAGGTCGACATGCTTCACGATATAGCTATCCGTGCCTTGGTTGAAGTGGTCATCGACCCACTCAAGCGGAAATTTCGACACTAAGGTTTGCTCACGCTCCCTGTTCTCCTCTGTGACCACAAGGTCGTATAAAGAGTCGAAGACCGCGTGCAGCACGAGCTTCACAATGTAAAACCTGTCCTTGAAGGTGTAGACAAAATCTTGATAAGCACGGAACATCTTCCTCAGCTACTTCTAGGATACCCAATTGTGCCTACCTTCGAAGGATTGACGCTGAAGGTGGAAAATACGGAAGAACAGGGGAAGTATGGTCCCAATGCTGAGATACTCGCAGATGAGGTCAAACACACGCACAAACGCTATGGCATTAGAGTGTAGTTACAAAGGTTCCAGGCAGAGCCACCTGAACACTCCCCCTAAAAATCACTAAAGGGGAGGCGGATCCCCGCTTCCCGAAATGTAAATTCATACATTGAGAACCTCATCTCCCTGAAACTCGAGAGATGCGGTGTTTTTCCTTGAGTTTATAGACCATCCAACTTGTGGAGGAACCCTTGAGACAGTCCTCGAAAGTGGCAAAAGTGTGTGTGTCATCAAAGGAGAAACGTGACAATATAGTGAGAGGCTCCTGCTCAGCCCAGTCCTCGGGCGTATGAACTGGTTCAGCTTCTTCGACCTCGACGAGAATGTCGGGCTCAAACTCGTCGTCAATATAGATGACGCCCTCAATCCTTACAGCCATTTTACCTGAAAAGCAGAGGAAAATGGTGAATTTGACTTCAAAGATCAAATTCACCCTTACACCGCAAATCAAGTGAAAGGGAGAAGGGAGGGACGGGGAAGCCCGAAACGACAGACCCCCTCCTCGACAGAGGCTCATCCAAGAAGAAACCCCCATCGACTTGACACGGCGAGCCTACTCGATAACGAGGCTCCCCAATTGGAAAGTCTCTTACATACGTTGGGAGACCCTGAGTGATACCTCCCTGTGATATTCGCACGCTTGCAAGGAGAAAGGATCTCTGAGGCGTTCATGCCAGCTCATCGAGACCTTTATCGCAGGTCCAAGGGGCCTTCATCGGGAACTTCATGAAGCTCTTGGAATCCTCATGAACTTCCTGGCGTCCTGGCTGAAAACTTCATAGTTTGGCCGAAAAATTCATAGCTTTGCCGGAAACTTCATGGGAGTTGTCGAAAAACTCATAACGCTAGAAACAGGAAATGAAAACTTACTTGAAGGAAGAGGATTTGGATGATGGAGAGTGGTGACTACAATGTCGGCAGCAGGTGCGATTTGAAGAACTTGGAGAGACTTGGAGAATATTCTGGTGAATGTGAAAGGGAAATGTGAAAATGAGAGGAGCTTTCCTCCTATTTATAATCCTGGCACGGAAAGTGAGGCAGCACTAGGCACTCAAGTGCCCCTACGCGTAGCCTCCCTAGGCATTGATTACACGTGGCACTAGATGACACCACATGCATCCTCTCAGCTTCCCTGCATGCCGGAGATCAAGCATGTCAGCTCCCTTTCCACCTCCACCATATTGTTTACCAGAACGCCAAACGGGGACATACCTAGAGGGGAATAGGGGCCAGTAGTACGGACGATGGATAGTCTCCCCTCCACCTACTATCATGTCGAGCATCTCTCACTCCTAGCCACACACACAACCCCTAATTCTGTACACCAGACTCTTATAGCTCTTAAGTCATTACCCATCTGCCTCAGAGCAACGACTTATGGGGCTCTTGTTATAGACTGGGCCTAGACCTGCCCCACAGTCGAGCAGGCCCAACCCAATACTATGTTAGAGAGGCCCAACAAGGCTTAATCCTTCCCATGTCGGGCATACCACTACCTAGCACGGGGAGAGCTCACGCCTCTTTCCCACGGACTCCATATGCCCCACACACGGGGACACATCATCAGGAAACTACCCACTTACGAAAGAACTGGTCAGCCCACCTTCCGAAAATCACGGGAAAATTGATCCAGACGAAAACCATGTGCTGGTTTTCCCTATGCCATGTAAGCTCTGACAGTTACTCGTATTGGGCCTCGTAATCCAACCCAATGCAAAGTAACTGTTGGCCCTGCGCTAGGGGCACATTATAAATACCCTATTTCACTAAAGGATCAGGTCTTCTATTCTCATCACCTATTCTCTCTGTACTTGCTCTTTCTAACTTCATTACTCACTTAGGCATCGGAGTACCTTGTAGTACACCCCCTCCTCTTCAACACCAGTGAACACGGGAGCTCACGACGCGTGACAGGCTACTGATTCCTTTCTGATCCGATAAGATCAAAAAGGTTGTATGGTGGGGATGAAAAACTAAATAAAGTCAAGTTGCAATCCTTTGGGAAAAATATAAGAATTTGAAGATGAACGATGGTAAAACAATTGTTGAGTTCTTCTCGAAATAGGTGGTTTTGACCAATCAATGAAGTCGTGTTGAGAGAATACTTTTGATCTGCAGAAAGTAGAGAATGTTCTACGAGCTCTTTCTGCCAAGTTTGATCTTCACAAGCAAGAATGATGTTCCTCACAATCATAAATTCAAAAATAAGGTGGAGGTGAAGGTAGTCCAATTTTATTGTTGCCAAAAATTTGGACACTATGCTAGGATTGTTACTTCAACAATGAATCGAAGGAAAATGATAAGAGTGTATCACAATTTATTCATACTAGAAGCAATGACTTATAAGATGTCATTTTGATGGTTCATACATGATTGACTCAAGACTAAATAATGTTTGGTACCTTGACATAAGGTGCAACAATCATATGACTGTTAATAAAAATTAGTTCATAAAGCTTGATGAATTAGTAAGGAGATCCATTAGATTTGCTGACAATAACATGGTTGCATCATAAGGAATGAGAAACATTCTTGTGAAGATGAAGGATGAATAAAAAACTATCATATGTAATGGTTTATATGTTCCTTATATTGGAATAAACTTGATTAGCTTGAGTCAACTGCTTGACAAAAACTACACAATAAGGTTAGGAGATAAAGAATTCGGGGTGTTTGATGGAACTTCCAAGCTAATCTTGAAGGCACCCTAGTCAACCAACAAGACATTCAAATATTATGATCAATATGCCAAGAGCCTTACCTTGATGGGAATAAAGAATATGGTGTATGGAATTCCCAATATCACAATGTCAAAGTAGCTATGTGAGAAATGGTGCATTGCCAAGCAGACAGGCAAGTCATTCAAACATGACTTGCCAATGAAGTCACAACACAAATTGGATATAGTGAACTCAAATGAGTATGGTCCCTTTGAAGTGAAGTCACTATAAGGTAACTGCTTTTTCTTAACATTCATAGATGAATTCGCTAGATATATGTGGATTTGTTTGTTTGGTAAAAAAGTGAGGTGTTCACCAATTTCAAGAGATTAAATTTGCTAGTTGAGAAACATGTTAAGTGTGCGATCAAAAGATTGGGAACTAGTGGTGGTGAGTACAACTCAGTTGATTTTATTAAATTTTATAAGAAGGAGTTGATTGAACATGAAGTTATAGAACCTTACACACCACGTCATAATGGAATTACTGTGATAAAGAACATAAGTATTTTGAACATTGCAAGAAGCATGCTTAATGCAAGAAAAGTTTCAAACCATTTTTAGGGGTGAGGCTACTTCTATTGCTATCTACATCATCAATAGATGTCCAGCCGAGAAGTTGAATAATAATACGCCTCACGAAGCTTGGTCTGGCTTAAAACCAAGTGTTGGACACTTCAAAGTTTTTGACTCATTGTGTTATAAACATGTACCTGATAAACTTAGAACGAAGCTTGATGATAGGGGACAAGCCATGATTTTGTTTGGTTACCATTCCATAGGTGCCTACAAGTAGTTCTCACCAATTGAGAACAAGGTGGTGGTTAGTAGGGATGTGGAATGTGATTAAAATAAAAGATGAAATTGGCTCAAATCAATGCAAGAGGGTGAAGATTCAAGTTACATTAGAACCACTCTTTAAGTTGATGAACAAAGTAGAATTCGAGTCTGAACTGGCACAACCTTAGGAGGTAAGATGATCAACAAGAGCTAGAACTCAATCATTCAGACTGAATGATTATGAGATATTTCCAAATAAATTCATGAGAGAAAGTGGTGACCTAATTGAAGAAGCCATGATGGTTGAATCAAAGCTAATAGATCATGTTCAAGACATGAAAGATGAGAATCAACAAGGTGAAATGAATGAAGAGATCAAGGCCATTGAAAAGAACAGAACCTAGAAACTAGTCGATTATTCAAGAAAGAAGGAAATAGATGCCAGTTGAGAAGATGAAGTTGTAGGCAAATGGTGAAATTACCAAGCATAAGGCAAGATTGGTGGCAAAAGGCTTTCTTCAAAATATTGACATTGATTTCAATGAAGTTTATGCACCAGTTGCTAAACTTGAAACTATAAAACTGGTCATAGCCATTACAATATATAGAGGTTGAAAGATGCACTAACTTGATGTAAAGACAACATTTCTCAATGGACCCCTAGAAGAAGAAGTTTATTTGAAGCAACCACATAATTTTGAGGTGAAAGAGCAAGAGACGAAGATGTACAAATTGAGAAAAGTTTTGTAAGCACTAAAGCAAACATGGGGAATGAGTTTGAGATGTAAGACTTAAGAAATTTAGCCTACTTTCTAATAATGGAAATTGTGAACACAAAGCATGGAGTTTCTTGCATCAGAAGAAATATGCAAAAGTCATCATGAAAAAGTTCATATGATCAACAATTGAAATCTTGACAACACACCTATAGACACTATCATAAAATTGAAGTAAGATTCATAAGATAAAGTGGTGGATAACACTTAGTACAAGCAGATCATTGGCTCATTGAGTTATTTTTGCAATATAAGGCTTGATATTTGTTATAATATTGAATTGGTTAGTAGATTCATGGAGAAACCAAAACTATGTCATCTAATTATAGCAAATAGGATTCTAAAGTACATTAAAAGTACAACTGACCATAAAGTACTCATGTCAAATCAACAAAATACAATAATGAAAACCAAGGTGTATGGTTATTCTGATTCAGATTGGAGTGACGATCAAAATGATAGAAAAAACACGGTTGATGGCTTGTTCATGCTTGGATTAACACTAAACACACGGAGTTCAAGAAGCAAGGAATTGTGGCTTTTTTCTTCATGTGAGGCAAAGTATGTCAAGCAACTTGGTTAGAGATGTTGCTTGAAGAGTTGAACGTGAGCTACTGTGTGAAAATCAAACTGCTAGTGGACAATCAATTATCAATTGATTTGAAAAATCATCATATAAGCTATGGTAGGAACAAACACATGGAAATTATGTACCATTTACTTAGGAATCAAGTTGCTAAAGAGAGGTTGAGCATTGAGAATTGCAAGATCGAGTTGTAATTTGTAGACATTTTGACAAATTTTTTGATTCGTGCAAAATTTAAAAGTCTTAAAGAATTAATGGGAATGATGAGCTTGAAAAATCTGAATTAAAAAGAATATTAGGAATTAATTCGATTTTGTATATGATTTTTAGTGACAATTAACAAGTATTGTAGGTGTAACTTGCAACACAAGCAAAGAGCCACCATTTTTAGTTTTAGTTAGTTAGTTAATTATTACTTAATAACTATACAAATAGCTCTCTCTTTGTATGTATAATTCAATTCCATTCTAATAATCTCTCTTTCTCTCTCTATAATTTGCAAATAACTTAGAATATAAATTACCCAACAAATCAAACGTTCAATAGTACTTTGCATCCAAATAGTGACTTTGTGGAATCCAATTCCACTCATGAATTCCACATGAAGGACTTATAAAAGTTGAGTTTGAGAAAGAGCTACTCAAATCTTTTAAAAAGCAAAGAAAAAAAATTAAATTAAACTAGAACTAATGATGTATATGTTTATGGACAGATCTTCTTGTAGCATTGTTTAAGTTTAATACATATCTACATAGTAGAGGGGATTTTGAGTTTTTACTTGTAAAATCATTTTGACAGATGATTTTATCTGAGTTAACATGTAATAAATTCTCCAAAATCGGTTAGGGTTTAAAACAATTGTACCTGATTTTAAAAAATTGATTTTTGTTTTATTGAATAATTTTAACTTTTAACAACTTTAAAAGTTAATGAAAATTTTCCTGTTCTAATTTGATTAACTTTTTTTTTGTAATTCACTTGTATGAACAGGAGGATTTGGGAGTTACCTACTTGGAATGAGTAAACATGTGGCTGATCAATCCTTAGACACTAGTGACTTCAAGAATCCAAAATTGGGATGGATAATTGCTTTTCTCTTTGTTGTTAGCTTTTTGGGACTTTTCTCAGTTGTACCTCTTAGAAAGGTATCACACATTCTTCAAATACCTGTACTTCTTTTATATAGCAATAGCATTAACACTACTTTATCGAATGTGTGTCTAGTGTCTGACATGTGGTGGTGCCAGCAATCTTGCGCATTCACGCGGTAAGCACATAAGTGAGAGTTGGATTGAGATCAGTTTGTCCAGCTTTCAATGAGATGATATTTTTTAACGAAATATCAAACTTGAAATCTGAACCGTTCAATATCAACTGTATAGCCGCCGGTGTACTTACTATGTGAACGCGTGGATTCGGTTGCTGGCAATCCGAATTCTATCTTCAATTACTTGCATATTTTTTCAAATTATTAATGATATCGACATGTGAGTATCAGTATCGTGTCTGTGTCTATGCTTTATAGCAACTCTTTAGCAATTACTATTGGTAACTTTGATTAAATGTTGCTTATGTTATCGGATGTAGGTTATGGTTATTGATTTCAAATTGACATATCCGAGTGGTACTGCAACTGCTCATCTCATCAACAGCTTCCATACTCCTCAAGGAGCCAAACTAGCAAAGTAACAGCTCTACTCAATATTACTTACTATATGTGAATTTGTTGTTAGACTTTTGGACTAATTTCTTTTTTCGACTTTTCCAGGAAGCAAGTGAAATTGTTGGGAAGATTCTTCAGTTTGAGTTTCTTATGGGGCTTCTTTCAGTGGTTCTATACAGCTTCTGATGGCTGTGGATTTCAAGCCTTCCCTTCATTAGGGCTCAAAGCATTTGATAACAAGTACGTTGTCACATTTCCTTCATTTTAAATTAAACTTACTCATCTTGAGAAAAACGGACAGACGGGTGCGCACTGGTATATTAGTCTGCTTTATTTATTTGCAGGTTTTATTTTGATTTTTCTGCACTTTATATTGGTGTGGGAATGATTTGTCCGTATATCATAAATATATCGGTGCTCGTCGGAGGAATCCTTTCTTGGGGAGTAATGTGGCCTCTCATAAAAACCAGAGAGGGTCATTGGTACAAAGTTGGCCTTGGTGATAGCAACCTTCAAGGAATTCAAGGTTATAGGGTATTTATAGCCATAGCCATGATTCTTGGAGATGGTTTGTACAACTTTGTCAAGGTTCTATCTCACACCTTATTGGGTTTGTACAATAAAATCCGGAACAAACAAAAGGCGGGTGCTCTACCTATTGCGGATCAAGACTCTACCTCAAGTCCTGAGCCTGAGCTATCTTACGACGATCAGCGCCGTAAGCAACTCTTCCTTAAAGATCAGATTCCTATATGGTTTGCAGTTGGTGGATATGTTGCTATTGCTTCAATCTCAACAGCCACATTGCCACACATCTTCCCTCAACTAAAATGGTATTACATACTTGTTATATACCTAATTGCTCCAACGTTAGCATTTTGCAATGCTTATGGTAATGGACTAACAGATTGGTCCCTAGCATCAACTTATGGAAAACTTGCAATCTTCACAATCGGCGCGTGGGCTGGTGCATCACATGGTGGAGTTTTAGCCAGTCTAGCAGCCTGTGGAGTTATGATGAACATAGTTTCGACTGCTTCTGACCTAATGCAGGATTTCAAAACCGGCTATCTTACTTTAGCTTCGCCGCGATCCATGTTTGTGAGCCAAATAATCGGAACAACAATGGGATGTGTGATCTCCCCTTGTGTGTTTTGGATTTTCTACAAAGCTTTTCCTGATCTAGGAACACATAAAAGCCAATACCCCTCACCGAACGCAATTGTGTTCCGCAACATGGCAATACTCGGAGTCCAAGGATTCGGTTCTTTACCGAATAACTGTCTCTTGCTTTGTTATATATTCTTTGGTGCGGCGATTGTGATAAACTTGACTAAGGATCTGGTCGGTAAGGTAGGGAGGTTCATACCACTTCCAATGGCGATGGCAATACCTTTCTATTTAGGACCTTACTTTGCCATAGACATGTGTGTTGGAAGTTTGATATTGTTTGTTTGGGAAAAGGTTGACAAGGCTAAGGCTGATGCTTTTGCACCTGCTGTTGCTTCTGGTTTGATATGTGGTGATGGAATATGGACTCTTCCTGCTTCAATACTTGCTCTCTTTGGAGTTAAGCCACCCATTTGCATGAAGTTCTTGTCAAGGGCTACAAATAGTAGGGTTGATACTTTCTTAGGGAATTAAATTAAGGTCGTGTTTGGATTAGTTTTAAAAGTTTGTTGCTGAAATGTAAATCTTTCAAATATTACTTTTAAGTTTGCAATTTAAACTTTAGTCATATAGTTGGATGCATCATAGCAAAATGTATTATTTTGTTAATGTTATAGGAAGAAATATATATATATATATATATATATATATATATATATATATATATATATATATATATATATATATATATATATATATATATATATATATATATATATATATATATATATATATATATATATATATATATATATATATATATATATATATATATATATATATATATATATATATATATATATATATATATATAATTTAGTTAACTATCTAATTATAATACAACATGCTTACGAGAACAAAATATTTTACTTAGAGTAAATTAATTATGACTAATAATAATAATATTCTATTCTATCAAAATATATCAATTACAGTAAATTAGTAAATTAATTATGACTAATTATATTAATAGTATTTTATTCTATAAAAAATATCTATATTGCAAATGCGTTTCTTTTAATATACGTTTTTGATCTTACCTGATCAGAAGGAAATCAGTGACCTGCCACGCGTCGTCGATCTGAGAGCTGTTCACCAGAGATAGGGAGGAAGAGGGGGGTTGTACCTGCAAGACACTCTGATGCCAAAGTAAGTAAGGGATCAGAGTGAGAGCAAATACAAAAAAGAGGTAGAGAATTGAATACTCGACCCTCTAATGAAAGAGGGTATTTATAGAAAGACTTCAGCGCAGGGTCAACGGTCACTTGTGTTGGGTTGGGTTGCCAGGCCCAACCCAGGTGACTGTTAGGGCTTACGTGGCGTAGTGAAGACCAGCACGTGGTCTTCGCCCTAGTTCAACCGTCCTGTGATCTCCGGAAGGTGGGCTGACCAACTCTTTCGGAGGTGGGTAGTTGGCTGATGACGTGTTCCCGCGGAGGGAGCACGTGGAGAACGTGTGAAAGACGTGTTGGACCCGGGGTGTCTAGACCCGTGCCCGACACTAGGGGATTTGGGTCTTCCCCAAATAGCGTTAGGTTGGGCCTGTCCGACGGATGGGCAGGCCTGGGCCCAATCCAGAACATGAGCCCCCAAGTCGTAGCTCCAAAGTAAAGGAGCGATGACTTGTCTATAAGTGTGTCGGGGAGGAAGAAAGCGCGGGGAAGAGTCTTTGTCGGTCTGACGGGTTGAGGACGCGGGGCGCAAGGATCTCAGTCTTGTCGGGCTATCAAGTCGAGAAGGGGGGAAGGTTGGCGCGTCCTTGCATGTCTGTGCTCGAGGGGAGAACGAAGGGACGTGACTGTTCACGGTGGCCACGTGTCTAATAATCAATGGGCCACGTAGGGCGGCTACCCAAGGGTACTCGAGTGTCTAGGGGCGCTTTGAGTCCCGTGTTGGGTTTATAAATAGGCAGGAAGCTGCCCCTTTATCACTTTTCACATTCTCTTTCTTTCGCATGTGACATTTGGATATTTGTACACGCAGTTGCTCACTATCGCCACCGTTACGTCCGCCGCGTACTCCGCCGTCTCCACCGATCCAGTAAGTTTTCTGCCTCTACTCTTCTGTTTTCTTTGAATTTGACACCGTTGTCGGGGGCATGATGAATGCCCCGAGGAGGGCGTGGGTTTTCCGTCGACTGCGGCAGGATATCCTTTGACTTAGGATGAAGGCCCCGAGGATACTTAGGGTTGTATGATGAATGTCCCGGGGACGGTCGACATGATATGGATGGGTACCCCGGGGACACAACATAGTGTTAGATGAACATCCCGGGGACGTATGATAGGGTCAGATAAATACCCTGGGGATGTTGAATGAGATTGGATGAATGCCCCGGGGAGGAACGTCGTGTTACCGCCGAGTTGTGGTCGTCGTCCCCATCGCCCTTTCACTTGATTTGTGGTGGAAGGGTGAATTTGATCTTGAACGTTGAATTCACCATTTCCTTCTACTTTTTAGGTGAATATGACCTCATGGATTTCGGAGACCATGGAAGTCGATGTGGAGCTGGAGGTTCCTGCTGCTGAGGTGCGTGCCCGCTCTGTCGAGGACTGAGTCGCCGAGGAACCCTTAAATACGCCGTCTTATTTTGTTGACAGCAATATCGGCGCCTTCGCGACTATAAAAGACCGCTGCGAAGGCTCCTCTGTGAACTGGCAGGTTTACCAACCACAGAACTACCATCGGGTATGCTCGAGCTATGGGAAGATGAGGTTCCCCATGTACGAGTTCTATTTCCGCGAGGCGGGTCTTTGGCTGCCTTTTATTGATTTCCAGCTGGGCGTTTTCGACTGGTTGAAGCTGGCCCCTTCATAGTTGCACCCTAATGCCATAGCCTTCATCCGGGTATACGAGCTCGTATGCCAGCATTTGGAGATCGGGGCCACTCTTACGCTGTTCTTCCGACTGTTCCACCTGCAGAGGCAAACGGTGGATGGCCGACAAGGGTGTGTGTCGCTGGAGCAACCGAGGAGGATCTTCTGGGCATATATGGACTCTGTCCGAGATTTCAAAACGCGCTTCTTTGTGGTTCGGCCTGTTTCTTTCGAGGCGTGCGCCTCCTTGTACCGATGAGAAGCCCGTGAAGTGGATGGGCAGCGGGAGGAAGTTATGGTGCCGAGGGTGCCCTTGGAGTGGTCGGAGGAGCACTTCAAAAAGGGGATGAATCAGTATATAGTGCAGGCAGGGACCATGGATGAGAAGGACCTGGTGGGCTACTAGAGAATAGTGTCCTTTGTGTCCAGCTTCTCCCCGACCAAGCTTGTGACGCCTGACGGGAACTTCATCCTTGATAGTCAAGGGAACGTTCGTCCGTAGACGAGACTGATAAATACGAAGGCTCTGCTCGAGTGTTCGTCCGGCGAGGAAGCTCTATGTTTCCTAGGTAGTGGGCGATGACCTGCCCGACTCTTTGGTCTTCGTTTGTCTGTTTTTGCTAACCCTTTCTTGTTTTTTTTTCAAGAAGTATGTCGAGCATCAAGGAGCGAGTGAGGAAGTTGGAGGCCTCCAAAGCCGCAGTTAAAAGAGGAAAGGGCAGGGTTGCCCAGGTGATGCAACAGCCTCTCGCCGACCAACGAGGAAAGGGGTCCTTGTCTTCGCCCCAAGGCAGCCACTCCTCGATGTCGCAAGGGACTGCGAAGCGTGCAAGAGTTCAGTCGTCAGACGCCGTCGTTGACCTCACGGAGGGATTTTCCGAGGAGGGATTTCTCATCCCCCCTTGCCACTAGAATTCCGGGTTCTTCCACGGCTCCAAGTCGCCAGCGGTGTCGGCTTTGGAAGCGAAGGTGGTCCTCGGGGCGAGCCGTAACTCTCGACGACAGGTGCTTACCAAAGATCTGGCTATGATAATGCGGGTTTTCTCGACTGCTCTAGTCTTAAGTGATGAGGGATGCTCTTCTGTCGAGCTGGCTAAGTTGCAGGGAGACCTCGCCTTTGCTCAATCGAGGTTGACCAAGCTGACCGCAGAGCTGGACTTGAGCATGGAAGAGGTGGTCGTGCAGTGCAAGAGGGGTATCGACACTGAGGATAAGGTGAAAGCCGTCGAGGAAGAATTTTCGAGGCTGCGGGGTCGCGTGGAGGAGCAGGAGAACTCACTCCGTCCTGCTGAGGACGAGACAAAAGAGGAGAATCTTTTGTTCTCTCGTGCTGATTTGTTGGGTAGGATTTGCGAGTTTGAGCACAATTGTCTGGGAGCTGTTGAGGTTGGGTTCTCCAGTACTGTGGAGCAGATTAGGATCGTGAATCCCGAGGTCGCTCTGCTCACCGAGGGGGTTGGTCCCTACCACCAGGTCGTCGACGGGCGGGTGGTCGTGGTTGGTTCCGAGGTTGACGAGGATGTTACCCCGGTTGATGAACCCAAAGGAGATCGACTTGAAGCCTAGGCTAGGTGTTTTCGGGCCTGCGTACCTGTAGTTTCTAGGCCTGCGTGCCCATTTTTGTTTATCTATTTTGTCAGGCTTGCGCGCCCTTTTTGATGTAATTCTTGACTATTGGGCTGGTGCCCCTTTTATAATACAATATTTTGCTTTTTGTTAAGTGCGTGCTCGTTTATATGTTTGCATGTTTGTACGCTTGTATGTATGAATTTGTATTTTTGTATGTTATTAGGAGTGTTGCTCGACGCTTTATCAGTTGTGTCCGATAGTGTAGGGAACTTCCCGGGGTGACCGGGGATGTTACCTGGTCGGTTACAAAGGGGGTCGCGGTCGCGGATCTCTCTCCGCAGAGTGAATGTCCCATCGCGAGCTGGGTGTTCTGCCATCTTGGTATGGCGACGGTGGCTCTCGGTTGAGGGGTCCCCGTCGAACAGAACGCTCTGCTCATACACACGATAGGGCAGGCGTTTGTTTTTTTTGAGTTTTCTGGGAGGCGCGCGGTACTGAGGTGCGCTCCTGTGATCGCGAAGTCATTCGTCGCGGGCAGTGTTTAACTGTAGTATCTTTTAAGCTTCTTGGCGTTCCATGGTCGGGCAATTTTGTCCCCGTGTAGGTTTTCGAGGTAGTAGGCTCTGTGTTCCGTCTTGTCTCGGACATGATAACGGACCTCCCAATTCACGGCGAGCTTGCCCTCCTGTGAGTCCTTTTGGTTTCTACGTAAGACCAGGTCGCCGACCTGGATTTCGCATCTTAGGACTTTGCTATCGTAGCGAAGGGCAATTTTCTGCTTTAGCGTGGCCTCGCGGAGAACAGCTCCCGAATGGATCTCTTTGACCAAGTCGAGCTCTTCTCGGAGAGCATCGTTGTTGGTCTCCTCCTTGATGGGGGATTCGGTCCTTCTGGAAGGCTCCCTTATTTCTACCGGGATTTCTGCCTCGGTTCCATAGGTGAGTCAGAAAGGGGTCTCTCCGGTGTTCGAGTGAGGCGTTATTCGGTAGGCCCAGAGCACGTTGTGGAGCTCCTCGACCCATATTTTCTTGGCGTCCCCGAGTCTTCGCTTTAGACCTCGGAGGATAACCCTGTTCGCGGCCTCTGCTTGGCCGTTCGTTTGCGGGTGTTCGACCGACGTAAAGTGATGTTTGGTCCCGAGTTTGGTCACGAAGTCTCGGAAGTTCTTGTTAGTGAACTGTGTCCCGTTGTCGGTGACGATGGCAAGGGGGCGCTGAAACTAGCAAGGATGTTCCTCTTGTAGAAGCGGAGTATGTTGTGCATCGTGATATTGGCCAGAGCTTCGGCCTCGATGCATTTGGTGAAGTAGTCGACGCCGACTATCAGGTATTTGTTATGATAAGAGCCTACGATAAACGGATCGAGGATGTCCATCCCCCACCAAGCGAATGGCCATGGAGAAGAGAGGGTCTTGAGTTCACTCGGAGGGGCGAGGTGCATGTCTCCGTGCCTCTGGCACCTGTCGCATCTCTTCACATGTTCCTTAGCATCCTGCTGCATTATCGGCCAGTAGTACCCTGCTCGTAGGGCTTTTCGGGCGAGGGATCTTCCCCCCAAGTGTTGAGCGTTGATGTCCTTGTGAATCTGTTGTAGGATGCCCGGGGCCTGGGCTTTGTCAACGCATTTGAGGAAGGGGATCGAGAAGCCTCTTCGGTACATTCGCCCTTCGAGCAGCACATAGGAGCAGGCTCGATATTTGATGGCGCTGGCCTACTTTGCATTGTCGGGGAGTTGACCAGTGCTAAGGTAGGCGTGGACCAGGGGCATCAAGCATTCGTTGTCCCTGATGGTGTTGACTTCGAGCGTTTCCTTTTCCAGTTTTGTGCTCGCGTGAAACGTGTTGTACTTCCGTGGAGTCGAAACTCTTCATCCGCTCCCTGATGAGGGCCAAATATTCGGCCAGGCTATCATTCTTCGCTTGGTATTCTCCTCGAACCTAGGAGGAGACCAATTGGGAGTCCATGAAGATCTTTATCTCCTTTGGCCCCGAGGTCATCTGTCAGGCGGAGTCCGACCAGGAAGGCTTCATACTCGGCCTGGTTGTTTTTTCGTTAGGAAGGCCAAGGTTAGGGAGACTTCCACTACCGTACCCTCCTCATTTTCGAGGATGATTCCCGCGTCGCTTCCCGAGGGGCTCGAAGCGCCATCAACGAAGATGATCCACTTGTGGGCCCCGGGGGTCGGTTCTACAGTGGGGGTCATCTCAGCAACGAAATCGGCCAGCACTTGCACTTTGAGGGCTTTCCTGCCTTTGTAGATAATGTCGAACTTAGAGAGTTCCAGCGACCATTTCAACAAGCGTCCTGCCATATCGGGCCTCCCGAGCAGCTATTTGATAGGTTGTTCGGTTCTAACCATGATGGTATGAGCCAAAAAGTAGTGTCAGAGTCTCCTGGCCGCGTTGATGAGGGCCAGGGTGACTTTTTGTTCTGCTGGTACCTCACTTCGGGCCCGTGGAGGGCCTTGCTTGTGAAGTAGATCGATTGCTTCCCGTTAGGGGTTTCCCGTATTAGCACGACGCTCACGGCCTCGGTTGAGACAGCCAGGTACAGGTAGAGGGTTTCCCTGATGTCAGGTCTCGTCAGGACAATTGGCTTTGACAGGACGCGTTTGAGGTGGAGGAGGGCCTACTCGTATTCCTTCGTCCATTCGAACGCGGCCTCCTTTCTTTGCAGTTTGAAGAATGGGAGGGCGTGTTGCACGGATTTGGGGACAAAGCGAGACAACGACGCGAGCATCCCGTTGAGGGACTGCATCGACTTCTTCGTGCTCGGCGCCGTGATCTTGGAGAAGGCCCGACATTTTTCTGGGTTTTCCTCGATCCCCCGTTCGGTCAGGTAAAATCCAAGGAACTTCCCCGCGGGCACCCCGAAGGTGCACTTCTCCGAGTTAAACCGCATCTTGCACTTCCTCGCTGTCTTGAAGATTTTCTTGAGGTGGGTCGTGTGGTCGACCTCAGTGCGAGATTTGACGATCATGTCGTCCATGTAGACTTCGAGCATGTCGCCAATCTCTCCCCGGAAGACTTTGTTCATCATCCGTTGGTAGGTGGCACCGACGTTCTTTAGGCCGAAGGGCGTTACGTTGTAGTAATAGTTGTCCAACTCGGTCATGAATGTCGTGCTCTGTTTGTCGACCTCGGCCATGGGGATCTGGTTGTATCCCGAGTAGGCGTCCATGAAGGACAACAGTTTGAAACCCGCCGAGTTGTCGACGAGCTTGTCGATGTTGGGGAGGGGATAGGCGTCCTTTGGACATGTCTGGTTGAGAATGGTGTAATCAACGCACATTCTCCATTTTCCATTAGATTTTTTCACAAGTACAATGTTGGACAGCCAGGTTGAATATCGGGCTTCCGAAATAAAATTTGCCTCTAGGAGGTATTTTACAGCTTTTTCAGCCGCCGTCGACTTTTCGGGAGACTGCCTACGTCTACATTGTACTACGGCCTTTGCGGCCGGGTTGATAGAGAGTTGGTGGCAGCGACCTTGGGATCAAGGTCGGGCATCTTGGCGGAGCTCCAGGCGAAGAGGTCGGCGTTCTCACAGAGGCAAGCCTTCAGCTGCTTCCTCACTAGGTCGGGCAGTCCTGCTCTAATCTTCACGCTCCTGGTCGTGTCTTTGCCAAGGACTACTATCTCGAAGTCCCCTTCTAGAATAGGGCGCGTCGGTTGGATGGGCTGCCCATTGGCCTTTGGAAGAGCGTGTTCGGCTTTGTCCTCGTGGTTTGGTTCGTCGGGGAAGCGGCAATCAAGGTCCACAGCGTCGACTTGGTCCTTTGGCCTATTCTCCTGAGGGGCGAAGGCTTAGTTGCTTTGGTCGGGGGACTGATCGTGCTGAGGCCCTTCATTGCTGCTTCGAAACACCTTCGGGCTACTTCTTTGTCCCTGTTGAGGGTGACGAAGGCTCCCAGCCTGGTATAGTACTTCATCTTTAGGTGGACGGTTGGCGGCACCGCGGTGAGCTCGGCCAGCATTGTCCTGCCTAGGATGCAGTTGTACAGGGACGAGCGCTCGACGACCAGGAAGTGGACGTTGATTTCCCTGGCCGTTTCTTGTGCTCCGAAGGTGACCTTGAGCTCCACGTATCCCCATGGTCTTGTCATCGTCCCGTTGAACCCTTGGAGGTCAAAGCCAACGTAGGGGGTCAGGTTGGTCTCTTCGAGCTGTAGCGTCGAGAAGAAGTGGGTATACATGATATCCACCAAACTTCCTCCGTCGATCAGGATGCAGCGGACATCAAAGTTTTCTATTTGTGCCCAGATCAGTAGGGGAATGACCAAGTTGAGGGCTCCTCCGTGGAGCTCTTCTAGATAGTATGTGATCGAGTTGGACCAACCATGGAATTTGTCGAGCGTGCTCATTTTTCGGGAGCTGTTGTTCATCAGCTCGTCAAACTTCCTTTTCACCGACCCGACAGAGAGCTTGTTTGGGGCCCCGCCTGAGATAACCATCACCTTGGGGAAGTATTCCCACGGGAAAATGGGGCGTACTGGTTCCTCGGGCAGCTGATGCCCGGTAGGGAGGCCGTGTTCTCTTAGTGAGAACCAGTCTTCAGGCCGACTAACACTAAGGGCCACCTGCAGCCCAGATTCATTGCCGGGAGGAGGGATGTCCTCGACTCTTTTGGCTTCGTGGGCCTCTTGTCGGGGGGCATCACCTCCCCTGGTGTATCTCTTCAAGTGTCCATTCTTGATGAGTATTTCGATTGCATCTTTCAGGTGGATGCAATCCTTTGTAACGTGCCCGTGGCCCTAGTGGAAGCGGCAATATTTGGACTTGTCCATGTTGGCCTTGGGGGGTGCCGGTTTGGGAAAACTGACACCTCCCCGGACGAACTCCGAGTTGGCGCACTCATCCAGTATGCGCTCGCAGAAAGCGACTAGGGTTGTGTATTCGGTGAAGCGGTCTGTAGATCCCTTCTGCTCACGAGGATCGCGGGGACGATCAACTTATCATCGGTCTCCCCCACGCTGGGGGGATGACACTCCTTCTTCTCGGGACCCGCGTGGGATTTCGCGGTTGCGGGATTCCTGGGCAGCATTAGCAGCCTCGGTTTCCTCGTACCGGGTATAGTGGCGGGCTTTCTCGAGGAATCCTTGCAGGGTGGTTGGCCGGCGGATCGCCATGGCCTCGTAGAATTTGGAGTCGTGGCGTAGGCCTTGCTCCATGAGGAAATGCTTCATATCGTTTGAAGTCGTCACCTAGACTGCCTCCCTCGTGAATCTCTCAATGTAATTTCTAAGAGGTTCATCAGGGGCCTGGATGATTGCGCCCAGGGCGGCCTCCATCTTCGGATGCTGTCGGGACGCCGTGAAATGTTGCGAGAAAAGGTCCTTCAGGATCCTTTATGACATGATGGACTCAAGTTCCAAGCTCTTGTACCAAGTCATGGCTCCCTTCCTTAGCATCGTCAGGAAGAGTCTGCACTTGATAGCTCCTCGGACGTTCCTGTAGTCGAGCATGACCTCGATGTCTTATAGGTGGTCATCCGGGTTTGAGGTACCGTCGTACATGGAGAGTACAAACGGCTTCTCCATCCCGTGGGGGATGAGGGTTGCCATGATTTCCCGTGATAGGGGGGTCCTGTAGTCGTCCTCATCACTGCGGACAGGGGAGCGCGAGGACGATGGATTGTGCCGAGGGGGTTGATTACGTCCCCTCGACCTCCTGCCCGGGGATTCAGGCTTGTCCGCTCTTGGGACCGGGAAGCGCCTCTCCTTTCGGGGAGGTGACCAGACGCGCTTCTTGGAGACCACAAGTTGGGGTCTCTCTAGTTGTGATCGGCGCCTCCGTGAACGGGTAGAGGGGCTCCGGGAGTCTCCGCGTCGATTTCTCCGCGGGGGAGAGCGAGATGAGGTATCTTGCTCCAACACGCCAATGCGTTCATTCTGCTGGAACAACATCAAATTCGTTTGGTTGATGGCTACGAAGAGGGAAGTCATTGTTGGGTCCGCTCCAGCTGGCGTAGGAACTGGTTGGAAGACGTCGGGCTCCTTGCTCGAGGTGCGACGTGATGTGCCGCATCTTCGGACGAAGGAGAGGCAGTCTGGTCGTCCCTAGTGTCGCCCTCTCAGGCGTGGGACGTCCCCGCCTGGTTATCGTTGTTGGTGATGGGGACGAAGGCAGAATCATGGACAACATCATCGTGACGTGGGCTAGTCATGATCTTGGAACTTGAAATTGGAAGCTTTGGTTCTTCTGCTCGGAGGAACGGGGAAGCTTTAGTCCCCACAGTCGGTGTCACTGATCTTACCTGATCAGAAGAGAATCAGTGACCTGCCACATGTCGTCAATCTGAGAGCTGTTCACCAGAGGTAGGGAGGAAGAGGGGGTGTACCTGCAAGACACTCTGATGTCAAAGTAAGTAAGGGACCAGAGTGAGAGCAAATACAGAAAAGAGGTAAAAAATTGAATACCCGACTCTCTACTGAAAGAGGATATTTATATAGAGACCCCAGCGCAGGTCCAATGGTCACTTGTGTTAGGCTGGGTTGCTAGACGCAACTTGTAACACCCCAATTTTTAGTAATTATTTATTTAATTAAATTAATTGATTAATTATGTGACTTTGTGCCTAATTGAATTAACTAATTTATTTGAATTAAATGAATTATTTGATTTATTGAAATAATTAATTTATTTGATATATTCTATTTGGTAGAATAATATAGAATTGTTAGATTAATTTAATTTGACCTATTTGGGTGTGTGAATAGAAATGGGTTAGTAAGCCCATTAGAGATTATTAGGTTTTGAGAAATTGTGAGTTTAAGAAGAATAGAAAGAGAGAAAAAGTTTGTAAAGAGGAGGAAAAGAGGCAAAGAGAGAAGTGGAAAAGAATAGGAGAAAATCCAAGTTCAAGAGCTCTAGAATCGAAGAAAAATCAAGGTAAGGGTGGATTTTTATATAATTATTGGGATTGTATGATAGTGTAGAATGGGTAGAAACATGTTTATGATGAAACTCCTAAATTTTCCATAATTTTATAATTGTTAGGTTTTGATGATAATTTTTTGATATGTGATAACTAATTGTGTTTGCAATTGATATTTTGGTATACTATAGAGACTCATTTATTATTAGAGTAAACCACATTTATTTCACTTAATTTTTTTTATCATGTTGAGTTCGACAAGTGATTCTGCATTAGCTGCAAATACCATGACATGCTTGCAATAAATCTAATAATTTCTTAAATTACCTGTGTGTTTTGGGTTAACCATTTTGATTGTTTAGAATGACATTTTGGAATGACTTGTCTCTTGTAACAAAGTGAGTATAGATTTGGATTAGTAGGCTATTTTAACTCTCTAACTTGCACTATTTAAATTTTATGGGGATGTGTATCGAAGTTACAATTTTCGGTTTTTTTGATTGTTCTACCCTATTCTGAAATAAAAAATCCTACAATACCCCAGTTTGAAATTTATTTACGGAACTACCCCACTTTAGTAGGAGTTCGTCCACTGAATGGGCGAGGAGGTGCAGCGAAATATGGACCTGTATGAGTTTGTCCACTTATTGGGCGAGCTAGTGCTTTGCAAAGCTGGGCCTGTGGAAGCTCGTCCACCCAGTGGACGAGCGTGTGAAGGAGCCTTTTTTATTTTAATTTTTTTTTCCTGTTTTATTTATTTAATGATTTACAAAATATATTTTAAATACTATAATTAATAATTAATATAATTAATAATTAATATTATAATAATAGATTTTAATAATTTAGTAAATATATTTTAAATAATTACTATATTTTTAATAATTAATAATAAATTTTAAAAACTAAAAATATTATACTATATTAATAATAAGTTTTAAAAATTAAAAATATTTTAAGAATATTAAAAATATTAACTAATTAAAATATTTTTCATTAAACTAAAAAATTATATATTAAATTAATTTAATTTTATTTTATTTTATATGAAATAAAAAAATAATGACTGATGTTCGCACATGGAGGTTTGAATTTTTTACACTCTCGATCATTGAATGACCGAGCTCAAACGTAATTTTTTTTATAAATAGACGTATTGCGCATCAACAAATATCATTCGTGTCCAGTGATCCGTTTTATAAAAATGTCTATGCAAGCTGTTGTTTTTTATGGACCAGGAAAAAAAATCAGTGTTTGCCTAGATCCGCTGTGGAATTTCAGAACCGTGGTTGCAGCAATTAACACGGGGTTTCGGCAGTTGGGTGGTCGTCGCATGACGGTGAGAAAAGTGGAGTATCGTTGTCCGTATATAACGCTGACTGATGCTAGCCCGGAGGGTACGTACATGTATTATTTAGATCGTATAGAAAATGATGAAGATGTCCATTGCATGTTTTCAGCACATATTGGCGAAGTCAACAGAGGAGTCACAGATCCACTTGTGTTGGTCGTTGTTATTTGTTAGAGTTTATGTTAGCTTCCTGAGTTTTATTTCTAAATTTATGTTTGTAATTCGCTGGTATTGTTGTAATTTGAAAGTTGTTTTGAATTAAAAATAATTGTTGGATCACATACAAAACTAGTACAATAAAATTATCTTTTCAGTCGGTTTGACGGACCGGCAACATTGGGACATTTTCTATGCATATGACCTATTTCTCTGCAAATCCCGCACCTTCTCTTCTCTTTTTCAGCGTCGTCCGTCTCAGTTCTAATTCTACTACTGGTTGGATGTCCCTTTTTATTTCTTCTCATGGAATTATCGTGGCACAGAGTAAAACCTTCATATTTTGGCCAGTTCTCCTCGTGCGGTAGTCCCAGGAATCTTTCCTTGCAGACCTTGAATACGTTAAGAACTATGAAGAGCTCTGGAATGTGAATTGTGTAGTCCTGTCGTATGCTAGAACATGCCGCTATCACGTGGGAGCAAGGCAAGTGAAATGCTTGAAATTTTCCACAATCACACAAACGATTCCTCAAGTCAACGCTGAAAGTACCCGTTGGACGACCATCATTGTAATTAATCTTTTCATGCACCATGAAACAAAATCTTTCGCGATCAAATTGCATGACGTTGTGTGTGTTAGCCTTGGCTACCTCATCGGTCATTCCCTTGTTACAACCATCTGTCAAAACTTTGCCTGAAGATAGCATTTTTGTCCATTTGTGTCCTCGTTTACCAAAGAGTGAACCCATTCGATAGTATGTAGACTGGACCAATGCAGTGATTGGAAGGTTTCTTGTTGCCTTTAGAACAGAGTTTATTGCCTCTGCCAAGTTAGATGTCATATGTCCCCAACGTTGCCCTCTGTCAAATGCTCTAGCCTACTTCTCTCTAGGAATGTTGTCTATCCAATTTGAAGCCTCAATGTTTGTTCTTCTGATTTCTCCGCGATAGTGATTAAATGTAGTCTCCGTCAATGCGTAACCTGTAACGGAAATTGTGTGAAAAAAATGATAAAAGTGTGCTACAAAACTTGAGATAGGTGAAATTTATTTTGTTACCCATGTTAACAAGTTTTTTTTGCGTAGATCCTTGTCCTTAATCTCGCGCATGAAGTTCTGAGCAATGTGTCTTATGCAGTAGACATGTGAAGATGGTGGACGTTGCCATCCGTTTTCGGGATTGTTGTATGCACTCTTTATCGATTCACGTCTATCAGATATTAGACACAAATTAGGATGTGGTGTCACGTGTAATCTCAGGTTCCTCAAAAAAAAGCTCCAAGCTTCCTTTGTTTCACCTTCGACCAATGCGAATGCTATTGGGAAAATATTTGCGTTGCCATCTTGTGCCACCGCCATCAATAGAGTTCTTCTATACTTGCCATACAACCAAGTTCCGTCTACTTGCACAATGAGCTTACAGTAGGCGAAGTCACGTATACACAGACGAAATGCCTAAAACAGACGATGGAATATTCGTTTTCCAGAGATTTAGGAACCATCACTTGATATCGCAGGTAGGGTTTGCAAATCTATAATGGTTCCTGGAAGGAAGGTTTTCATTACCAGTATCCACTACGGTAAGTCATTGTAAGATGTTTCCCAATTGCCATAAAGCGACTCTACTGCCTTGCACTTAGCGATCCATGTTTTCCTGTAAGATATAATGTACCCGTATTTTTCAAGAATATGGGCAATGATCACCTTTACCTTAAGTGAGGCGTCGCTGTTGACAAGTTCTCTGATGCTATGGCTAACCATTTCTGAACTGAGCTTCCTATGGTCTTGTGTCGTAGACGTCGTAGTGCATGTGTGAGACCTAGACAGCTTACCGGTCACCCATTTCGAGTTTCTTTTTCTCAAGGAAACTCTGCACTTGAAACTACAGTCTTGTTTCTTACACTTAATGACATATCGTTCATTGTCAGACTGATACACCCAATAGTCCAAACTGTGTGTTATGTGCCAATGCTGTAGAGCGAGGACGCAAGCTTCCTTGTTTTCGAACTCCATCCCAATCTCTATTTCGTCACCTATATGGTTTTGAGTAGCACTTCCAAACACGGAGGTTGTATCGTCGTGTTCGAAACATATATTTTGCATGTGCGTAGGCGGGTTGTACAAACTTATGGGTTGTGCAAGGATCGGCTGCATAGACGCGACAACTATATCTTCATTGTCTTCGTCATCGCTGTCACCAAAAATATCTTGCATCCTGACCTCCTGAATATCTTCATCGCTTTCTTCTCCAACCTCCTCATTTGGTATGAAAGGTAAATTGTTTTGTGTTGGTTCATCGTCGGGTGTTTGGCTCATCCCGTACCAATGTGATTGTGTCTCTTGCGTCGAAAATGTTTTAGGATTGTCTAGTAGCCGGACATACAACTCAATTGTTGGTAACTGACCAAACATCATGTGGCACCGAAACATTGCCTTCACATCTTCGTCGTTCCTGATCGGCGTCATTATGTAAAAAATTGTACAGTTGTCTTCATTAAGTGTTGGATGGCAATAAATTATTTCCTCAATGCTTCGTGCCAATTTTTTTTCCATTCTATCTTTAAAATGGAAAAAAATCAGAACTAACATGAACTTTGTAGGCGTATGTATCTATGTTGCTGAACGAGAATCCAACAGGACTATTTGTTGAAACAACACCATTAAAGTGGCATGTGAGAATTATGTTTCTCTGGGACATTTTGGAGTGTAAAATAGAATTTCTTGGTAGTGAATATTGATGTGTAAAATAGAAGTTTTTGGTAGTGAATATTGATGTGTAGAAATAGTATGATTATCCAACAATTATATAAGACAAATATGAGAAGAATTATGGAATATTGGGACTAATACAAAAAGGCATTATAAAGCATGTGTTCTTTGACACTGATACAAAAATGAATTTGTTCTTTGCCACCAATACAACAAAGCCTAAGTTAGTGTTCATTAAGACTAATACACAAAAGCCTAATTAAAGTGTCCACTGACATTAAGTTACACAAATATGAAAAAGTGAAATTTGATCAAGTTGTAGTTGCTTCAGGTTGAGTTGGTGCAGGATGACTTGCTTCAGGCAGACTTTGCTTCAGGCTGAGTTGGTGCAGGATGACTTGCTTTTAGCTGAGATGCTTTAAGCTGACTTGGACCAGGCTGACTTGGTTTAGGTTGAGTGGTCTGACTTGGACCTTGAAGTTTGCAGGTTGCTTTGTTGTGCCCCATTATGTGGCATATGCTACACTTGAAGCCAAAGTTAGCTCTCATTAGCTGGGTGTCATCCCTTTTACTCCATGATGTATCCCTAGTCCTCTTCTTCTTTGACCTTCCTGGTTGCCTTTTGATTGGTGGTGGTTGTAATTCAACATAGCCTTTTTTTCTCCCAAAAAGTTTCCCCATTGACTGGATAGATTACAGGTGCATAACATGCTTCATACATTTATTTTTTGTAGCAATCAAGCACATAGCTTTCAATCTCAAATATTTGAGATTTCATGCAAGATATAACATGATAACATGGTAAACTTGTCAGGATCCATCTTCTATAAGAACACACCCTGGTGGACGGATTCACAGTATATTTTTCTCCATTATATGAGATGTGTCTCACCTCATAATCGTACTCACATGCACGCCTGTTAAATATACTAATAAACAAATGTAAAACAAACATGTTAATGAACAAATACCTCATAATCCAGTTGTTTGTTAATGAACTCCTACATTCTCAACACAATTGGTCCCCTCATCAATGTTCTCACATATCTCAGTTTCAGTGGCACCTACTTCAACATTGTACTCAAGTGATAGGATTAGTTCCTCTATTACATCAACTTGTAGAATAGGATGTATAACATATAAATGTACTTCCCCAGTCAACACAATAATTGTATGCATCCTCTTAGTTCCATTGTCATCTTTCAACTTCATTATGCTATTACACTCCATTTGATCATAATACCAAAGACTCTATATAGTTGAATAACCTAAATACTTTAACCTACCTAATACTTTGAAATAATCCAAAAATCAAGCTCAACATCTCACGTTTCCTCTAAGCCATTATAACCTAATTTCATTAACTCGACAAACTCACCCTCATGATGAACAACACATTTAAAACGGCTATCCATGACCTAGTGTTGCACCCTAAAATTTGCTCAACTTATTTCACTTGGTTTATGTCTCATAGCTTTAGCATTTGCATATTAAGGCATGTACATAATTCATTCATCTGCATAGCATAGCATGGGCAAGCCATCCAACAAGGGACCAAGTGCAGTTCTTATCTCTATGAGCATATCAAGAGGTTCTTATTCAAATTCAAGCCTATCCAAGTCATCAGAAAGAGATTGAAGCTTGAGAAGTTAGTGGACCAAGCAGTGGGTTTCTCTTCTATCTTGAGGATATGTGAGGATCAACAGAGAGGTTGGGAGCTATGAATTGAAAGCATGGAGTGCATATGGACATCATGTAAGACCTAGAGGGTCATTTTGAAAGTAAGACAAGTCATTGATGTGGTTACAAGAGTTGCAGTTGAAGACAGTCAACTAGGGTTTCATCTGGGTCAACCCTGGGTCAACCCTAGGTCAAATGCTTGATTGAAGGGCATCAAGGCCTGTTTGAAAGATGTGGGACGCCTCATTTGATATGTGGATATGGATGTGGTGTTGTGCCAAGGGGAAATCAAAAGAAATCAAGAAGAAGAGAAGTTTCTAAATTAGGGTTTCTGTGTAAAATCCCCTGATTTAGGGTAAACTTCCAAGCAAGATAATTCAAAATGCAAGTCTCAAATGGATCCTTGGCCAACATTAAACTTGTATAGTATCTCAAGGCCTTTAATTTGAGTGGTGGAAGGCATCAAGGAGATTTATAAAACTCAAGTTATGGTTCTTGCAAGTTACAGGTCATCTGAGGACACTGAAATTTGTCTGTGAAAGTTACTTGACTTCCAAGCAACTTTTACCCCTCTAGGAGTTTTCAAATGGATTTCTGGCCAACATGAAAGTTGTTCCTCATGATCTTAGCTTTCTATAAAGGTATGGTATTCCTTCATATGATTTGTAGAACTCTACTTATGATCTTGGCAAGCCAGGGGTATTTTGGGAAAGTGGAATTACAGGTCATTTCAAGCATATGCCCAAAACTCCTATTTCCAAATTTCAAATGAAGAAATGGTCAACATCAAACTTGCTCCAAATGACATTTTGAGTCTAGAATAGTGGTTTTGACAAGTTGGAAATGCACGGAACTTAGATTTGCAAAAGTGACCAATATTAAAGGGAAAAATACCTTTTTTAAATGACCAAAATTGTGATTTTTTGATACAAAGGCAAAACCAAGCATATGACCAACCATTTTGAAGGTAAATTGCATTTTAAGATCATTGGCAATATTAGTTTTTTGGTTTGAAGTCAAGAAATTGGAGTTATCATAAGTTGCTTGTAAAAGAAGATACACTTGCCAAATCAAGCTAGGACCAAGGTGCAAGGCAAGGGATGGTTTCTACACTCTCTAATTGTCATGAAAAGAGAAATTCAAGAGATTTTGAGGGGCTGTAACAAGGCAATGCAGAGCTGATTTTTCAACTTGGCCATTTTCACTTTCTCATGCAATGATATATGAAACTTCTCATGGGATTAATCTAGCATCTTCCAGAACTTTCCATCATCATCTATATAAACACTAGAGCTGATCCAGAAAGGGGTTGAACTTCATTTGGATCAAAAACTCATAGTTTCACTCCATCTTGCATTTTTGCAAATTGCTTCAAAACTTCTCAATTCTTCATCCTTTCTTCAAGATTTTGTTCCCATTCTATTCAATAATCATCCCTGAGTAGATTACAAGCAAGATCTGAAGAAGAAACTGCAAGGATTGTGCTATGCAATTTTCTCTTCTTCAAGTGCAAGAAGAATCGGTTACAAAGATCCAGGTGGTTTGAGCTCGAATTGTTGCATACAGAATCAAGATTATAGCACATTGAATGATCTTGGAGCATTGCAAGCTGTGAATTGAAGAGAATCTCCATCTGTTTTCAACTTCTTAACAGGTTAGTGTTTCTCACAATTTGGCTCGAATTAGGTAGCATGATAGAGAATTGTTAGGTTAAACATGGTTTAGGTGGTTAGATGATTGATTCTGGAGCTTTAGGCAAGATTTCATGGAGGTTAATGTGTGCATGTAAATTCGGTTTGGACCTAGAACATAGTGATTAAGTTGTTATAATTTTAGATAATTAGCTAGTTGTGATCAGTATGGCATAAGGATTGTTTTTGTACAAAGATTGGTGAGTTTGGTGATGATTGAAACCCGAGGAAATATTGAGTTCTTGATGTTGTACCGTTCGGGTAGGATGATAGAGAGAGTTTTAATATAAACCAATGCTATTGTTGGATTCTACGTGAAAAATAGAGTGAGTTTGGTTCTTGGATCGCGTAATTTGGTGGAGGAATGAGGGCGTACGATGAGGATGAAGTCGCGTGCATGGGAGTGTTTTTTCATGGAGTCTGAAACCCTAATTGCTCAAGGTTGAAGATGAAATCCAAACCATTGAGTACGCGCTGACTGGTTGACTTGGAGGAAGATCTCACGGCCAGGATTTGAAATGAGATTTGGAGGGAGTTCTGGGCGCTTGAAACGCAGCGTTTCATTAAAACGCTGGCGTGGGCTTTTCCTGATTCTGCTAACCACACCCCCTTGAGCGAGGCCCAATTGAAATGAACTACATTCCACTGCTATTCGCACCGATGTTTTTTCTTTTTCTTTTTAGCTTTAATTTGTTTTCTGATTGTGAAACTGGGCCCAGGCGCTTCGCTATTGCCGCCCCCCATGCTGGGCCCAGAGGTGAATAATAACTGCATTTCATTTCTTTTGGCACCCCATGATCATTTTCTCATATTAATATTACCCCAAATTTTATCAAACTTTAAAAATTCATAATAAAATGAAAAATGACTTTTTTTTAATGAGACTTTTTTTCCCCATTTTCTATTTTCTGTCAAGAAAATATGAAACCATAAAATTGTCATTTTACTTCATTTTCATATTTTTTGCATATTTTTACATTTAATTGCTTTTTTTTAATTCTTTTGGTTGATGCTACCATTGTTGAATTTAGTTTAGGAGCTTCCTTTAGGATTTTCACCCCATTCTTTTTAGTACAACTAGATATGGATATTAGGTGTCCCCTGGTTTTTTATACCATTTTTTTAGGATTTATTTTAGGTAGTTTAGTTAGAAACTATTTGGATAGTCAATTAGGGTTATGAATATGACATAGGTGTAACAAAATAGTTTCTTTTTGGGTTTTTTTTTAGGACAAATTAGGAGATGGGACTATAGGGGTATTAAGGGTAAGCATGATAGTTCCCTTAGAAAATGTTAGACTTTCCCCTATTATATTAATATTATTAGTATATTCTTGTAATTGATTGATTGTATGGTGTGCCCTTTCTAGGGTTATTGTTTGACTGTGTGGGGTATTGGGCCTGCTTGGGGTTTGAGTTTGAGCTGAAGACTTTGTTGATGAAGCCATTGAAGACAAAAGGAGTGAAGATCAATTTCAAGAGTTGATGAAGAGTATATCTTGCTTGTAGCTGTTGAAGTTTATAGGAACTAGGAACTAGGTAGAGCTTAAAGTAGAAACTTGCTTCATAAACATGGAAGGTCTTGTTTGCCTCCATCCCTCTCTATGATGCAGAGTCTCTCTAGGATACTCACCCCCTTCCTTTGGAAGGCTTGGTGACAGTATCTAAGAGATAGAACTTTTGAGAGAAACATTCTACATTTTGTTAACAGTCTGTTTGCCACCTTTGGTGGTCAACTAACTGTTTAACATCCCAGTTCATCCTATTGATGGTTCCTCATCCTGGAGGGTCTGATTTGAAGAAAAGCCATGAAAGACTGAAGATAGAGACCTTGCTTGAAGATGAAGATTGTGCTGTTGAAGCCGTGCATGTGACTGCTGCTGTTTGAAGCCCTGCTGTTGAAGCTGTTGAAGGTGTTTACTGTTAGAGTTTCTTTCCTTGAAGATTGATGCTTACTTGAAGCTTGTAGATGTTTGAAGATGACTTGAAGATAGAAGATGATGGAGCTTGCTGTGCAGAGTTGCTGTTTGCTGTTTATTTTTGCTGTTTATAATTTTTGATGTATTGTTTGAGTTTCCCGGACTGTATTGTTTGCCAATTAATCTGTTAGGTTAAAAGCGAATCTTGTTCGCTGTCGCCTGTTGTTTTCTAGGTTCAAGGTTGAGTGGGACTCCCTTGCCTCGCTTGTATTGCTGCATTCATGCATTTTACTGCTTTACTGTATATATGCTGTTCTGTTTCCGTTTATCCCTTAGGATCTCTGTTTCTCTCTGCGCAAGAGAGGAACATGATAGACATTAGGTCTTAACCCATGCATGATAACATTAGGTTAGTTTGATTCCCTTTTCAACCATAGGTTAGAGTTGTTGTCTCTTCTTTCTCAAAACAAACAGAAAAACACAATAAGATTTCAAATCCAATAAAAGACACTTCTTCCGTAAAAGAATGTGAACTCATCAAAACGTCATTTTTGTCCGCCTGGACTGTTAATCAGAAAAACCCTTTTTCAGAAGGAGATAAAAACAAACAAGACAGACTTGTGTCGTACGTGGCCCGAACTACGTTTGCTCTGATCTTTCATGCCGTGTGGAAGTACGTAGGCATAGGATGCGACGTCCTAGCGAGCAACCTTCCCCTCCTTTCCAGTAGGTAGGCGAACTACGTTGACTCTGATTTCTCGTTCCAGACGGGAATACGTAGGCATAAAGTGCGATACTTTGCCGAGTCATTTTCTTTTCTTTTAACCCCAGACCTGTAGAGTAGATAGAATAACAATCCCTTCGACAGAAAACAAGCGTGGATCCCGTCGAGTACGACGGACGTGAGGGGTGCTAATACCTTCCCCTTGCGTAACCGACTCCCGAATCCAGGATTTGGTTGCGATGACTATTCCTTTCCCGTTTTGCGGTAGGTTTACCTCGAGCGTTTCCTTTCCCTCCTTTGGGATAAATAACGCGCGGTGGCGACTCTTCTGTTCAGCCGGCGCCGATTTTCGCAGTAGCGACACCTAGATACAACTATTACATGAAAAATATATCTAAAGAAGATGAAAAACCCTAAATGAGAAATAAAATAAACGAAGGGGAAGAATATACAGTTTGCATTGTTCGTACCTCAAAATAGATGATGGACGTTGTTCCTCTTTCACTTAGTAAGAAAGATTACACAAACCCTAAAATGAAGAAGAGCAAAAATGTATGAAATGAAACTGAAGATGAACGAAGTATCATAAATGAGGATGAACGAAAATGTATGATTAACATACCTTGACGAACAAAGATGAAGGGTGATGATAACTACACGAACGAAGATGAAGATATATGCTAGCTTCGTTAGGGTTTCCAGCAGAGAGAGCTCAAGTGAAGTCAAAATGAAATAAACTGGGTTAAAATGAAACATTGCAAATTCATAAATATTTTAATCAAAATGTCATACCATAAATCCATGTCACCTAATGAAGCCCAACTGGACTGCCACCCTAGCAAAAACTAACGAAAATACACACATTTTAACATAAAGGATGACATTGGCTAACATAATTAAAGTTAAAGGACGTGAAACTAACGTTTATCACATAAGGGATCAAACTGAAATTAAATTAAGGGACCAAATGATGCATTAAGCCTAATAAATAAAAATAAAAATATCAAAATATTAATCACTTGTAAATTATCAAAACTAAAATAATAAAAAATATAATAAAATAAACGGGACGAGTTTAGAGATGAGTTTGGAATGAGTACTAATGTCTCAATTACTCGATCCGTCCTCATGTTTTATAATCAATGAAAATCCAAATCAAAATTCGAACTCAGTCAAAATGAATTTTTCCCATCAAATTCGAAACGAGCTCAGATAGATACTCGCAAATATAAATTATGTTGTCTTACCTAATAACATATATAAAAACATTTTAAATTTATTTTATCTTTTGTTATAAAAATAGCTTATCCAAATTTATTCATAAACATTTATTTTTAATAAGCACTTGTTCTATAAACTACAAATAAATTATTTGTCTAAAAATGCCCTTAGTTTATGCAACATAACTTTTCCTTTCTTTATATTGACTTACTATCCTCTTTGATAAGGTTGAAGTTTCTCCAATAACAAATTTACTAGTATTTCTTTTAATCAAATATAGGTCCACATCTTTTTCAAGAAGGGCATAAACATTATACTTTGCTACATCCAAAACACTATTCAGTCTAGCATTCTCATTCCCGCGCGATACTACCACTCTCTAACACAGAAGAAACACAGTTGAATCGAAAATGGCAAAACCAAAGACGAAGAAGAAAGCAAGAGAAGGCGAACAAGACCCAGATTCAACTAACCCAGTAGCCATTGAACGCAAGAGACTCAAATCCCTAGCTTTTTCAAACAACATACTCTCTGAAACCCAAGCTAGACCTTCAATTCATCTTAACCCTTCTTCCATTCTCGTCAAACATCACGGCAAAGACATTATCAAGAAATCTCAGAGGAAGAGTAGTAGATACCTTTTCTCCTTTCCGGGTCTCTTTGCTCCTATTGCTGGTGGCAAAATTGGTGATCTCAAAGATTTGGGTACCAAAAACCCCATTTTATACCTTGATTTCCCTCAGGTTCTTGTTTACTACTATTATGTATTAAGAATTCAATTTTCTTTAGGGTTTTGGTTTGTGGGTTTCAAATCATGACAATCTGAAAGGCTGTGCTACATAGGTTTTTAGTGTAACTTTGCTTGCAGTTCAGTCACTTAATTTTATTTACTCTTTTACATGTATTTCAGAAATTAAGAGTAACTTATGAAGTTGTAGTAATGGATTGACCATTGTTTTTGTTGCTATCAGTAAGTGTGTTAATTGGAGTTGTAAAAAAGAGATTTCCAGGCATAATAAGAAACCAAGATTACCAGCCAAATACAAGCTTAATTTAGATTAGTTCTTACTTCACAAGTGTTTCTTATGATTCTTGACAAGTGTTTATAAAAAAGTTAGTTGAAGTTTCTAATACGATTCAGATACAATGATGAATTTCAATTTGTATGATTCTTCACTTATAAAAAAAGTCTTAATTATTGCAGGACTTTCTCACTGTTTTTAATGTAACTTTGTGTGGTAAGTTTATCTGTACTAACTCATATTCTGATAGAGGGAAAAGAAGTAAGTAGAGTTCAAGAGTGAGAAATTTATCGAAAAGTTAGAGAGGAGAGTCTGGATTATGGTTGTAATTTACCTCTAATATTCACCTTTTATATCTCCTTCATATAGGGTTACCACTTTGATCTCAGAGTTCCTATACAAATCTGGTTATTTGCCTTCCATGTTGGCTGTTAACTGATCTGACAGGTTTACTTGTGGTTGCACACATACTTGGTTGTAATTAACAAAACTGATTCAACACCTTTAAAAAAAACTGATTCGGCACTTCACTCAACTATATGACAACTTGTTGAAAAGTTTTAGGATGTTTGATTCGGTATGTTGAGTTTTGGTAACTGATGAGGTGTGTTTTCACTCTCACTTTACAGGGTAGAATGAAGTTATTTGGGACTATCTTGTATCCAAAGAACAAATACTTGACTTTACAGTTCTCCAGAGGTGGAAAGAGCGTGATGTGTGAGGATTATTTCGATAACATGGTAGGTGTTTTTTACAATTCATGTTTTTTTTCTCCTTAAATTCCGAGTTTGAGACATGAACTAGAAGAAGGTAGAGTATTATTCAAATTATTAGTGAATTCTGGGAAACAACTTCCTTGTGTGCTCGTCTTCTATCCTTTTAATATCTTGTAGAGTGAATGATTTCACTATGAATCTCTTCCTCTTCCACTATGTATGCATGTTTTGATCTAACAGTGCCCGTGTTCTTTCCATTACTCTGTATTGCAACTTCTTGCTTCTTCATTTACATATTTGTATCTTCTGGCGTTGAGCTCTGTGAGTAAGAACACCTACGTTTCTTATTTATGAGCAATATCTTGATTTTACTAGATTGTATTTTCGGATGCATTGTGGATTGGGACGAAAGATGAGAACCCAGAAGAAGCTAAACTGGAAATTCCTAAGGAATTGTACGAGGTTAGGAACTTTTGAAAAGTTATAATTACTTATTCATAAGAAGGAACTTTTGTTTATTGCTTATATAGCCTGAAGAGAAAATAAAGTATTTTTTCTTCGGTTTTAGGGAAAACAAGCTGAACATGACTTTAAAGGGGGTGCAGGAGCAGGTGCAGCTTCTGTAGTTAATCAAAGTGTTCTTAAAACTAAGATAAAACGTACAGAGCAAGAGTCACCAAAGACACCTCTTGAAGACGATTCATCAGACAGTGAGCTTGACTTAACAGACACAAAGGAATTGGTTCCAGTTCGCCAATCAGCGAGAACTGTAAAAAAATCATACAAGTATATGCATCTTCTATTTAGTTTACTTGATGTCTGTTGCTCTCTAAAATTGTATTGAAGTCATATTCATATAGTTCTTTTGTCGGGTCAGATTTGCTGAAATTTCTTCTGGTGATGATTCTGGTAAAAGCAGCCCTGACATTTCTGAACACGAAGAAGAAGCGGTAGAAGTTGATACCAATGTAAATGATCATAATAGCTCAAATATCCTTATACACATTTCGGTATTCCGGCAATACAGTTTATAACTTGATTGGATAGTAGTTACAATTACAACTTATAGTATTATTTTGGCAAAACTACTGTCTAGGTCCTTTAAGTTAATTTAAAATATCAAGTTAGTCCCTTAAGTTTTTTCTTTAACGCTTTGGTCCTTTTTTAAAAATTTTCGTTATAATAAATTACAAACTCATATACCATTTGAATTGGTTTTTCGCACTGATCACAAATATGTAATTAGTTTTGCGTTTGATTGTGTATTTGGTCGGATCGATGATTTTTCATTATGTAATTCGTCTATTTTTATCTGATTCTCATGAACCGTAACTTGTTTGATAAATTTGATTGCATATTCGTGATCAGCGCGAAAAACCAGTTCAAATGGTATACGAGTTTGCAATTTATTGTAACAGAGATTTTAAAAAAGGGACTAAAGCGTTACAAAAAAAACTTAAGTGATTAATTTGATATTTTATAATAACTTAAAGGACTAAAACAATAGTTTTGCCTATTATTTTTTGTTTTGATTCTATATTTTTTTATCACAGTCAATCAGCTTGAAGTTTAGAACTTCATTTGATCTTATATTCTATATTATCAAGACATTTATATATTTTCTTCCGTAATTTATGAGTACAGAAAGAAACTGCAGTTATTGACGTCGACAATGAGGACAATTCTCCAAAAGATAAACTCCCCGTGGTTGAAAAGAAAGAACCTGCTTCAGCGTCAAAATCTAAAAAAGGTTCACTTGTTCAGGCTACTATATCCTCATTATTCAAGAAAGTGGAAGTAAAGGTATGCTTTTGAAACTGTCTGCACATATATTTTCTGAAAATTTTTTATGGTTATGCATGCGATATAAAAAGTTATAGTATTTCAGTCTTCTAAGCAGGTAGACAAAATTGACTGATATTTATCTACATAGCTAGATTGTGATGATGTTCGCATTTTCAGTGAGTGGAATTGTAAATATTTTAGGCATCATTTAGTGCGCTTAGAGTGGATTCTCATTAAACGCGGATTTGACAAGTTCATGTGTTTTATTTTTTCAGAAGACTCCAACCAATTCAAAGAAATCTCCATCATCAAAAGGTTGTTCTTTTCCTAGTCTCTTTACATTATTACTACGAGAATGCTTATGAAAATTGAATATAATTTATTTTCTTGTTTTTTTCAGCTTCTGGCCAGAAGTTGCAATCTGCTGGTGCGAAAAGGAAGATTGACCTGGTTGATTTTCTTTTAACTGACTTCCCGAGTTTCATTTTCTTCATATTGGATTGACATTACAATATTCCTTAATTTAGTGTTTCATGTCGGAGTAAGACACGAGCTGAGGTGTATTGCTTATTGTTGTAGGATGAAGGATCTAAGAAAAAGGCAAGAAAGATCAAGGACAAAAATCCTGGTGAATATTCTACCAAATCTACGTTAATTACTTCTTTTTTCTTATTAAGTTGTTGCATAAATGAAACTTTATCAAACTTACCTTGTTTGTAAATTTTAGGTGAAAAAGCCAAGGCGAAAAGCAAGAAAAGCGAGGTACAATTTTCCGATTCTTGGAATTTAATGAATTATGTCGTTTTTGTCTGTGGAATTAGTGATTGAATCTTCTTTCAACGTGTTTCTTACGTTTCATGCTTAATCAAAATGCTACCTAATCCAACATCTGATAGTAAGAAAACCTATGAACTCTTTGATCATTTGGTTTCTCTCACTATTTCAGGAAATCAACTTTACTTTCCATTTCCCTTACTAAATGCTTTTCATAGTTTGACATTTACATAATCGTTGTAGGTTGAAGATGACGATGACATTGAAGAATTTTCAAATGCTTCAGAGGTAATTCTTCCCATCTTAACACAAGCCTGAACTTGCATGCATTTAACCGTACAGATATGAAGCTAGTTTTAAACTGTTGGTAGTTTATAGCTGGCACAGATATGAACCGTTTGATGTTACTCACCGTGTTTATAACCATTCCATTTTTAGGATTCTGATGGAAGCGACGAAGAATGGATTGCATGAGAATGTGATACGAGTTATGAGAAAAGGGCAGTGTCGCACTTGGATAAAACTAATGAACTAGCTTCCTTCCTTGGCAGAAAACAAATGCTTTAAAATTGATGTCAGATATCCCAAAAGTGTTATAATGAGATTGATACATGTTTCTTTTAGCTTCAGAGAGTGTACTAACATCTATGTCATCCTGTCTGACTTAGAGTGAGATTAGTCTATATAAGTTGTGTACGGAAAATGCACGGTTTATGTAAAAAATTATCGATGATTATATATTATATCTTGTTTAGTTTTCGAGGGTACAAACTTGGAAATAATCACATTAAGAAATCAATCTGTAAAGCTAAGAAAATTATATTGGTAGTTGCTACATTGCTACTGATATAAGACTGAATTCTGTTTAATGAACTTTTGTGATTCCTCAGTTCAGATTGGATAAATTCGGCCGGTCAGACTCATATAAACTCGGATAAACTATTCACTTCATTTTGTTTTTGTTTTTATACCTGATTTATGTTTCATTCTAGTTATTCTATTACTATGTATAAGTATCGTTTTAAGAGTCTAACAATATTGTACTTTCATAGGTAACAACCACAAATACTCTCTGCTTCTCTGCTTTCAATGAGTTTCAGTATAAGGGACACCCATCTTTTATTCCCACAGACATCTCTAAGCAGAAATTTAAATAATGTGTGATGGTTACTCAATAACTAAAATCCTTATCCTGACAGGGAAGTTTTACCCCATATTCCTACCCTTATATCCACATCCCTACACTAAAAAATATTGGACCAAAATACCCTTAGTTAAATATCTATAATCTTATATTTTTTCATTTTTCATTTCCATTTCTCACTTTCCATTTTAAGACTTCCAGAAGCTCTCAAATTTTGTTACAAACCGGAACTCTCACACAAACACTTTCGGAACACATTTCAGTTGCAATACATACCGGAACACTAAGAGTAAGTCTTCCGGTTTGTATTTTGTTTTTGCTTCTTCACCGGAACTCTTTCATGAAGACTTCCGGTTCACAAACTTTTGAGTTTGTTCACCGGAACTCTTTCTTGAAGACTTCCGGTTCAGAAAATTTTTTAGTTTAGTCACCGGAAGTCTTTCCTAAAGACATCCGGTTCACTCAATGTTTCGTTTCATCTCCGGAAGTCTTTCTTGAAGACTTCCGGTTCATTGTTTTCTTTTTTTTTAATTTTTGTTTTCTAATTATATTTATTTATTTATTTATTTTTTATTTTTTAATTATATTGATTTTTTTTTCTAGTGGTGCGCACAAGAGGCAGAGATGGTAGGATCCCTCATGGACTAGGACGGGGCGAGTCATCAAGGATGGCTGAAGAAGAGCATGTTGATGCATCTGCATCAGCACCCGAGCTGGTTGGATATCCCGGAGGACCGTATGATACGTCTCTATTAGTTAAATACGAACAGCATGTTGCATACCGTATATGGTTCGGTGAGGTAAGTAAATGAAAATTATTTAATATTGAATAAAATTCGAATTTTTAATATTGAATTTTATAATATTTTTACTTTTAATTTTTTTCAGGAGAGAGGGTCGAAAAAAGAGTTAAAGGTGGCGGGACATGGGATAAAGTTGACTCAGAGGGTTCCACTACAGTTACCCAGTGAGATGGAGAGCTGGATATCTAAGTCTGGTCTAGTTTCACTTTAGAGAAACAGTTTAACAAAGATAGACACAAACCTAGTTTCCGCTTTTGCAGAGAGGTGGCATCTAGAGACATCTTCATTTCACATGCCGTTTGGTGAGATGACGATTACTCTAGATGACGTATCTTGCCTGCTTCACTTGCCCATCAGGGGAGTCTTCTGGAACCCTCAAGATATCAGTGAAGCGCTTGCTGTTGAGTGGGTTGTTGATTATTTGGGAGTGTCATAGAGAATAGCACAACAACAAGTCCGTGAGTGCAGGGGTTCCTACTATAAGCTGGAGTGGTTATATGATCAGTTCGTAGAGCACAGAGCTGCATCTCGATGGGATTATGCCACTAGAGCTTATTTGCTGATGTTAGTGAGTTCCATTATTTTTGCGGACAAGACGTTTACGCTTGTCGAGGCACGATACCTCTCACTGTTTATAGACTTGGATGGATTATCAGGATACAGTTGGGCAGTTGCTGCGTTGGTTACTCTTTACCGATATCTCGGAGATGCTTCCATGTTCAACTGTAAGCAGCTTGGTGGTTATCCGACTCTCCTACAGGTATTTATTTTAATTTAGTATATTTTGTTTTAATTAATTTTATCTAATATATTAATTTTATTTATCTAATTTATTATGTTATAATTAATTATTTTAAATTTTGTAACAGTGCTGGATTCATGAGTATTTTCCTACACTTGAGAAAAGAGGAGAGAACTGGATACCAGCTAATAATGTGGGTCTCCCACGAGCGATGAGATGGTCCTATAGGCAAGGTGCCTTGAAGGTGGATGACTTGCGGCCTATTCTGGACGAGCTGACACCTGCTGATGTCATATGACGCCCATTCGAGAATCATAGAGTATGACGTCAGTTTGATGAGTTATGTCTCTATAGGGGGTGTCTGAGGTGGGGTGACACTATTGTTCCATACATGCTTGACAGATGTCTGCGTCAGTTTGGATACAGGAAATATGTTCCACATCCACCTCTTGATTCTCGAATGGCTGGTGATATTGATGTTGACTGGATTAGTTACCATCAGAGCGTTCAAAATGTGATTCGTCCGACAACACCGGCCACCACCCCATATGAGACAGATGATGGGTATCTTGAGTGGTATTATCGTGTTTCGCATCCTCGTCTGGTACCGCCCAGTGTTGATGCGACAACAGAGATGCCAGTTCCTGTATATGAAGCAGGACCATCTGATCCTATAGTGGCTCGTATGTCTTCATTGATACATCGTTATCTTCAGCAGACTGGTGCTGAAGAGGATGACCCACAGTTTGCTGATTTGTTCGAAGCTTTACATCTTGGTCTATCACAGTGACTTTTATTTATATTTATGATTATATGTTAACCTTTACACATATTTGACCTAATTGGTTTATGTTCATGTGTTAACTTTTAGACTAATTTGACCTATTTAGTTTATGTTTATGTGTTAATATAATTCACGATTCATGTTTTGCAATTAAAAACGAGTAACATTAATCACGATTCATGTTTTGCAATTAAAAACGAGTAACATAATTCACGATTCATGTTTTGCAATTAAAAATGAGTAACATAATTCACGATTCATATTTTGTAATAAAAAATGAGTAACATAATTCACGATTCATGTTTTGCAATTAAAAACGATTAACATAATTCCCGATTCTTGTTTTGAAATTAAAAATGAGTAACATAATTTATAATTCATAATGCGTTGGTAATATAGGCGTAAGTTGTTGCCAATGTTGTAGACGTCCTGCAAATCCTATCATCCAAGATGTTGCTGCTAGAGAACGAAACTTCTTCCAATCTACTGTCACTGGTGGCAATGGAAACCCTTCTTTCATGTTTACCTAAATAAAAAAAATAACTCGCAATATTAAGTAAAAATAACGAAAAAGAATTAGGTTTAATCGCATTATCCAAAAACAACTAAGTACCTGAACCCAATGATTTTTGTTTACAAAACCAATGCAGTAAATTGCTGCATTCGGTGAAAATGAAGATGTCATAGGGAAGAAAGTCCAGCATTCAATTCCTAAACAGACAAGTACAACATTATAACGATTCGCTATCACGTAACCCATATTTAGTAGAGTTAACCATTTATGTGGTGGCTGAGGACCAAATTCCTCTATCATCAAAGATTCTCTCACTACTGCTAACTGATCAGTAAATAAATTGACATACAAACTTGATCTTTCATTATATATTATTTCCAACCCCAAGTCTCGACGAACCATTGGCCAACCATCTTCACCATATCCATGCAATGAAGCAATGACTCGAAATCCACAATTACCATCTGATACAACATTAACTACATCATCAATATATGACCTGATGTGATTAGGAAATTGAAGGATGAACTGCTTAGATGACTGTGAAGATTGTGATAATTTCAACTTTTTCGAAGCCTGTGATGGTTGAGATTTCTTTTGTGAAGACTGTGATAATTTCAATTTCTTCGAAGTTTGTGATGGTTGAGATTGCATCTGTGAAGATTGAGATGCTTGATCAACATACTCGTGATACGAAGGGTCTCTATAAACATCATATCCTACTGGTTTTTTGTCTTTCTTCTTGACTCCCCCTTTAGTTTTTATTTTCTCAGGTGGTGGACACATAGAAGTCATTGTAGGAAAGGCAAGTTCAAAAACCCTACTTTTTAATGCCCTTTTCCCAACAACATCCAATGACTTAAACCTTTTCCATAACTCATCTATTGCACTACTCATATCCACCTCTGATCCATCATCTACATCTTCGTCCAACTTAACTTCCATACTTAGTTTTCTCCAATGAACATGTACAACATCTATTGGTATCGGTAAACCGTCAATTCTATATCTTGTCAACTCACAAGCACAAGGTAATTCGTAGGTTGTTCTAAGAGTACAACGACATATTTCCTTGTTAGTTCCAACATAATCAACTCATTTTAACTCTTCAGCAATGCGTCTCAATGCATCTCGAGACACTGAACCACGTAAATTATTGTAAAATGGACTTACGTGGGCGTGCTCAACTTCATAAAAACTCTTTTGAAAAGAAGCTCTAATATTACTCAATTGTAACTTCAAGTTGTCATTCATAGCCTCCCAACATTTGACCATGTCACCAATACTGTTCCCCAACATTTGCTTTAACTTCCAATGAGCAGACTCAACCCTAAAATTAATACATATTTAAAATATTTTAAAAAAATTAAAAAAAAAATACAATTTAGAAATACTAAAAATAAATACATACCGATTAGTCGTAGTGTTACCCAAATGTAGCACTCGATTAATCCATGCTTCAACAAATCTTTGTCTATGTGGTGTCAACCATGTGTCCTTCACATAATCAATAAATTCATTACAATCAACACACGCCTGCTCAAGTTGGTTCAACCTTTGATCATACTCAACCTCATCACTAGCCCATACAACATCCGTCCATAATTCGTCAATTTTCTTTTGCATGTCACTAGCCACATATTGTTTCCGTTTTGCACAAACATTCTTGTTAATATGAAATCGACATAGCATATTGATCGACCTTGGAAACACAATTTCTATGGCTTTCATCAAAGCAATATCTCTATCTGTCAAAATCACTTGTGGACACAACTCTTTCTTCACAAACAATTGTTTAAGCTTATCTAGCACCCAACAAAAAGTCTCAGTTTGCTCAGACTCAATATAGGCAAATGCGACAGCAAAAGTCAACTCGGTTGATGTCATGCCAACTATTTCAAACAGAGGTTGCCTATATTTGTTTGTCTTGTAAGTGTTGTTCATAACTAGCACAATAGGAAAAATATTCAACTTAACTGAATCTGGATGAGCCCAAAAGATATCTCTAATTACTTTAGAGTCATCTCTTTTTCTACTCCAATAAACATAACCTGCTTCCTCAATAAGCTTAAACAAATGTTGTATCTCACTTCTAGGACCTCTTATATTTTTTTCTATCATACTCTTCTGTTTGTATATTTGCGTGATCCGAGTGACATTATCTGGATCTTGCTCTTGCAATGAAAGCAATATATGTCTAGGTGGAACCTTTCTCTTTGTCAAATCAACAACATGTTGCTTCTGATCCGCTGTCAACCTACCGACAAATGTGTGACCTTCTAATCTATCAGGTAAACCATGGTTATGAACTCCACATTTTACATCAATCTTCCATCCAGATTCATCAGCCGCTGGAATTGATCTGATTCTAAATGGACATCCACATTTTTTCGTCGCACTCTGGGTTCCACTATCAATATCTCTGTGTTTTCCTCATTTATCACACCCAAATATTAATTTGTTACTTCTTCCTCTCTTGCCTGTTTTAATATCTGAACGAGTGATGATAACCGTAACTTTATTTTAGATTCCGATCTCTTTAATCCATCTTATTACCTCTTCTCGTGTACCAAATCTTTGAGTTGTTGAAAAAACATCAGACGTATCTACACATATCTGATCTTTATCGCATATTTGTAAAGGAATGTATGAAACCTCTTCTCGTGTGCCAAATCTCTGAGTTGTTGAAAAAACATCAGACGTATCTACGAATATCTGATCTTTATCGCATATTTGTAAAGGAATTTATGAAATAATTACATTAAAAAAATTAAAAAAAGATAAAAAAAAATTAAAAAAAAAATTGGACAAATCAAACCGGAACACTTGTAGCAAGTGTTCCGGTAGCCAAAATAACAAACCGGAAGACTTGTAGCAAGTGTTCCGGTAGCCAAAAAACAAACCGGAAGACTTTTTACAAGTCTTCCGGTGAACATTCACGAAAATTGCCAAACCGAAAGTCTTTCCTGAAGTCTTCCGGTTGTCATACCCTAAATTTGTCCTACCCCTTTTTGCGAATATTTTCGCATTTATTGTTTCATGCCGTTTAGACACGTGTCCACCTGAAATTGGGCGTTTTTTTTAATTTATTCTTTTTTACCAATTAAAGCGTGACACGTGTCCTAAAGGTTTTTGTGAATATTATTTTCATTCCAACTTCCTAACCTTTTTCTTTTTTAAATATTCCTAATAATAATAAATATTTTGTATATATTTTTGTCTTGTTTGATAATAATATTAAATAGCAATTAATATTGTCTTTTATTAAATACTTTTGTATTTTGTAGATTTTAATTTGTTTTTATATATTGTTAATTTTAGATTATTATGGTTAAGTAAATTAGTATTATAGTTATTAGCTTGTTAATAGTTTATTAATTATTTGCAAGATTGATGAGGATTAACAAAAGAGAAAGGCCAGACTTGGGCCCAATATTTGGATCCCCACGATCGGACACTATAAGGGAAGGGGAAAAGTTGATTCAGAAAAAAGACCGAAGCTACTGTTCATTCTTCCCAATTCTAACAAACCCTAGCCGCCGGTGAATTTTCCCCCTTTCCAAACCCTCGTCGTCTTCCCATTCCCAAAACTCAAACATCTTATCTCCTTCCGCCATAACCCTTACCATCATCATCATCACTTCTGAACCACCTCAAACCCTAACCTCTCCTCTCTCCAAAATGGCCGCCACCCCCAACGAATCTTCTCACACTTTCGAACTCGCCCCTCATCCAAATTGTACCCCCATAAAAATTTCACAACAACCCACAAATAACTCTCTGATCTGCAGACCTCAATGTATTAACTTACTTGGCTCATCTCTAATTCCATTTAGTCAGCTGCTGCTGTGTTGAGTTCTCAACATTGGTGAAGGTGTTAGACAAATACGACGAGTTTTGTTGTTCTTGTTCACCATTCCTTGTTCAAGCTCCGAAAGGGGAAATGCTGATGTCGTGGAGCTTGCCGCAACTCCGCCGCCGTAACGAACATCCAGACCAAACCAGATCCAACAGCGAAGAACACTGTCTTATCTCCTTCAAACATCACTGGGTCTAGATACATCGCATACAACAAGGCATTTGGCGTTTGGGTAATATTTCGAAATGGAAGTTTCATACATCCCATCTCTGTTTTCTTTAATGTTTGCATTTCGGAACGCTTGTTGTTGTTTGTGTCCTACCTGTATTTAGAATTTGGTCCAGTTGTTTTTTTTTTAAATAAATTATTCTGTTGTTTGTGAGCAGATGTTAAGTGTTGTGGCTGTGTATTGGATTGTGATGCTAGCAGTGTTAATGTCGTTGTGTATTATTATTGTAGGTCCTAAACCATATCAGTTTTAAACGTTTTACTTAAGTCATATTCTTGTGGCTGATGTATTGTTTTTACTAGAAATGTTCAAATAACATTGTGTATGTGAAATGAGGAACTGCTGCACTACTGTGGCCTGCATTTTACTGTCAAAATTATAGGTTGGCATTAATTTTGATTCTCAAGCTTCATGTTATTTTTAAACAGTTAAGGACCTGATTAAAGTATTGTTGTGGAGGTCAATTCCTGGTTATAAAAATTGCGTTAGCGACGTACGAGAGCCGTATGAATATTGTTGCGAAACTTTTACCGTTATGACTTTTGCACCATGTCTACTCTTTTGGTTTATCTTTTTAAACATTAATTTCTTGTTCATGAACATCCCGGCATTTACGTTCGGTCCTCGTGTTTTTTTGTATCTAAAATGTTGCTCCCATAGCTATGTTTCAGCTTCATAAGTTTTTATAAACACATTTACGTGATTGAAACTTAGGCGGCGGTTATTGAATTCACAAGGCTTGAATGATTTCAAGTTCCTTTATCCATTAAACTATCATCTTTTGCTGATGGATATTGTTGGCGTTTTATTCTTTCCGTGACTAGGTGGGGCAACCGGCATTTTTACGCATTGTTCATAAAGGTTTTATCATGTTTTATTAATGCTTAGTTTCTATCATATGCTTGGTTTCTACTAGTATTATGTTGATATGGGTATACAACTTTGATTAAAGTATGTTTTACTATAAATTTATTTGTTTTAAATGATTCAATAATCTTACATCTTCTATTCACTTAGTTAATTTATTAGTTTGTAAAGCTACTCAAAATGATTTTAAACAAAATCATGGACTATTTTAAAGTGTATTTTTTAAAATATGATTAATTATACACTAATTTCTTAATCCAATTTATTCTCAACACACAACATTTTCTTAATCAATAACGAAAAAGAACTCTTAAGGTCTAGCATCTTTTGCGTTCTTGAATAATCACTATTGGGGTGTACGCCTTAGGTAGTACATTATTCGACTTTTCGCTTCAAAATACGCCCTTTAATTATTTAAACAAGGAAATGTCATTGGAGTCTAGCATTCCACGTGATACTTTTATTGTTTATTCAAACAATATTTTATAAATTGAATCAAAATCATTCTTCTATTTATTAAGTAATTTATTTAATAAGACAAATTCAAAATAGATTTTATTTTTAAAAAAAAAAACTTTGAAGCAATAATATTTCTTAAGCATGTTTAATCAAATCATTTTTAGTTAGATTACAAAAAATTAAACTCTTGAAGTCTAGCACTTCTTGAGTTTTCGAATGGATATTATTGAGGTGTACACCTTAAATAATGTTTTGTTCAACTTTTCGCTCTTTAAACATGCTCTCTTTTGAACAAAGAAATATCGTAAGAATCTAGCATTCCGTGTGATATTTCCATTGTTCATCCAAGTCTAAATCGAATGAAAAATGTATCGTCGAGATCTAGCATCCAAATGATACCCCGATTAATTGGTTGTGGGACCGACGTCTCATCTACTAAATAATCGTCATTTCTCCTATACTTTTCAAAATCCTATCTCGTATTCTCACTTTTCATACCTCATTTCAATCCAAATTATCTTCAAAACATCTCCTCGATTCAAACTTCGAAAGGAGGAGGTTCTTGGAATCTAGCATTCCTTGAATCTCCGAGTAAATAATTCTCGAGGCACGCCCTTGATTTATTATTTATTCAATCTTTTTACTTTTTCAAACTCAATCATTTTCCAACGTTCTCCTAAGTCGAGTGCTCGTACGCATTCGCAACCCACATTTCGCACACACATCTACAACTCCTTGTGGTCTCGATATTAGGGGCACCCTTAGGGACTAATATCGCTTCTCACAATCTTAACCCTTGACACGTCGTCAAGTCGGTTTCATTTTCAATCAAATCCTCGACACGTCGTCGAGCCATTTTCAAACCAACTTCCTTTGGCCTCGCATGCCATTTTTCGATTCGATCTTTTCACAAACGTTTTTTAAACTTACGAAAGAGGGATATTCCTAGAATCTAGCATTCTTTGAATACTCGAATGAGTAACTCTTGGACGCGCCCCCGAGTTGTTATTAGTTCATTCTTTCGATTTCAAAACATCTAACTCTTATCTTCAACTTATTCAACTCAATTTCCGAAATAACTGAGTTATTGGGATCTCGCATTCCTTGAATTCTTGAGTGACAAGCTCTTGAGGCACGCCCTTAGGTTGTTTGTCAGTCACTCTTTCGTCTCTCAACTCAACGTCAAACCAATTCAAACCTCGTCTTTTCATGGTCGTCCCCACGAACTACGGACGCTCTGATTCTTTATTCATTCTTGAATATAAGATACGTAGGCACAAGATTGCGATGATCTTGGCGAGCACACTTCTATCCATCTTCCATTTCCTCCATCCTCTCCCGTAGTCGAACTACAACGCTCTGATTTCTCATTCTCATCCGAATGAGTATACGTAGGCACAAGGGCCCCAATCCTTGGCGAGCACCCTATCCTCTAACCCCCCATTTTCCCTTTAACGTCCTTAACCTTTTATCCTGCCAATTCTACCTTTAACAACGAGAAGAAAACAAGTAAACCTAAACAACACTCCCCACAAAATACCTTAAGAGGTTCCCGTCGAGTACGACGGACGTGAGGGGTGCTAATACCTTCCCCTCACATAACCGACTCCCGAACCCGGAACTTGGTTGCGACAACCCTGTTCCTATCCTTTTCGTTTTAAGAGGTTTTCTCGATATTTTCCTCTCCCGTTTATTCGGGATAAATAAAGTTCGGTGGCGACTCTGTCGAACCGCATTTCCGCGCCTTTCGCGCGAGGGTCGTTTCTCCGAAATGTCTCCGTGATTTTTCGAGGTGCGACACCGGTACAATATTTTTGTGAACTGGAACTCTTTGTCCAAGTCTTCCGGTTTGAGAAAAAAAGCCTACCATAAGTCATTTTCAAAGTGTTCCGATAGATCGTGGGATAAATTTTTCGGAAGACTGAAAAATCTAAAAAGTGAAAAAATAATAAAATATTAAAATATGTAAGGATAAAATGAGTTTTTTTTTTAAAATATAGGAGTATGGATATAAGTACAAGGCTATTGGGTAAAATTTTCTCCAGACAGAAATGATAGACAGAAATTTAAGGGATCATCTCAAACAAAACATTGATGTTATACAAACAAAATAATCAAGAAGAATCATTTTCCTCTTTTCCTTCCATATACTAAGGAGCAAAAGATTGATGTAATAATAACAAAACAATCAAGAAGAACCATTTCCCTCTTTTCCTTCCATAGACTAAGGAGCTTCTTTTTGTATTAACGATGGAGTTGGTGGAATCATTGTTCAATATTAACCTCCTTCAAGAGTAAATTATAAATATAGGGCGAGGATTAAGTATTTCGTATGTTGGTTGGTTTGGAAGAGATTAGGCTCTCTAATTCTTAAAGGTTGATTTATTTATCAATTGTTGGTTATACACAATTTGTATTATTTGTCAATTCAATAACTTCATTTGTTCTAGAATTTTTATCCATATTCTTTATTTATATGCTCATCATATCTCTATTATCTGTTATGAGAGTAGTTTTGATCCGAAGTAAGAAAATCACAATAAATAAAAACGGAATGCAACAATTTGACGACATTGAAGATGCTTATTGGTGGTTAATTTGTATTGAAAAGCAATTTGATGCCGTGGGGACACTAGAAAGTGAGAAGTTGTCCAAAGTAGTGAAAACTTTGAGAAACTGTGCTCTCAAATGGTGGTGGTGGAGTTCACGCCATCTACAAACTAATTGACAAACGTTTTTGGTTGCGCTGCTTTGCCATTTAAGCAAGAGTATAAAGATCTTCTTATATATTACGAAAAAGAGGGACTTAAATTGGAATCAGAGTCGTCGACGCCTCACATTCAACCTTCAACAAAAAGAAACAAATTAAAGAAATCCCGCTCTCATTTAGATAACAGAAGAAAAAAACGAGGAAAATATAGAAATTGCTAAAGTAAAAGATGTCTGAATTTCTCTTGTGAATGTCATTGTCAAAAAGCAACATGTGACCAAAGCAAAGTTTTGCCAATTTCTTAGTATCAATAGACACTTTGATGAACATGCCGCGAGTATGGTGTCTGAATCGAGGATAAACCTCTCTAGAACAACTATTGGAGAGAGAGAGGGGATTCACTCAAGTTGGATAGCCTAGTGTTACCACCGCCGCCAAGCCGCTAGGTCCATACTGGTTCTTGGGGAAGGGTAAATTATCTTCTTGTTTGATCAAATCGGTTTTGTTAATACCTCCTGTTCTGGCCTGGGCCCAGCCTTGCGGCCCAGTCCAATAATGCACAGCCAAGGCCCAATGAGTTGAGTAGCTTGGCCGGATATGTAACACCCATTTTAATTATTTAGTCATTTTATTATTATTTTAAATATTATATGTTGATGTGCCCTTTGGTAGGGTGTATTTGATGATGTTTGGTGGGTGTCCCTGAGATGGGAGATCATTGGTGGTAATTTGGTGAGTTTATAATAATATAAGAAATAATAGTAATATTGGTGGTGGTATTAATATTATTATTATTATTATTATTATTATTATTATTATTATTATTATTATTATGTTATTTTTATTAGTTATTATTATTATTATATTATTTTTATTAGTTATTATTATTATTGGGATAGGAAATAAAAAGGAAAATAGAATATGAAGGGATGGGGGAAGTATTAGAGAAAATAACACGATAGAAAGATGGAAGAGAGAAAGAGCGATAGAAAGAGAGAAGAGGAAAGAACGAGAGAAGTGAGAAGAACGAAGGAAAAAGGGAACGAAGAACGGAAAGAAAAGAGGAGGCCAAGAGACCAAATCCAGGAAGAATTTCATCGATCAACCGATTAACAAGGTAAGGGGGGAGAAACTTGATTGGGAATGGTATATACATGTATAGGGTAGTGGGGATTCCTTAACCCCGTAGGAATGTATCGTTGATGAAGTTTTATGTTGACATGCTATTGATTGTTGAGTTATGTTGATGTTGATGGATTGAAATATGTTGAGTGTTGGTGAATTGTTGTTTTTGGTTAATTTGGCGTATAGGTTGGGTTTACGGTTTTAGGGAAGTTTTGTGTGACCTTTTTGATGTGTCGATAGATTGTTTAAGTGATGACTTTGGAATAATATGTATATGATGATGTACGGATGTTTGATGTTGCCATTGTTGATTGACTGTTGGTGTTGGTTTGGTTTGAGTAAGGTTCAGAGTAACTCTAAAGTGTCGGTATTGTGCCGTAATGTTGATCTGGAGTAGAATTATAGGAAGATTGATAAGCCTAATATGCATTGTTCGTAATACGGATAGTATAGGAAGTGGATGTTATAGAATAGGCTTGAATCAGAGAAGAGTGAGAATTCTGAACTGTGAGAACTTGAGAAGTCGCAGGCAACTCGCTAGCACTTCACTTAGCGAGAAGGCAGCGAGCGTTCGCTAGGTGCTCGCCTAGCGAGTAAGGTAGCGAGTGAGTCTAGTAGGTTCTGTTTGCCTTCGCGAGGAGGTTCGCTAAGCGAACAGGTAGCGAGCATTCGCTGGGAGCTCGCCTAGCGAGGGTGTAGCGAGCGTAGCAGAATGGGGTTTTTCTATGCTGTTATACTGTGTGCACTAAGAGTGTAGTGCCCTTGGACTTTGTTGATTATAGGGGAGATGATTGAGTGTTATAGAGTGAGTACTCGGTGATAGTATGTGATTTCCGTTACTAATTATTTAAATGGATAATTAGTTGGTGTATGAATCATGCGGAGCATGGTGTAGTGATCAGTAGGATCGTGTATTCCCGAGTGGTGGGACGTGTTTATATCTTGGTGATAAAGTATGAACTTGTTTACTTGGTGATGGTACTCGTTTTCCTTGATATTGTTGGTGAACAATTGGTTAACGTATATGTATGTAGTGATCAGTAGGATCGTGTGTTCCCGGGTGTTGGGATGTGGTTATATATGGTGTTATAGTATGAATTTATTTACTATCTGATTGATTTATATGGTGTTGGTGTAATATATCTACACATATATGCATTGATGTATGATGATATGATCAGGAGGATCGTGTGCACTTAGTGTGCCTAAATATGATAGTTATGCATTGGTGTGTGCATATCATGGTGTTTTGGTGGGATGAATCATGTCTCAGGAGGAGCGTAAGTGATTCATCCGTACTCCTTGGTGGAGAATGGTGGGGGATAGATCATGTCTCAGGAGGAGCGTAAGTGATCTATCCAGGTTCGATTGAATGAACCAATGAGTCGGTACCGCATGCATGGTGTTGAGTTGCATATTTGCATTATAATATGTTATATTGTAATTTGAACAGTAGGTTCGTTATATGGAGTTGTTGGGGTGAATATTGGTGTGTTGGTGTGTTTTACTACCTTGTTTACATGTATTACATTACCAATATATTTTTGATCATGTTTTCTCGCCCCTTGGTTGTTGTTGTGTCTGTGCTTCTCCGGAAGTACAGATAATCCAGGTACTTAGATAGCTTGGATGGTGGTGTGCCAGTCGAGTCTAGGATGCTCTGATACGTAACACGGGATATGGGTGTTTTAATTGTTTTATGTCAAACTGGTTGTAATCCTGTGACGTATCACTTTTTTTGTGTGAATTATAATAATAAAGATTTTACGAAATTTGGCGGATGGCCGAGAATGTTGGAATAATGTTTTCCGCTGTATTATTTTTGAGAATAATTAATAAAGTATTTTTATAAAAATTTGGTGATGTGATATCCCACTATTTTGGGGAAAACTCTGATGTTTATTTATAATGTTTATATTTTATTTAATTTGGGAAGTGGGGTGTTACAATTGGTATCAGAGCAGGTCGGTCCGTCCGGCCAATGTTGTCTAGTGTTATTGTTTCCTGGTATGCGACATGTGTGTAAAAACACTGTCGGTACATGTTGTTGGTTAACTTCATTGGTAGAAGTGGAATGATTCCAGTGGGGGAGAAGTTGTATTTCTTCGAAAAGCTACAGTGTGGTGGCTTAGTGTGTTGAGGAGTGATATTATAGTTTGGTAAAGATGGTTTGTACCCCATCATGATTTCGGCTGTCTATTAACAAATTGAGGAACTGATCACCCTTAATCTCTTGTTAATAGTGGACGGGATTGTGTTGGATGGGATAGACGTATCTTGCAAGCTTGGGTGGCGTGAGCAGTGTATAGTCTTGAGTTAAGTTAAGTACTTAAGGGATTATTTTGAGGAATTTGGCGTAAGACGGTGTTGAAGTGTCTATTTTGACTGAAACTTGGAATGAGAAGGAAAGTGAGAAAAATTGGGATTTGTCAATTAATTGCGATTGCCGGAGGTTTCCGGATGAGGTAGGTGATTTACTATCGGAGTGTGAAGTAAAGCTCACACGTTGACTTTGTTGTTGGAACGAGTCCGATATTAGTGACTCCATATGGTGTGGTTTCGTTGGGATTGGAGAAGTTGAAGAGTCAACTTGAAGACCTTCTAGGAGAGAGGTTCTTTTGTTTGAGTGTGCTATCGTAATGTGCACCAATTTTGTTGGTTAGACAGATAGAAGGTTTTGTGAAGCTTTGGGTGAACTATAGATAAGTGAACAGGGTGACTATCAAGGATAGGTGTTCGCTTCCAAGAGTTAATGATTTGATGGAACAATTGATCGAGGGATGTGAGTCCCTTGGTCATGTGATCTCGAGTAGAGTTCTTGTGGTGGATGGGACGAAGGTCAAAAGTTCTATCGTATTAGGAGGCTCAAAGATCTGCTGTTGAGATTGGAAGTAATTGAGTTTTAAATTATTCATAGATTTAAAATGTGTTGGATGACTTCCTAAGTATAAAATTGTTGTTGTACGTTAAATTTCGAGATCGCAGCTTTTTACGGAATCAAAATCGGACACTCGGAAGTCGGGTAACGGTCGAAAAGAGGATTTTGGGACTGTCATGTTCGCCTGGCGAGCATACTGGCGAACGTCCATATTCGCTGCGGTGTTCGCCTGGCGAAGGGGTCCTGGGCAGAAAATGTTATTCTGGTGTTTTTGCCGTAACGGGAGAACCGTAACTCGGAATGACGCGCGGTTCGAAGCATTGGAAAGCTATTCAAATTATCTATGAGATGGTGAAGTATTGACATAGATTTAAGCTATTTATTGATGAAGTGTGTTTGAATTTTGTGGTAAGGACGGGCGGTACGGTATGTGTTCCCGCTATAACTCACAACTTGTTTGTCCACTTGGCATGGGATCTTCTTTAATTATTTATATAAGGCAATGGTTGTGTTAATAAATGATATTTTAAGGTATTCGAAGCGTATAGAGGATTATGTTGAGCATAAGGAACTGGAGTTATCAGTGTTGGAAAAAGAGCGGTGATATACTTCCGTAAGGAAAGTTCTGCCGAATCCGATAGAACTAATTGTGGTGTTTGTGATGCTTGTTGATATAATTAGGGGATTTGCTAAAGACAACTTCAGCGAGTTTCAATTATGCAAAAGGCAACTTGAAGTGTATAAGAGAAATCGTCTGACCAGTGATTTAGAGTTGGTTACTATTGTGATTGTACTGGAGTCGGAGTCTTCAAAAGTTCAGACTGAGATCGGAGATGTTTGGTGATCTTAAGAGTTTAAGGTCTTTGTTTAATTTGAATAAGACAAATATGAGGCATAGGAAATAATTGGGACTTCGAAAAGAGTACGACTTCGAGTTGAATTACCATTCGGGTAAAGCGGACATGGTAGATGATGCAGTGAGTTAGAAATATTTGCATATACCGAAGATGATGGTGAAAAGAGTTAGAACTGATTGAGAAATTTCATAATATGCGTTTTGTGAGTAAGGATACTTCTTATGGAGTTAAGCTTTTATTATTAAGATCTGACTAGTGATATCCTTGAGAAGAATCGAGAAAGTCAGAAATCTGGGTTGAATAGTGAATTAGTTGAAATTGATAAATTAGAGTCGAAGAGTGGATTGTCGGGTTTGTGGAAATAATACCACGAGGTGTTATGATAGAGTATGTATATCAGATGTTGTTGAAGGGAGTAGGAGTACTCGTGAAGAAATACATTGAGGTAGATGGAGTATCCATCTCGGTGCTATGAAGAAGTAACCGAACTTGAGTAGATTGTTTTTGAGACCATGGATAAGGAGAGGTGGAATATGCTAGTTAGAATTGTCGGAATTCGAAGAGTGAACATCAGAGACTGTTGAGTCTGATGTAGTCGTTAAATATTCTAGAGTGGAAATCAGGTAGTATTTTCACGAAATTGGTGTTGAGATTTCCAAAGAAATTGTAAAGACATAATTTTAATTTGAATTGTTAGGAGTGGATTAACTATTCCGTGTTGAGGATATACGAGATGCATATTGAGAAAGTGGTGAAGTTGGATGAGATACTGACGAATATTGTGTCAGATGGAAATTTGAGGTTTATATTGAGATTTTGGAGGGGCTTACAGGAAGCTTCGGGTACTAAGTTGAAGCTGAGTTCGACCTATCATCCGCAAACTGATGGTCAGTCAGAGAGGACTATTGAGTCTGTAGAGAATTGGTGAGAGCTTGGGTGTCGGATCAAGGTGGAGCGTGGGATGATTAATTATCGTTGATTGAGTTACCTATAATAACGGTTACCATCCTAGTGTCGGAATGGCACTATATGTGGCTTGGTGAGATAGGGAGTGTAGGACTCTCCTGTGTTAAAATAAATTGAGTGAAAGTGTTGTACTCAGAATTGAAGATTATGCTTGAGATGGCTGAGAAGATCGAGAGGATCCGAGGCAATATGTATTTTGAGGGTCACGCCGGTGACTGGTGTTGGTCGAGCTTCGAAATCTCAGAAGTTCGCACGTGTTCTGTAGTTGTATCAGAGTGGCGCAGCGGAGGCATGGGAGGAGTAACATGTTAGACTGTTTTTCTGTTGTCGCTGTGAATTGGCATGATATGTTTCATGTGTCTTAGTCGAGAAAGTACATTGAACCAGGTGGATGATGTACAAGTGAAAAATATTCTGATTGTGGAGGCATTGCTAGTTCGTTTTGGCGAGCGAGGAACAACTCCGAAGGGAGGAGATATCTTTGGTGAAAGTAGTATGGGGAGGTGCTGCAGAAGGCAGTGTGACCTGAGAATTGGAATAAAAGATGCGGGGAGCGTATCCGGAATTATTTCCATCAGATAATTTTCGAGGACGAAAATAATTAAAGTGGGGGAGAGTTGTAACACCCATTTTAATTATTTAGTCATTTTATTATTATTTTAAATATTATATGTTGATGTGCCCTTTGGTAGGGTGTATTTGATGATGTTTGGTGGGTGTCCCTGAGATGGGAGATCATTGGTGGTAATTTGGTGAGTTTATAATAATATAAGAAATAATAGTAATATTGGTGGTGGTATTAATATTATTATTATTATTATTATTATTATTATTATTATTATTATTATTATTATGTTATTTTTATTAGTTATTATTATTATTATATTATTTTTATTAGTTATTATTATTATTGGGATAGGAAATAAAAAGGAAAATAGAATATGAAGGGATGGGGGAAGTATTAGAGAAAATAACACGATAGAAAGATGGAAGAGAGAAAGAGCGATAGAAAGAGAGAAGAGGAAAGAACGAGAGAAGTGAGAAGAACGAAGGAAAAAGGGAACGAAGAACGGAAAGAAAAGAGGAGGCCAAGAGACCAAATCCAGGAAGAATTTCATCGATCAACCGATTAACAAGGTAAGGGGGGAGAAACTTGATTGGGAATGGTATATACATGTATAGGGTAGTGGGGATTCCTTAACCCCGTAGGAATGTATCGTTGATGAAGTTTTATATTGACATGCTATTGATTGTTGAGTTATGTTGATGTTGATGGATTGAAATATGTTGAGTGTTGGTGAATTGTTGTTTTTGGTTAATTTGGCGTATAGGTTGGGTTTACGGTTTTAGGGAAGTTCTGTGTGACCTTTTTGATGTGTCGATAGATTGTTTAAGTGATGACTTTGGAATAATATGTATATGATGATGTACGGATGTTTGATGTTGCCATTGTTGATTGACTGTTGGTGTTGGTTTGGTTTGAGTAAGGTTCAGAGTAACTCTAAAGTGTCGGTATTGTGCCGTAATGTTGATCTGGAGTAGAATTATAGGAAGATTGATAAGCCTAATATGCATTGGTCGTAATACGGATAGTATAGGAAGTGGATGTTATAGAATAGGCTTGAATCAGAGAAGAGTGAGAATTCTGAACTGTGAGAACTTGAGAAGTCGCAGGCAACTCGCTAGCACTTCACTTAGCGAGAAGGCAGCGAGCGTTCGCTAGGTGCTCGCCTAGCGAGTAAGGTAGCGAGTGAGTCTAGTAGGTTCTGTTTGCCTTTGCGAGGAGGTTCGCTAAGCGAACAGGTAGCGAGCATTCGCTGGGAGCTCGCCTAGCGAGGGTGTAGCGAGCGTAGCAGAATGGGGTTTTTCTATGCTGTTATACTGTGTGCGCTAAGAGTGTAGTTCCCTTGGACTTTGTTGATTATAGGGGAGATGATTGAGTGTTATAGAGTGAGTACTCGGTGATAGTATGTGATTTCCGTTACTAATTATTTAAATGGATAATTAGTTGGTGTATGAATCATGCGGAGCATGGTGTAGTGATCAGTAGGATCGTGTATTCCCGAGTGGTGGGACGTGTTTATATCTTGGTGATAAAGTATGAACTTGTTTACTTGGTGATGGTACTCGTTTTCCTTGATATTGTTGGTGAACAATTGGTTAACGTATATGTATGTAGTGATCATTAGGATCGTGTGTTCCCGGGTGTTGGGATGTGGTTATATATGGTGTTATAGTATGAATTTATTTACTATCTGATTGATTTATATGGTGTTGGTGTAATATATCTACACATATATGCATTGATGTATGATGATATGATCAGGAGGATCGTGTGCACTTAGTGTGCCTAAATATGATAAATATGCATTGGTGTGTGCATATCAGGGTGTTTTGGTGGGATGAATCATGTCTCAGGAGGAGCGTAAGTGATTCATCCGTACTCCTTGGTGGAGAATGGTGGGGGATAGATCATGTCTCAGGAGGAGCGTAAGTGATCTATCCAGGTTCGATTGAATGAACCAATGAGTCGGTACCGCATGCATGGTGTTGAGTTGCATATTTGCATTATAATATGTTATATTGTAATTTGAACAGTAGGTTCGTTATATGGAGTTGTTGGGGTGAATATTGGTGTGTTGGTGTGTTTTACTACCTTGTTTACATGTATTACATTACCAATATATTTTTGATCATGTTTTCTCACCCCTTGGTTGTTGTTGTGTCTGTGCTTCTCCGGAAGTACAGATAATCCAGGTACTTAGATAGCTTGGATGGTGGTGTGCCAGTCGAGTCTAGGATGCTCTGATACGTAACACGGGATATGGGTGTTTTAATTGTTTTATGTCAAACTGGTTGTAATCCTGTGACGTATCACTTTTTTTGTGTGAATTATAATAATAAAGATTTTACGAAATTTGGCGGATGGCCGAGAATGTTGGAATAATGTTTTCCGCTGTATTATTTTTGAGAATAATTAATAAAGTATTTTTATAAAAATTTGGTGATGTGATATCCCACTATTTTGGGGAAAACTCTGATGTTTATTTATAATGTTTATATTTTATTTAATTTGGGAAGTGGGGTGTTACAGGATACACGCCCCCGACGGGCAGGACATGCTCCCTGCCGAGCAGGACGACGCGCTTCTAAGCGTCCTCGGCGTTCCCCCTAGCCCGACAGAACAACCTCCACGGGCAGAATCCCCCTGCCAACGGGCAAGATGATATGTCTCCCCCCGCTCTCGTATGCTTCCCTCCGCGGGGAGAATCACACACTGCCGGGGAACCTCTTGAGCTCCCCTCTACGGGGAGAACAACGTGCTCTCGAGGGACCCCACGAGCTCCCCTCCGCGGGGAGAACAACATGCCAGGTGCACGTTCTCCACGTGCTCCTCTCTGCGGGGACACGTCATTCCCCAACTGCCCACCTCCGAAAGAGCAGGTCAAACCCACTTTCCGGAGGCCACGGGACAGTTGGACTAGGGCGAAGACCACGTCCTGGTCTTCACTACGCCACGTAAGCCCTAGCAGTCACCTGGGTTGGGCCTGGCCATCCAGCCCAACACAAGTGACTGTTGGCCCAGCGCTGGGGTCTCTCTATAAATACCCTACTCCTCAAGAGGGTCAGGTAATTCACTTCTTACCCATTTTTATGTACTTTGCTTTCGCTCTGCCCAACTCCTTACTTTGGCATCAAAGTGTCTTGCAGGTACACCCCCTTCTCCTCCTCATCATTGGCGAACAAGTAGCAGTCCAACAACGTGTGGCTAGCCCGTGATCCCCGTCTGATCAGGTCAGATCAGTGGCGCCGTCTGTGGGAATAGAAACTTCCCCGTTACTCCGAGCAGAAAACCAAAGTTTTACCAACACTCCACGATCATGTCTAGCCCACACCGCGACGATACCATGCACGAGTTCGTGCTCAGCGCCGCCGCCAACGGCAGCAAGTAGATGGAGACGTCACGCCCAGCGGAGACCGACGAGAGAGACGACCATATTGTTTCTATGTCGTCCGCAGAACCGGTACGCCAGGTCGACCACCGGCCCCCGAGCCCAGCGGTGTTCTAACCCGTTCCTGTCCCGGCAGGAGCGGACCCAACGGTGGCCGCCCTCTTTGCGGCCATCAACCAGACGAACCAACTGTTGTTTCAGCAGAATGCACGAATTGGAGCGTTGGAGCGGGAGGTCCCCCCAAGGTCCCCTCCGCGGGAAGACCAGAATGAGGGCTCGAGGAGTCCCTCGCCTCAACCCAGAAATCGACGACCTCGGCTGGAGAGGCCCCAAACGGAAGTAGTGCGGGAACGCACCATATCCCCGACAAGACAAGTTCGCGGGAGGCGGCAAAACACTTCAGCAATTTCGACCCGGAATCCGCGCGTCGAACCCCCGGTCAGAAGGCCGAGGATCCGAAACCAGATGCCTATCCTAAACGGCCCATCTCCTACTCTGTCACCCGCCCTCAGCGATGAAGACGACTACCGGACTCCCTTGTCCCGGGAAATCATGGCCGCCCCCATTCCCCACGGGATGGAGAAGCCCCTGACTCTCTCGATGTACGACGGCACGTCTGACTCGGATGATCACCTGGAAGATATCGAGGCCATGCTCGATTACCGAAACGTCTGAGGAGCCATTAAGTGCAGGCTATTCCCGACGACCCTAAGGAAAGGCGTCATGACATGGTACAAAAGTTTGGAGCCCGAATCGATTACGTCGTGGAGGGTCCTGAAGGACCTGTTTTCAAAACACTTCACAGCGTCCCGACGCCATCCAAAGACAGAAGCCGTCCTCAGCGCGATAATCCAAGCCCCCGACGAACCTCTCCGAAAGTACATTGAAAGATTCACCCGGGAAGCGGTGCAGGTAACGACGTCAGACGAGATGAAACGTTACCTAATGGAGCAGGGTCTACGCCACAACTCCAAGTTCTACGAGGCCATGGGCATACACCGGCCAACCTCCCTGCAGGATTTCCTCGACAGAGCTGCACATTATATCCGGTTCGAGGAAACTCAAGCAGCCAACTCAGCACGAGACACCCGAGATAGGGAGGCCCCCCGTGGGCACCGAGACGACGGAGCCTCAAGCCAGCGGCAGGGAGGTGACCGCCGTCGGGAAGATCGCCCTCGCGAACAACGCGAACAACGCGGCCCCGCTGACCGATTCACGGAATACACGGCCTTCGTCGCTTCCCGCGAGCGCATACTAGCCGAGTGCGCCAAAACCAAATTTTCCTAGGGAGGTGTCCGCTTCCCCAGGCCGACACCCCCCAAACCCAATGTGGACAAATCGAAATACTGCTGATTCCACAGGAGCCACGGGCACGTGACCGAAGATTGCATCCATCTCAAGGACGCAATCGAAATCCTGATTAAAGACGACCACCTAAAGAGATACACCCGGGGGGGCGAGGCCCTGAGGCAAGAAGCCCCTGAGGCCAAGAAAGTCGAAGAGCTCCCCTCTTCTGACGGCGACAACAGACTCCAGGTCGCGCTGTGTGTCGACCGCCCCTAGGACTGGTTCGCGGACAGAAAGTTCGGCCTCCCCGACGGCCCCGACCTACCCCACGAGCCGGTACGACCAACCAGCCGGTGGGAATACTTTGCTAGAGCCATGGTCATCTTGGGCGGCGCCACAAGGAGCCTGTCCATAGGATCGGTGAAAATAAAGTTCGACGAGCTTATCACGAGCAACTCCGGTAAAATGAGCACACTCGAAAGATTTCGCGGTCGATCCAATCTAATCACGTTCTACCTCGAGGAACTCCCCGGGGGATCCCCTAACTCCAACATTCCCCTGCTCATACGGGCACGGATGGCGAACTTCGACGTCAGGCGCATCCTCGTCAACGGAGGCAGCTCGGTGGACATCATGTACACCCACCTCTTCACGACCCTCCAACTCGACGAATCCAACCTATCCCCTTACGTAGGCTCCGACCTTCAGGGATTCAACGGGATGACGACGAGACCTTGGGAATACGTGGAGCTGAAAGTCACGTTTGGGGAAGAGGAAACGGCCAGGGAGATCAGCATCTGTTTCTTAGTCATCGAGTGTCCGTCCCTCTATAATTGTATCCTGGGCAGAACGACGATAGCAGAACTCACCGCGACACCTTCCACCGTCCACCTAAAGATGAAGTACTACACGAAGCGGGGGGCCGTGGTGACCCTTAACGGAGACATCGAGGCCGCCCGGAGGTGCTTCGAGGCCGCGCTGAAAGGTTTGGACACCATCGCCCCAGCAACCAAGAAGGCGACCCTAACCGTGGCGCCGAAGAGCGAACCAAAGGAGCTGGTCAAATCCGTGGACCTTGACAGCCGTTTCAACGAAGAGCACGATCACGAAATAAGGACCAGTGAAGCCAACCAATCCAACGACCAGCCCACCCACCCGACACTCCCCATCCTGGATGGCGAATTCGAGATCGTCACACTCAGGGAAGACAAGAGCAGAACCGTGAAGATCGGCGCCGGACTCCCATACTTAGCGAAAAAACAGCTACAGGCCTGCCTCCGCGACAACGCCAACCTCTTTGCCTGGAGCGCCACAGAAATGCCCGGACTCGACCCCGAGGTCGCCTGCCATCAGCTGTCCATCAGCCTGACCGCGAAGGCCGTAGTTCAACGTAGGCTTGGACAGTCCCCCGAAAAGTCGGCGGCGGCTGAGAAAGCTGTAAAAGACCTCTTAGAGGCGAATTTTATTTCGGAAGCCCGGTATTCAACCTGGCTGTCCAACATTGTACTCGTTAAAAAGAATAATGGAAAATGGCGCATGTGTGTTGACTATACCGATCTCAACCGGGCATGTCCTAAGGACGCCTACCCCCTCCCCAACATCGACAAACTCGTCGACAGCTCCGCGGGCTTCAAGCTCTTGTCCTTCATGGACGCATGCTCGGGGTACAACCAGATCCCGATGGCCGAGCACGATAAATAGAGCACGGCCTTCATGACGGCGTCAGGCAACTATTACTACAACGTAATGCCCTTCGACCTAAAGAACGCCGGCGCCACGTACCAACAGATGATGAACAATGTCTTTCGGGGCGAAATTAGCGACATGCTCGAAGTATACATGGACGACATGATCGTCAAATCCTGCACGGAAGCCGACCACACGGCCCATCTCAAGAAGGTCTTCGACACCGCGAGGACATGCCAAATGCGCTTCAACCCGGAGAAATGCACCTTCGGTGTCCGCGCAGGAAAGTTCCTCAGCTACTACCTGACCGAGCGTGGGATCGAGGCAAATCCGGACAAATGCCACGCCTTTTCCGAAATCACCACACCCACCACGAAGAAGTCCATCCAATCCCTCAACGACGTGCTCGCCTCACTTTTCTGGTTCATCGCCAAGTCCGCACAACACACCCTCCCTTTCTTCAAATTACTCAGGAAGGAGACCACGTTCGAATGGATAGAGGAATGCGAGAAAACCCTCCACCACCTCAAACGCGTCCTGTCCGAACCACCGGTGCTGACACGTCCCGTGATGGGCGAAGCCCTATACCTATATCTAGCCGTAGCTAACGCGGCCGTCAGTGTCGTTCTCATCAGAGAAACCGAAGAGGGGAAAAAGCCAATATACTTCACGAGCAAAGCCCTCCACGGTCCCGAAGTCCGATACCAGCTGATCGAAAAAGTCGCCCTAGCCCTCATCACCGCTGCACGACGGGTTCGACATTACTTCCTAGCATACACCATCGTGCTCCGCACCGATCAGCCCATCCGCCAGCTCCTCGGCCGACCCGACATGGCAGGACGCATGCTGAAATGGTCGTTAGAGCTATCTGAGTTCGACATCGTCTATGAAGGCCGGAAAGCCATCAAAGCTCAAGCCCTGGCCGATTTCGTTGCCGAGATGACCTCCTCACCCGACCCTACCACGGGGAGCCACATATGGACCATTTTCGTGGGCGACTCCTCCAACTCCAGGGGCAGCGGAGCAGGAATCATCCTCGACAACGAAGATGACACCCTCATAGAGGTCTCCCTCACGCTGGCTTTCCCGACGACTAACAACCAAGCCGAGTATGAAGCGTTCCTGGCTGGACTTTGCCTAGCATCAGACCTCGGGGCCAGAGAAATCAAAATCTACACAGATTCCCAGTTGGTCGCCTCGCAAGTACGAGGAGAATATCAAGCGAAAAACGACAACCTCGCCGAATACTTAGCACTTATCACCGAAAAACTGCAAAGTTTCGACTCCGCGGAGATTCAGCACGTCCCGTGCGAGTAGAACACCCGAGCCGATATCCTCTCCAAATTGGCAAGCACCAAAAAGCGAGGAGGCCACAAGTCGGTCATCCAAGAAGTCCTATCGCAATCGAGCACCAAAGCGGCCACCGCCCCGCTCGACATCAACGCAATAGGAGATACCGACTATTGGATGACACCACTACACACCTACCTCAGCACCGGCCGCCTACCAACCAGCACTAAAGAGGCAAGCGCGACCAAGCGACGAGCCTGCTCGTACGTCCTCCTCGAAGGCAAACTATATCGCAGAGGCTTCGCGATCCCACTCCTCAAATGCATCGACAACTCCCAGACCGCAGCCATCCTAGAGGAAATCCACGAGGGCATCAACTCGCAGCACCTCGGAGGACGATCCCTGGCGAGAAAGGCCCTACGAGCAGGATACTACTGGTCCTCGATGCAAGCGGACGCGAGGGAGCATGCCAAACGATGTGACAAATGTCAAAGACACGGGGACATGCACCTCGCTCCACCGACCGCACTCAAATCCCTCTCCTCCCCATGGCCATTCGCCTGGTGGGGGATGGACATCCTCTGCCCCTTCACCCTAGGCTCCTATCAGAACAAGTATCTCATCGTGGACGTGGACTACTTCACCAAATGGATCGAAGCCGAAGCCCTGGCCAAAATCACGGCCCACAACATACTCCGATTTTACAAACAAAACATCCTCGCGAGATTCGGGGTCCCGCTCGCCACTGTCACCGACAATGGCACGCAATTCACGGACAAAAACTTTCGCGACTTCGTCACCAAACTCAGAACTAAACACCATTTCACCTTGGTCGAACATCCCCATACAAACGGCCAGGCAGAATCTGCGAACAGGGTCATACTTAGGGTACTAAAACAACGACTCGGCGACACAAAAAGGGCATGGGTCGAGGAACTCCACAGCGTCCTCTGGGCGAACCGAACTACGCCCCACTCAACCACGGGGGAAACCCCATTCCGCCTCACGTATGGAACCGAAGCAGTGATCCCGGTCGAGATACGCAAGTCGTCCCGACAAACTGAAGCTCCCCTCGACACCGACGACAACGACGACGCCCTACGAGAGGAGCTCGACCTCGTCGAGGAGATTCGATCAGGAGCAGCCCTTCGGGAAGCCCGGCTGAAACAGAAGGTGGCACTTCGCCACGACAACAAAGTCCTGAAACGCGATTTCCAAATCGGCGACTTAGTCTTGTGCAGAAACCAAAAAGACTCACACAAGGGCAAACTCACTGCGAATTGGGAAGGCCCCTACCGTGTCCGCGACAAGACGGAGCACGGGGCCTACTACCTCGAAAACCTGCACGGAGAACAACTAGCTCGACCTTGGAATGCCGAGAAACTTAAGCGGTACTACAGTTAGACACTGCCCGCGACGATCCATCGTCGCGACCACTGTGGGGGGGGGGGGCGACATGGTACCACCGCACTTCCGTCTACTAACGACCAGAGAAAAGCAAGCCTTGCCTCTTGTGTGCGCGGGAAGAAGGCCTTGCTCGGAGGGGAACACCTCGACCGAGATTCCCTACCGCCATACCAAAACCGGCAGGACACCCAGCTCGCGATGGGACGTCCACGCCACGGGGAGAACTACCCTCAAACCGGTCAGACAACAACGCCGGCCAACCGACCAGTTCCCTACACCGTCGGTAACAAGTATTGTCGAGCTACCACCCCGGACAGGCCCAAAGGCATACTAAACATGCATTCCAAACATACATTTCGAGCATACAAGTACGTGCAGAAATAAAACAAGCATAAACAAACATGCAAAAAACGAAACCGAGCGCACACTTAGAAAATTCTCAGAAATATATTAATCAAAAGCGGGCACCAGCCCAGTAGTCAATATTACACAAACCAGGGCACGCAGGCCCAATAAAGAAAACAAGAAAATTACAAAACATCGGCGCGCAGGCCCAATAAAGAAAACAAGAAAATTACAAAACATCGGTGCGCAGGCCAGGAAACTACGAGCACGCAGGCCCGGGAAAACCTACACATCCTCGCCCTCCTTCTCAGCATCCACGGGGACGGCGTCGGGGATGATGAGCTTTGGATCGACCACCTTCCCATCAACGATCTCATGATAGGGCCCAATCCCGTCCACGACCAGAGTAGTGCCAGGTTGACGATTTGGAGCTGCGCAACAGCACTCTTGAACCCGACCTCAATAGCGTCCAGACAATCGCTCTCCAGCACCCGAATTCGAGCAACCAAATCAGCACGCGTAATCATCTACCGGTCTTCCTCAGTCTCGTCCTCGGCCGGACGAAGGGCACTGTCCAGAACGTCCATGTGAATTGTCAGCGCCTGCACATCGGCCTCCGCCGCCACCAGTTTCTCCTCGACCGACGTCGCTTTCTCCTCGGCACCTTCCGCCCGCTTGCGCTAGTCAGCAGCGTCCTTCTGACTCTTCTCCAGCTCCTCGGTAAGTTTGTCCAGGCGCGACTACATGAAGGTGAGATCCCCCCGCGACTTGGCCAGCTCGGCAGCAGAGCAACCCTCCTTGTTCAGGACCATTGCCGTAGTAAAGGTCCGCGTCATCGCAGCCAAATCCTCCGCCAAGATGCGACGACGAGACTCTCGATCGGCATCCCGGACAACCTTCACTTCGCCGGCAGAGATAGTGGGGGATCGGGCCCCGTGAAAATAGTCGGGGTGTTGGTGGCACGGCGGGACGATGTAACCCTCCTCGGATGAACCAGTCGTCAGATCAATCAGGCCGCTGAGCTCCTCGGTCCTTGGCCTCTTTGCGGTTCCCTGAGACGAAGGAGACTGACTCTCTTGGGGAGATGAAGACGAACTCTGGCCACCCTGGGCCACAACTTCCTGCCCGACCAATTGGCTCACCCGCGTCTTCGGGACCACGACAACCCTCGAGGCGCGCAGCTTCTTCACCCGCTCTTCGACGGAAGACATGTTCGCTGAAAAAAACAAAGAGTCAGCAACATACAAAACATACGGTCACGAGAAAGATGAAACATCCCTACCTAGGTATTCCAGAGCGTCCGCCCCCGAGGCGCAACCGAGCAAGTTCTTCGTATTAATCAACCTTTTCTTCATTCGCACGTTCCCCTGCGCGTCAAAGATATACCGACCATCAGGCGTCACCAATTTCGACGGGGGAAGGCCCCGCACAAACGCCACTATTTTCATATAAGCGGCCATGTCCCTCTCGCCAAGAGTCCCGACCCACAATATATACCGGTCGGTACCGCGGTTAAAATGCTCCGAGGTCCACAACAAATGCACCTTTGGGAGCCACGCGACGAACCGCTGGCCGTCCACCACTCGCCCCCCTCAGTAAAAAGAGAATCCGAGCCTTCCCGGGTGATCGGCCGCACGAGGAAGAACCGACCCTTGAAGTCTCGGACAGAGCCGCTGTACGTCTTAAAAAGCATGGTCGGTTGCTTAAACGAGACCCAACCATGACGACCATTCACCGATTGACGTTGCAGGTGGAAAATGCGAAAAAATAAGGGCACCGTGGCCTTGACCTTGAGAAAGTGGCACACCACCTCGAACGCACGGATAAAGGTCAGGGCGTTGGGATGCAGCTGGGATGGGGCCAAACGTAACCAGTCGAAAAGACCCAAATGGAAGGCGGAGAATGGCAATCTAAGTTGGGCCTCTTTAAAATAGAACTCGTGCATAGGAAACATCCGCCGCCCATAGCTTGAGCAGATGCGATGTTGCTCCTTGGGACGATACACCTGCCAGTGTTGCGGCTCCCCCTACACCCGATCCTCCATGGTAGCATAGGCGCCGGACGCGTCGAGCGCGAAGCAATAAGGGGTGGACAGGGGCTCTTGGCCACCCACTCCTCGACGGGGAGAACCCGCTCGTCAAATTCTGGGATCTCGGGATCACTATCTTCGACCATCGTCCCCGGTATCAAGGCCGACATGTACACCTGAAAAGCAGAGGATAACAGTGAATTCGATAGCCAGGATCAAATCTACCCTTCCACTGCAGGTCAAGTGAAAGGGCGACGACGGCGGGTGAGCGAACAAAAGACGAGCACCCGGGCGGCCCCCGAGGGACACTCCCCGCCACTTCTCCACGGGACATTCAAAGCTAACCTATCGCCCCTCCCCGGGGTACTCATCAGAGAATGCGCCCGTCCCCGGGGCATTCATCGGAACAATCGGTCCTCCCCGGGGCATTCATCTAAACAAACCTAAAAACCACCAGATACGGCGGAAACTCGCATCTCTCCTCGGGGCATTCATCGTGCCCCGACCACGGACCCAAATTAAACGGTGAAAATAAAAGAAGAGAAGAAGAAAACTCACTTTATAACGGCGAGGAACGGAGTGCAAAACTAACGGTGCGGCGGCGATTCACAGCAACGGCGGACAGGGAGGAATAACAGAACTTCGCAGGTGAGAAAGCAAGGTGAAAAGTAAAAAAATGCTCGGGGACCCCCATATTTATAACCCGGCGCAGAACTCGAAGCGACACTAGGCCTTTGAGTATCCTAGGGTAGCCGCCCTCGCGCCCACTCGGCGCATGACACGTGGCGGTAAGCTGACAGTCGCGTCCCTTCAGATGCCTTTTCCCCGCGCGCCCGGAAGAGACCTTCGCGCACACGCGTCCCACCGAGCGCAAACCAGCGAGCCACCCGCCTCGCAGCCTCTTTCCCCGAAGCAACGACCCTAAGTCCTCGCTCTCTTGTCAAAGAGCTTTGACTTGGGGGGCTCCTGTTCTGGCCTGGGCCCAGCCTCGCGCCCCAGTCCAATAACGCACAGCCAAGGCCCAATGAGTTGAGTAGTCTGACCGGACACATGCCCTCGACGGGCAGGATATGCTCCTGCCGAGTAGGACGGCGCGCTTCTAAGCGTCCTCGACGCTTCCCCTAGCCGGACAGAACAACCTCCACGGGCAGAATCCCCCCTGCCAACCGGCAAGACGATATGTCTCCCCCCGCTCTCGTATGCTCCCCTCCGCGGGGAGAATCACACACCGCCGGGGAACCTCCTGAGCTCCCCTCCACGGGGAGAACAACGTGCTCTTGAGGGACCCCACGAGCTCCCCTCCGCAGGGAGAACAACGTGCCAGGCGCACGTTCTCCACGTGCTCCTCTCCGCGGGGACACGTCATTCCCCAACTTCCCACCTCCGAAAGAGCAGGTCAAACCCATTTTCCGGATGCCACAGGACAGTTGGACTAGGGCGAAGACCACGTCCTGGTCTTCACTACGCCACGTAAGCCCTAGCAGTCACCTGGGTTGAGCCTGACCATCCAACCCAACACAAGTGACCGTTGGCCCAACGCTGGGGTCTCTCTATAAATACCCTCTTCCTCAAGAGGGTCAAGTAATTCACTTCTTACCCATTTTTCTGTACTTTGTTCTCGTTCTGCCCAACTCCTTACTTTGGCATCGGAGTGTCTTGCAGGTACACCCCCCTTCTCCTCCTCATCACCGGCGAACAGGTAGCAGTTCAACAGCGTGTGGCCAGCCCGTGATCCCCGTCTGATCAGGTCAGATCACCTCCTGTTGTCATCCTATGTTTGAGTGAAATAGATAACTCAATACAAAGTGTATGATTAATACATAAGTTATCATATTTCACACTTTAGTCTATCACTCTACTTCAAGTTATGAGACCCTGGTAAACATTTTTGTTATCCTTCGTCTTTACCTTGAGGACAAGGTGATAATTTAAGGGGTCTATTGTTAGTTATACAAAATTTATTTTATTATTAAATCACTCTACTTCAAGTTATTATTAAAATTTGCGCTGAGCCTAACTCATCCCTACAAAATCAGCTTGTAAGGTGAGAATTGTCTCCACTTATAAACACAACACATGCCATATCTCTAAGCAATGTGAGACTAAATTCACCCTTTCAAGTCTAACGCAATGAAGGTGTTGGGGGCTACGATGAAGGCAAGTCAAAGTGCCGCAATTAAGGCGACTAGGGAAGGACCGCAATTAAGGTAGAAATTCCAACACAACCCCTTACGTTTGAGCCTTAATGAGCCCTAAGCGTGGACAATGTAAGAAGCCCAATAAAGGTTCTAGGACAGACTCTGATACCATGTTAAAATACAAGAGACTAAGTGACATTTGAATAAACTGTGTGTTTAAATAACACTACGAAAACTATTATATATATAGAGAGAAATTTACAACTAATTACATGTTATAGCCGATGTAAGACTTTTATATATATAAATACTCTTAACATATACAAATATCAACAAGTTAAAATACAAGATACTAAGAGACATTTGAATAAAATGTATGTTTGAATAGCACTACAGAGACTATTTTATATATAGAGAGATTTACATCTAATTACATGCTATATTCGATGTGAGGTTTTTCTATATACAAATACTCTTAACATATATAAATATCAACACCCCCCTCAAGTCTGAGCATATAAGTCAAATGCACCAAGCTTATCATATATATAATTAGTTCTGGAACTTTGTAGGAATTTTGTAAACACATATGTTAATTGATCATTAGAGTTGACAAAACTTATGACAAATGCAGCTTGGTTATCACAAATAAGTGTCATTGGTATTGCTTCTTCAAACTAAATTTCTTTAAGCAGTTGTTTCAACCAAACGAGCTCACATGTTACTATTGTCGTAGCCATATACTTTGCCTCAACGCTTAATCTTGCAACTATGTTTTGTTTCTTACTTTTCCAGTATATCAAGTTTCCTCCAACAAGTACACAATACCCAGAGGTGGACCGTCTATCAATGAGGGAGCTCACCCAATCAACATCACAATATCCAAATATCTTAGCATGTCATTTATCGTCATAAATGAGACCTTTTCCTGAAGCATCTTTGATGTATCTCCGAATTCGGATAACAACATTCATGTGTTATTGGTAAGGATAATTTAAGATTTGGCTTACCACACTAACTGCAAAAGAAATATTTGGATGCGTGACTGTGAGATAATTTAACTTTTCAAGCAATCTCCTACAAGGTTGTCAAACTCGCGAGTTAACTCAGACTCGTAAAGGGTCTGTAGACTCGAATCGCAAACTCGTACGAGTTTAGGAAAAATTAAAACGACATTCAAAAAACTATGTGACACATACATAACACACACACACATATGTTTTTAAACTTGTAAATGCCTCATATATTATATAATTATATATAATAGAACACCAGTTAACATCAAAATTTAAATTTCATACCTCATAATAAATTTTTTAACAAAAAAAACTCAATAATAAAAAAAAAGGAAAATATGTTGCTAAAGACTTAAAATACAAATTCTTCTTAATTGGCTACTACATAAAGCAAAAAAAATCATAAAACAAATATGCTAATAACTTTAAACATCCAAAACTCTAGTGAAATCATCACCACCAATATCATCACCATCATCGTCATCGATTTCTTGAGTATCATCATCAAACTCTGCCCCAGATGAAACATCTTCTTCATCATTAACCAAAATTAGATTGCTTGATGTTCCACTTTCACCTAATTCAGCATTGTCGCCACCACCACCACCATTACCACCACTTTGCTCAACATTAGTAACACCAAAATAAACTTCCACATCATTGTTAACAATAATATAATCTTTCTCAATGTTATCTTCAGTTTGCGCATTTTCTTCATTAGGATCTTCAGTTATCTATTCATCCTCTTTACGCAAGAGAATATACTAGAGAAACATCCAAGTAAAACATATAAGAAAATACTTACACAACAAATGATTGATTTACGATAACGAACGCGAACAATGCAAAAGATAAAACAAACACACGCCTTTGTTGAACGGAGGAAGAAAATTTGTTGAAACAAGAGACTAGGAGAGAGGCTTTATAATTCCCATACAATAAAAAATGGTTGTTTTAATAAAATAAAATATTTTGTGGAGTTTAGTCCTCTTTTGGATTTTTTTAAAATTAATTCAAAAAACTTATAGACTCATAAACTCGCCATAGACTCGCGAGTCTATATGAGTTTGTGCAAGTCTATCAAAAAAAAAAACGATTCTATGTGCGAGTCTATCCATTTTTGCTTCCTAGACTCGTCAACTCGTACGAGTTTACGATTCTACTCGCGAGTTTGACAACCATGATCTCCTATACCTTTCTGATTCAGATAGAGACTCCCCCTAATTGGGTAGGAGTTTGACACTTTGGTTCATAGGAATATCAACTGGTTTAGCGTTCATCAAACTTGTTTATTCTAAAATATTCATAGCATACTTCCGCTGAGAAATAAAAAACTATCTTTAGATTAAGCTACTTCAATACTAAAAAAATAATGGAATTTACCAAGGTCATTTGTCTGAAATTGATTCGACATATGTTGTTTCAACTGGAGTATTCCCTCATGATCACTACCATTTATGACATTATCATATACATATACAATAAGATAAATACACCCTCGGGATGAGTGACGATAAAACACAGAATGATCAACTTCACTACAAACCATACCAAACTGTTGTACTACAATGTTGAATTTGCCAAACCAAACTCTCGGAGATTTCTTATGACCACAAAGATACTTGTGTAGCCTAAAAACCTTATTCGATGACTCTCCCAAGCAACAAACCCAGGTAGTTTCTCTATATATACTTCCTTTTTAAGATCATCATGTAAAAATGCATTTTTGATGTTAAGTTGATGAAGAGACCAATGTCGAATGACTGCAATGGTTAGAAAAAGTCTAACTGATTCCATATTAGCTACAAATGAGAAAATATCAGTATAATCTAACCCAAAAATTTGAGTATATCCTTTGGCTATCAAACGTGTTTTAAATCGATCAATCTTACCATTTGAACCAGCCTTCACTGTATAAAGCTAACGACAATCTACCAAATATTTTCTAGGGGGAAGAGGAACCAACTCCCAGGTACCACTACTTTGAAGAGCACACATCTCATCAATCACTCCTTGCCTCAACTCAGAATAAGATATTGTTTCACTTAGATTTTTAGGAATAGAAATAGAAGGCAAAGAAGATAAGCAAGTACAATACAAATGGGAAAGACGATGATAACATAAATCAATATAATGTTGAAAAGGATTTCGTGTTTGACGTATACCTTTTTGAAGGGAAATCAGAAGATCATACTCATGTTGTAGGATCAAATATGGTGATGGAGGGGGCGTCAGAGAAGAGTCTGCAATGACCTCAGGGACATGTACGACCTCAAGGACATGTACGATACACGTTGGATGACGATGCTAATGTGTTTGAAGAGGTCCAGAAAGAGGGCGCGGGGGGGGGGGGGGGGGGGGCAACCGTAAGAGTATATAGTGGGTCAGGATCCACATAGTGATGGGGAATAATGGCATATTGGACATTAATAACCCCCTGAAGGGGTGTGAGAGTACTTTCCCGATGGGTTCGAGAGTTACTTGGCTGGACTCGAAATATGGAACAAACTCTAAGAAAGTAACATCGATTGATATAAGGTATCATTGTTGAGTAGGTGGATAAAAACGATAAACTTTTTGGAATCGATGATAATCAAGAAAGACACGCTTTAATGATCGAGGTGATAGTTTATCAAGTCCAGGAGAGAGATTGCGTACAAAACATGTAGATCTGAAGATTCAAGGAAGAATTGGGTGAAGAAGGAATGAGCAAAAATAATTGAGTGAAATATTTTGTCATTAAGGATAGGCGAGGGCATGCAGTTAATAAGGTAACATGTTGTTAGCACAATATCCCTCTAGAACTGGAGTGGAACATTACCATTGAGAAGTAGTGTCCGAGTGATTTCTACGAGATGTCTATTTTTACGTTCTGCTACCACATTTTGTTGAGGTGTGTGAGGGTAAGATGTTGGTGGAGTATATCATTGTTGGACATAAAATTTGAAATTTTTGGGATAACTGTGAGCATTATCACTTCTTTAAGGTACAAATAGACACACCAAATTGGGTTTCTATTTCTTTATAAAATTGTTCAAAAATAGAAAATAATTCAGATCTATTTTTCATTAAAAGTAATCACGTGCAACGTGAAAAATCATCAATAAAGGTAAACAAAATATCTTGACTTAAGAGTAGAGAAAATCCACAAGGAACCCCAAACATCAGAGTGAATTAAAGAAAAATGGGACGAAACTCGTTTATTGACTCGATTGGAAAATTGACTACGAGCGTGTTTTTCTAACTAATAGGACTCATAATGTAAATTAAATACATTCAATAAACTTGACACCAACTTCTGAAGTTTGGGAAGACTGAGATAACCTAACTGAGCATGGATAGTGAGTGAAGAATCTATGGCCGAGCATGTCTTAGATGACACTGAGAGGCGATAAAGGCCTTGACGCCAATCATTCGTCCCAAACTTTAGTCATGCAGGGTAATATTACTGTTAGTGAATGTGATAATACAGTCAAGAGAACGAGTTAAAGCACTGACTAGGAGTAAATTAAATGGGCCATTAAGGTACATATAGAATGAAAGTAACAGAGAGATAAGGTAGAACTTGAACAATACTAATTCTTTTGGATCAGTTTTGAGAACCATTGACAAAAGTTATAGTAAGTAAGAAAGTAGAAGTAGAGAAGGGAGAGAAAATACTTTTATTATCGATAATATGATCAAACGCACTAGTATCAAGGATCCAAGGTCCAAGAGAAGATGATTGAGAGAGACAAACAAATGAACTACTAGTGCGTGCAACCAAAGCAGTAGAATATGAGTTCTGATAATTTTGATACCACCTGGGGAAATCATCGTAATTTGGCATAGTTTTAAGGAGTAGCCATGAGTATCTTAAGAAAAAAATATCACGAGAACCAGGTGAAAAATGTTTTGTTTGAATCGGATCACAGTTTTCTATGAGTGAAAAATAAAATCTGAGTCCGGATCTGAAACAAGTGCAGGAAGGTGTGTGGCGCGGTAGAAAAATCGTCGGGATCGGCTGCCGGACGCGTTGTCACGTGCAGTTCAGAAGGCGGCGCGTGAGGTCCACACGCGAAGATGATGGTAAAATGTGTGGGTGCTTGCAAATGTTTCTAATGGTGAAAAAATGGGGAACAAACGGATCGGAGGAGGCGTTTCTGTCGGTAGGATTGATTTGCTGGAAGGTTTTCGGGAACAGTAGCGATGACAGCGACAATGCGGTGGTGGTCGGAGAATTTCGAAAACTGATACCGAAATGAGTCACGCCAATGAATGTAAGAAAAACCGAAGTCATGACATGGTTTTTCAAAAAACAATTCTCACCGGAAGACAGGGGATCAACCGGGGAAAGTACGATGAAGAGTTGTCTGTCAATAGGCTCTGAATATCATCTCAGAATTTAAGTTGAGCCTTACTGATTTTTACAAAATAGGCTTGAATATTGTCCCCATTTATAAATACAATACACACCATATCTCTAAGCAATGTTGGACTAAATTCACCTCTTCAAACCCAACACAATATGAAGGTGTTAAAGGCTAAAATAAAAACAAGTCAAAGTGCCATAATTAAGATGACTAGGGACGGACCACAATTAAGCCATAAATTTTAACAATTATAAAACCCTGGTGGACGCTTTTGTTATCTTTTCACCTTGAGGACAAGGTGATAGTTTAGGGAGAGTATTACTGGTTATACAAAATTTATTTTATTATTAAATGTTGTGTGTGCAGTAGTGACTATTTAACTGCTTTAGATAGTCAGAATTATAAATATAGGGGAAAGAGAAAAGGGAGAGGATTAGGTATTTTGTATGTTGGTTGATTTGGAAGAGACTATGCTCTCTAATTTCTAAAGGTGGGTTTATTTTTCAATTGCTGGTTGTAAACAATTTGTATTATTTATCAATTCAATAACTATCCTGCTGAAAGTTACATTCGACTTTGCTGCTCTGTTTTAGAGTTTCTATTCTTATCCCCAATATCTATCACTTATACAATACCAATTCTCTAATATATTATCATAAGTAAACAATCACAATACTAGTTTCTATCATAAAAGATTTGGTTGATACTACATTTTCTCTATCGAAAGTTGAAATTGAATCAAGTATCAATTTCTTTCAAACATAACTTATCTTCCAGGAAATCATAAGTATTCACAGTCCTAGCTTCTTGAGCAATAGAACACTAACAACAACATAAATCATTGCAGGCAAACTCAACATCTTTGGCATTTGAGTCCTCCAAAAGTCACCATAAAGTAAACCACAAAATCAAAGGATGATTCCAATAGCTATTAAAGCTATTCTAACATTACCATCATCAATGCTACCAGAAGCCAATACAAATATCCAGAAAGGAGCCATACAAAACAGCATCAAATGATTTCGTAACGTGGTCCTGTGATTTTTCATGCATCTCACAATCATAGACCTTCTCAAGAGGACTAAGAATAATGTACAATCCAAAATAAAGATGTTTTAAGAACACAAATGGTAATCAAATCATGCAAACATATTTCTTTCTAACATCTCTCATATTACATTAACAAAATAATACATTTTGCTATGATGCATCCAACTATATGACTAAAGTTTAAATTGCAAACTTAAAAGTAATATTTGACAGATTTACATTTCAGCAACAAACTTTTAAAACTAATCCAAACACGACCTTAGTTTAATTCCCTAAGAAAGTATCAACCCTACTATTTGTAGCCCTTGACAAGAACTTCATGCAAATGGGTGGCTTAACTCCAAAGAGAGCTAGTACTGAAGCAGGAAGAGTCCATATTCCATCACCGCATATCAAACCAGAAGCAACAGCAGGTGCAAAAGCATCAGCCTTAGCCTTGTCAACCTTTTCCCAAACAAACAATATCAAACTTCCAACACACATGTCTATGGCAAAGTAAGGTCCTAAATAGAAAGGTATTGCCATCGCCATTGGAAGTGGTATGAACCTCCCTACCTTACCGACCAGATCCTTAATCAAGTTTATCACAATCGCCGCACCAAAGAATATATAACAAAGCAAGAGACAGTTATTCGGTAAAGAACCGAATCCTTGGACTCCGAGTATCGCCATGTTGCGGTACACAATTGCGTACGGTGCAGGGTACTGGCTTTTGTGTGTTCCTAGATCAGGAAAAGCTTTGTAGAAAATCCAAAACACACAAGGGGAGATCACACATCCCATTGCTGTGCCAACTATTTGGCTCACAAACATAGAACGCGGAGAAGCCAAGGTTAGGTAACCTGTTTTGAAATCTTGCATAAGATCAGAAGCTGTCGCGACGATGTTCATCATAACTCCACACGCTGCTAGACTAGCTAGAACTCCACCATGTGATGCACCGGCCCATGCGCCGATTGTGAAGATTGCGAGTTTTCCATAGGTTGATGCTAGGGACCAATCTGTTAGGCCACAGCCATAAGCATTGCAAAATGCTAAGGTTGGAGCAATCAGGTATATAACAATTATGTAATACCATTTTAGTTGAGGGATAATGTGCGGCAATGTGGCTGTCGAGATTGAAGCAATAGCAACATATCCTCCAATTGCAAACCATCTAGGAATTTGGTCTTTAAGAAAGAGCTGCTTCCGGCGCTGATCGTCGTAAGATAGCTCAGGCTCAGGACTTGAGGTAGAGTCTTGATCCGCAATAGGTAGAGCACTCGCCTTTCGTTTGTTCCGGATTTGATTGTACAAACCCATTAAGGTGTGAGTTAGAACCTTGACAAAGTTGTATAAACCATCTCCAAGAATCAAGGCTATGGCGATAAATACCCTATAACCTTGAATTCCTTGAAGGTTGCTCTCACCAAGGCCAACTTTGTACCAATGACCCTCTCTGGTTTTTATGAGAGGCCACATTACTCCCCAAGAAAGGATTCCTCCGACGAGCACCGATATATTTATGATATACGGACAAATCATTCCCACACCAATATAAAGTGCAGAAAAATCAAAATAAAACCTGCAAATAAATAAAGCTAGATTAATATCTGAAATCATAATGAGACTAATTCGAAGTATATTACTTTTTTATTTACTTGTTATCAAATGCTTTGAGCCCTAATGAAGGGAAGGCTTGAAATCCACAGCCATCAGAAGCTGTATAGAACCATTGAAAGAAGCCCCATAAGAAACTCAAACTGAAGAATCTTCCCAACATTCTCACCTGCTTCCTGGAAAAGTAGAAATAAAAAAAATTAAGTTAATAAAAAGTTTAACATATCATAAAATCACTATTGAGTATGGTAGATTGGTTACTTTGCTAGTTTGGCTCCTTGAGGAGTATGGAAGCTGTTGATGAGATGAGCAGTTGCAGTACCACTCGGATATGTCAATTTGAAATCAATAACCATAACCTACATCCGATAACATAAGCAACATTTAATCAAAGTTACCAATAATAATTACTAAAGAGTTGCTATAAAGCATAGACACAGACACGACACTGATACTGATACTCACACGTCGATAACATTGATAATTTGAAAAAATGCAAGTAATTGAAGATAGAATTCGGATTGCCATCAATCTGAATCCACACATTCACATAGTAAGTACATCGGCGGCTATACAGTCGATATTGAACGGTTCAGAATTCAAGTACAATATTTCGTTAAAAAAATATCATCTCATAGAAAGCTGGACTAACTGATCTCGATCCAACACTCCCTTATGTGCTTATTGCGTGAAAATGCGCAAGATTGCTGGCACCAACACGTGTCAGACACTAGACACGCTTCCAATATGAAGTATTACTTACTGGTATATAAAAGAAGTATCAATATTTCGAGAATGTGTCATACCTTCCTAAGAGGTACAACTGAGAAGAGGCCCAAAAAGCTGACGACAAAGAGAAAAGCAATTATCCATCCCAATTTTGGATTCTTGAAATCACTAGTGTCTGATGATTGATCCGCCACATGTTTACTCATTCCAAATAGGTAACTCCCAAATCCTCCTGTTCATACAAGTAAATCACAAAAAATTCATCAAGTTGGGACAATGATGATTGTTACAAACAAAAGTAAATGTTTCTAGATTATAAAAGATAAGGTTCCCTTTCACATGCATAACATCAAAATCTCATTCTCATGTTTTTGTTAGGTCAATAATCTGCATTTCAGAAAATTTATCTATTAGTACACCGAGTTTAATAGGGACGTCAATTTGTATTTGTAAGTCGGTTTTCTTCTGAGGATAACCTCATTTAGAGCTCCACGGGAATTTTTTCCGTGGAGGTGAGAAAGAAACTCTTCTATAACCAACTATGAGATGGGGACATGATCACAATGGCGGGGACATGGAAGAAAAACTCCCTTTGGCGGGGTAATAGGGAGGCCGATCGAGACGGAAGAGAAGTATTCCCCGCTCCGCCCGTTGACATTTCTATGCACATGCCAAACTATATGTCATAATCACACAAAGTATAAACAATATGTTTTGTATAGTTTGATTTCTATGCTTTCTGCTCCTCTAATAAATACAATTCCAATTAATTTTCAAAGCTTTTGGTATAAGTTGAAACATGTAAACAAATTAAAAGCTGTCTATTTCAAGGTATGAACAAAATTGATGATTTATAAGCTTCATTTTCCTGTTTTCTATTCCAAGGTTCATATATTCCTGAAAGTGAAAGGTTTTGAAAACAAAAGATTGTGATTAATTGTTTACTATAACAACTGTAGTACATAGTTGACCGGTTGAGACAATTAAAAAGATTTCGACTCTATTTGAATAAACAACTTAATTAAGCTGAACTGATATATGTCAAATAAGTGCTTATCTATAAGCTGTTTCTATAACAAAAGATAAAATAAACTCAAGTTATATTCAAATAAGCTATAAGAACATGTCATAAGTTGTTTCCATAAACTCTCCCAAACAGAACAAGTGCTTATGTTATGCCACTAAATAAGCTTAAATAAACCAATCCAAACACAACCTTAATTTTCAACTTCAAATCTAAAAGCATCAAATAAAAAGTAATCACAGATCAAATCAAGTGATTTGACTCAAGTAGTAAATGAGTTTCACTTAAAGAACGATTCCTTCAAGAGAATCTGAATTCGAATCGTGACCAAAACAATCTTTGACCAAATTTTAGCCCAAAATTTCAAATTAAGAAAACCCTTTTCCCAGAAAATTGGAGAGTTTAGATAAAAATAAGAATCAGACATCAAATTTCAAGAGTCACAACCCAAATCAATGAAATCAAAATAACTACTTAAAATAGTAAAAAAGCTTCACACATATCAAATCACAGTACAATAAAAAAAAAAGTTTACCACTAAAAGCGATTCCAGAGGAAGCAACAACACAAGTCTGAATAACAGTATTCTCTTGTCTGGTAAAAGGTTGTCTCAACATATCTGATTTTTCCAAAAACTTTGTCCACGTTTTCACAAAGAAGAATCCCAAAAGACCAGCTGACACATTCAGTGACGGTATAATCCCGGTTGTGAGATTCAGCTTCATCACAATGAAACTGAAAAGCACGCTCAGAAAAAAGCTTACCACAAAAGCTCTTAAAGTTAATTGATTCTGCCATGTTGGAACCAATAAGTGCTTGAACACTTTCTCAACTGACGCTTCATCTTCTCTGGACAACCTCGTACCCTTTTGATGTTGTTGTTGTTGTTGTTGTTCAAATTCAAAACCATGGTCAATTACCCTATCCTCATTCTCATTTTGTGCCATGTTTTTAGATTCTTGAGATTTGGATTCTGCTTTGGATTCTGCAAGGTTTATGAAACGGTTTTGTATATATAAGGATTAATCGTAAAAGTTTGGACACTGGTTAAAGTTGGTATTGACCTTTATTTTCAATGTGATGTGAAACATTGCAGTTTATTCATTTATTTTTGTCTCATTAAATTCATGAATGAAATAAATAGGAGGATAAGGTAGCAAAATAAATTTGTAATTCATTTTTTTTAATAAATTTTGTTTTGTTTGGGAATAAAAAATGGTTGGTGAATGGTGAGGTGGGATTTCAAATTACCGAAGCAGATTTTTGACGCAGACGACTTAAAAATTGAAGTAACGTGTTTTCTTCTGTTTACAGAATGAGCTGTTAAAATTGTCTATGTGAGAAAAAAAAAGTGTTATATAAATGACAATTAAATTGAATCAGATAATTTAAGTAATTAAATTTTTTAGGGAAATGCTAACCAATGCTCTCAGGACATTTTTTAAAACTTTAAATAGTAAGTTTTTATAAAAGTATGTGTAATTATGTGTAATAATGTGCTGAAGTGTTTGGATTTTTTAAAGAATAATTTCTTAATATGAAATGTTTAAATAGTGCCCTAGGCACTAGTTAGCAAGACCCACTTTCTTAATATAAATTTGATTGATTTAGGGTTTCAACACATCTAAATTCAAGTAAGTAAAAGTAATGTATAATTAGATTGACTAATTAAATCATATTTTGTGTACAATTTTATAATGTATTATATTAATTAAAACTTAAATATATATATTAAATATATTTAACTTAAATGCACTTTTGGTCTCCTTAATTTGATAATTTTTTACTTTTAGTTCCTTCATTTTAAATATCAGTTTTTTGGTCTCTAAACTTTACATTGTTTAGGATTTGGATGGTCTCTCTCCAATTTTGTACGACTGGTATCCCCATTAATGACGTAACATTGATAACATGGAGTCGAGTCAGATTTATTTAATTTTTTAGTTGAAATAATTCATTTTCAATTATTAAAAATTATTAATAATTAAATCATTCACCATTAACTAATTCATCATTATATTCAACCCAAACGCCCATCATCGTCATCATCATCTTTAACCCACCCAAAAAACCCATAAGCTAATTCATTATTATCTCAAACTCAAACATTTTAATTACTCTCAATTTCATTTTTCACATCTATTATTTTTGTTGGTTTGTTTGCATTTTGGAAAGGGTCGGTTTAAGAATCTCCATTTATTTTTTAGATGTGCGTATTGACCTCCATCATCTTAGTCACTTGCTTCACATATTTCTTCTTTATGATAAATGTTTAGTTTTTTTTTTTGAGTCATTTTTCAGATCTGTATATTTCACTTGATGTTAAACGTTTCATTTTTCAAACCTCATTTTTCAAATCTCCATCTTAGTCATTTTCTAGATCTTTATATTTTATTTGATGTTAAAGGTTTCATTTTCTAAATCTCATTTTTCAAATCTCCATCTTAGTCATTTTTTAGATCTTTATATTTTATTTGATGTTAAAGGTTTAGTTTTTACTTGAGTGAGCAAGGGATCACTTTTTTAGTGGAATTGAAAATAAAAAATTAATGGAGGGTTATTATGATACCAAAAATTAAACTAAAATGTAGTTCTAAAAAAGGTGGGGATGTAAAGTGTAAACATAATTTTTCTTTTTTTTCTTTCTAAAATTGTCATATTGTCAAATTTGCAGAAGATGGAGAAAAAGACATAAGTTTAATGAGAAGAAGAAAAAGAAGAAAAAAGATTCATTTATTATTTAGATTTTTTTATTTTTAAAGTTTGGAGTTGTTGAAAGTTTGTGAGTTTTATTTTATGAGTAGAATGTCGTTATGAATTTTCTGGGTTGAAGGTGATGATAGATGAGTTTATAAATTTTTTAAATTTGAATGATATTTTTATATGTGATGAAGATAAATGTAATGTGTATTTTTTTAATTATTATTAGTTATTATTTATTGATAATTGGGTAATGTTTAAATTGGAATATAAAAGATTACAGGTTTAAAGAAGTAATGAAAATACTGATTTTATATCATGTTATTAACTTGATAACTATTTAAATAACTTGGCATCTGACTGACCATGCCTAATTACCATTTTGAGCGCCACATAATCAAAATAAGAAGAGGACTAAAAAAATCTTAAAAAATGACAATTTGAAGAACTAAAACATTGAAAAAAATTAAAAGAGAGATCAAAACATTAAAAGTTTATAAATAAAGAAACTAAAGGTACATTTAAGCCAATATATTTATAGAATAAAATAAAATAATTATTTGCTATCTAACTAAATTACGTTGTGTTTGATAATAAATGATTAAGTTATTGTTTAATTTATTTATGGATGGACACCAACATCAACATCAAGATATGAACAAAGAGAACATGTGAATGTGATAACAAGTTGCGATGAGTGTGAAATGTGGAATTGACTCGAATAAAATATAATATTGGGAACCTTGTTTTTGATGCCAATTGGGGACATTGGTCCTACAATAATTTTTTAAAGAATATTTTTAAATATTTTTATAAAATATTCTAGGGATATTGAATAATTAATTCTTTTTCTTTAAATCTTTATCATTAAACTTATTGATAATATTGGAATATGAGTCAAGGCATAATAATTGTTGCAAAAACCAGTAATTTTGAATTTTCTTTTAAAGTAGCAATGTTATAATTTTTATTTACCAAACAAAGTAATGTTTCAATTAATTTACGAAAATGACAAAGTTTGAAAAGTGGAAACATACATTCGCCAGGTCAATTGGCGAATTAGACCAAATCCCATTCAACAAATTCGCCAGACCAATTGGCGAATTAGCCAAACCCCCACAAAGTCGCCACATCATTTGGCGAATTAGTATAAGTCTGTTTTTTGTTTTTTTTTTCTTTTTATATTATGATTTCATATTTTTAAAGTTTAAAAATTTATTTGTTTTTAATTATTATTATTACTAATTTAAGTTTAATATATTAATTTATAATATAATTAATTTATAATATAATTAATTTATAATATAATTAATTTATAATATAAGTTTAATTTTAATTTAAGTTTTATTTTTAAAGTTTAATTTTAATTTTAACTTTAATATAAGTTATAATTTTAATTTAAGTTTTAAAATATAAAATATTTTGATTATTATTTTGAATTTTTTTTTAAAATAACCATGTTAATTAATTATTTTACCAAAATAACAAACAAATGAAAAGTATTTCCAAACCAACCAACGATTCAACGTCCGGTCGCCGGACGAAATGGCAAAACAGGCCATTTTGAGGTAAGTCGCCGGTGCAATTGGCGAATGAGTGCAAATGGGAGGGTTTCGCCGGAGCAATTGGCGAATGAGTGCAAATGGTAGGGTTTCGCCGGAGCAATTGGCGACATAGGCCAATTGCTATTTTTTTTTTTTTGATTTTGTTTTTAATTGATACGAAAATGTTGTTTATATATTGTTTTTTATTTTAATTTTATTCAAAATAAAATAGCAATATATTGTTTTTATATTGTTTTTTATTTTAACTTTATATTTTTTTTATATTGTTATTAATATATTCAAAATAATTATTTAATATTTTAATATATTTTAAGTAGAAATTATTTAAATAAAGTTAAATTTGATTCAAAATAATTATTAATATAAAGTTGAAATGTAAAAAAATATATGATTAAACATAGAAATTTAAAATTAAATTTGATTGACTTCCTAAATAAAGTTACAAAATATTGAACATTACGATAAAATGAAAATTACAATATAATTATTGTCCGGCTCTATCTAAGTGACCACCAGTGCCACACCGGGGGGTTGTGCGTTGCGACGAGGTCAACGACGAGGTTGCTGCGGTGTTTCTGGTCGTTGTGTGTTGACATTTGGAGGAAGGTTTTGCTGGGAGGGCCCCGGGATATCAGAGAGATTTTGCATCATTTGGCCCCAATAGCCGGAAGGTCCACTGTCAACTGCGCTTCCGTAATCAAGCCCGACGCCCATGTTTTCGAATGAGTGTCTGGCAGGTTGGGTGGAGTATGGACGGTATGGTTGTCCGAAGGCGTACATTGAATTGGGTTGGAATGGTTGTGTGGGCTGTTGTGGGGTTTCGTAGTCGAATAATGGGTAGTTGGAGGGGTAGTTGGAGGGGTGGTTGGAGGGGTGGTTGGAGGGGTAGTTGTAGGGGGTAGGGTTGAAAGAGTTGTCTGGGCTATAATGGTCAGGCTGATAAGATGTATCAGGGTTGTATTGGTAAGGTGGTTGGTGCTGGGACTGGGTGGTAGGCATGTAAGGGTTTTCAGAAGGTTGATTTTGTTGTGTGGTTGACGTTGAAGCTCGTTGCCTTGGATCAACCAAATACGTTGGTTGGGACAGAAATTGCTCAGATGTTGTGATAGACCTAAACCAAGTCATGTATTGAATACTTGGTCTAGCCCCGTGCACAATCCGGTCGGTTAATATGTAGCGGCTTCTTCTGTCCCATTGCCTACACAACGCCTTGGCAAACTCAGTCCAGCTACTAACACTCCATTGTGAGTCCACTCGTTTTTGATGCCACCGTCCCAGATTTACCGGATCCTCTGGGATATCTTGATGCATCCCAAATTGAAGTTTGACCCGGTCACTTTGGTGCATCTCATATTATATAATATTTTTATTCATCATTTTATATAATATTTTTATTTCATCATATTATATTATATATTTAATTAAACGTTTTGTGGTTCTTTAATTGCATAAAATAATTTTATTCATCGTAGTGTGATAAATGAACATCACAATTAAAGGCAGAAGTTTGCATTGTCACTTCACAATTAAACGTTTTGTGGCAGAAGTGCAGGCATGCAGAGATTCCTGAACATCACAATTATGGAGCATGCGTGATAAACGGAAGGCAGGCAAAGATTCCTGACTTGAGCATCACATGTAAATGCAGAACTTTGCATGGTCATTGATTATAGAGTAGACAGGACAAGTGAAACACGCAAAAACACTAAGCCCATTTTATAAAGCCTTTATCAAACACGCAAAAACACTAAGCCCATTTTATAAAGCCTTTATCAAACACGTAAAAACACTAAGCCCATTTTATAAAGCCTTTATCAAACTCAAAGTCTCAAACACACTCAAAGTCTCAAACACACTCAAACACTAAAACATTGAAACACTGCATTATTCAAACACCACAATTTCCACAATGTCTCAAACACCACAACACATGATTGCCGCTCATATGAATGGTGAAACTTTCGAATGTGAGGTATCGGGATACAGTTTCAGAAACACGGAGGTTACAAGATTTTTAATTGACAGAAGGTCTAACTTTTTACACCTGAAGTCAAGATTAGAAAAAAAATTGCAGTGTGGTCTAGTTGGGCAAATAATATACAAAAACCCAATATTCTTTGCCGGACTTGATTCATGCAAATTTTTTCCTTTAAAGGTGCGAGATGATGAAGACGTGCGTAACGTGTTCCGCACTCACGAGTATTCAGGGTTCTCAGAAATCATGGTTTACGTTACGTTACAACAACAACAACTGTCTCAGCAACTTGATTTGTCACAAGTTTTTTGCGATTCTGAAGATGAACACCCCGAAGTCAATGTCGTTGACGAAGAGGAAGAAGCAACTGAAGTCATAGTTGACGAGATGGTGAATAATCCGGAGGATGAAGTTCAACCTGAGAATGTCTATTGTCCACCAAAACACATGACTGATATCACCTTAGGTGATGATGAACCCCCAACGGATGTTTTCTTCAACCCCAACTACACAACACATGGCCAACTTAAAGAGGGTGACGAGTTTCGTACAAAACAAAATTGTGTCCGGGCTATCAAACAGTTTCACATGGAATTGTCAGCCGATTACAGAGTTGATCACTCAAATCCAACGCGGTATATGATCTATTGCCGTAACGAGGAGTGCCCGTTCAAATTAACAGCATCTTTCAGGAAGAGAAGCGATTCCTGGAAGATAGGGTCAATGGGTCCGTCCCACAGCTGTATAATCTCGAATCCTATGTAAGACCATCGCAAACTCAACTCTAAATTGATTTGTGATGAGATTCTATCAGTCGTCAGCGACAACCCATCTTTGAAGGTGAGTACCATAATTGCACATATGGTACAACGGTACAACTACACTCCTTCGTACCGAAAAGCCTGGATAACCAGGAATAAAGCTGTTGAAATGGTGTTTGGAAATTGGGAGGAGTCATACAAGGAACTTCCTAAATTTCTAGTAGCCCTTAAACACTACTCTCCAGGAACAGTTGCGATATTGGAGACGATGCCTGCTTGTACACCAGACGGGAGTTATGTTGCTGGAAATGGAATTTTCCACAGAGTCTTTTGGGCGTTCGAACCATGCATCAAAGGGTTTGCATTTTGTAAACCAATAATTCAAATTGACGGAACCTGGCTTTACGGGAAATATAAGGGCACACTTCTGATGGATGTTGCACAAGACGGGAACAACAACATTTTCCCGATAGCCTTCGCCATAGTTGAAGGGGAGACTGCTGGGGGTTGGAGTTTTTTCTTAAAAAACCTACGCTCTTACGTGTCTCCCCAACCTAACTTATGTTTGATCTCCGATCGACACCCATCCATCGAGAGTGCTTACAACAACCATGACAACGGTTGGCAGGATCCTCCATCGACCCACGTCTATTGCATAAGGCATATTGCCCAAAATTTCATGAGGGAGATCAAAGACAGGACGCTGCGGAAGAAGGTTGTGAACGCGGGGTATGCACTAACTGAACCAACATTCAGATACTACCGTGACGAGATCAGACTGAACAACGCGGATGCATTAAGATGGATTGATGGCATTGATAGGGAGAAATGGACGCGGGCATACGACCATGGGGTGCGATGGGGCCACATGACAACCAACCTCGTCGAGTCAATGAATTCTGTTTTCAAGGGAATTCGAAACCTCCCAATTACTGCTTTGGTAAAGGCAACCTATTTTAGGATGGGATCACTTTTTGATAGCAGACGTGCAAAGTGGGGTTCGGTATTACAATCGGGTCAGCTGTACAGCGATACTGCAATGCAATTCATGAAAGACGAAGCTGCGAAAGCCAACACCCACGTGGTCACAATATTTGACCGTACAGCTGGTTGGTTCAGTGTTGCCGAGGCTATAGATCACAATAAAGGAAGGCCCAGAGGATGTTATCGTGTTGAATTAGATAAGAGCTGGTGTGATTGTGGAAAGTTTCAAGCATTCCGTATGCCTTGCTCTCATGTCATAGCAGCTTGTTCAAAGGTGCACCAGGACCCAACCAACCTTCTTTCTACAGTTCACCAAGTCATTAGTCTATGCAATGTCTACTCATGCAGTTTTCAGGTGGTGGCAAAGGAAGACTATTGGCCGGAATACGAAGGCGAAATTGTTTGGCACAATGACTTGATGCGCAGAAAGAAGAAGGGTCGGCATAACAGCACGCGCATACGAACAGAGATGGATACCTCGGATAAGCTAGTGAGATTGTGTAGTTCGTGTCGGCAACCAGGACACAATCGTACGACATGTCCAAACGTAGGACCAAGCAATAGATCATAGTTTCATTTGTAAACGTGTCCATTTAATTCAATAGAAACTTTCATTTGATTAACATTCATAAATTAAACAAACATAACAACAAAGTAAACATTCATAAATTAAACAAACATAACAACAAAGTAAAGACATAAAACAAAACACTGGAACAGAGCGTCTACGATATCACGACCATCAACTTTATCTCCTTTGGCGTCAACATCATCACGAGGACGCCGGCATCATTTTCCACTTTTCTCCATTCACGAGTAACTCCGTTTCTATCGGTCTTCTCCACCAACCTCTCAATTTTCCTAATCTTTTCTCCTGGAGCAATATCCCCTTCTAGCCAGCGGTTCAGTTCCCTGTGCAAGTGCTCCAACGTCTGCGTATTCCAGAGGAGCACCTTCATCGGAGGCTTTGTTGCTGAAAACACCACAAGGGCATTTCTTTTCATTATATCAAACGTTGGAAAAGGTTCCTCCGATGCTGATGACGAGGAAGAAGAACGTTGATTTAAAAATGCAGACATTATAGACTCCACTCAACAAACATGTGTTTGAGCTCGTATTTATAGCCAAGTGAAAATAAAATGAAAAAAAAAACAAAAAAAAACAAAAAAACAAAAAAAACAAAAAAAAAAACAAGAAAAAAAACAAGAAAAAAAACAAGAAAAAAAACAAAAAAAAAAATAAACAAAAAGATTGAACCTAGGCTAGCAAGGTGAAATGCGCATTTGGTGACAAAGTGATTACCACTGAGGTGGCTATACATTCATTGATAAAAGCCACCCCATAAATATATATGGGAAGTTTAAAAACCAGACTTGGCAAAATTTTAAAAATTAATATAAATAATAAATTTATAAATTCAAAATAATAATCAAAATAATAAAAATATAAATAAGTTTAAAAATAATATTTATAATTTATAAATTCAAAAATTAATTTATAATTTAAAAATAAGTTTATTAATAATATAAATAATAATCAAAATAATAATCAAAATAATAATTAAAATTAAACTTATATTATAAATTAATTATATTATAAATTAATTATATTATAAATTAATATATTAAACTTAAATTAGTAATAATAATAATTAAAAACAAATAAATTTTTAAACTTTAAAAATATGAAATCATAATATAAAAAGAAAAAAAAAAAAAAAAAACTTCTACTAATTCGCCAAATGATGTGGCGACTTTGTGGGGGTTTGGCTAATTCGCCAATTGGTCTGGCGAATTTGTTGAAATGGGATTTGGTCTAATTCGCCAATTGACCTGACGAATGTCTGTTTTCACTTTTCAAACCTTGTCATTTTCGTAAATTAATTGAAACATTACTTTGTTTGGTAAATAAAAATTATAACATTGCTACTTTAAAAAAAAATTCAGTAATTTTTTACATCAAAGTCTTTAATTTTATTTAAATCAACTAAAAAAGCAAATATGTTAATAACTACTCATCAAATTGGCATAAGCTGTGTAGAATCTAAGAGTTAAGAAAAAGTCAAGACTAAATATTTATTTACAATATATTTATTTGAATTTATATAAAAATATAGATTTTGTGAGATTATTTGTTGAGAAGAACTTGTAAAAATGATTTATAATATTATTTATAAAAAAAATTTAACTTATTTTTATAAGTTTTTAAAAATAATTAAAATTTATTTTTATATTTTAATATAAAATATAAAAATAATATATTTATTTATATTTATTAAAATAGACAGATTTAATAAACTTAAAATTATTTCATGTCATATGATCTAATATATTTAACTAAATAAATTTATTAAAAAGGTTAGATTTTTTCTATTAAAAAAAATCTGATCTAATATTAGTTTGTATAGGTTAGACAGTAAATGTTTATTAATTGGCATAATTTATTCCAACCCTTACTTTTGACAAGTACAATAATATTTAATTCCGTCAAATCTATAGATTTTCACTTAGTGAATTTCCAACAACTCACACAAATTTTTATGTAAAGAAAAATATAAATTAATGCTAAATATTGATCTAATGCTTTTTTGGAATAATATTCTAATATTCTTTTTAACACAATCTAGTTTTTTTTCATGTGATTTACGTGGGAGAAGATTCTCTCCCGTGGCATTAGTATCAAGTGAAATCTGATCCATCCATTATTTTTACAACTTATTGATCCAATGGTAGAGATTTTACACTGGACAAATTCATCTAATATGCTATAGTTTTTTTTGTTAAAGTAAAATAAAAGAGAGTTAAATATTTCCAGCATTGATATCACCAAAAAATCCTATTACTATGCACTTAGATACACTTAGATTGTGACCTAAAAAGATACACTTAGATTTGAGAAAGGAAAGAAAAAGAAAGGAATAATAAATAAAAGAGGATTTTCTTTTCCTTGTATAGTTGATACCACGTGTATTTTGTGCAATAAAAAATTAGTACTATGTGTGTAGTGTAAAAGTGCTTGGGTTCAAATTGCTTCACTTTTCGTGTGTCATGTGAAAGATAGCGGGTTATTATTGTCATTTAATTACAAAGGGTTATTTCAATACTTAAATATTGACACTTTTAATCGTTTAAAATTATATTATTTATAATTGCTGATGCGATAAAAGGAGAAATAATAAACTAAAAAATGTGTTTAAGTCTAAATAATAATTAGCATGTGATTTGATTCTTTTGGTAGGGTTCCTCGCCAACTTTGGGTGAAGTCTGTTGTCCATTAGTTAAAATGCTTGTTCAATTTTGGTCCGATTGATATTGAATTTCTTTTAAATTCCACTTAGACATAACATATATAAAGTGATTTCTTTTATTTTATAAACTGGTTCTGTAAACTCTAATATAATATTATAGTCTTTTGATTAGATTATAGACCACCCATTATGTGTATTCATGCATTAAATCTAAAAAAGTGTTGGACGTAATAGATATATTGGAAAAATCTCAAATCTCACATTGTTAGACATAGATCCTTGAAAGAATTTATATAGAATGATACCCTTCATCTTACAAGCCGATTTTGTAAGGTTGAGTTAAGTTAAACTCTAATAAGTGACAATTGTGAAAATTGTATGTCAAGATATTAGGTCAATATGTAATGGCTGACCTAGTCTTTAATTAGTCGTCAAATCTTAGGAGGTTTCTTAGACTTTAGATTTCCGGGGGTTGATATACATTTTAAACCCAACCTTTCGATTTGTTAGGAAAAAAATAAAGCATAGAGAAAAAAAAAAGAGGAACACAATCACAACACAAGAACATAATGTGAAAACTCTAAAACCGGAGAAAAAACCACAACCGTTGTCAAATGACAATCAGAGAATAACATTATATGAAAATTGTTACAACACATAATATACCCTCATAAACTCAGGCCCCCAGTACACCCATACCTTCCAAAACAAATATTTAATTACATCTCACAACACTCTAGTACAAGAGCATAAGAGAATAAAGAAAGTCAAATACAAGCTTAAAGTACTTTTGACTGGTGCATTTTGGAATGAAAAATTTGAATCCTATATATAGCAATGAACTCCCACTTCTTTTACAAAACTAAGCGATGTGTGACTTCAAATAACTTGTATCATATATATAGCATTGGATTCTCTCTTCATTCACAAAACTAAGCGATGTGGAACTTCTTTAACAAGTATATTTTCAACCAACCCCAACACGATTGTGGGCATTCTCTTAGATACCCTAGATCCTTAACCTCATTCAGTTATCCTGATATAGGGTTACCACATGTTCCGTTATGAAACCATAATTAGGTGTATCTTGACGGTGAGGAATCCTAGATCGGTAATGTCGATCTCTCATATGACAACGAGGCGTGGACTTGCAATGTTAGCACTCCAACGCCCAAGTCAATTTAGAATTCAAGACGAGTGTAGTAAAAAGTGGAGACCATAAAGTATTCATCGTGTATCAAGTTTGAATGCTTTTATATGGGTCATATGGAGTGGATTAAGCCTTGGCTTTTAGGCCTTTGGCTGGCCCAGAACACCATATTTGTTGGATGTGTCTATTTCCTTTATCAGCGATATGAACTTTGTCAACAAAATATAATGACAATAACATCCAACAAAATATAATATGAATAACATATATGCTAATATAATAATGTTTGGCATTACATGTGTAAGTTGTTTCTAATGTTGTAGTCATCCGGTAAATTATAACAACCAAGACATTAAAAAAGGTCAAATTAATATGTTCAGAAAATTTAAGTCATTTTAACAAAAGTAAGTATTTATAACTATCTAAACTTAATAATTTTAGTTGAAAAAATCAATGCAATAAATGGAGGTCATAGGTGAATGTGAAGTCGTTATAGAAAAGAAAGTAAGGTTAGAAAAATCCTAAATTGATAATAATGACATTATACCATTTTTCTATCATTTAATATATATATATATATATATATATATATATATATATATATATATATATATATATATATATATATATATATATATATATATATATATATATATATATATATATATATATATATATATATATATATATATATATATATATATATATATATATATATATATATATATATATATATATATATATATATATATAAAATATGATAATCCATTTCTACTGTGGTTGAGGCCCTAAACATTATATATTCAAATATTCTCTCATCTCTTGTATAAGCTCTTCAAATAACTTTTCGTAGAGAATTTCCCAAACTCTCATTTTGTTATCCAAGTCACGATAAACTATGGACCAACCATCCTCATTATATCTAAGTGATTATGCTATTAATTTAAACCCATAATTTCTATGAGATTCAACATTAACTATGTCCTAAGCATATAGTCTAATATGTTTATATAGGATTTCTTATTAGATGACTGTTTCTAAGGTTGAGATATCTATTTACACGACACTACTTCTTTGACGATCCTTGATAACAAAAATATGTTTGGTCAACATACTCATGATATGAAGGGTCTCGATTGTTCGTATCATAGTTAAAAAGGGGTTTTCATTATCGTCTCCACAAAGATTGTTCTGATATGAGATGCTTGTCATTCAATAGTTTACCGTTCTAAGAAAAAGGGTTTCCAAAGTTTGTTTTATAAACTGTCACGATTTTAGTAGAAGTTTTAAATTCTAAAGTGTCTGATTAAAGAAGTATATCAAAAGTAGTTTTCATCTACCCTAACTTATACGTATTCTTTCAATCTTGCATGTGAAGTCGGATCCATTAATATCACCGTGTATTCTCTCAATACCGTCTATCTCTAGAGCAGCATCGTGAAAAATACCGTATTCATTGATACACAATCTCTCCATATAACAACCAATATGGTAAGCTTTAATTTCAATATAAAGTAAGTATCAACCATAGACCGATCTATCCAACCTACTAATTGATAGATGAATATTTTAGGTCAAGTTCCATAAAATTTATGTCTAGAGTTTTACAAAACAAGAATGAATCATTAAGAACAAAAATATTCATCATATATTAATCATCATTTGTTCACATACAAGGTCAATCAAAAGAAATACATAAAGCTAAGGTAGACTACTCTACCTTTGATATAAAGGAAATTAGCTACCCATAACCATGGTAGCTTAGTTTACAAGTCTTAAGAGAAGATGAATGAGCATCCGCGTCGAATAATCGAACTTGGGTGCAAATCCAGCCTCTATTTGAAAAATATCACTCTTTGGTGAAGAAATGCAGAAAATATAGGTTTCTATGTGAAAATGGGGTTATGATCCCCAAAGAGTGTGAAAAGTACTTATATAGTACAACTAAAATTTGTCAAGTTCGTCCAGCAAACACTTTCATTGCCTAGCGAGGACTACTTTATGGCACCTGAAGTGCCTCTGAACAGTTAAACTGCCCCTGAGGAAATATCTGAACTCACCTAGTGAACACTTCTTCGCCTAGCGAGCTTCTTCACAACAAGTTCGCACATCAAACTTATGGCTTTTTACTTATTGCCATCCAAGGTTTTCTCCTCGTTGGGATCTTGCTGAAACTTCACACAACGAACACTCGCTAAAAGTCCGCCCAGTGAACTTAGAGTCCTTTTCTTACTACCTCTAATCTAGATGGCTCGCTGGGGCTTCGCTACCACTTCACTTAGCAAATATTAGTTGACTGCTCGCTATTGTTCGCCCAGCAAACATGCTAAAGCTTATCCTTTTCTTTGGCTTCTTTGTCCATTTACTTGTGTCTTACTCTTTGATAGATTATGCCTAAATCCTGCGCAATAACACACAAGTCAAAGCAACCAAAGGTATTTGCACATAATTGAAGAATAGCTTGAAAACATGGAATAAATCCATTGAAACATTACAAATGAGATGAAAAATGCCAAGAAATATGGATCAAAATAAGATATGTTTGACATTCAACATCGTTACACATCATATTCCTTTAATGTTTTCCCTTTCTTCATTCCTCTGTTGGTTTTAATTTTTTTTGAGGTTATAAGCACATTGAACTCATAGATGGGCAAGATGTTTCACATTCCCTAAACCTTAAAAAAATATCAAGTGAGTTGAACTTTCTCCATAATGCTTCAATTGCATTACTCATTTCAAGCTCTAATTCAACATTTGTGTCTACCTCTTATTAACCTTCCATGCTTACTTTCCTCCAATGGATATGAACATAATCTAATGGTATCAACTCAGTGCACAATGTTTTTTGTTCCAAACTCACAAGCATAAGTTAACCCATATACCGTTCTAAGAGTGCAACCATACACAAGGGGTGTTGATTTCCACATACATGACTCCCTCAAACTCTTTCACAATGCATCTCAAAGAGACTCTTGATACAAATCCACACAGTTCCTCATAGAATAAATTGGTGTGTACATGTTAAACTTTTTAAAAAATCTTTTGAAAAAGAAGCTTTGATGTTGCTCAATTGTAAATTTATGTTGTCATTCATACTCTCCCAAAATTTGCACAAGTCACCCATACTATTTTTCAACATCTGCTTCAATTTTCAATGAGCAGACTTAACCCTAATATGGAAAAACAATATCACATAATAGAGAACTCAATGAAATATTAAAAACAAATGTTGAAATTACAAAATTCAAAAAACTAGTAATAAAAATCATTAGTCTTCGTTTTTCCCAAACACAACTCGATTGACTCATGCTTAACAAATTTTTGCTTATAAGGAGTTAACAGAGTGTCTTTCACATAATCATTAAATAGGCTATAAGCAACACATGCTTGCTCAAACTTATGCAACCGTTGTTTATACTTCACCTTATTAGTAGACCATACAACAATTATCCATAATGCAATTCTCAGCTCTTGCATATCTTTCAACACATATTGCTTGCATCTTGAACCAACATTTTTGTTTATGTAAAATCGACAAATAAAATTAATCATATGTGGAAAAAAAAATTCAATTGCTTTCATCAAAACCAGATCTCTATCAGTTAAAATCGTTCGGAGGACATAACCCTTTCTTAATAAACAATTATTTCAGTTTATCTAATACCCAACAAAAATTTTCCACCTGCTCGACTTCCATATTGGTAAAAGCAATATAAAATATCAACTAAGTTTATGTTATACCTACGATTTCAAACAGAGGTTGTTCATGCCTTTTTACTTTGCATGTGTTGTTTCATAACCAACATAATAGAAAAAATGTTCAACCACTTGACTAAATTTGGGTGGAATCAAAAAATATCTCTCATAACATATGAGTCATCTTGTGTTCTACTCCAATAAACATAATTTGCATCCTTTATCAACTTAAACAAATGTTGTATCTTATTTTAGAACCTCTTACCTTTTTTTGATGCATACTCTTCTGTTTATATATGCGTAATTTGAGTGACATTCTTAGGATCTATCTCCTTAAATGAAAGAAGTATGTGTTTGAGTGAAACACGACACTTTGTCAAATCCACAACATCAACTTTTTTGTAATTATGAAGTCAACTTTTACATCATCTTTTCATCTTAAACCATCTTGGATGGTGTTGACTTGATTTTGAATATACATCCATATTTTTTAGGCTTAATTCATCTTTTAGTCCTTTAACTTAATTTAATGTTTCACTTTAGTCTCGTATCTAAAAAAACATTACATGTCAGTCCCTTAAAATGGTTTTGTTAGTCTAATTAGTCATTTACGTTAAATTTTATGAAAAACGTTAACTTTTACCTACATGAGAATCTAGTTAGACTTTTTTTATCAACGTGGCTTTAATTTTTTGGAACTATTAACTGTGGTTTTATTGTCCTTCTCTATTAACATACAAATTTCTCTCTTTCTCTCCTCCCTTCTCCAAAACCCTATCAACCACCTTCTTCTCTCTTCACATTCTTAGATCTTCTTCCGACTTCAAGATATCTCATTCTTTCTTTGTTTCTATTCATCTTCTTCAACAGAATGTTTTGAAATGTAAAAGGTCTAGTTTGTTTTTCATCAACCATAAAATCATGGATGGGAACCCTAAGTCTTTCGAACTTCTCCACCAATTTCAAGCAGCTCTCAAACGCCCCCGCCCTCCTGGTACGATTACTCTTTTCTCACTCACTATTATATGCTCCTTCACTTTCTTTTATTCTCTTATTGAGCTTTTTTTCATCAGGTGGTTGTTTACCGTAAAAATTAGTAAAGCGTTGGTCTCTAAAAATGGTTTATTTTACAAGATCAACAAGTGAATCCTAAAACATGTACTATTGTTAAACTATATTTTAAAGTCTATGAACACTTCGACAATGTCCATGATTGAAAAAATATTGTTTAAAGTTTGAAAGTAAATTGCAGAGTTTGTAAAGGAATTGCAATAAAGAACTTCAAAGTAAATTGCAATGAAAAATTAATTGATAAACTATAAAAAAAACTTTAATTAAAATGAAAATATGGTGTTTCAGATGTACATTCTCAGTGAACTTGTTTCTCAACACACTTAGATACTTTGAGTAATTTGTGAGTATTTGCACAATGATTGAACACACGGAAATCCTACGCACGAAGACTCCTACTTATACTACGTCAAAAATAACCTTTATCAACGGTCTTTTCTCCAGAAAATGACACGTTTCACTTGCATGTCTTCAATTCTCCACAGCTATACACGCGTCACTTTTGAAAATCAGATAAGAACAAAAGACAGTTATCATCCTTATTCAAAATTCAAAACCTTTGTTGAACACAACCTCAGTATTGCTTCCGTCGAAGTTGCAATCTAAGCTCAAAAATAATTCTAAGTCCTAACCCAACGTATCCTTCTCATAAAATATCTCTTAGACTAAGATCTTCAACATTATTCCCGTCGAATTCCAAAACATTATCTTAAAAATATTTCTTTTGCTTATCGTACTTAATCAAACCTTGGCGTCGAAACTTCTAGCTAACAAATTGCCCCCCAAAAATGTCATTTTTGACTAAAATGGAGAAAAAGGAATTTTTTTTGAAAGTCTCCTTCAACGCCATAAACTCTTTAACTACTATGACGTCATAGTCATCATGACACCTTTTTCCAAACGTCTTCTCAAACCCATGCATAAATATTTATTATAATCATCATGCTCCTAGAGATCGTGGGCTAGCTCAACTGCCACCGTCCCATCGCTTACTCTCCGACTGGCACGTGTCCCACTATCTTTTTAGCCATCAATGCTTGAAGTTATCCACTTCATTCCATCAGCCTATAAATAGTGAACACTAACATTTTTCCAACTTTTTCCATCTTATGAAACTTTCTTAGTAAGAATAAGCTTCCTCTTGAACTCTTCATCTTTCACAAACACAAACCATTTTTTCTTCAACCTTTGCTGCAAAAATGACATCTTCTACCAAAGCTTCTAAAGGCTCAACCAAGACCATAAAAGAATCCAAGAAATCAACTGAACTTGCTCCAGTTATGAAGACCTTGGGCCTATAAGTTGTGGGTAACCAACAGTACATACCCGAGCCTCCAATTGAAGAAGAAAACAGAAAAATCTACCAATCTCAGATATTAATTCCCATTTCTGTTACTGGAAAAACACACGCTATGTTAGGTCCCCCATGAAACCCTTCTGCTAACCTTAATAGACTCAGGGAATATTTCCCCACATACCATCACTATAAACCATAGCTAATGAGAAAAAACCTAGAGCTAATGAAGATGTCGAGGCTGATGAAAAACTAAAAATTGATAACCAAAGTTCGCCTTCGACTGAGGCCTCTAAAAAATCCATTAATTTAGACTATATGAATAATAATTTTAGGGTATTTCGATCATGCCCCTTATTTAAGGACCCTTCAAACTACCTAGTCTGGCTAGAGAAGATAGAAAAGAAAAAAAATACCAAATCTGGAAAGATATGGGTATTGTAATACCCCAAAATTTTCCCTTAGGTTAGTCGTTTCAGTTTGCATTTCATTTCATTTTTGCATTGCATTTGACTAACCACTAACAGGTTTGTGTAGTCTGTTGATTCTGCAGGGAAAAATCACGCTGGGCGCTCTTTAACTTATGAAGAGAAAAATGGTCTTTAATGACAGTCTGTCGACAAATTATGAAGCTGAGTCGTCTTTAGGCATTTCTCAAGTGATTAGGGTTTCCATCTTCGAGTCCTGTGATTTATTTAGTTGAAACACGATCTGAAAGTTCAACACGGAAGGCAATTTTGTTTTACCGTTTAAACTGGGTTTCTCCGCTTATCTGGTCGAGGCCATATTCACTTTTAATATCAGATGCAAATCGACTTGCAAGAGGTTGGTTGAGCTCGGTGGTTAATGGTCAAACATTGTGACAAAAACATGTAAAATAAACCAATTTCATTAAATCATGTTACTTAAATCATAATGTAAGTTAAAACTGTTTTCTATAATTAAATCTTTTTTGGAATAAAACCCATTAAGAAAAAAAGAATTTTCTTTATTAAAACTTTAGAAATATTAAAATTAAAACAAATTTTTTTATTTTCTTAATTTAACATTAAAACTAGATTTTCTTTTTTTAATCAAACATTAAAACAAAAAACTTTTTCCTTAATTTAACATTAAAATTAACATAATTTTCTTAATTAAAAATTTAAACCAAAGCATCTTTTCTTCTTAATTTAACATTAAAATTGAAACAATTTTCTTAATTAAAATAAAATTAAAACATTTTTTATTAAAATCATTAACACTTTTTAAATCAAAGCATCCTTGAAATATTTTTTTTTCTTTTAATTAATTAAAACATTTTAAAACTAACTTTTTTTATTATTTATTTAGAACATCCTTTAAAACCGTAACCGTTAAAAGTTTAGAAATTTAACTTTTCGGATTTCGTTTCATCTCACACTATACTTTCCGCTTCATTTTTTCGGTTGTAATTGGGCGAGGACATCGTCGCCGTTATTATTCTTGCTTGTTTCTTTTGGGGATTGTAACTTATGCGAGTATATCGTCGCCATGCATGTCCTTTACGTTTTCTCACTTTACCATATTTTCATACTGCCGTTTTATTTAATTTTGCATGACATTATTTACCGTTAAACCTCCGAAGGATTAGGTCTAACAGTTTGACCACCGAGTCAATAGTCCTCTCCTTTGACACATTCAAAACCCTAATTGCCTAGGTGTCCCGCCGTGGACAAAAATACCCTTTACCCTAGCTTTAGGTCAAGGAGTCGTCGTACTCCGTTTTAGGGTTTCCCGTCGTGGAATATTTAGTTAACCCTAATTTTCAATTAACTATTTTCAACGTAGAAATAGGAGTCGCCGCACTCCAGGTAAGCGCTTCCCTATGAACGCTTATTTCCCATTGAAACCTTGACCACAGTCAAGATGTTTCTAACCTCCCTTTCAAGGGGAACTACGATTACTCTGATTCCATCCCCTACTTCGGATACGTAGGCACAAGATGAAAATCTTGGCGAGTAAACTTAGGACTAATCCTTAGGTATTTCAGTCACTTTTAACCCTTAGCTCAATATATATCCGCAAGCAAATAATAAAGCAAAATAGTAAATATAAACAAAAGGTTCCTATAGAGTACTACAAAAGTTTAGGGTGCCAATACCTTCCCTAAGCTTAACCAACCCCTTACCTAGGTCTCTCCCCGCATTGTTTACGATGCAAAAATTAGGTTTTCCTTCTTTTGACCTTTTCCTTCGGATAAATCAAAGTCGGTTGTGAATCAAAGATTTGCGATTCAAACTAATTAATAGTTTGATATCCTATTCTCACCGCAACAGGTATCTTCGACATGATTCAGTTGTCGAGAGTTATATTGCTAATCCATTCTAGTTGCTTCCTTATACTTCTGGGATAACACCCACAATAACTTCCATTTTCCTTGTGGAATGATGACACCTACCATCTTCGATATTGCTGCTATCACTGGACTCAAACCAATTGGGGAAACTTATGACCTAAACTTTATGGCTGAAACTTCTATTGGTTTTGACACCACTAAAGCTTCTTTCACCACCTACATTGCATACTACCATGACAAGGACTCTGTCGAAGTTTCTGACCAAAAGCACATTGCTTTTCCCACTCTATGGCTGTCTTGCTGCATATTTTGTTCGAGATCTCTTCAAGTGGAAAAAAGGTACCTGACTATAGCGAACCAACTACATGTTGAACATAACCTTTGTCTCATCCAAATGATCTTGGCCAATCTCTATGAGTCCTTAGGGGAAGGCGTCACAGCTCTCAAAACCATTCAGTCAAAAGGGAACTTGCTACTTTCTGGTCATTTTTTGCTGCTGCAACTATGGTTGAATGCTACCTCTGAAGAATCTTTACCAGTTTGCAACCCCATAAATGTAGAGGATGAAGAAATAAAGAATATGAGGGTCAAAGGAATGCGACTTGCTTTGCTAACCCCAAGTGACGAAGGATTAAATCTTCAAAAAACCTTCACTGGGTATGTAATGATGTTCGCCAAGTGTTACAGCTTCACACCAAACATGGCTCCTTTCATTGACAGAAAGCATGGCCCTGAATAGTTCACAAGAAAATTTCCTGCTTCGTCAAAGGACCAAGAAGCAAAATCCCTTGCCAATGGAAAGCGTTTCTCACCCTTAGGCTATTAGCTACAAGACTTAGGCCCTCAAGACTTCAGTTCACTCTTGCCTCTCGACAGTTTGGTCTCATTCAAATTATGCCACAACCACTCTTCACCAAGAAGAACTCATTGATTCTCTACAACGTGATCCATATAGAAGCTGAATGCAATAAAGAAATGGCTCGACATACTGGCATCACGCAGCTCACTCCTGTTGCCTTTAAGATATCATTCCGTTGTACCCAAGAATTTGATACTTGGTGGAAGGATTATTATACCACATCATTTTTCGATGTTCCTGCCTTTACTCAACAATTAACTCGTGCCTTCGCTTCTATGCAGGAAAAAGTCAAGAAAGGTACTTCGAATCACATCAAAGAAATCCAAGCATTCCAAAAATACTTTGAAAATTCCTATAGATCTGATGATCTTAGTCGAACCACTCGTGAAGCAACAATTACCTTGAAAGAGAAATTCACAAAAAAACTAGAGGATTTTAAACCACCTTCATACGTTAAACCTGAACAACGTTACAAAGTAGCTTTTAACATGTATCCCCCAAAATTTCCTCGACTGCCAAGTGCTAAATTTAGTGTGGCTTTTAGTCCTCCATTCCCAGATTAGTTCGTATGTGGGGATTTTGTAAAGATCCTTTGACAAGAATCTAAAAAACGTGCCAAGCGGGTGGTTCTGACTAAGCATACTTTAGACAGTTTCAAAGGGCACCTTCATATTAGCATAGAACACGTTCGTGTAGAGTCTCCAATATACGAAGGTGTGGAATGGAAGGTTCTTCGACTCAACTCTCTCATCAATTCCTTATTTTTATTTTACTTGTGATAATTGTATTGATTTTCTTTCAATTGTGAGGATTCCTGCTAAGAAGGCTGCCACCACAGACAAGGATGCCGTCGAAGAGAAGGACGAAGAAAGACCCACTAAAACAATAGCAAAGGTATACCTTGCTTATTATTACTACTCTTACTTATATCTTGTCCTCGTATTTTAATATCTGAAGTATCTTTCTTTTCAGGCTAGTCGAAAACCACCACCAACACCCAAGAAAAGAAAGCAAAAAGAACCTGAAGTCCAAGTGATCGAATTAGAAGATGATGATCTATCTCCGGACACCTTAAAATAACAAAAAAAGAAGAAGAAGCAAGCAAATGTTTCTGATGCTAGCTCTAAACCTAAACCCAAAGCTGTCAAGCCTCAAGCGAAGAAACCTTCTACTCCCAAAGTAGTCGAATTTGACCCTGATACAACCATTAAAGGTCAGACTGCTAAGACAAATCCTAACGGGGTCGAAAGTGACAATTCTAGTCCTGAGGATGAAGGTATTAAGGTAAAATTTCTATCTTAATCTCTTTAGTTGCTGATTGCTTTTCATTTATTTTCAACTAACCCATATTTCATTTTTCAGGGTGTTACAGATGGCACAGAGCAACTAATCATCAAACAAACTATCCCTATAAGCAGCAACAATCCTTCATATCACCCTACAAGGGCTCCTTCTTATCATCCAACATCTCCCTTTTATCATCTAACATCTCTCAAAGATTCCAACAAAGAATCTATGAATGAGGTAAGTCAACCTGCTGAAGAAAAAGACTCGCTACCAAAGGTCACCACCGAACATTCTCAAACAAGTGATTCTGAGCATGAAAAGGACCCACATGAGAATGATGCCTTCATCGATGTGGAAGGTTATACGAAGATGCCAAATGTTGAAGGAATTTTTGAAGACATATTCGAGGATGGCTCTTCAACCAATGTTAAATAAGGCACTGGTGGCCCAGATGACGAAGAGGAATAAGATGAAGAAGAAGAAAATGATAATGATAATAAAGAAAACAATGAGCAATAAAATGACAAGCCCAAAGCTAACCCAAGTCCTGATGCTGCCAAGGAGACCTCAGCATATTCGATCGGTACTAATGCTGCCCTCTTTTCAAAAGAGCTAGAAACGCTGAAGCAAAGCAGACCGGTGGAGTATCTGAAGGCCATGATCAGTGCAATGGATAGTTCGACTGAGAAAAGCCCTAGCACTTCGACCGTGTCAAGTGACCAATCTACAGGCGAACCTGGTGACGACTTGCTTCTCAAAATCAAAGAAAAAGCCTTTGACACTGATCTGTTCCAACTCTTGGAGAATGACACTTATGTCTACTTTAGGATCAAAGATCTATTGAAACAAGTTGATGTCTTAACCATTTCTCCAGAAATCGCGGACATCATCATGGATTTGGGATTTTTGGTTGATCAAGTTGTTGCAAATCTTAATCATATAAGAGAAGCTTAGAAAAAAACCAAAAACAAATTTGAGACCTAAGCAGTTAAATGAGACGCAACCACTGAATCTACTACAAGAGTTGCAGAATTAGAGAAGGGTTCTAAACAAAACAAAAAGGAGGTCGAAGCCTATGATAAGAACATCAAAGCTTGGGAACAACAGATAAAAGAATTGCAAGCCAAAATTACCAAGGCCAAAGAGCGCAAAGATGAACTCCATGAGCTTTATCAATACGAACTGGAAAAGGAAATCCAAGTTGGTATGCATCATGTCGAAAGGGCACAGAAATTAGGAAAAGAAATTGATGGCCTTACTTCCAACAAATCTGTTTGTGAACGACACTTGAGTCTCCAAAAGTCGAAGTACCAGAAGATGAAGACTTACCTTCCCTTTTAACTTGGTTGCAAATTGTTGAATTTTTGTATTTGAAGAATTTGGTTCTTTGATGTAATGACTTTAAGCCCTTCGTGGCATTTATGTAATGACTCATCCATTTTAGCAACTTATGCATTTCAATTTACCATTTTGGCTTCGATTGTTATGCATGAATTACTCTTTTGTTATTTTTATTTCTTGAGCATGCTTATATTTTTTCAAATATTTTCCATTCACTCTCAAGACTCTTTGATCCTTAGCTAATTCTTCAATTTCAAATGCACCGTTAGAAAAAACTTGGATAACTTGGAAAGGGCCTTCACACTTAGGGGACCACTTACCTAATGCTCTTTTTTTGATCCATGGGAAGAATTACCTTCCAAACTAGGTCTCCAGTCCAAAAAAATTTGACCTTAACCTTCTTATTATATGACTTTTCTAATCTTTTCTTCTGCCTCCTTAATAATTTTAAGGCCTTTAATCTTTCTTCGTCTAGATCAACTAATTCGTCCAACGTCATGTTCCAATAAGGTTCAGATGGGATTTCATGTTGTCTTTGAATTCTAGTTGACTGCAGGTAAATTTCGATTGGTAAAACTGCATCGTGACCATATGTCAGTTGAAAAGGTGTATTGTTTGTAGCCTTCTTAGGGGAGGTTCGACATGCCTATAAAATCTGGTCCAACGTCTTATGCCAATTCCTTGGCTTTTCCCCACATGTTTTTTTATTAGGCCAATCACTACCTTATTTGCTGTTTCAACTTGACAATTTGCTTGAGCATAATAAGGTGTAGATGTCAATAGTTTGAACCCCATTTCTTTAGCGAACTCCTGAACCTTTCGAAGAGTGAAAACTGATCCTTCATCCATTGTAATGGTTTCTGGGTTTCCAAACATGTTAATGATATGCCTTTGGATGAATTCAAGCGTAACCTCCTGGTAGACATTCACCAATGGTATAGCCTCAATCCACTTAGTGAAATAATCTATCCCCACTAGAATGTATTTTTTACTTTTAGATTACGCTGGTCGAATTTCTCCAACTAGATCAAAAGCCCACCGTCTGAAGGGCCAAGGCTTCACTATGGAATGTAATTCGCTTGCAGGAACATGTTAAATACCCGCATGCACTTGAAATTCTTGGCATCTTTTGGCGAATTCAACACAATCCTTAAGCATGGTAGGCCAATACATCCCTTGTCGAAACAACAACCATTTCATTTTATGACCCACCTGATGTTCCCCGCATGCCCCACTATGGACACTAGAGAGAGCTAAGTATGCCTCAGACTCACTAAGGCATTTGAGTAAGACTCATTTAGGTATCTTTTACATAATTCATTCCCCATAAGAATATAACTTAAAGCACAATACCTGACTCTTTCTTGTTCAACACCATGTTTCACCAAAATTTAGTCAAATCTTTAGAGCCTTCAATCTCACCCTTTTGACAAATCTTGGCTAAAACACCTTTTGTACAATAAACCCGGGATGACACAGAGGGAGGGAGTAGAAAGTCCTGAAGTCATTTCAGCCTAATGACGAGTTTATCAGAAAATAATGTGACTCCAGACTCCCTTATGTTGAAAGCTTTCATTCTTCTTGTACATGAGGAAGAAGATACACACAACTCCCCCTCAAACCTAGAACCAATACTTATCACAACAAGACTTATGCTTCCTAGGAACTGAGAGAAGGGACGTTTCCTCGGAGAAATCAAACACCAACCTGAATTATCCTGATGAGGACTTAGGGGAGCAATATCCAACTCCGGGTAACTCAAAACACAAGACACAATTGTGTTCATAACTCAGATCACAAGACACAAAGGAAAGACTCAAAAAAGAAACTGAGACATAGACATGATGTTATAACATCTTATCTAACATCCTTGCAAAACAACTGCAAGAATGCACTCCACACCCAAAAGGATATCAATTATGTGTTGTAAGGACCAACACACAACTGAGATGAATACATACCCACTCTCCCTCTTTTAGCCAAAAATTGGCAAAAGTAACCAACATAGTTCCATACCCACATGGTACTTACCCAAACTCGGACAAAAGCCATGAAGACACAACACAACAAAAGAAACACAACTTGAGACTAACGAAGCACATACCCCTTTTAAATGCCCAAGTAGTTACTATAGGAGTTAACGTTCCATAGAAGTTACTAAAGAACAATTCAATGAGGACATAAATTTAGGTAGATAACTTCATCATAAATGATTGTGCACCTCCCAAATCTGATTTGACTGTTTCAAATTTAGGGAGAACCGTCCAAGGAGTGCCCATTAACCAAGACACATGTTTTACACGCCTTCTCTTAGGCACGCTCTCCATTGTCCAAGGAACACTGTCCAAATACACCATCTTGAAAATAACCACAAGTCCTAAATAATGTCCTGACATTTGGTCAGACTTTGTCTAGTTTTTTTCATGACCTCTGAGGCATAGTCACACATCCTTCCACTAATTCCAACATGCTCCCTTTAATCAGGGGCTGACTAAGATGTTAAGATATTATATCCAACATCTCTCAACAAGGACTCTGATGAATCTTAACTCATTATGCAGAGAAATGTAAATTCTCCCAGACAATATCCAATCTTATTTCTCAGGTCTCTCCTAAGAATTAAGAACACAGTTGATATAATTCAGTAGCCTTAAGAGCTCAACCTTCCATGCAGAGCTGACAAAGCTACAAAATCAACACACCACGATATCAAGACATCTTGCCTGACATCACATCCTCACAAGAATCACATGAGCATCTTCTTGCTCATAAGTGAGAAAAATACCAGGACCACACTCCTTGTATCATAACCAGAGAACTTTGGATTAAGACCAAATAACATCATTGATGACTCTCCCCATGAACACATCCATCCACTGTACAAATTCCTCTTGAATTTTACAGCCATAGACAACCTTGTTCTTGAGAGTAAATCCAATCAAGTTTGGAATGTTTACATTCCCTAAAGAGACATACACATTCTCTTAACCCCTTGGTTAAACAATATGTCATCCATACATGGAAGTCATCAAACCCCTTTACCAAAAGAAGAAGAAAAACTCCTCAGCTTGCCTCCTTCTCAAGATTCAGTCTGATACACTCTCTTCTAGAGACACTTCCAGCAGAACCAACCATCTACACATAGATAATCAAACTCCACAAAGTCTTGTTCATACTTCACAATGAATAAATAGTTCACTTCTAATCCAACTAGTGAAAACCAAAACTTTCCTTTCTGAAGAGATAGTCAGCTGAAATGATGTTTCAAACACTAGTTAAAATAAAGTACTCATTTGCTTTGGTTCCGGAGTCAACATCCATAAGTATAACTCTCTGCATAGTAATCCATACACTTCCTCTTGCAATGACCACAAGAGGATCCCAAAAGATCACAGCTGCAGCAGCTCATAGATCATCATAGGAGGCAAAATATCACAGAGAGAAATATCTCTCTCAAGCCTCTAGAAGCTTTATCACAGAAGCACAATGTTCAGACATCCTATCTGACATTACAAAGTCATCACCCATCCTTAAGCATCCACATAGGAGATTCCCTTTGACAGATACCAGTATGACTGACAATAAGCATAAGGTATAGATTAAGCAACAAAAAGAGACTTCTCTGCGAGGCTTGCTTCTCCTCTGCCCTTCAATCTTCTAGCCTTTACTTTACACAGTGTCGCTACTGCAAAAAACGAGGCCGGCAAGACAGAAGAGTCGCCACCTTTCGTTATTTATCCCTCAGAACTGGAAAGGAAACGATCGGAAAAAACATGACAGAAAGGTATAAGACAAGGTCATCGCAACCATTGTCTGGATTCGGGAGTCGGTTACGCAAGGGGAAGGTATTAGCACCCCTCACGTCCATCGTAATCGATGGGATCCATGCTTGTTGTGTTTATCTGACGGGTTTGTTACATCTATCTACGCTAAAGGCCTGGTCTGAAAAGAAAAGAACATGACTCGGCAAAGCGTCACACTTTATGCCTACGTATTCCCGTCTGGAACGAGAAATCAGAGTCAACGTAGTTCGCCTAACTACGGGGAAAGGTTGCTCGCCGAGATATCGCATCTCGTGCCTACGTACTTTCACACGGCGCGAAAAATCAGAGCAAACGTAGTTCGGGACACGAGAGACACATGTTTGTCTTTTTTATCCGAGTAGGGTTAACAGACGGTTCCAGCAGTTTGGTGTATGCAGCTCGATCAACGGAGACTTAGGAGTTTACCGTTTGCGGTAGAACCGGGAGTTAACAAAACTCTCCTTCTGAAAAAGGGTTTCCAAGGATTAAAGGTCCAAGAGGACAAAAATAGTTTGATCTTTGTTTTCTGTTTTTTAGAGAAATGTCTTTTATGGATGTTTGCAACTGATATCGCACTAGAGACTATGACCTGAGAGTGAATGCATCGCATGTCACCCAAAGGGTACCATACTAAACATTCAGACAGTTGAAAAGAAACTCTTCAACAATCCTTTCTCAAGTAGCTTAAGGCTCGTAGCGTACGACATCAATTAACCTTTATTACTGTATTTTGATTTTGTTTACAAATGAGAAGAGAAAAGACGCACTAAAGGGGAACTGATCCAATCCTAAAGTTGTCATGCAAAATTGATCCTATGGTTGAGGTTATGAGGGAAGCTAACTAATGTTATCATGCATGGTTAGAACCCTAATGTCTATCATAATTCTCTTGAACAAGAGAAGTCAGAGTTCCTAGGGGAACATGGCAAAGGAAAATAAACAGCAAAAGAAATAACTGTACAGAAGCAACTGTAAATAAAATTCATGCAATGCAACACACAAGCTGAAGGAGCCAAGCTCAACTTCTAGAGCAATCAAGCTCAAAGGCAACACACAAAACACAGGCAAGGGAGACATACTCAACCTTAAGCCAGCAAGCAAAGCTAATCAATAACAGTCAAGCAGAGGGAGACAGACTCAACCTCTAAATGCAGACAAGCACATAGAGCTACTCTCAACCTTTAAGATGCTCTTAGGGCTAGATCACTATATGAGAAACCTAGTCTAATGCAACACACAGTCAATCAGTCACACAAGCAAAACAGAGCAGTCAGAAGAAAAGCAGACAAACAACAGACAAACAGCTCAACAACAAAGCAGATAAACAGCAAAACAATCAACAACTTCATCCCATCTTCAAGAGAAGGAAAGCTCCATCTTCATGCTCCAACAAGATCCATCACAAGGGAAGAGAATAAACACCAAGATATTGGATTGATGATGGGAAGCAGGAAGGAAACCAAAGGAATCCTACCAGACACTCAACCAGTCATCAGAGAAAGGCATCCTCAAAGGTTCTACCTCTTGTAAAATGCTACACATCCTTCGAAAGGAAAGATGAGGCTTTCACATAGGGACCTTGAATCATAGGATGAGAATGGAAAACAATCAAAGCAGTCCATGTTTATTTAAAGAAAGAGAAAGCAACTAAGCTCTTCCTAACCCTAATTGAACAAGCTTAAAGAAAGCTTCCAAAGGGAGGTCTAAACACCAAATCAAACATCACCACCAAGCAAACAGAAGCTTAAACATGTCTAAAACACCATCAAAGAAGATTAGCAAACCTATCATGCACTAAAGGCAACCATTGAAGTCAATCTAAAGCAAATGCTATGTTGAAAGCAACTAAAACTAGCATAAGTATTAATTCAACTTAAAATACTAAAACACCTTCTAAAATCCTAAGAAATTTTCTAAGGGAACCTAAGCATGTTAAGGACCTATGGGCAAAGGGTCAGAACCTTAATCTAAAGGGAAGTCACCTAAAGAAAACCTAGATCACAAGGTATCTAATTAAAACCCTAAAATGGAAAGTCTAAAGATCCTCATTCAAAACAGAACCTATTATTGTCTAAAAAATCTAAATTAAATCATAGGGGATCATGCATCTCTAATCTACCAGTTAACAAAAAATCAGACCAAGATTCAATACCAATTGCAAGAACAAAAATCAACAAAAACAAGTATCAAATATACAAAATTAAAGAAATAATAAAATGGAAAAAATCACATTAAATTGAAAAATAAACAAAAATCAAATGTAAGAGCACAGAAAAATCACAAATGAAAAGAGGAGCATGGATATATTTTTTGTTTATTTTTCTGATGAAAATTGAAATTAATATGAATTTAAGAAAGAAAATGCAATTAAAATAAAAAGAAAATCAAGTAAAAGAAATAAAATGCAAGATAAAAGGAGGGGCGTTGGATGGATTGACTCAGTAGGCTGATCTAAAGGCTCATGCGCTGCCACCTCAAAAATGAAACGCTGCGTTTCATACTCAAAACTCAAGTTTTGAAAACAAGTCACATCCACACGATCTAATGACAAAGTCAAGATTCAAGCCAGATCCAAGGGTAGAAATATCATCTTCCTCGTTTGAAAGGCAGTTGGAGGGAAAGTCCAGCACGGTGGCCGGAGATGACCTCCGGTCATCTTCTCCGGTGGTCTGTGAGTTGCAGGTCAGGGAAACTCAATGAAACTTATACAGATCCACTCCAAAATTTGTGTAAAACTCAAATATGATCTCCAAATTTCCTAAATCCTCATAAATTCTCAAATACGATGGAGATCTTAAAATAGGCATAGTTCTGTAACCTCACCATTCCTCAAACTAAAACCATAAAGCCGCTCCCCTTGCTACACTGATCATCCTCAACCAAATAGATCATGTAGAATCCTCAAGATCAGATCAATTCAACCTCAAACAGAAAATACATCGCATCCTATTTTGTCTCTAATCAACCAGATTTTTATCCAGATTTCATCTATGTTTCAATCCAAAGCCTAACCACATACTAACCATGCCTAGATCGTGCTAGAATCAGTGGAATTTTGGAAGTTACGTACCTGACTTTGAGCTTTAAATTGAGGTGGTTAGGAAGCTTCTCTTGGTCCAATCTCTTGTAGATACGTTCAACGGAGTGTGATGAAGCTTCTAGAAACCTTGATTTGGCTTGAATCCTTCTCAATTAGAATTCACGATTTCACTTGGAGCTCTTGAAACTCAACTCTCTATCTCTACTTCCAGCATGAATTGATCACCAAAATGGAGCAAAACCTTCTTCTGAACTTAAATACAGATGGTTTATGGGCTTTTGAGGTCTATGGGAGGCCCAAATCAGAAAATCCACTTTTCACTTTTCTTCCAAAAAACCAACAATGGTATGCACGAGTTTTGGCTCAAATTTTCCCTTGGAAGCTTTCATTCAACTCCTTGTGGTCTGTTGAGGGAGTATAGAGTGATTAGAGTGCTTGAATTCATCATATGAACAAATTATGAAGTGTTGCTTATTCATGAAGGTACTAGTCACAAAGCTATGAAATTGACCTCAAATGAAAAATCCAATATTGCCAATGTGTCTAGAATGGCTTTTCTGATTAGAATGAGTATTCATATGGCATATTTTGAACACAAATGAATTAATCATGAATTTTTCAATTAAATGCCTTTAAATTCTTCCTTTTGCAAAATTTCTCAAACCAAGTCTCACCTTAAGCCAAATAATTCATCATGAGGATATGGTTGACCTAAAAACATCATTTTGAGCAATTTTTGTGTTGAACAAAATTGCATTTGAGGCTTGCAAGATGGTGAAAATAACCTATAATGCCAAATGACCTATAATCTTACTTTCCCAAAATACCCCTAACTTGTAAACCTCATAACTTGAGTTATACAAATCAGATGGAAGACTTCTAATACAATTTGGAAATCTAAGATCAAGACCTACAACTTTCATGTTGGCCAAAAGTTCAAAAGAAATACCCTTCTAGGTTAAAAGTTCCTTGGAAGTTGGTGAACTTTCACAGACAAATTTCACATTCCTCAGATGACCTGTAACTTGTCTGGACCATAACTTGAGTTCTATAAATCCAATGGAGGACTTCTAGTACTCAAATTAAAGCTAATAACATTCTCTACAAGTTTCATGTTGACAAAAAATGGAGATGAAACTTGTATCTCGAGATAAGTGGTTTTGAAGTTAGGCACTAAATAGGGGATTTTACCCTGAGAACCCTAGTTTAGCAACTCCTCACACTTGGGCTTCTCCTTGGATTGATCTTGGAATATCATCTCATGTATCTCAACACAACTATCCATGATTACAAAGAGTTAGAATTGGGCTTTGACCATCTTCAATTACACAGTTGACTTAGGGTTATTCAGATGAAAACCCTAATTGCAACACCCTCAACTGTGACTCTTCACACTTGGCATAATGACTTGATTGAGCTCCACCATGACCCTCAAGGCACTCTATGAGCTCTATCCACACACTCTCTCCTTGATCAAGGCTTTACAACCCACTGATGGTCTTCAATTGGTCCTCAGCTTAGGAGATTAACCACATACAAACAACTGAACCTCTCAAGAACCCAACCCTCTTCCTGATGACTTTGGTGACTTCTCAAACTTGAATAAGACCTCTAGATAGGCTCCTATGGATGTAAACCACACTTGATCCCCTGCACAAATGAACAATGCTATGATATGCTAATGCAATGAAACATAAACCAAGTAAGAAAAGGTTAGGCAAATTTTGGGGTGCAACACACAGTACACCATAAGCCAAAGTGCATCAACACTATCAAGCAACAGAACTATGCCAAAAAAGACCTTTAGCAACGCTTAAAAGCGCTGTCTAAAGTGGCGCTGATAAAGGTAAAGGCAGCACTTTTTTTAAGTAAAAAGCGCTGCTATAGGCCCACTTTTAGCAGCGCTTTTCCAGAAAAACGCTCTCTTTTCCCCCCAGTTTTAGCAAAGCTTTTGAAAAGCGCTGCCTAAAGTGTATTTGCTGAATACCTTTTAGCAGCGTTTTTTCAAAAAAGCGCTCTCTATTCCCCCACCTTTAGCAGCGCTTTTAAAAAGCGCTGCCTAAAGTGTATTTACTGAATACCTTTAGCAGCGCTTTTTTAAGCACTGTCTTATTCCCCCTTTTCCCCCCTATAGCAGCGCTTTCAGAAACGCTCTCTTTCCCCCCATTTTAGCAGCGCTTTCTCAAGAAAAACACTGTCTTTTCTTCACGTCATTGAATTTTGTTTTAAAAAAAATCACTTTTTCATAGTGTTTTTCTAGTAAAAGCGCTGTCTATTTTTCATATTTTTATGAAGTGATTTTTGTTGAATTATGTTGCACCATTTTTTATAATTTTTTCCATAAACCTGCTTATAACAATTGCATTCACCACAGGCCTTTATTTTAACACTTTGCCCTTATATAAACCACACTTGATCCCCTGCACAAATGAACAATGCTATGATATGCTAATGCAATGAAACATAAACCAAGTAAGAAAAGGTTAGGCAAATTTTGGGGTGCAACAGCTGCCCCTATTCAAGCGGCTTGGACCCGACTGGATGAAAAGCGAACGACTTTCGAACAATCGAGGTAGAAGACGATTGAATACCAGAGAACCCGGAAATTTGCTAACCGAAGAAATAAACTGCAAAACTGCTTGGGGAACAACACATCCAAACAATTGAATCTGGTTGTCACGGCAACAACTGATCAATCATCTGATAAAGAATCTGATTTCAACATCAACCACCTGTGTGACGCCACAGGCATTGAATCCAAACAATCAACTTCAAAATACGCTACAATAAGCGGGCACTATGTAAAGCGCGTCATCCCTGTACTATCTGGGATCTTCCTTTTCCAAGCCAGTCTGCGGGGAAAATCTGGCAACAACTCCAAAGTCTAATTATGAAGCCATTCACTACCGACGAACTCCAAAGTCTAATTATGAAGCCGTTTGATGCTGACGAAGCTTTCTGACAACAAACTCCAAAGTCTAATCATGAAGCTGCTGTAATGCTGACGTAACAGCAACTAGAGGAAACTCTGTTGGGGGTTTGCTAACGACGACTCCAAACTCTAATTATGAAGCCGCGTAACGCTGACGTAACAGCCACTCGAGGAAAATCTGCCAAACTTCAAAGTCAAATTATGAAGTTTGCAATGCTGACGTAACAGCTACTTAAGGAAATTTCTGCCGAACTTCAAAGTCAAATTATGAAGTTTGCAATACTGACGTAACAGCTACTCGAGGAAATTTCTGCCGAACTTCAAAGTCAAATTATGAAGTCTGCAATGCTGACGTAACAGCTACTCGAGGAAAATTCTGCCAAACTTCAAAGTCAAATTATGAAGTCTTCTAGAACTATTCCGGGTAATTTCTAACAACAACTTCAAGGTCTAATTATGAAGATGTTTAGAACTGAAGACAACTCCAAGGTCTAATTATGAAGCCATTGAATACCGATAACGCGCTGATATAACAAACTTCAAAGTTTAATTATGAAGCCATTTAATATTGGCGACAACTTCAAAGTCTAATTATGAAGCCGTGCAATGCTGATAACAACTTGAAAGTCTAATTATGAAGCCATTTCAGCCATTCGAAGAAACTCTGTCGAGGAATTTCTGACAACAACTCCAAAGTCTAATCATGAAGTCGTTGTAATGCTGACGTAACAGCCACCTGGGGAGAACTCTGTCGGGGAAATTCTGACATTGACTGCCAGACCTTAACCTTGACAACGAGTACTGACCTCAACCGTCTAATCGCTGAAATCTTTCTTTCAAAGTGTTGACAACAACTTCAAAGTCAAATCATGAAGCCTTGACAACAAGTAATGACTTCAACCATCTAATCGCTGAAATCTTCTTTTCTGAAATGCTGACGTGACAGTGATCAGAGGAAAACTCCGCTGGGGAATTTCTATCAACAATTCCAAAGTCTAATTATGAAGCAGTGTAAAGAAAACTCCGTCGGGGAAGAAGAGAAACTTAACCAAGCAACTCTGCTAAGGGAACACATGATAGGACGAACGTTATCATCACATATCTCATGCCACAAATCTGAATATCCGAAAACCACCCTGCATAAGAATTCGAATTACCTGCAGGGAAGAACACCTGAAAACAAAGAGGTAACCAACCCGACTTATGTTTCAAAATGCATATGTTTGAAAATGGCGTAATGTTCCATATACGATGGAAATGCTATGCATTTGGGTAAATTGCTATGCAATTCAGATATGATGCAAATGCAGGCTCGGGCTGCCGGAGAAAAGCTGGATACAGAACTGCTTCAGCAAAAATAAATGCTGACGATAAAGCCAACTTCGCCGGGGATAACCGGATATCACAGAATTGCGCCAGCAAAATAAATGCTGGAAAGGTGAATCAACTCTGCAGGGGGAAGAAACAATCCTGCTGGGGGAACAGTTTGACAAATCCGGAGTTACGAACTCTGCTGAGGCTAATCAACCCTTTGGAGGAAAGACAACCTGCTGGAGAAACAGAAAAAGCCATGGACAACCTGGTTGTGCCCTGTGAGGACTTCACTGTGGATTACATGCACACGTGACTACTGTTGGGGATGCGCATTACTCGCATACGACTCCTGTGGGGATAAAGATGCAACTCCCATCGGCTGAGGAGGAATAAAATCACATAGAGCCTGCTCCTACGTTAAGGGACTTTGGCTGGTGAAACACGATCTCTTATCTGCTTGCTGCGAAGGTAATGACCCTACAAAACATGAGCAACAACAAAATACCCTATACAAAAGGAAATATCCAGGTCAATAGCCGTGACAATTGCTCAGTCAATTCAAAGTTTTAACAATTATTGGCCGAGGCCTGCAAGTTTATGCACGTGCAAGTTTATTAAAAGCATCGGCGTTTTCCACAAACAAAACAGTAAAAGTTAAAACAGGAACAAACATCAAGTACTGAATAGTACGCGTTTATTGAATGGGCTTGTAAATAGGCAAATTTTTGTACAAGAGATGCAACTCCTGAAAAGAGGAAGCTACAAGATAAATACAGATATGTACAGAGGTACAAAGAAATTTGTATACATGTCGGCAACGTGGTACAGACAAACACCATGAGCTGATCCTCCTATGACTCGCCTGACTTCGACGCTTTCCCGATACTCTATCCTCAGAAGAGATTGACTTGGATAACCGACCCTCAGGTACTCCCAAACCACTAAGCAATGCAGTATCAAACTCGGATCGCAGTCATGTGCTCTTTCAATCCCTAACTTTTGCACGAATCGCCCTTTGCGGGTTTTTGACTCACCGGGATACCCTTTTTTGCCGAAGTCGCCTTTTTAGGTTTTCGACTTCGCGGGTGTACATCTTTTCACTTTTATCCCTAATTTTTGCCTGAACCTTTTCTTTTTCTTTTTGGTTCGCCAAGATGCCCCATTTTTGCCTGGACTCTCTTTTTTCTGTCCAGCGGGTCTCTTTAAGCAAAGTATTTTTTAACTGCGTCCGAGTTCACATCGGATGTAAAATCTTCGCCATCCATGGTGGACAACAGCAAGGCTCCTCCAGAGAAGACCTTTCGAACGATGTATGGACCTTCATAGTTGGGAGTCCATTTGCCCCTGTAGTCTGATTGTGGTGGGAGAATCTTCTTCAGCACAAGATCGCCCGTCTGAAAGCTTTGAGGACGCACCTTCTTGTCGTAAGCTTTCTTCATCCGACTCTGGTATAACCGACTGTATGCGATAGATGCAAGTCTCTTCTCATCCATCAAACTGAGCTGATTCAGCCTATTTCTTACCCACTCTGCCTCATCAAGTTGGACATCGAGCAAAACTCTCAAGGAAGGAATCTCAACTTCTAACGGTAGGACAACCTCCATACCATACACCAGTGAGAAAGGTGTTGCCCCGGTCGATGTACGTACCGTCGTACGATAACCGTGCAAAGCAAAGGGCAACATCTCGTGCCCATCTTTGTATGTCACAACCATCTTCTGAACTATCTTCTTGATGTTCTTATTGGCCGCTTCGACAACGCCATTCATCTTGGGCCGATAGGGAGACAAATTATGATGCTCAATCTTGAAATTCTGGCACAACTCCTTCATCATCTTGTTATTCAGGTTCAAACCATTGTCAGTAATGACCCTTTCGGGAATGCCGTAACGACAAATAATGTCCTTTTTGATAAACCGGGCTACCACTTGCTTGGTGACATTGGCGTAAGACGCTGCTTCAACCCATTTGGTGAAGTAATCGATAGCTACCAAGATGAACCGGTGTCCATTAGATGCGGTGGGCTCAATTTTGCCAATCATATCGATGCCCCACATGGAGAAAGGCCACGGGGATGCCATAACGTTCAAAGGGCTCGGCGGCACCTGAATCTTGTCTGCATAAATCTGGCATTTATGGCACTTCTTTGCAAACTTGAAACAATCTCTTTCCATTGTAAGCCAATAATACCCTGCTCGTAATAACTTTCAAGACATAACTCTTGGTTCTTTAGGAACTTCTGGATATCAAAATACCACGGCTTGCCATCGGAAGCTTCCTCAATGGCGAATATGAAGGCGGGCCTATCAAGGCGAGAGATAACTATTCTAGGAGCCTCATTCCAGAAATTAACTTTGTACATGGAGGACAATGCCGCAAGAGCATCAGCCATCTGATTTTCTGCCCGTGGCACATGGTGAAACTCGACTCTGTCAATGAAAGGCAACAGTCTCCTTGCATAATTCATATACGGTATCAGATTGGGCTGACGAGTCTCCCATTCACCCTTGATCTGGTTCACGACTAGCGCGGAGTCCCCATACACATCAAGATTTTTAATCCTCAAATCAATAGCCTTCTCGAGACCCATGATACACGCCTCATATTCAGCTTCATTATTGGTAACTGGAAATGTCAGTTTGGCAGTGAACGGGATGTGCGTCCCATGGGGAGTAGTGATGATTGCCCCAATTCCACTTCCATATGAATTTACAGCACCGTCAAAAATCTATTGCCATTGGGAACCCAACTCAGGACCTTCACCATGCAATGGTGTTGCACCCCAAAATTTGACCAACCGGTTCCCACATCTGGTTTATGTTTCGACGCATTTTGCATTCGCATTTGCATACCGCATACATTGCATTTTTGCAGCCAGACTGATTGTATCGGGATTACAGCCTCTCCTGGCATTTCAGGCCAGTTCGAATGAGTGTATTTCGAGAATTTGTGTCCGTCTCGGTGTTTTCATCTCTCGCTGTTGTTTTTGAGGACATTTCGGTGTCTGATTTTTACCGATTATTTCGCTATAGTTGCGCATTTGTTTCTAATCAATTTAATTGGCTTCCTGGAATTTTTAGAATTTTCCCTTTTATTTTCTAGATTTTTAATAGATTTTGATAGATTTAATTGAATTTTTCTAGATATTAAATAGGGATTTTTAATATTTTCTTATAGATTTAATAGTTTTTTTTAGAATTTTTAAATAGATATTTCTTTTTTAAATAGTTAAATAGATTTTTTGTTTCTAAACAATTAAATAGATTTTTAATAGGTTTTTTAGAATCTTTTATTTTAAATAATTGATAGATTTTAAGAGTTTAGTTTTAATAGTAGTTCTTTTATTAGAATTTATTAGAGTTTACTGGATTAGTTTTAATCATTTGGGTTAGCTTTTATTAGTATAGTCTTTAATCACTTTATTAGTCATCAGTATTAATTGAGTCATCAGTATTAATTAGCATTGTTATTTCATTAACCATTAATTGAATCAGTATTAATTCGTTAGCTTGTATTAATCATGTTTAGTTTCAGTTCATTAATCCTTGGAGTCTGATAATGGGCCAGGTGTTGTATTTTGGAGGCCCAAATTCGTGCCACTTGGCATCAGTATAAGTAGTCCACGCGTTTTCATCTCTCTCCGCCACCTATTCACTCTCCACTCTCCCAGAGAGTGACACCTCACTCAGCACTCACCACCACCTCACCCTCCACGTGTGGCAACTTCATCACGCCACACGCTCTGCCCCCCACATGTGGCTCCGTCTCCCCTTTCCCCTCCGCATGCACGTGCCACACGTCCTCCACCCTACTCCCTCGCCGCCGGCCATGCAGCCGTCGCTGGCCTCGCCGTAACCACCCGCCGGAGCCCCTAACTGTCGCCGAAAACTGCGTTTTCGCCGGAATCTTCATCCACTCATCCATTTTCCAGATTTCCTCCTTCAATCTTCCTCGTGTTCTTGATGATCTTCATCTTCCTCGAGAAATCATCAAACCACCAGAAAGTTCAAGATCCATAAGATCTTCATCAGATCTTCATGAGGTTTCCAAAATCGTCATTGATCGTTCATCATCAAGAACATCAAGAACTTCATCAGGTTTTCCAGATCGCGTACGCTTCTTCATCAATTCATCATGAGGTTTTTTTCCAGAAATCCTTCAACATATTCAAGAGTCTTCATCCGTTTCCAGAAGTTCTTCGCAAGATCCTCCAACAGATCTATCGAAGCTCATCGCACGCTCGCAGATCTGTTCGTCAATAATTTTGTTCATCAATCATCACCAGTTCGTCAGCGAACTTGTCCAAATCTTCAAGAACGTCCACCAGTCCTTCATCCGTTTCCAGAAGCCTCGTCATGTTCTTCGTTCGTTCTCGATCCTCATCCAACTTCAAGATCTAGATCAACGCTCCTTCGTGTTCAATATACGAGATCTTCATGAGTGTTCATCCAAATCTCTAGATCCTTCAAGATCTTCAAAGATCTGTGAAGATCTTCGTAGTTTTCGCCCTCACACCTTCAAGTGCTCTTCCTCCGTTTCCAGATTTTCAATCTTGTTGTTTCATTTCTGTACGTGTGTAGTATGTTTGATTGTGGTGAAAGATGTGAACAAGTGGAAGATGGAGAGGGTAGATAGTGAAGGTCAAGTTTGGGGACGGAGAGAGATAGGAGCAAGAGTTGAAGGATTCAGATGGAGAGAAAGTGAACAGTGACCAGCGGCGGGTGAAGAGAGAAAGAAATTAGTTTTACAGAATTGGGTTGGGAGAGGAGAGGTTGAGACTGGATTGGGCTGATTTTTGGGCCCAATGTCGACGTTTGGATCCGTACCCCCCACTTACCAGCGCGCACCCCCTTTTTTTGCTGGAGTTTCTTTTTTTGTTGTTGGTTATTGGGCTGAGCAATAAGCCCAGCGAATTGCTGGCTTGCACCCTCCTTTTCCATTTTCGCCCGCCTCCCCGTTTTTGTTTTGTTTTTTCTGGGCTGGGCCCATTGTATTTTTCTGCCTGTACCCCTAATGAACTAAAATCCCCCCCCTTTTTTGGCTGTCCTTTTATTTTATTGCTTTTATTTCTTTGCATATTTTTCTCTTAGGATTTTAAAGGAAATATTAAATATAGAAATAATAGCATAGATTTAAATTCTAGATTTCAGGATATTAAACCGTTAAATAGTTTTGATATTTTTTAGGAGAGTTTATTTCCTTATTATAGAAATAGTCATTTAGGATATTACGTAATTTCCTTTGACTTTGCTATTAGGAGTTTAGTTCCAATTTTAGTATGCAATTTCCTTTTAATTTCTTGAGAATATTTTCTAGTAGAAAATTAATTGCCGTATTTTAGGAGTAGCATATTACTTCCATTTATTGATTGGGTTTCTCTCCTATTTTCGTTTCCTATCCGATTTTATCTTCGATTTTATTGTTGGCTGGCCATGTGACATGATTCAATTGGAGAATGATTTTCGATATCATTTCGCTATCTTGTCTTTGACACGGATATCAATACGCTACCTCTTAGAGTTTGATTTCTCGTATAAGTCGAACCATGACGATCTGATCGTTACATTGTTCCTGATTCGAGCGTCCTCATCAAGGATCCAGAGAGGAGAAGATTGGAATGGAGCTTGCGCACATGTCAGGAGCCAACAGGAGCTGCTTCGTTCAGATTCATCATCTTTCTTATTCAAGTCTTTAGGCAACCGTCGAGTGTTGTGAGCTGCATCGTTAGATACGTAGGAAATGACAGTTGAGGAGCTTCTTCTCAATCGTCTAGGATGTCTAGTATGGTACCCTTAGGGTGACATGCGACGCATTCGCTCCTACGCCTTAGGTTCTTGCGTGTGTGTCCCAAGTTCCTTCCCGTTTGGGCGTAAGCCTGCTTCCTCTTTGTTCTCGCCCCCGTGCGATCGAAACCCCTTTTCTCTCGCGTTCAGGCGATCGAGATCCCTTCTCTTGCCCCCGTGCAATCGAGACTCATTTTCCCGTCGAACTACATTTGCTCTGATCTCTCGTGCCCGACGAGAGTACGTAGGCATAGGATGCGATATCCTAGCGAGCTACCTTTTTCCCGCTTCCCCGTTTTAGCTGTAGTAGGCTGAACTACAGCTGCTCTGATTTCTCATATCGAATGAGAATATGTAGGCATAGGATGCGATATCCTAGCGAGCACACTAACAACTAACCTCTCTGTTCTCTCGCTGCCGTGCGATCGAGACTTTCCCGCTGACGACTGATGTTTCCCTTTCTCTTGCCCGAGCACAATCGAGACCAGACCATAGTTCTAGTTCCCGTAGGTTCCCATACCTTTCAAACCCGACATACTAAGTTCGTTCTATCGCAAACAGGTAAAGCCTAAGTCTCCGTCGAGCGAGCAGCAAACACCTAACTGCTAGAATGCGTACGCTAGTGTCGTCAATCCCTTCTCTCACTCCTGTGTGATCGAGAACACCCTGTCTAGCCGTAGTTAGCCTGAACTACGTAAGCTCTGATCTTTCACGCTGTGTGGAAGTACGTAGGCACGAGATGCGATATCTCGGCGAGCCAATTCCCCGTAGTTTCCCGAACTACGATGACTTTGACTTTCCCATTGCACAAGGGAATACGTAGGCATGGACAGCGACGCTCTACCGAGTCAGTTTCTTTCCGCTTAGCTTTAGCAGCCGTAGATAGATTGTTTTTTTCATCCTGTAGACAAACCAACAAGCATGGATCCCGTCGAGTACGACGAACGTGAGGGGTGCTAATACCTTCCCCTTGCGTAACCGACTCCCGAATCCAGGATTTGGTTGCGATGACCATTCCTTTCCCGTCTTTGCGGTAGGTTTACTTCGAGCATTTCCTTTCCCTACTTTGGGATAAATAACACACGGTGGCAACTCTTCTGTCATAGCCGACGCTGATTTTCGCAGTAGCGACAGCTGGCGACTCTGCTGGGGACCCAACGTCCCCTATGCGAGTCAATCCTAGCGCTTGTTTGCTCGTCTTTGGATGTTTACCTTTTGTGTGTTGTATATTACTGTATTTAAAATTTCCGCACTTTGCTATTATCTGTTGCTGTTGTGCTGTTGGGTGGGGTGTTCCTTTGAGTGAGAAGGCAGACCCAGGCTTGAGTGCATCTTAGAATTAGTGTGGAAAGTAGTGGGCGCGTGCATGCTTTGTGTGTACTAGTGTGCCGCAAAATTCACGCTCGGACGAGGTTCTTCTGGTTGACTTCTTTTTCAACCCTTTGGGTTGAGGGGGTTGTTGGTTAGGAGGATTGTCGACTCCGGGGACCGATCAATTGGAAGTTGGCTAAGTGAGGCCTCTTCAGGATATGATGATGCCACACCTTCTGGGTATCGTATCATCAGTCTTGAAAGTCTGTGACGCCGACGACTGCATAGGATGCCGTACCTTGTCAGATTAGGTCCATACCCGTGAGTGGGAGGGTTTTTGCAGGAAACTTGACTTCCAGCCTACCCGTCATCTTGGTCTTCTCTTTAGAGCGAACGTAATCAGTCAGCAGCGCAGCAGTATTCAGAGATTTATGGGGGCTGTGATCCCGTGTTTGCTGCATCTTGCATTACATTTGTATAAACATTGTTGCATCATATTGCATATCATTCTCCAGCTAGCCAGAGTCTGATCCAGCCGTTGTTTTGATTCTGAAGGTGATTCTCCGGTGTTTGGCCTGAGCAACTGTTGATTGTTAGAAGAAGACCAAGGGGTTGAAGCAGATTTGAGCAGAATCGAGCAGTGAAGCCAGTTGAAGGTTATTGGTAGCTATGTCTGAGAGCCACTTCCAGTCTCTTAACACCTTGACAGGTTTCACTATGACGACCAATCCTCTGTATGGCTCTATGTCTGTGGAAGACCTTCCGCAAGTAAACAACGTTACTGCAGACCAATTTGTGCAACCTCCGGTTAAGGACCGAGATCGACGTGAGCAGTTTGTTGTCCGAAATGAACGCCCTCCTCTTATTAACAGTCAGGGTGTTGTTTTCCCTATGGAAAATATCCGAAGAGAGATCCCGGTAGCTAGGACTGAAGACCCAAGAGCTCTTGAGTATGCTAGAAGGCTCCGAGTGTTGGAAGAAGGAGTCAAAGCCTTGAAAGTTAAAGATGCTGTTAACCTTAATGCTGCAGACATGTGTTTGGTTCCTGGCCTGGTATTGCCTCCTAAGTTCAGAGCGCCGAGATTTGAGAAGTACAAAGGAGATAGCTGTCCGAAGCAACATTTGGTGATGTTTTGCCGAAGAATAACTTCGTTTGTGCATAACGACAAGTTGATGATTCACTGCTTTCAGGATAGTCTGACTGGGGCATCTCTGAGTTGGTATATGCAGTTAGAGAGTAATCAGATCCGATCATGGGTGGATTTAGCCAGAGCTTTTCTGAAACAGTACGATTATAACCTAGATATGGCTCCTAGTCGCATGCAATTGCAGGAATTGTCTCAAGAGAACAATGAACCCTTCAGGAAGTATGCTCAGAGATGGAGAGAATTTGCTGCCAGAGTGCACCCACCGCTTCTAGACCGAGAGTTAATGGGCATGTTTGTAGATTCCCTAGAGAGCCCGTACTTCGAAAGAATGCTTGGAAATGCGCCAAATTTCTCTGAATTGGTAAGATTAGGAGAACGCATCGAGCATGCCGTAAAAATTGGGAAAATTCAGATTGTTTTGGGCGGTCAGGCTAGTGAAACTGAATCTCTCTGTAGCTACCAAACTGAAGAAGGAGTTGTGATCAATGCAATCATGCCAGATGTTGAGTATCCTCGAGATGAATCGGTGAAATCTGTTGGTTCTTCATCTTCTGTGTCTTGTTATGCGGGACAGACAATTGCGCCTAGGGCACCATATCCAGAACTTTATGTCGCTTCTTTGGCAAATCAACGAACTTGTGGCCGAGGTTATCAGAATCAGCGCCCAAATCAGAACAGGCCTCGTAACAACTTGGAACGAAGGAATGCTCCTTCTCATATAGTGCATGTGCCGTATAGCCATATTCTACCATCTTTGATCCAGAATTCCTTGGTGGAACCTAAAGCTCTTAAGCCTGTGCCAGAACCTTGCCCTCCCGGGTACAATCCCCGCGCTCAGTGTGGTTACCATGGTGGATCTCCAGGGAATTCAACTGAAGATTGTAAAGCTTTTCAGGCAAAAGTACAACAGTTGATCGACCAAGAGTACATTTCCTTTAGAGAAGGAATTCTGGTGGTTCATGACAATTTCTCAGCTGCCTAAGCTCGTAGATGCAGAGGTTTATTTGCAAGAAGCCAGTGGTCCAGATAGGCAGACGTCCTCAGCATTGGCAGTCCTCAGATTTTCTATCATTTGCATTTGTAGTTTCTTTTCTGTTAGTTACTACTTGATGTTAAACATTGTTTGTTTCGAATGGTAATGTTGATAAAGTGACTATGCATTTTTCTGAATTAATCATGTCGCTGTCACTCATTTATTGCATTGCACTGACACTTGCATTTTATTTACTCCACTTTATCACTATGATTAGCAAAGATTGGAGGGAGGATGACGAAACTGAATACTCATAACCGATGATCGTATGCTTTCAGATAAAACCTTGCCGATGACGTACAAGGCATTGTTTCAAATCCCCTAAACACTGGAGATATAAGGAGTTAGTCCCTTGTTAACCACTTCGAGCCAAGAAGTAGAAGTTTTTTCGGACTTTTAAACCCTCACATCTTAACCCGGGGCAGGGTAGTTGTCAGTTAGCTTGATTGAGCGTTCAAGTCTTATAGAGGAGTGTTGCCTTTCGAGGACCAATCACATCTTATTTTTCCCCAGAGGTCGCACCTCGTCCGCCACAATGGTTAAACCTCACCAATCAGGAGTGAGACAGTTGCAATCCTTTCGGAGCAATCAAGACAACCAGTGTCGCACGACTTGTTCCAAGAAAGAAATAAGAAAGCCCGCTAAGTAAAAACAAATGAAAAAAGCTGGAAAGCTAATACTTAGGCAAAAATCAGGGCATCCCGTTGGACTTCAAGAAAGAAAAAATTGAAAAGAACTCAAAAGGAGTCAGTCCAGGAAAAAATTAGGGAATCAAAAGAATGAAAAAGAAAGAATATAAAAAGAAAAATCCTCGAACAAGGACAAAGTCGTGTAGGTACAAACACCGAAAACGAAAAAGGAGTAACTGTCACTCCGAAAACCTTGTGAGTTCCTACTATTCAACATACCTCTCGAAGAGGCGAGTGCTTGTGCCAAGTTAACTGAACTTTAGGATCGGAGATCATCACGTAGAAGGGGTGGGTACAAATCATAATTTGAGCCAAATATCCTTTGTTTCACGAGCCGTGAACCCGACCACGATACAACCCTTAAAAGACCTAATTGAGGTAGGGTTTATTCTGAAAGCGCATTACGATAAGGTTGAGTAACCTGACTCTTTCTTGATTTGCTAATCACATCCTCGTTGTATTTTTCACTGATCAAATCAGCACTACGTTTGAACTCTGGTTCATTCGTCACTCACAATCATGACACGTAAATGAGTGACAACACATTTTTTTCAAAATCTGCACGAACACTGCATTAAAATTACCATTCGGGAATAAACAATTTTATTTGCAGGTCAGTAGCTGTCAGGAAGGAAATTCCAACAGGGAATAATCGAACAGGACTGAATAATTCAACAGTCTGGATCAGAATGGTGTATGTTGTGAAACCCTGTGAATCTGGGGCATTGACTTCCAGTGAGTTCAGAATCAGTTGGTTTAAGGACAAGTCCCGAAGCATCGGATGATTATGGGACAGTTTACTTGAGAAGCAGTTGATCAGAAGTGAATCTTCTCGAGAGCCAATCAGGGGAAATTATCCAAAATGCTGTGATTTGAGGATAGATCCTTCTAGTGTGTGATCAGGGCAGGTTAAGTCGCTCAACGCTCGTTCAGGGGCAAGCTACTTCAGAGATAGTGAAACCAACTATGTTGATAGTTGTTTAATTGAGGTTGAATCCTTTTGTCGTGCAGATACCGGGGCAAGCCATCTCAAGGTCGTATTGTAGCAAGCTGCTTTCTGTTCAGAGTGAGTTTCCCAAGAGTTGGATTGGAGCAAGTTAAGTTGCACTAGGGCAAGTTGTTCAAGCAAGTTTGTTCACCCTAACAAGAGTTGAGTATCGGGGAATCGTGTCATTACCCTCATCAAAAAAACCTGAACCCTCGAAAAAGACCTTGTCGTCATTGGATCATTATCCTATAGTTTAAACCTGTTACTTGACAGAACCTTGTAACCTTGTCATTTCCAAAGCCCAGTTCTCGCCCGGCAAACCGGTAACTAGTTCTCGTCTGGTCCACCTTTCCGTAAATACCAGTTCTCGTCTGGTACCTGTTATTTTTCAACCAGTTATTGTCTGGCCAACCTTTCCGTAAACATCAGTTCTTGTCTGGTGTATGTTAGCTTTCAACCAGCTCCGTATGGTCACCGTCTCTTTAACCTATTTGTTGCATCAGTTCTCGTCTGGTGCATGTCAGCTTCCAAACCAGCCCGTCTGGTCATCCTTTCCTTAACCTACCATCCGGTCAGCCTCGTCTAATGTTTCAACCGTAAATCCATTCTCGTCTGATAACCTAACCTATTTTTGCTATCAGTTCTCGCCTGGTAGTCCATCTTTGAATGCTAGCCCCGTCTAGTATTTTCCCTTTAAAACCATTTTGTTAATAACCTATTTTCATCCGTAAACTAGAAAAAGCCTAAAAATACCCGACACGATAATTCCTAGTGACTCACATGGTGTCACGTTCCCCGATACAAAGCTCGATTGATACCGGTTTCCTGATTAATGTTAAATCAGGATTACTCTCATCAGCAGATAGAAGTCACGTATTGTCCCCAAAATAGTTGAGATCGCAGTTATTCCTCCTCAGAATAGGATCAGGAGTATCCTTAGCAGGTCAGAATGGATATCCCTGACAGCAGGGGCATTCTCAGCAATGAGCTGTGCACAATTAACCCCAGTTTGGTTAAGCCCCATAGAGAACAATCAGGTTGTCAAGGGTTTAGAAAGAGCATCCCCGTGCAGGGTCGTCCTTCCCTCCTCCAGCAGGTTGTCATTCCTCCATCAGTTTGATCATCCTCTACAGAGTTCGTAACGATGAATTTGTGAGCCATCCCTCAGCAGTATTGTTTCTTCCCCCTGGAAGTGGGTCTCACTTTCCCAGCATTTATTTTGCTGAGATGATTCTATGATACCCGGTACCCCTCAGTGGAGTTGACGCTGCCTTCGGCATTTATTTTGCCAAGCGGCTTTAGTCCCAGTGTTCTCTGGCAGCTCGAGCTTGCATTTGCACTTGCATATATCGTCATATTTGCATCTATACAAACATATAACATCTCCATGCCGTATGAGGCATTGCATCTATACAAATGCATAGCATCTCCATGCCGTATGGGGCATTGCATCATTTTCAAACATATTCATTTTGAAACATAAATCAGGTTGGTTAACCTCTTGCTTTAAGGCGTGTTTTCTCAGCAGGAGTATGGAGTTCTAGCTCAGATCTATTACCAGGTATTCGAGGTCTCGCCGTGAGGCATGCGATGATACGATTCACCTTACTATTTTCCCCTGCAGAGTTACTTGGTCAAGTTTCTCTTTGTCCCCGAGCAGATTTTTTTGTTTTCCCCACCAGAGTTGCTTGTCGAAGTTTCCCTTATCCGGCCAGCGGATTATTTTCTTCAAATTTGTTGTTACGCCAGCGTCAAAGGGTTTCATGAATCAGAATTTTAGAAGCTGCCGCCGGTTATCGAAACAGGTGTCTGGCAGTTTGGTTTCCAAATATCCCCAGTGGAGTCCTCCTCAAAGTCGCTGTCACGTCAGTGCTAAAAGGTTTGTGGGTTGGGACCAATGGAGTTAGCTACTGCAGAGATAAGCAGAGAAACTGTATTCAGAGTAGCTTCCCATATGGACAGACGGATGTGTTTTCTTACTGGTTGACTTTCCCCGGAAGTCGCCAAAATTTTATTGCCTATATTGATAGGAGTTCCTCGTGTTGACGAAATATGAGTCCTGACGTGGACAATTTATTCCTATATTGACGGGATTTCTTCGTGCTAGTGAAGCGGGAGTCCTAACGTGGACAGGTTTATTTTCTCGTGATAACGAGATGTGCTAGTCCTAACACGGACAAATTCGATTTCTCTGTGTTGACGGAATGTGGAGTCCTGACGTGGACAAAATTGATTACTCTTTGTGTACCATTTATTCCTGACAAATATCTTTCTTCGTAATGGTGAAATGTGTGTCCTGACGTGGACAAGTTTATAGTTCTTCGTGATGATAAGATGCGCGACAAATTTATCTTTCTTCGTGTTGGCGAAGCGTGAGTCCTGATGTGGACAAGTTTTATTTTCTCAGCGAGTCGAAGATGTGAGTCCTGACGTGGACAAATCAAGGAAAGTTTATTCCTAACATGGACAGTTTATTCCTAACATGGACAGTTTATTCCTTACGTGGACAGTTTATTCCTAACGTGGACGATTTATTCCTAACGTGGACGATTTATTGCTGATGTGGACAATTCATTTCTATGTTGATAGGATCCCCTCGTGCTGATGAAATACAGACGAGTCATCCCCAGCGAGGTCGCCGGGATTTTTCTGTGGACGGCAGGTGGAGTCCTGACGTGGACAAGTTTATGATGAGATTTCTTTGTGTTGACGAAACAAGCGTCCTAACGTGGACAAAGTTCTATTCTTGTGGTGTCGAGATTTCTTCGGGTTGACGAAATGTGAGTCCTGACGTGGACAGATTTGTACTTATTCGTGATTTGATGAAATTTGGGTCCAGATGTGGACAAAGTTACTCCTGTGACGACAAAATCTCTACTCGTGTTGACGAATTTGTTTCTCTTCTTGTGTTGACAAGGTTAGTCCAGTTGTGGACGGAGGTGTTTTTGTGAAAATAGCTCAGAGCCTGTGGTGTCACGCAGGTGATTGATGTTGAAATCAAAATTTTATCAGATAATTGACCAGTTGTTGCCGTAACAACCAGATTCAGTTCATTTGATATTGCTTCTCAAGCAGCTTTGCAGTTTATCTCCACGATTGGCAAATTTCAGGGTTTCCTGGTATTCAACCGTCTCGTACCTCAATTGTTTGAAGGTAGTTCGCTCTTCACCCAGTCGGGTCCAAGCCGTTTGAATAGGGGCAGCTGTTGCACCCCAAAATTTGACCAACCGGTTCCCACATCTGGTTTATGTTTCGATGCATTTTGCATTCGCATTTGCATACCGCATACATTGCATTTTTGCAGCCAGACTGATTGTATCGGGATTACAGCCTCCCCTGGCGTTTCAGGCAGTTCAGGCCAGTTCGAATGAGTGTATTTCGAGAATTTGTGCCCGTCTCGGTGTTTTCAACTCTCGCTGTTGTTTTTGAGGAAATTTCGGTGTCCGATTTTTACCGATTATTTCGCTATAGTTGCGCATTTGTTTCTAATCGATTTAATTGGCTTCCTGGCATTTTTAGAATTTTCCCTTTTATTTTCTAGATTTTTAATAGATTTTGATAGATTTAATTGAATTTTTCTAGATATTAAATAGGGATTTTTAATATTTTCTTATAGATTTAATAGTTTTTTTTAGAATTTTTAAATAGATATTTCTTTTTTAAATAGTTAAATAGATTTTTTGTTTCTAAACAATTAAATAGATTTTTAATAGGTTTTTTAGAATCTTTTATTTTAAATAATTGATAGATTTTAAGTGTTTAGTTTTAATAGTAGTTCTTTTATTAGAATTTATTAGAGTCTATTGGATTAGTTTTAATCATTTGGGTTAGCTTTTATTAATATAGTCTTTAATCACTTTATTAGTCATCAGTATTAATTGAGTCATCAGTATTAATTAGCATTGTTATTTCATTAACCACTAATTGAATCAGTATTAATTCGTTAGCTTGTATTAATCATGTTTAGTTTCAGTTCATTAATCCTTGGAGTCTGATAATGGGCCAGGTGTTGTATTTTGGAGGCCCAAATTCGTGCCACTTGGCATCAATATAAGTAGTCCATGTGTTTTCATCTCTCTCCGCCACCTATTCACTCTCCACACTCCCAGAGAGTGACACCTCACTCAGCACTCACCACCACCTCACCCTCCACGTGTGGCAACTTCATCACGCCACACGCTCTGCCCCCCACACGTGGCTCCGTCTCCCTTTCCCCTCCGCATGCACGTGCCACACGTCCTCCACCCTACTCCCTCGCTGCCGGCCATGCAGCCGCCGCTGGCCTCGCCGTAACCACCCACCGGAGCCCCTAACTGTCGCCGGAAACTGCGTTTTCGTCGGAATCTTCATCCACTCATCCATTTTCCATATTTCCTCCTTCAATCTTCCTCGTGTTCTTGATGATCTTAATCTTCCTCGAGAAATCATCAAACCACCAGAAAGTTCAAGATCCATAAGATCTTCATCAGATCTTCATGAGGTTTCCAGAATCGTCATTGATCGTTCATCATCAAGAACATCAAGAACTTCATCAGATTTTCCAGATCGCGTACGCTTCTTCATCAATTCATCATGAGGTTTTTTTCCAGAAATCCTTCAACATATTCAAGAGTCTTCATCCGTTTCCAGAAGTTCTTCGCAAGATCCTCCAACAGATCTATCGAAGCTCATCGCGCGCTCGCAGATCTGTTCGTCAATAATTTTATTCATCAATCATCACCAGTTCGTCAACGAACTTGTCCAGATCTTCAAGAACGTCCACCAGTCCTTCATCCGTTTCCAGAAGCCTCGTCATGTTCTTCGTTCGTTCTCGATCCTCATCCAACTTCAAGATCCAGATCAACGCTCCTTCGTGTTCAATATACGAGATCTTCATGAGTGTTCATCCAAATCTCCAGATCCTTCAAGATCTTCAAAGATCTGTGAAGATCTTCGTAGTTTTCGCCCTCACACCTTCAAGTGCTCTTCCACCGTTTCCAGATTTTCAATCTTGTTGTTTCATTTCTGTACGTGTGTAGTATGTTTGATTGTGGTGAAAGATGTGAACAAGTGGAAGATGGAGAGGGTAGATAGTGAAGGTCAAATTTGGGGACGGAGAGAGATAGGAGCAAGAGTTGAAGGATTCAGATGGAGAGAAAGTGAACAGTGACCGGCGGCGGGTGAAGAGAGAAAGAAATTAGGGTTGCAAAATTGGGTTGGGAGAGGAGAGGTTGAGACTGGATTGGGCTGATTTTTGGGCCCAATGTCGACGTTTGGATCCGTACCCCCCACTTACCAGCGCGCACCCCCTTTTTTTTGCTGGAGTTTCTTTTTTTGTTGTTGGTTATTGGGCTGAGCAATAAGCCCAGCGAATTGCTGGCTTGCACCCCCCTTTTCCATTTTCGCCCCCTCCCCGTTTTTGTTTTGTTTTTTCTGGGCTGGGCCCATTGTATTTTTCTGCCTGTACCCCTAATGAACTAAAATCCCCCCCCCCCTTTTCTGGCTGTCCTTTTATTTTATTGCTTTTATTTCTTTGCATATTTTTCTCTTAGGATTTTAAAGGAAATATTAAATATAGAAATAATAGCATAGATTTAAATTCTAGATTTCAGGATATTAAACCGTTAAATAGTTTTGATATTTTTTAGGAGAGTTTATTTCCTTATTATAGAAATAGTCATTTAGGATATTACGTAATTTCCTTTGACTTTTCTATTAGGAGTTTAGTTCCAATTTTAATATGCAATTTCCTTTTAATTTCTTGAGAATATTTTCTAGTAGAATTTAATTGCCGTATTTTAGGAGTAGCATATTACTTCCATTTTGTGATTGGGTTTCTCTCCTATTTTCGTTTCCTATCCGATTTTATCTTCGATTTTATTATTGGCTGGCCGTGTGACATGATTCAATTGGAGAATGATTTTCGATATCATTTCTCTATCTTGTCTTTGACACGGATATCAATACGCTACCTCTTAGAGTTCGATTTCTCGTATAAGTCGATCCATGACGGTCTGAGCGTTACATTGTTCCTGATTCGAGCGTCCTCATCAAGGATCCAGAGAGGAGAAGATTGGAATGGAGCTTGCGCACATGTCAGGAGCCAACAGGAGCCGCTTCGTTCAGATTCATCATCTTTCTTATTCAAGTCTTCAGGCAACCGTCGAATGTTGTGAGCTGCATCGTTAGATACGTAGGAAATGACAGTTGAGGAGCTTCTTCTCAATCGTCTAGGATGGCTAGTATGGTACCCTTAGGGTGACATGCGACGCATTCGCTCCTACGCCTTAGGTTCTTGCGTGTGTGTCCCGAGTTCCTTCCCGTTTGGGCGTAGGCCTGCTTCCTCTTTGTTCTCGCCCCCGTGCGATCGAAACCCCTTTTCTGTCGCGTTCAGGCGATCGAGATCCCTTCTCTTGCCCCCGTGCAATCGAGACTCGTTTTCCCGTCGAACTACGTTTGCTCTGATCTCTCGTGCCCGACGAGAGTACGTAGGCATAGGATGCGATATCCTAGCGAGCTACCTTTTTCCCGCTTCCCCGTTTTAGCTGTAGTAGGCTGAACTACAGCTGCTCTGATTTCTCATATCGAATGAGAATATGTAGGCATAGGATGCGATATCCTAGCAAGCACACTAACAACTAACCTCTCTGTTCTCTCGCTGCCGTGCGATCGAGACTTTCCCGCTGATGACTGATGTTTCCCTTTCTCTTGCCCGAGCGCAATCGAGACCAGACCGTAGTTCTAGTTCCCGTAGGTTCCCATACCTTTCAAACCCGACATACTACGTCCGTTCTATCGCAAACAGGTAACGCCTAAGTCTCCGTCGAGCGAGCAGCAAACACCTAACTGCTAGAATGCGTACGCTAGTGTCGTCAATCCCTTCTCTCACTCCTGTGTGATCGAGAACACCCTGTCTAGCCGTAGTTAGCCTGAACTACGTAAGCTCTGATCTTTCATGCTGTGTGGAAGTACGTAGGCACGAGATGCGATATCTCGGCGAGCCAATTCCCCGTAGTTTCCCGAACTACGATGACTCTGACTTTCCCATTACACAAGGGAATACGTAGGCATGGAGAAGCGACGCTCTACCGAGTCAGTTTCTTTCTGTTTAGCTTTAGCAGCCGTAGATAGATTGTTTTTTTCATCCTGTAGACAAACCAACAAGCGTGGATCCCGTCGAGTACGACGGACGTGAGGGGTGCTAATACCTTCCCCTTGCGTAACCGACTCCCAAATCCAGGATTTGGTTGCGATGACCATTCCTTTCCCGTCTTTGCGGCAGGTTTACTTCGAGCATTTCCTTTCCCTCCTTTGGGATAAATAATGTACGGTGGCGACTCTTCTGTCATAGCCGGCGCCGATTTTCGCAGTAGCGACAAATGGCTCTTCGCAATCTTTCATCTTTAAGTACATGATATCCTCGTCAGGAAAATCAAACTTCATCGGCTGGTAATCATCAATTGGCTGCTCAGCCAGGTACTCTGACAGTACGCTACCTTTGATAGCCTTTTGCGAAACATACTGTATATCGTACTCTGTCAGTACCATCTGCCATCGGGCAATCCTTCCAGAAAGTGCCTGCTTCTCAAAGACGTATTTGATTGGATCCTTCTTTGAAATCAACATGGTTGTATGATTTAGTATGTATTGTCTCAGACGTTTGGCAGCCCAAGCAAGTACACAACACGTCTTTTCGAGCATTGAGTACCGGGATTCACAATCTGTGAACTTTTTACTCAAGTAGTAGATCGCATGCTCTTTTCGTCCAGTCTCGTCATGTTGACCGAGAACACAACCCATATTGTTCTCAAGAACCGTCAAGTACATGATCAGTGGTCTCCCGACTACTGGGGGTATCAAGATCGGAGGTTCCTGCAAGTATTCTTTTATTCTTTCAAACGCCTTTTGACAGTTTTCATTCCAGACAATTGCCTGATCTTTCTTCAACAGTTTAAACATCGGCTCACACGTGGCAGTAAGGTGAGATATGAATCGGGCAATGTAGTTCAACCTCCTCAAAAAGCCACGAACCTCTTTCTCTGTTTTTGGCGCTGGCATTTCTTGTATCGCTTTTATTTTAGCAAGATCAACCTCAATTCCTTTTTAGCTAACAATGAACTGTAAGAACACAGATTGTTTCTTAGTTATATCTCTATGTTTTGATGATAACACTTATGAATTTTGTATTCAAGAATTATATACTCTAAATTTGTTCTAGACTGTTTGTTACAGGTACTAAATAAAATACTTTTAAGTAAGCAAATTTGGATCTGAACAATGTTATTATGAAAGGCTTCATAGGTTCAAGAGCATCTTAAGTGAAGATCTGAACGCTGCTCCCAGAAGAATCTGATTACTGTCTTTTGAAGATTTTGAAGACGGAGCCTCTAAAGCATAGAAGACTCTGCTCTGATAGATTTACACGCTCAAGCACACAAGCTGCACATACTCTGATTCAGCTCAATCTGAAGAACATCCAAGACTCTGAAGATCCAGAAGATCTCTACTCTAGGAGACTCCAAAGATTCAGATTCTAATGTTGAAAGCTGAACTTACTTTGTGAAGAAGATTTAAATATGTACGTTGGCTTATCTCAACAGCTCTTTCCTCCTTTGTGCTAGACACAAGGACACAGACAAAAAGGTTTTATCTGTGCATTCCATTCTAAGGAAAGTTTCTGCAAAGTGAAGACAAAAGGCACCAGGTTTGTTTCAGCACAGCCTCCAATGTAAAGACAAAAGGCTTCAGGCTTTTCTGCACAGCCTTCAACGTTAACAAGACTTCATGGATCTAAGTGCCTATATAAAGAAGTCCACTCCATCTTCTTCAGTATCGAACTTCTAGCAAAATCTCTCATCAAAGCAAAACTCTCAAAGCTCTTATTATTTTATTTTGCTATAACTTTGTTCTTAACTTAAGAGAAATATCACAGTTGTGATAACAGCTTATTAGAAGCATTCATACTCTTGTATAAGTTTTACTCTGTTTGTAAAAGGTTTTCCTTAAGAGGATCCAGTTGGGATCAGTTGCTCTTGAGAAGACTAAGAACAGTTGTTCTTAGGTGTTGCTATTGTAATCTGTTTGATTAAATAGTGGATTAAGTCCTTGACAGAGAAAGGCAAATCACTCTTGAGAGGGTGGACTGGAGTAGTTGTATTCAACGAACCAGGATAAAAATATCTGTGTTTAAATCTTTGATTTTAGTCTTACTTATTCAACCCCCCTTCTAAGTAATTTTCTCACCTTCAGTTGGCATCAGAGCTCCGGTTCTGCGTGTGCTCCACTTAACCGTGACAGTTAAAGATCCAGTGAGAAAGATACTTTGATATTTATTTGGTTGTCAATATGGGTGATACTTCTACATCAACTTACAACAACAAATATGAAGGAGATAGGATCAGTACTAAGCCACCCATGTTTGATGGGGAAAAATTTGACTATTGGAAAGATAGAATAGAAAGTTTTTTCCTTGGGTATGATGCTGATCTTTGGGATTTGGTCATTGATGGATATGAACATCCTACTGGTGAGGATGGCAAAAAGATTGATAGAAAATCAATGACTGAAGTGCAGAAAAGAGCTTTCAAGAATCACCACAAAGCCAGAACTATATTGCTTAATGCAATCTCTCATACTGAGTATGAGAAGATTACTAACAGAGATACTGCTCATGACATGTTTGAGTCACTCAAAATGACTCATGAGGGAAACTCTCAGGTTAAAGAGACCAAGGCTCTGGCGCTCATACAGAAGTATGAGGCATTTAAAATGGAAGAGTCTGAAAATGTAGAAACTATGTTTTCTAGATTTCAGATTCTTACAGCTGGTCTGAAAGTTCTGGACAAGGGCTACTCAACGTCAGATCATGTCAAGAAGATCATCAGAAGTCTTCCTACCAGATGGAGACCAATGGTGACTGCATTGAAGATGGCAAAAGATCTGAACAAGATCTCTTTAGAAGAACTTATCAGTTCTTTGAGAAGCCATGAAATTGAGATGGAGGAAGATGAACCCCAAAAGAAAGATAAAGGTAAATCCACAGCTTTAAAATTTAACAAATCTGTTAAAGCTTTGCAGGTAAAAGAAGAAAGCTCTGAAGAATCTTCTTCTGAAGAAGAAGATGAACTGTCCATGCTTTCCAGAAGAATCAACAAGCTCTAGAAGCACAAGGGAAAGAAGTTTAACAACTTCAGAAAAGCTGACCACAGGAAGGAATCTTCTGGACACAGAAGATCTGGAAAGAAAGAGGTCACATGCTATGAATGCAAGGAACCTGGGCATTACAAAAATGACTGCCCCAAACTTCTCAAGGAAAAACCCAAGAGAAAGTTTGATAAAAAGAAGAAGGTTCTTATGCCAACTTGGGATGATTCAGATGAATCTGAATCTGAATCTGAAGCAGAAGAAGAGTGTGCCAACATGGCATTAATGGCTAGAATAGAAGATCAGAATGAAGAATCATCATCTGGATCTGAGTCAGACTCTGACTCTGACGCTGAAGAGGTAATGACTAAACTTACCAAAGAAGAACTTATAAAGGTGTTATCGGAAGTTCTAAAGAGCTATAATAATATCAAACTCAAAAACAAGAAGCTGAAAAGCAATCTTGAATCTGAGATTGATAATCTGAAAATAGAACTTGTTGAGCAGAAAGAAATAAATATAAAAATAAAAAATGATTTGGAAATTGCCCAACAAGAATCTGACTCTGAAGCTAAGTCATCTGAAAATATTTTGGAAAAATATGACTCTAGCTTTCAGAGGTTCCTCACTAAAAGCATAGACAGAAGCAAGATGGCTTCTATGATCTATGGAGTTAGTAGGAATAAAAGAAAGGGAATTGGATTTAAATCTTCTTCTCTTGAAAAAGATGTAAGACCAATACCTGTAGATGATCTGATCATTAAGATAACTCCTTTATACTCTAATTTTAAATTTGGTCATTTAAATGATATTAAACACACAAGTTTTGAAAAGAATACTCATGTGTTTAGATCTAAGGCAAGTCTAAATAAAAACTATGTTGAAAAACAAAAGTTTAGACAAACCTACAAGGCAACTAACCCTAAAGGACCCAAGAAGATCTGGGTACCTAAAGACAAAATAATCCCTGTTGCAGATGTCCTTAGCAGCAAGGTCAGGACACCAATCATGGTACCTGGACTCTGGATGCTCACGACACATGACAGGAGAAAGGTCTATGTTCCAAAGTCTGGAACTTAGATCTGGAGGGGACGTGAAATTTGGAGGGAACCAGAAGGGCAAGATCATTGGCTCTGGAACAATAGGTAATGGCAACCTACCCTCTATTTCTAATGTTCTGTTAGTTGAAGGATTGAAACATAATCTATTGTCTATAAGTCAATTAAGTGACAATGGTTATGATATAATCTTTAATAAAAAATGTTGCAAAGCTATATGTCAAAAGGATGGTTCTATCCTATTCAATGGAAAGAGGAAACACAACATTTATAAAATTAACCTTTCAGAACTTAAAGTTCAAAATGTAAAATGCCTCTTATCTATGAATGATGAGCAATGGGTCTGGCATAGAAGATTGGGGCATATTAATATGAGACGTATATCTCAGATTAATAAACTCAATCTGGTCAGAGGACTTCCTAAGTTGAAGTTCAACTCAGATGCTCTGTGTGAAGCATGTCAAAGAGGTAAATTTTCAAAATCACTTTTTAAATCAAAAAATGTTGTTTCTACCTCCAGACCATTGGAATTACTTCACATTGATCTGTTTGGACCAGTGAAAACTGCATCCATCAGAGGCAAGAAGTATGGGCTAGTCATTGTAGATGACTACAACAGATGGACATGGATAAAGTTTCTAAAACACAAGGATGAGTCTCATTCTGTGTTCTTTGACTTCTGCAATCAAGTCCAGACTAAAAAAGATTGCAAAATTATTAAAGTCAGAAGTGATCATGGTGGAGAATTTGAAAATAAACATTTTGAAAAATATTTTTCTGAAAAAGGCATTGAACATGATTTCTCCTGCCCTAGAACTCCACAACAAAATGGAGTTGTAGAGAGGAAAAATAGAACATTGCAAGAAATGGCCAGAACCATGATCAATGAGACAAATCTGGCAAAATATTTCTGGGCAGAAGCAATTAACACAGCTTGTTATATTCATAACAGAGTGTCTGTAAGACCTCTTCTGGAAAATGAATTGTGGAGAAACAGAAAGCCTAACATTGCTTATTTTCATCCTTTTGGATGTATTTGTTTTATGCTTAATACTAAAGATAATCTGAACAAGTTTGATTCCAAAGCACAGAAGTGTTTCATGCTTGGTTATTCTGAACGCTCTAAAGGCTACAGAGTATTCAATACTGAAACACAGATTGTGGAAGAATCTATTCATGTTAGATTTGATGATAAGCTTGGCTCTGAAAAGCCAAAGCAGTTTGAAAGTTCTGCAGATAGAGAAGTGATTCTCACAGACTCTGAAGGCTCAGAGGCAGAAAAGGCAAAAAACAAAGAATCTGAAGCAACCCCAGATGCTACAGCTTTGACCTCTCAACTAAACAACTTGCATATTTCTGAAAGACCAACTGTCAGAGGATCTTCTTCCAGAATCAAAGCTTCTCATCCAGAAGATGTGATAATTGGAAAGAAAGATGATCTAATAAGGACAAGATCATTTCTCAGAACTTCTGAATCTTCTTTATTTGGCTTAGTGTCAATGATTGAACCAACATCTGTAGATGAGGCTCTGGAAGATAATGAATGGATTATAGCTATGCAAGAAGAGCTGAATCAATTCACCAGAAATGAAGTTTGGGATCTGGTTCCTAGACCTAAAGGATTCAATGTTATTGGAACAAAATGGGTCTTCAGGAATAAGCTGAATGAAAAGGGAGAAGTAGAAAGGAATAAGGCAAGGCTGGTTGCTCAAGGATACAGTCAACAAAAAGGTATTGATTACACTGAGACATATGCTCCAGTGGCAAGGTTAGAATCTATTCGTCTTCTTATTTCATTTGCTGCACAGAATAACATCACTCTGTATCAGATGGATGTTAAAAGTGCTTTTCTTAATGGTATTATAGAAGAAGAAGTATATGTCCACCAACCTCCTGGTTTTGAAAGTGAAAACTTTCCAGATCATGTTTTCAAATTAAAGAAATCTCTTTATGGATTAAAACAAGCTCCCAGAGCTTGGTATGGGAGGTTGAGCAACTTCCTTCTGAAGAAAAATTTTATCAGAGGAAAAGTGGATACAACTTTATTCTGTAAAACTGTTAAGAAAGATTTGTTGATTTGTCAAATTTATGTAGATGACATTATTTTTGGATCAACAAATATTACGCTTGGAAAGGAGTTTGCTAAATGTATGCAGGAAGAATTTGAAATGAGAATGATGGGAGAATTGAGATTCTTCTTGGGAATCCAAGTCAACCAGACTCCAGAGGGCACCTACATACATCAAACCAAATATGTTAAAGAGCTTCTGAAGAAGTTCAACATGGTTGATAGTAAAATGGCAAAGACTCCAATGCACCCTACAAGCACTCTAGGTAAGGAAGAGGTAAGTAAGAAGGTAGATCAGAAACTCTACAGAGGTATGATAGGATCTCTTCTATACTTGACTGCTTCTAGACCAGATATTATGTTTAGTGTCTGCTTATGTGCAAGATTCCAATCAGATCCTAGAGAATCACACTTAACAGCTGTTAAGAGGATTCTAAGGTATCTGAAAGGTACTACTAACATGGGTTTGTGTTACAAAAGATCTGATGAATTTTCATTAGTTGGATTCTGTGATGCTGACTATGCTGGAGACAGAGTTGAACGTAAAAGCACTTCTGGAAGCTGTCAGTTTCTTGGAAGTCATCTGATCTCATGGTACAGCAAGAAGCAACCTACCATTGCACTATCAACTACAGAGGCAGAATACATTGTTGCTGCTGGATGTTGTACGCAGATGCTCTGGATGAAGAGTCAATTAGAAGATTATCAAATCTATGAGAGTAATCTTTCTATCTTCTGTGATAATACTTCTGCTATATGTTTGTCAAAAAATCCAATCTTGCATTCTAAGGCAAAACATATAGAAATTAAACATCACTTCATCAGAGACTATGTTCAGAAGGGTGTAATTAATATAGCTTTTGTTGATACAGATCATCAATGGGCTGATATTTTCACAAAACCCCTTGCTGAAGATAGATTTAAGTTCATTCTGAAAAATATTTGTATGGATTTTTGTCCAGAGTAATATTTATCAGAGGCAACCTCTCAGATGCAAAATGTTTAATGATCTGAAGTATTTCATCTGACTATTCGTTCATTTATATTTATTCAATTATTTTTTTGTGTGAAACTCTGAACTAACAAGCTCAGAAGATCTGAAAGTTGGAAACGTTTCATTTCTTGAGAGACATCAGATGCACATGCAAAGCAAACACGTGTCACTCAGTATCTGAAACGATGGAGTGCTCAACTGAATTGACGTTTGAGGTATTGCTTTGAAAATCTCATTTTTCTTGGTTTTCCCCCCAGCTGTCATAAATTTAAAGTGAAATGATTATTTTCATTAAATGCTGTCCAAACGTGCGTAAGTGTCTTTTGTTGTGCCCTATGCTTGATTATTGGTTCTCTATAAATATCACCTATCACACTATTTTCACACTTTCCACATTCACTACATTCATGCGTTTCTGTTCTCTCTTCAATCTCTACCAAAACCCTAAACCTAAACCAAGATCCTCTTCTTCTTCAATGGCGTCTACTTCAAACACTGCTGTAAAATCCAACAAGACTATAATGTACAAAGAACCAGAACGAACCTTATTCAATCCAGTGGCAGATCTTGAGGTTCTATGTGAAAGCTTCATTGATCTTGATTCGTTAAAGGATAATGGGTTTGACCTAACTCCTGCTATTAAAGCTCAAGGTTGGGAGAAATACTTTGAAAGATTGATGGGTCCTGTATATCCATCACTGGTAAAGGAATTCTGGATTCATGCAAGCGCTGGTCCTAAGTTTATTCATTCATCGGTTCTTGGAATGGAGATAGTTATTACTGAGAAACTGATCAGGCAACTGTTCAGTTATACCGAATCTGATGGAGTTTCAAACCTTGCTTCTTCTCGCATTGATATGGCTAGGGTTTATGAAGAAATTACTATAGCTGGAATGCCATCAAGTAAGGTTAAAGATCTGAAACCCATTTATAGGATCTGGGCAAAAATATTTATGAGTACATTTTTTCACAGAAAACCATCCAACTCACCAGACTATGTGAGTTCGGAACATCTGTATTTCATGTACTGCATTAGCCAGAATGTCAAAGTGGATCTACCGTATCTAATCTTCAGTCATCTACTAACTCATGTCAAAGAAACCAGAGAGGAGGTAAGAGCTAAAGCTGGTAAAGTTAGAACTTGGATACCCCTGGGAAGATTGATTTCAGACATCCTTGTTGAGAACAAGCTGGTACAGCATCTGACAGATGCGAAGATTACAGAAGATCTGACTTACATCATGGGATCTTAAATAAATGGACTCAATCTGAAAAGGATGAAAATCATTTCAGAATTGAAAGGACAACTAAGGAAGATTAATTCTGAAGAGGTTCAAGGCAGAAGAATTCCTGTGGAAGACTTTCCACTATTCAGTGCAAATGAACCAAAGGAATTTGTCTGGATGTACATTACTGAATGTCTAAAGGAAGGAATTCCTCTACCTGCTAATCTTGTTCAGAAACCAGGAGAAGAATTGCCCAATCTAATGAAGGAAAGGCGTAGTAAGAGGAAAGCTGAAGAAGGATCAGTTCAGAAGAAGAGAAAAGCATCTGAAGTTTCAAGAAAGAAGAAGAAAGAAGGAAAGAAAGCCAGAACCAGTTCTAGAGAAGCCACTCTGGAAGAGATCAGAGACACCATTCATCAGGTATTAGCATCTGATCCTACACCTACTGTTCATTCACCCCTTTCATCATCACAACTCTCTCCAAACCTTAGACAAAGAACCTCTAAACCCAAACAGTCTGTCAATCTTTCATCTGAACCACTCTCCTCTGAACCAGTAAATTTACAACCATCTCCTGTACCAATTCCATCTGAACCACAACCTCAATCAATTCAATCAGAAATTCCACCAACAGAACCAACTCAACCAGAAAAAACTCAAACATAAATTCCACAACCAACTTTGTCACAACCAGAGAATCCCCAATTAGAGACTCTCCAACCAGAAACAATTATTTCAGAACAAAACCAACCAGAGACTGTTCAAACTGAACACTCTGATCAAACAATTCCCTCAGAAGATCCAAATCTTTCTGACAATATTCTTGATATTCAACCCCTCAATCAATCAATTATAATTTCTTCAACATCTGTTCACTCAGATGAATCTTCTGATTCATCTGATTCATCTGATTGTGATTCAGAGTCACTCAAACAAGCTCGTTCTGAAAGTGTTATGAAGAAACATCTTAACATTTCCATGTTTCATACTCCACCAAACTCTCCATCTCATCAACAACCATCTGAAATTCAACCATCTGAAACTCAAACATCTGGAACCCAAACCATTCCTCAACCACCTGAAACCAATCCATCTGAAAATCAGACTTTTCCTCAACCATCTGAACTCCCTCAATCTGACATCCACACATCTCAACCACCATCACCTCAACCACAACCATCTGAACCTACTCCTGTTAACACCCCTAATCCTTTTTCCTCTGAACAGTCTGAACAGTCAGATCTAGGATCATGTGTTAATACTATGTTTGAAATTTTCAAAAAGGAGTTAGATTCTGAATATGATCGTGTTAAGGATGTATGCATGTCTAGTTTGGATCCAACTGTTTCAAATACTGCTTGGAAGCGCTTCATCTGGATGTTCAACAAAGCTGCCTTAAAAGTTAGAGCTAAATGCTCTAAGCTTGCTAAGACTAAATTTGCAGAATTAATCAAGGTAACTCTGATGAACATGCCTCCTCCTCCTCCTGTGTTACTTTTGGAAGCTGCTCCTCCAGTAGTTCCTGAATCTGAAATGGTTGAACAAGCTTCTGATGAAAACCAATCTGAAGGGAACCCTACTGCTACTGCATCTGCTCCGTCTTCATCTGTGGTTGCAGAACTTGTGAATGATGTGAAGGATATAAAGGACTGGATGATCAAGCAAGAGAAGACAACTGATGAAATCAAGACCTGGATGTCTAAGCAAGAAGAGTCAGCTGCCAAGATGACAGAGCTTCTGACCCTTATTGCCTCTCGCCAGACTTAGTTTTATTTGTTGTTTTGCACATGAACTGCCTTTGCTGTCTGCTTTTTGTTGTGTTATGTGTTTTGGCGTCTACCTGTTTGACTGTGAACTTTGGTTTGTTTTAATTGCATGATAATGTGTTTGCTCCTATATGCCTCTTTTCTTCTATATCTTTCTGTCTTTGAAAATCTTTTTGATTATGACAAAAAGGGGGAGAAAAAGAGAAACTGAGTGTTCAACCTATAAGCAATTACTAAAACTGAAATTCAGACATTTTATTAACTTACCTTGAATTTAAGTCTTTCAGATTACATTGATATATCTGACATAATTCATTGAAGTTACCCTGAGACTGTTTCAACCAGAACCTGATCCTCTAAAGAAAATCTGAATATTCAATCAACTCTGATAACTCTGATATCTTACTCTGATACATTTATTCTGAAAGAGAATTCAAGCAAGATGATAACCAGGCGCTATGACTAAAGGAAGTCATATTTATCTGGCATCAAGATTTGATTCTGAACTCTTTCATCAGGCTCTGAATCTGAAATATATTTAATCAGAAAGGGAAGTATTCTATTCCATTGAAGTATTTATTTCAGGGGGAGATTGTGAATCTCAGGGGGAGTTTAATTCATACTCTTTATTGAACAAAATTTCTCATGTTTTGTCATCATCAAAAAGGGGGAGATTGTAAGAACACAGATTGTTTCTTAGTTATATCTCTATGTTTTGATGATAACACTTATGAATTTTGTATTCAAGAATTATATACTCTAAATTTGTTCTAGACTGTTTGTTACAGGTACTAAAGAAAATACTTTTAAGTAAGCAAATTTGGATCTGAACAATGTTATTATGAAAGGCTTCATAGGTTCAAGAGCATCTTAAGTGAAGATCTGAACGCTGCTCCCAGAAGAATCTGATTACTGTCTTTTGAAGATTCTGAAGCAGGAGCCTCTAAAGTATAGAAGACTCTGCTCTGATAGATTTACACGCTCAAGCACACAAGCTGCACATACTCTGATTCAGCTCAATCTGAAGAACATCCAAGACTCTGAAGATCCAGAAGATCTCTACTCTAGGAGACTCCAAAGATTCAGATTCTAATGTTGAAAGCTGAACTTACTTTGTGAAGAAGATTTAAATATGTACGTTGGCTTATCTCAACAGCTCTTTCCTCCTTTGTGCTAGACACAAGGACACAGACAAAAAGGTTTTATCTGTGCATTCCATTCTAAGGAAAGTTTATGCAAAGTGAAGACAAAAGGCATCAGGCTTGTTTCAGCACAGCCTCCAATGTAAAGACAAAAGGCTTCAGGCTTTTCTGCACAGCCTTCAACGTTAACAAGACTTCATGGATCTAAGTGCCTATATAAAGAAGTCCACTCCATCTTCTTCAGTATCGAACTTCTAGCAAAATCTCTCATCAAAGCAAAACTCTCAAAGCTCTTATTATTTTATTTTGCTATAACTTTGTTCTTAACTTAAGAGAAATATCACAGTTGTGATAACAGCTTATTAGAAGCATTCATACTCTTGTATAAGTTTTACTCTGTTTGTAAAAGGTTTTCCTTAAGAGGATCCAGTTGGGATCAGTTGCTCTTGAGAAGACTAAGAACAATTGTTCTTAGGTGTTGCTATTGTAATCTGTTTGATTAAATAGTGGATTAAGTCCTTGACAGAGAAAGGCAAATCACTCTTGAGAGGGTGGACTGGAGTAGTTGTATTCAACGAACCAGGATAAAAATATCTGTGTTTAAATCTTTGATTTTAGTCTTACTTATTCAACCCCCCCTTCTAAGTAATTTTCTCACCTTCATGAACCCCAGTAGCTTACCAGATCTCACCCCGAAGGTGCACTTATTAGGATTCAGCCTCAGCCTGAATTTCCTAAGCCTTTCAAACAATTTCAGAAGATTCACCAGATGCTCTTCCTCCGTCTGGGATTTGGCAATCATATCGTTAATATAGACCTCAATATCTTTATGCATCATGTCATGAAAGAGCATCGTCATAGCACATTAATATGTTGCGCCAGCGTTCTTCAAACCAAAGGGCATCACTTTGTAGCAGAACGTCCCCCACGGGGTAATAAAAGTTGTTTTCTCCATATCCTCCGGCGCCATCTTAATCTGATTATATCCCGAAAAGCCGCCCATGAAGGAAAACACCGAGAATTGAGCAGTGTTGTCGACCAACACGTCAATATGAGGAAGCGGGAAGTCATCCTTAGGGCTCGCCTTGTTCAGATCCCGATAGTCAACGCACATCCGTACCTTACCATCTTTCTTTGGTACAGGTACTATATTGGCGACCCAAGGAGGGTAAGTTGTAACAGCTAGGAAACCAACGTCCCACTGTTTCTGCACTTCCTCTTTAATCTTTACGGCCATATCTGGTTTAGTTCTTCGGAGCTTTTGCTTGAACGGCGGACAGTCTTCACGCAATGGAAAGCGGTGGACCATAATATCAGTGTCTAACCCGGGCATATCTTCATAAGACCAAGCAAAGATGTCACTATACCTCGAAGCATCTCGACAAGTCTTTGCTTGATATCACTTTGTAGCGCAGCCCCTATCCAGACATTCATGACAATCTCTTTGGAACCCAAATTAACAGTCCCAACATCCTCTTGATGAGGCAGAATGATTCTCTTTTCTTGTTTCAACAGACGAGTCAGCTCTTCTGGTAAGTCGTCGTCCTCAACAATCTCTTCTTCGGCTTGGAATATCGGATGCTCAAAGTTGAAGCGAGTCATAGGGAGATCTTGATCGGTGTCATCTGAAATATAGATCCTGCAAGAGAAAGGGTTAAATGCTTCAAATGATATACAAACGAAGCGTACAACCACATTGCCATTTTATTGTAAAAAATAAAAACAGGAAAACAGGGATCACAAAATTTGCATGAGGAAAACGCCTTTATTTGATGATTAAAACAAAGCATACATAAGCAAGTAGGCCCTGAAATAAAATCACTATGCCCCGGGTAGGACATAGGAGTGTACAATAATCGAAAAATAAGGCATTACTATTTCGACGTCACTTGAACAAAGTCCTGGATAGACCAGTTGCATAGGCTCTGTCCCGGTTCGCTGGGCTTGATCCAAGAATCCATGTCGCAGTCACTATCGCCCTCTTCATTGTCAGACACAACGTTGATTTGCTCAAAACTGACTCCTCCCGGAGTGAACACAATCGGCCCTTTGAACCTTGGCTTGCTCTGTGATGCAGATGACGACGACGGGTGATACCCTAAGCCGAACTTGTCTTGCTTAACAGGAATCTCCAGAACTTGGCCCCAACCTTTGGTCTCCCCGGCCTGAACTACCGCTTGGGCTTCTCTGTACAACGGCATAGCTACCTCGGGCCCTTTGCTAATGACAGGAGATTTGTCTTTGATCTGCACTCCTTCAAAGGCCTGGCATAATGTCTCATGGATCTCACCATCCACTTCGACATATTTGAATGAAGATAGGTGACTTACCATGATGTCTTCCTCCCCACACACGATGACAACACTACCACCGATCATGTATTTAAGCTTTTAGTGCAACGTCGACGTCACAACCCCTGCAGCGTGAATCCACGGTCGTCCAAGCAAACAGCTATACGTTGGCTGTATGTCCATGATATAAAACACAGTGTCAAACACCTCTGGACCAACCTGGATTGGCAAAGTCAGTTCTCCGAATACAGACCTTCTCGTCCCATCAAACGCTCTCACCACCGAGTCGCTTGGTGTGCATATTACACCTCGGGTATCTAGCTTCAGCAACGCCTTCTTGGGCAAAATGTTCAGGGATGAACTAGTGTCAACAAGGACATGAGACATAACAGTGCCCCTACACTCAACAGAAATATGCAACGCACTGTTATGGTTGCGGCCCCTGGGCGTCAAACCAAATTCAGTAAAGCCAAGGCCATGCCCCGCATTCACGTGCGCAATCACTCCTTCAAGCTGATTCACAGATATCTCCCGGGGTACATAGGCAGCGTCAAGAGCTTTCAGCAAAGCGTTCCGGTGAGCCTCGGAACAAAGCAACAATGACAAAATCGAGATTTTGGAAGGCGTCTGCTGCAGATGATCGACAATTTTATAATCGCTCTTCCGAATCAATCTCATGAATTCTTCCACATCTTTGGTCAATGCCTCTTTTTCATTCTCTTGAGAAGGTCCTTCTCCATCGACTTTATTCTTTCCTCTGGCAGTTCTCTCAGCTTCTACCTCTGGCGACGCGAAGATTCTACCACTGCGGGTTATGCCCCCTGCCCCCACAAGGTTATCAACTGACCCTACCGATGGGCTTGCCAGATTAATCTTCTTCCCATTGCAGTAAACTTTCTCCCCATAATTCCAAGGGATGGCTTTAGTGCTTTCATACGGAACAGGTCCAACTTTGGTTATTGTGATAGTCGATCGCTTGGAAGGCGCCGATATCGTGACAGTTTTAAACGGGATCATAATCGTCGCAACATCACCCTGCTTTTCAGCTATTGCCTCAACAGGCTTCTCTTCAGCAGCACGGTCGAATTGCAACGTTCCTTCGTCAATCAACCCCTAAAGACCTCTTCTTAAGTTATCACAACCCTCAGGCCGGACCAAACAAACAACACAATCAACATTACAACCAGGGAACACTCCCCCTCTTAGCAATCTACTCTTGACATAACCCAGAGGTGTCTTCAATTCATCCACATTCATAACCAGGTTCAGACTAACATCTTCCAAAATTGCACCCACATGCGCAGATCCGTGAACTGGCATCAGATTTTTCTCAATATTGGGTGCTTCATTACCGAAGTTTATAGCCTTGCTATCTATCAAATCTTGCACCTTGTGCTTGAAAGCATGGCAGCTCTCAATGCTATGACCGGGTGCCCCGGAGTGAAATTTGCAGTGTGCATTAGCGTCATACCTATAAGGAGGCGTACCCTTTAACGGAGCCAACGTCCTTTTCTCAACAAGTTGCAGCTGTAACAAATTTGGAAGAAGCTGAGCATACGACAATGGAGGTGCATCAAATACCCTCTTCACAGCCCTATCCCGACCTTGATATCTCTGTGGAGCAGCATTCTGTCATCCCTGTTGCTGCTGTGGCTGTTGTTGTTGCGGTATAGGGATTGTCACACTAGCAATTTGCTGCTGACGGTATTGGTTTCGGCCTCGACCTCTTCCTCGGGAGCTATATATTGAATTAGTATCCCACTGTCTCTTATTCCCAAAAGCCCTTTTACCACCTCCAGCTGAGGTTGACTCTCCCGCTTGGATCTTACCAATCTTAACACCATTCTCGATATGTTCACCCAAGAGTATCAACTCAGAAAAGTTAGCCGTCGTACAATTGATAAGCCTGTCATAATACAACCCAGAGAAAGTGCCCACAAACATATCCACCAACTCACGCTCCACTATGGGTGGGTGCACCCTGGCTGCAAGCTCACGCCACCTCTGGGCGTATTCTTTGAAACTCTCGCCATTCTTCTGAGAGAGATTTTGGAGCTGGACCCTGTTCGGCACAAGGTCGCTGTTATATTGGTAATGCTTGACAAAAGCTTCCGCTAACTCCTTCCAGCTACCAATTTGAGTAGGCTCTAACCCCATGTACCATTCCAATGACGGTCCCGACAAGCTGTCCTGGAAAAAATGCATCAACATCTTTTCGTCATCAGAGTAGGCGGACATTCTCCGATAGTAAGATCGAACGTGAACTCTCGGGAAAGTATCCCCCTTATACTTATCAAAAGTGGGCGCTTTAAATTTGATTGGTACCCTTAAGCCAGAGACCAATCCCATGTTAGCCACGTCCAACCCCGTGGAGTTCTGATTAGCAAGATTCCTCATCTGTTCTTCCAACAACCTGAACCTTCTATCACTGTCAATGGGCATCTCAAGATCCCTGCCTGGCGGAGGGAAAGCATCTTCCTGACGATCTTCGCCCCAGTGAGAATCCTCATTACCATAACCAGCATAAGCAATGTTGGGACCAAAACCAGCCTGATTGATCCTAGGACCGCATCCCATATTACCAAAACCCTGATTTCCAGTACCTGGCCCGAAACCAGCATTGTGGACACCCATTCCAACACCATTGTGGCTTGCATTGCCAAAACTTGTGTTACCGAAGCCTTGATTGCCGTAACCCTGATTACCACGAAAACCAGCGTTACCAACACCAATACCCATACCAGTATTCCCAGCACAAAGACCAGCATTCCCAGTTCCAACATTGAAACCAGCATTCCCAGTCACGTTCACATTCTCAGCTCTATTACCGTTCTCAGTCGTATTAAGGACAACCACCGGTACCGTGTCATCTGCTCGAGGAGTCCCGACTTGAGAAGGATTATTAGCAAATTCGCCATGTAGCACACCCTGACTGTCAACCCTAGCAATCAGAGGCTGCACCAGAGTTTGCAGCTGCTCCTGGCCCTTGGCCACAGTCTCCATCACCTGCATGAACTGCATCATCCTATCGCGCATCTCTTGCATCTCAGTCTGCATCTGATCCATGGCTTTCTTACAGTTGCTTCTGGTAGAGTAGCGATGAATTCGTAGATCAGCAATCCTGGAACCTGCATCGACAAAGGGTTAGGAAACACAGTACAAGGTACCGTCTATGCAAATGATTTATGCAAATGCAGACGTGTGTCTGTGCGTTAGGGAGATTTTTCCCCCGATTCGAGTACCAGAATGCAAGTGCTGATAACAAGAAGTCCGGATCTAGTCATTGAAATAACATCTCATATATAGATGGGCCAACAAGGCAGTAATACAAAGTCAATGAATACATGGGGAATCAATAGCATGACCTCAACCAACAAGCCTGGTGATGGTCAGCCTACAGCGAGAATCAGAAAAATATAAAGAGTTACAAAGATAATCAAGTGTGACAGCGGGCACGAAACTCCTCTAGAAACTCTCTAGTCTCGGGGTGATCAGGTCGAGTGAGTAACCCCTCAACAAGCAACTCTCTCTGCATAATAGTGCACTGGAGACCTTCAACTAAATCTTCCCATGCTCCCTGGCCAAAGAAATCTTCTAACTTTCGCTTCTTAGACTCGAACCTCTGCTTGCGATCTTTCAGGTTGGCGAGAGCTTTGTTCAGCAGGTCTTCAGCGGCATATCTGCGAGCAGTTTCCTCATCAAACCTCTTCTCACTAGCCTTCACCTGAGCCTTCAATTTGGAGATCTGCTGTTTCAGTTTATCCTCCCTCTCTTTGTTTCTGGCTAAAGTAGCATTCCACTGCTGATTGAACTTGGAGATTCTCTGGTATGCTTCATCCAAGTGCTGCTTCTTGGTAGCCAGGACATCATTAACAGATTTTAAGTCCAGACCCAAACGCTCACGATCAGCTATCTGCTTGGTCAAGTCCGTACCCAACCTGTTCACCAACTCTGTCTCCTTTTTGAAGGAGTGGACGGCTTCGCTTCTCTCGCTTCTGATCTGTGCCAATTCTTGCTCCAACTCTTCGTTGGCTTTCTTCAGTTCTTCCTTCTCATCTAACACCTGATTATACTGCTGAATAGGCACGATAGTAGGCTCTTCCACCACTGGAGGGCACTCCTGCTTAGCAGGTAGAAATGGCATCCCTATAGTCTCTGCTCTGGCTCTGATCCAGGTCATGTAAGGAGCATAAGCTTGGCTATTGCTCTTACCCAACAAAGATTTCTCTCGTCTACTGATATCATTCCAGGCATGCTGAAGCTTAGATAACACATCCCCCTCTAGAAAACCGGTGAGGTACAGAGATTCCTGCACCTCTTCATCCTTTGGCAGAACTCTCAAAGCATATGCAAATTGTCTAACAAGTAGAGACGGATTATAGTTGATACAACCCTTTCTTCCGATCAAAGGCACATTCGGAAACCCACTGCAGTTGAATATAACCTCAGTACCCAACATATCTCTATCAAACCAAACAACACTCTTTGTTGATAAACCCATCAAACGCTCAGACCACTCAGCTGTGGCTGCAGATGAAGCAAAGAGACCCTTCTTGGGTAGGTGACTATCAAACCATCTGTATAGTAAGGGTACACAACATGATACATTCTTACCCCTTCTATTCTCATTCTTGTAATGGACGGAATGATACACATCGCCAATCAAGGTAGGAACTGGATTCCTTGATGCAAAGATATGAAAGGCATCCAAGTCTATAAAATCAGGCATGTTAGGAAACAAAATGATGTCATATATGCAGAGAGCAAGAATGGCGTTGAATGCGATCCAACAACCGTCTTTGGCACACTGTTGGGCTTTCCCAACTAGGAACTGCAGAGAGAAACCAGGAACCTCGTTCCAACTAGACAAGATCAACTCAGAGGCATCCAGATGAAGAGAAAGAGCTAAATTAGCCAGATTAGGTTTAGCATCCATGTGAATAAATGGCATCTGACTCTTAATAGGTACGCCCACCAACTTAGCATACTCCTCTAATGTAGGTGCAAAAATGAATTCCGGGAAAGTGAAACATCTCAAAGGAGGATCATAGAACTGCAGCAAGGCATACAACCCATTCAACTCATACACAGAAGGTTTACGAACCAGACTTAGCAGCTTCCCATAAGATTTTTTGAATTCACCTCTCACGGTATCATCTGCCAAAGCAATCAAACTGGATAATAGAGCAACATCTGGAGTAGGGAGCTTGTAGGCTACAGTCTTCCTCAGAGAACCCATAATAGCATAACAGCAGGCAAGAAAACACCGGAACCGGGGGATAATGTACCTGCAACACAGACACACGTTAATGATATGCAAATGAGTATGCACAATGCAAAATGCAAACATGCAACAGGGGATCAAGATGGCTGCTGAGGAGATCAAAGCTCTGATCCAATACAATCACAACACTGCTCTGACATGGTTAACCTAAAAACATCATTTTGAGCAATTTTTGTGTTGAACAAAATTGCATTTGAGGCTTGCAAGATGGTGAAAATGACCTATAATGCCAAATGACCTATAATCTTACTTTCCAAAAATACCCCTAACTTGTAAACCTTATAACTTGAGTTATACAAATCAGATGGAAGACTTCTAATACAATTTGGAAATCTAAGATCAAGACCTACAACTTTCATGTTGGCCAAAAGTTCAAAAGAAACACCCTTCTAGGTCAAAAGTTCCTTGGAAGTTGGTGAACTTTCACAGACAAATTTCACATTCCTCAGATAACCTGTAACTTGTCTGGACCATAACTTGAGTTCTATAAATCCAATGGAGGACTTCTAGTACTCAAATTAAAGGTAAGAACATTCTCTACAAGTTTCATGTTGACCAAAAGTGGAGATGAAACTTGAATCTTGAGATAAGTGGTCTTGAAGTTAGGCACTAAATAGGGGATTTTACCCTGAGAACCCTAGTTTAGCAACTCCTCACACTTGGGCTTCTCCTTGGATTGATCTTGGAATATCATCTCATGTATCTCAACACAACTATCCATGATTACAAAGACTTAGAATTGGGCTTTGACCATCTTCAATTACACAGTTGACTTAGGGTTATTCAGATGAAAACCCTAATTGCAACACCCTCAACTGTGGCTCTTCACACTTGGCATGATGACTTGATTGAGCTCCACCATGACCCTCAAGGAACTCTATGAGCTCTATCCATACACTCTCTCCTTGATCAAGGCTTTACAACCCACTGATGGTCTTCAATTGGTCCTTAGCTTAAGAGATTAACCACATACAAACAACTGAACCTCTCAAGAACCCAACCCTCTTCCTGATGACTTTGGTGACTTCTCAAACTTGAATAAGACCTCTAGATAGGCTCCTCTGGATATAAACCATACTTGATCCCCTGCACAAATGAACAATGCTATGATATGCTAATGCAATGAAACATAAACCAAGTAAGAAAAGGTTAGGCAAATTTTGGGGTGCAACACACAGTACACCATAAGCCAAAGTGCATCAACACTATCAAGCAACAGAACTATGCCAAAAAAGACCTTTAGCAACGCTTAAAAGCGCTGTCTAAAGTGGCGCTGCTAAAGGTAAAGGCAGCGCTTTTTTTAAGTAAAAAGCGCTGCTATATGCCCACTTTTAGCAGCGTTTTTTCAAAAAAGCGCTCTCTATTCCCCCACCTTTAGCAGCGCTTTTAAAAAGCGCTGCCTAAAGTGTATTTACTGAATACCTTTAGCAGCGCTTTTCTTAATAAAAGCGCTGCCTATTCCCCCACCTTTAGCAGCACTTTTTTAAGAACTGTCTTCCCCCCCCCCCCCCTTTTCCCCCTATAGCAGCGCTTTCAGAAACGCTCTCTTTCCCCCCTTTTTAGCAGTGCTTTCTCAAGAAAAGCACTGTCTTTTCTTCACGTCATTGAATTTTGTTTTCAAAAAAACCACTTTTTCATAGTGTTTTTCTAGTAAAAGCGCTGTCTATTTTTCATATTTTTATGAAGTGATTTTTGTTGAATTATGTTGCACCATTTTTTATAATTTTTTCCATAAACCTGCTTATAACAATTACATTCACCACAGGCCTTTATTTCAACATTTTGCCCTTATATATACCATAATCATTGTAATTCAACACATAAACCTGCTTATAATAATTGTAATTCAACACAAGCCGATCCTCACAACAACTTCACAAATACATTCACTATACATATAATTACAAAATCGATAATTTCACAAATACATTCACTATACATATACTTACAAATTCCATATTTCCGGATCCTCACAACAACTAACTTCTAGATCGAAGTATATCAACAAATTCCAAAACTACATACGACTTCCAGAAATATAATTATCCAGTAGTATGTACATAACATCACAACAACACAAATCTATATAAACTCCGATCAAAAGACAGAAAGACAATATATATACCTTATACAATTCTCAACTCAAGAATGTATTGACACCATTACTCCTTAATCTTCCAATTTGTCTTTCGAGTAAGTACCACACTTGAATTCATCAAAGTACTACATAATATAACATAATATGCATGATTTAGTTTTAAAACTAATTACTCAGATGAAATATCGGTTAAATATTAACATAAATCATATAACTTATAAATCCATACCATGTTTGGAATCTCTATTTGACCCGAATGAATAATTTTCTTCATAAACCTCAATACAAAATATCCGCAATCAATTAATGTAGTAGTACCTATTTTTTTGATGCAGCTGACTCGTTTTCCCGCACAACCCCCTTATCTTTTGATTTGGATTTTGTAGGAGTCTAAGATCATCATGTAAATAAATGGTACGTAAATGTAAGAATAACTTACATGTATGGATCGTAAAACATTTGAATACTACAAGGTTCATAATGGTGTTCAACCTACCTCATCATCTATGAAAATGAGATTTGACGGTCATGCAACATACGATCCTATTGCGTCTCCCACCAATGTTGCACCCGAAATATCGTCTAGTATAAGCAATAACGCACCCCCTCTAAAGCAATATCAATCGATACTTTCAAAAATTTAGCAGGGAGCGGTTTATGGTGAAGTAAGTCTTCCAAAGTGTTATGCACTTTTCCCTTGCCAACCATGCAATAAGTTGGTGACGATAAATAGAGCCGACAAGGTGAAATGCCCTAAACCAATAATGAATATGATTAATGTGTCAATTAAGAAAATTGTGATAAATTAATTTCAATGTAATATATATATATATATATATATATATATATATATATATATATATATATATATATATATATATATATATATATATATATATATATATATATATATATATATATATATATATATATATATATATATATATATATATATATATATATATATATATATATATATATATATATATATATATATATATATATATATATATATATATATATATATATATATATATATATATATATATATATATATATATATATATATATATATATATATATATATATATATATATATATATATATATATATATATATATATATATATATATATATATATATATATATATATAATTACCTCGGTAAGCTTCTGCTGAAAATTACAATTGATACTATCTTTGTCACTAGTATCTTTACTCTCTGGACCGCGCCTTTCTGACATGTATCTCTCTTTGTCCTTTTGCAACTCAAGAATTTGAGCTTTCAATTCTTCCAACGACTCCATGACTTGTTTATTGCTAGGATTTTTATTCTTTGCCTGCTTATACAATTTTGTTGGAGTGACACTAAATCCCTTACCCCTCACATGGCCAGAATACTCAGGAATATTTAACACTTGACTCAGTACGCTCTTGCAATCATCGTCTTCAGCTGCAGTTATAGTCTGGGTAGGTGTTAGATGCCCAATTGTGCTTATTGGAGCCATCAAATATGGGCATCTTTCACTCCTTTTTCTGCCAAAAACGTATTTATTAAGCTCTGCTTTTGTTAATATGCATCACTGTGTCAATTTCTTTTGGTCCTTTTGATTTGTGTGTTATTGTGCAGGATTTAAGTGTGAAAGAGCATTATTGAAGGCACAAGGAAGTTGGCAAAGGAATCAAGCAAAGAGCATAACAAAAGTTGGTTCGCTCAGCGAGAACTTGGCGAGTGAGTAGCGAGTGTTCGCTACAACCTCGCCTAGCGAGCACGTAGCGAACATCTCCAGACTTGGGCAGAATGGTTTTCAACACCAAACTTGGTCAGCGAGCAAGTGGCGAAGAGGTTCGCTAGGCGAGCTCCCAGCGAGCACCTAGCGAAGCAAAGCAGAATGTCCCAGGCACCCTTCGCTGGCTCATTCGCTGCAGCGAGCACCTAGCGAAGCTTAACAGAATGTATCTAGTTTCCCTCGCTGGCAAGTTCGCTAGGCAAGGCTGTAGCGAACGTTCGCCAGCAGCTCGCCTAGCGAGTTAGTAGCGAGCGTGCCAAGATTTGTCACTTACTATAAGTAGCTTGGGCCACTTTTTGGAGAATATCTTCTTTTTCTCTTTTAACATTTGTTTTGCTGCAAGAAAGGGTTTTGTGACCTAAAACCCTATTTTGGCTATTTTCCTTCATCTCTTAACAACATCAAACAACAACAAGGTGGATCATCATCAAAGTTGGATCATTCGACTTGGATGTTCATCAACCGACTTTGAAACTTCTTTTGCAAGCTACCATGAGAATGTGTAGCTAAGTTCATCTTGTTGTCAAAGATAGATGTAGGTAATCATTGAACTTTGTATTTGTATGGATGATCTTCATTTGTAAACTCTTGAATGATTAATGTATGGTGAAAACTTTGTTTTATTCATAATCTTTTGTGTTGATTAATGATTGAGAAATATTTATCAACTCTTGACCTAGGTTTTCACCCATCTCTTTTCTTGAGCTAGAAATAGTCTTGGATGATTTTGTTCACTTAAAATGTTGAACTTTAAAGTTGTCATTTTGATAGATTGTGTGAGAGATCAACAATGGATTAAAATGATAAACTTCACAATATGAGTTAGAGATAATCATATTGAGAGGATATTGTGAATACATTGATCATTTGAAAGAGTTTATTAAATGTTGATCGGAAGTATACATTCAAAGTGATTACCAAAACCTAACTTTGACAATCTTTATTCAAACCGTTAAAACCTAACTTTTATCGCATTTATTCCTTTCATGAAAAACACTTGTTACCTTAAACACAAACCCTTGGATACCACTAAACTATAAATTTAACAATTGTTGAACTGCATCAATATCTGATATTCCCTGTGGAGACGATAATATAAACCGGACACTTAACCACTGTTCTAACAAAATGGCGCCGTTGCCGGGGAGTATAAATTGATATAGCTAGCATCGCAATAGTTGCCGATTTTTTAGTTTTGAAGTTTTTACTTGTGCTTGTAATTTGTTTGGTTAGTGTGCAGCCCTTGTTTATGCGAGGACAGATTCCTGAGGACCAAATTATTTTTGATCCTGAGATCGAAAGAACCGCAAGGAGACTGAACAGTAGAGCAAGACACAGGAGGCAACAAGCCAGGCAAAGACAAAATCAAGGAGAACGTTCTTCGACTTCCACATCACTACCACATTTCACACCAATCATGGCAGAACCACCACCCCCTCCACCAGTTTCTACTCCATGCACAAACAGTCCCAGACATACAGCTCAGTTTGCACGTAATCTCCAAAATAGAAGACAAGCGGAAATGAAAACGGGAATCCTAGCTCTTGTCTATCAAAATCCTTTCACAGGATTAGACCATGAGGATCCGTTTACTCATCTTACAAAATTTTATGAGATTGCGGGCGCAACTGGAGCTACCGAAGCTGATGAAGAGTCATTGTTTAGGAGATTATTCCCTCATTCCTTAATTGGGAAAGCGAAGGAGTGGTATCTTGACCAATCGACAACAATAATGACCGATTGGAATCTCTTAGAAGAAAAGTTTCTTGAACGGTTATTTCCACATAACCGGTTCATGGAGGCTAAAACTGCAATTGCAGTATTTTCGCAAGGAGCTAGTGAATCACTGAATGAAGCGTGGGAGCATTACAAATCTATGTTGAGAAAATGCAAGGGTCATGGTTTCGATGAGCTAACTCAAATTCATATTTTTCGAAATGGACTCCTTTCGGTTCATAAGACCCTATTGGATGCAACAGCGGGAGGTTCTTTAATGTCAAAAAGCGCCGAAGATGCAACTGCAATCATTGATAAAATGGCACTCAATGATTACCAAGGGAACCACAACCGAGGGGTAGTTCAAAGAAAGCCGGGTGTGCTTGAGTTAGGAACAAATGATGCTATACTTGCGCAAAACAAACTCATCTCACAACAGGTGGAACTTTTAACTCAACAAATCAAGGAGCTAAAAGAACCGTCAAAAGCTAAACAAATAGCTTGTTGCGAGCTTTGTAAAGGCGAACATGACACTGGATTTTGTCCGCCTCCCGGATTCGAAGAAGTGAACTACATGGCTAACCAGAGAGATTACCAACAAAGGCAACCACAACAACAACCATACCATCATCCTCAACAACAGCAACAACAACACTATCAAGGATACCAACCTAGAGGTAACTACCACAATAACCAAGGTTATGGGGGAGGAAACTCTAACCGTCAAAATCCGTATGTACCTCAACAACCGCCGGTTGCGACTTCTAAGCTAGAAGATACATTGACGCAATTCATGCAAATGTCTATGGCAAACCAAAAAAGTAATGATGCGGCTATAAAAAATCTAGAGACTCAAGTTGGTTAACTAGTAAAGCAATTAGCGGAACAACAAGCCGGACCATCTTTCTCGGCAAACACGCAAACAAATCCGAAGGAACATTGTAAGGCGATTAAGATGAGAAGTGGGAGGGAGTTGATTGACGAGAGTGAAAAAAAAGAGGTAGAGAAAAAAATTGACGATAAACTTGATGGTGAAGTTGGTGAATGGAGTGAGGAGGAAGTAGAAAATAAAGAAAAACATGGTGAAGTTGAAAAAGACATAGTGGTTGGAGTTGAAAATAAAAAAAATGGTGAAGTTGAAAATAATGAAAATGATGAAGAAAAAGAGGATGAAGTACCAAAGAAAAGAGAAAGGAACCCAAGAGCATCTAGAAGCAAGGAGATGGTGAGCACCACTCCGGTTCAAAATTTGCCTTACCCACACGCTCCATCTAGGAGAGAAAATGAACGGCATTACGCACGGTTCATGGACATTTTTAAACAATTACAAATCAATATTCCATTCGCCGAGGCTTTGGAACAAATACCGAAGTATGCCAAATTCATGAAAGACATACTTACAAAGAAGCAGAGGTACACGGAACCGGAAACAATAGTACTCGACGCAAGTTGTAGCGCTATCATCCAACGTACTCTACCAAGAAAAGAAGTTGATCCGGGGAGAGTGACATTGCCGGTTACCATTGGTGATGTTTATGTTGGAAAAGGATTGATTGATTTGGGGTCAAGCATAAATCTTATCCCGTTGTCTATCGTAAAAAAGCTTGGCAACATTGAGATCAAGTCCATCCGAATGACATTACAATTAGCCGATAAGTCTACTACTCATCCTCATGGAGTAGCTCAAGACGTGTTGGTTAAAGTGTACAAGTTTTTCTTCCCGGTGGATTTTATTGTGATTGATATGGAGGAAGATGATGATGCGCCTTTGATTCTTGGAAGGCCTTTCATGAAAACCGCTCGAATGATGATTGATGTGGATGACGGTTTGATGAAGGTAAGAGTTCAAAACGAAGAGGTCACTTTTGACCTTTTTGAAGCAATGAAGCATTCAAAGGACAAACATGATAGTTTCCGAGTTGACGTAATTGAGGAAGCTTCCTTTGAAGTTGCAAAGCATGTTAACGACATAACTCCCATGGAGCTAGCCCTTAATAACTCCTTTGAAGTTTTCACTCTTGAAGAAGAGGAAGCTCTAGATGAATGCTTGAGAGAGCTTGATAGTCTTAAGGATTTGGAACCGTGGGAAGTAGAGGAAGATGTCTTAAAAAAAGAGGTCAATGAAGAAAAGCCAAGCATTGAATTAAAAGATTTACCCAACAATTTGAAATATGCATTTTTGGATGAAGCCGAGGAGAAGCCGGTTATCATTAGCAACCTCTTGTCAAAAAATGAAGAATCTCTTTTAATTGATGTGTTGAAGAAAAATCAAGAAGCAATGGGATGGACTCTTTCCGACCTAAAAGGAATTAGTCCTTCTTATTGTATACACAAGATCTTAATGGAGGAGAATTTCAAGCCGGTAGCTCAAACGCAACGCCGTTTGAATCCAACCATGAAAGAGGTTATGAGAAAAGAAGTTGTAAAACTTTTGGATGCGGAAATGATCTACCCTATCTCGGATAGCCCTTGGGTAAGTCCGGTGCATGTGGTTCCTAAGAAGGGGGGCATTACCGTTATTCGCAATGAGAACGATGAGTTGATTCCTACTAAGGTAGCAACGGGGTGGAGGATGTGCATAGACTATAGGCGGTTAAATACCGCAACTCGGAAGGACCATTTCCCACTTCCGTTCATGGATCAAATGCTTGAAAGACTCTCGGGACAAGAATTTTATTGTTTTCTTGACGGGTATTCCGGGTACAACCAAATTGCGGTTGCCCCGGCCGATCACGAAAAGACGGCTTTTACATGTCCATTTGGAGTTTTCGCTTACCGTAAAATGCCCTTTGGGTTATGTAATGCGCCGACAACTTTCCAAAGGTGTATGCAAGCCATTTTTGCCGACCTTATAGAGAAAACAATGGAGGTTTTTATGGATGACTTTTCGGTGTTTGGGGGATCTTTTGGTTTATGTTTGGAAAATTTGACAACGGTACTTGAAAGGTGTGTGAAAACAAACTTGGTGTTGAATTGGGAGAAATGCCATTTTATGGTGACGGAGGGGATTGTTCTCGGCCACAAGGTCTCGTCAAAAGGACTCGAAGTGGATCGTGCTAAAGTTGAAGTGATAGAGAAGTTGCCTCCTCCGGCGAACTTAAAGGGAATCAGAAGTTTTCTTGGGCATGCCGGTTTCTACCGACGATTCATCAAAGACTTCTCAAAGGTGGCTAGACCTTTGAGTCATTTGCTTGCCAAAGATCAGGTATTTCTCCTAACTGATGATTGTTTAAAAGCTTTTGAGACATTGAAAGAGAAGTTGGTCACCGCTCCTGTCATAGTCGCCCCAAATTGGAATTTGAATTTTGAACTAATGTGTGATGCGAGTGACTATGCAATTGGAGCGGTGCTTGGCCAACGAAAAGAAATTTTTTTTATACCATACACTATGCGAGCAAAGTACTTAATGAGGCACAAGTTAATTATGCCACTACTGAAAAAGAATTGCTCGCAATAGTGTACGCTCTTGAGAAATTTCGTTCATATCTCATTGGCTCAAAAGTTATTGTCTACACCGACCATGCGGCGATTAAATATTTGCTAACCAAGCCGGATTCTAAGAAAAGGCTTATCCGGTGGATCCTTTTGTTGCAAGAATTCGATGTTGAGATTAAAGACAAAAAAGGATCCGAAAATGTGGTAGCAGATCATTTATCTCGCCTTGTCAATGATGAGGTGACCGCCTTAGAAAAAGACATCCGTGAAGAGTTTCCTGATGAAAAGCTTTTTAAAGTGCAAGTGAGGCCGTGGTTTGCGGATTTTGCAAACCACAAGGCGAGCGGTTTTGTGCCGCACGACCTAACTCTTAATCAAAAGAGGAAATTCATTTCGGATGCCAAATACTATGTGTGGGATGATCCCTATTTATTTAAGCTGGGCGGTGATAATTTATTGAGAAGATGTGTTACGGGCGATGAGGCCCAAAGTATTTTATGACACTGTCACAACTCGCCTTATGGTGGTCATTTCAATGGGGCTAGAACGGCGAATAAAGTCCTTCAATCGGGATTTTATTGGCCTTCTATTTTTAAAGACGCAAATGCCCATGCGCAAAATTGTGACAGTTGTCAAAGGAGTGGTGGAATAGGAAAGAGAGACGAAATGCCTCTTCAAAATATTCAAGAGGTTGAATTATTTGATTGTTGGGGCATTGACTTTGTCGGACCATTTCCACCGTCTTTTGGAAATGAGTATTTGTTGGTAGCGGTTGACTATGTGTCAAAGTGGGTTGAGGCGATTGCCTCACAAGAGCGGATGCTAAAACGGTAATAAGCTTTTTAAAAAGAAATATTTTTTCCCGTTTTGGAACCCCTCGAGTGTTGATTAGTGACGGAGGTTCACACTTTTGCAATGCGCCACTTGAAAAAGTTTTGCAACATTATGGTGTAACGCATAAAGTGACCACTCCGTACCACCCACAGGCGAATGGTCAAGCCGAGGTCTCGAATAGAGAGATCAAAAGGATTTTGGAAAAAACTGTGTCTAACTCGAGGAAGGATTGGTCTCAAAAGTTAGACGAAGCTTTATGGGCATATCGCACGGCCTATAAAGCTCCTATTGGGCTAACTCCATTCCAATTGGTTTTTGGTAAAACTTGCCATTTACCGGTTGAGATGGAGCACAAGGCCTTGTGGGCGTTAAAATTTTTAAACTTTGATCAAGAGTTAGCCGGTGACAAGAGAAAAGTGCAACTTCTTGAGTTGGAAGAAATGCGCAATGCCGCATACCACTCAAGCTGGTTGTACAAGGAAAAAGTGAAGGAGTACCACGACAGAAAGCTCTGCAAGAAAGAATTTGCGCCGGGGTATGTTGTGCTTTTGTTTAACTCCAGGTTGAGGTTATTCCCTGGAAAATTAAAATCCAAGTGGTCTGGTCCATTCCGCATCAAAGAAGTGAAATCTTTCGGAGCTGTGGTAATTGAGGACATGGATGGGAAAGACAATTGGACTGTGAATGGTCAGCGCCTAAAGATTTACCTCGGCGGGCATGTGCACCGTGGAAGATGTGCAATTCTCCTTGATGTTCCAGCTTGAACATCATGGACCGTCGAGCTTATCCGACGTTAAACAAGCGCTAGTTGAGAGGCACCTCAACATTGTAAGTTTTTTTTTTATGTATAGGTTATGTTTTCTAATGTGTTATGTGGGGACTGATTTTGATGTATGCTTGAAGTGGGATTGCCTGCTGTGCTTTATTTTTCACAATTCTGTCATGCTCGCTAGCTCCTCGCTAGGCGAGCACGCAGTGAGCGTTCGCTAGCTATTCGCTAGGTGAGCACTCAGCGAGCGTTCGCTAGCTTCTCGCTAGGCGAACCTCGCGAACCTGCTAATTCTGTTTAAGTGGTGGGCCACTTATTGGGCCCAGAAGTTTGAATTGTTGCTTCTATTTTGTTCCCACAACCCTTGCTCACTCACTCACTTTCACACTCTCACTCACTTTCACTCTCATATATCCTAATCTTCAAACCCTCATTGTGCTTCAGATCATCTGCACTACTGCACCAGGTTTGCCAAGTTCCTCATCTCTTTATTTTCTCTGTTTTTATTTCTTTTGAATTGAGGGATTAGGGTTATTTTGTGCATGTTAGGGTTTGAGATATATTGAGTTTCATGTGTTTTTAGAACAAACCCTAGCATTATACACGTTTGGTTTCTGGTTGAGATTTGTGCATTGTGTTTTGTAGTTGCTGATGCCAGCATAAGCTGTCCTGCAAATTTCGCAGCGATTCGCTAGCAGTTCGCTAGGCGAGCTCGTAGCGAGCATTCGCTAGCAGTTCGCTAGGCGAGCTCGTAGCGAGCATTCGCTGGCATCTCGCTAAGCGAAGCTGTGGCGAACGTTGCAGACTCTGTTTTGTCTATTCTATGCTGCTTACTAACATTTGGCTATGCTGTTGTTTCTCTGATGTTATGAATGCAGATGGCCTCAGCTAATCTCGGGAAAAAGCGAAAGGTGGGATCCACCTATAGGACGGTGCCTATCCAGTTTGACACGGACAGATTTGTGGGGGCAAAGCAAGCTGCCCGGTACCAAGCGCTGCAAAAGCGAAAGATTTTTCCAGAGAGAAGGTTCATGATTCACTCTGAGGGAGAGTACCGCAACTTTGCAGGGTTGATTGATGTAAAAAAATGGGGCATGTTGACGTCCCCTGTGGAGAGCTACAGTTTGGAGGTGGTGCGCGAGTTTTATGCGAACGTGCTGCCTGACGATGATGAACCGTTCACCTGGTCTACAAGGGTGTTCGGCCGTCAGATAGCTTTTGACAGGAACTCCATCAACCAAATTCTTGGAGAACCCCTCCACTTGGGTCCTAATGAATTGGATGCGTATTCAAGGACTCTGAGGTTGCATCCGAAGATTGATGAGATGTCAGCTGCTCTCTTACTGCAAGGCAGATCTGTTGAGAGGAATCACTCAGGTGAAGCTATTAGGTTTAAAAGGGAAGACATGACACCTATGGCTCAGTTGATTTTGATGTTGGTCCTGTCCAACATTAAGCCGAAGTCGCACACGTCCACCGTGCCGATCCCAGTGGCACGGCTTGTTCATGCTATTTTAACTAATGTGCAAATTGATGTGGCTGGTCTCATAGCACGTGAATTGAAGTCTGTCATTGAAAGCGGGCTTCAGTCGGGGGCGCGGGCTAATTGCCCCCTGGCTTTTCCCTGCCTCATTATGGCATTATGTGCACAAACCAGGCTGAAGCTTCCCTCCAGAAGTTTGGTCAAGATACCAGCAGCAATTGATGATAGCTACGTGAATAAGTACTGTAGGCCAAGAGTTAATAGGAGTGGTTCATCTGCTGGTGGTGCCAGGACTACTGATGGTTCTGGTGGTTCATCTCGAGGGTTTGACCCCTTCCAGCAAGCAGTGTGTAACTATAATTGGGACTGGATGGACGCGACTCAGCGCGCAATGGTGGACTTACATGATTCGATGCAGATCTTGCAGTTGCAAAACCGTGATCCTACTTCAGAGCAGTCTATTATGACGCGTGAGCAGTTCATGCAGCATGCGAGCTGGCCTGTGGACAGGCCTGTTTTCTCTGAGGGGGCAGGTGCGGATGCAGATGATGATGATGAGGAGGTTGAAGGTGAAGAAGATTTTGATGAGGAGGACACTTCGGAGTATGAGTCTGAGGACGATGAGGAGTGATGTGATTTGTTTTGTTTTCTGTTTTAATATGTTTTGATGATGATTTGTACTATTGGGGTGTTTTGTCCCCCACGCACATTGTTATTTCTTTAAGTCTTTAATTTCAGTACTGATTGATTTTCAATTATTTTGGTTCAATAATTTTTTGTGATTGATTTTTTGTGTCCAAACCTTCTATATTGGTTGCTCTCTTGAAAGAAGTATCCAATGAAGGTGCATCCGAGCTTGGATGGCGATGATAAAATTAAATAAGTGATGAAAGCTAAGGTACACTGTTACCTTCGGTTAGAACTGTATAATGCTTGCGGAACTTTCACTTCCTTTTGTGATAAAATATTTTCCGATTGCAACTTAATTGATTGAATGATTCACTTAGGACTTTTAAACCATCAATTGTGAGGAAACCTCCATTATGTACTTAAATGCTGGATTCTGATAAATTGTGTTGATTCATTTTATTCATGCGTTGTCTTTTATTTTTATGAATTGTGGAAGTAGTTGATATGATCAAGGCACTTGTTTCTCTCGAGCATAACCATTTCCAAAGATAAAGATACCCGTGAGCAGAGAGAGTATTTGTAACCCAATTTTGAGCCTAAAGCAATTGAACCCTTGCTTGGAATAAAGCGAGTGTCAAAAATCTTTTTCTTGAAACCTTGAAAATTTGGATTAATTGCTCTTCTGATGAAAAAAGAAAAGAAAAGGGCATTCATTTAGGGGAAAAGAAAAGACAAGTTGGGGAGAACAAATTTTTGTAAAAAGTAATTGGTCACAACTCTTGTTAGACTAGCAAGCATGTATCTAAAAAAAAAAAAAGAGAAGAGAAGAAGAGAAACACTCTTTTTTTTTTTTTTGTGATTATGGTGTAGAAAATAAGAAAACAAATGCTTGCTTGGTAGAAAAAGTGTGAAAAACAAAAGGGAGTTGTGAATGGTTCAAATAAGGAATTGGTGGAACAAAGTTGAAGAGGTGTAAATAAATGTATAGTGAATGTCTCTTTTGCATCGGAAATTTCGTTCAAAGGCCTTAGATATGTCCCTTGTTTGTTAACCCGACCAAGCTATAACCGGAATAGACCTTAGTGATCTCCGTGCTTCCATAGTTTCATGTAGAATTGTTAGACATTGTATGAATAAAGTTGATTTTGACATTGTTTATTGGAGAGTGAAAATTCCCCTGCGCTTCCATGTGCGACATTTTCTTCAATCCTTTTTCGAAGAGGAGAGTTAGGGTGATTCGTTCATGATATCATTTGTGTGATTTGATGAATGTTTAGTATTGCTTAAAAGTTTTAGTTCTGGAAGCATTGTTTTGTTTCTAACCATTGGAAACATGTGTCTGGTCAAGTCGCTTGCAATTTGAGCCTTATGATCCGGTCTCGGAAAAACCTGACTCTTTAAGCAAATCTTCTTGGTTACTCGAGAGGCATACTTTGCTTGAGGGCAAGCATGATTCTAGTTGGGGAGAGTTGTTAGATTCCCAATTGTGCTTATTGGAGCCATCAAATATGGGCATCTTTCACTCCTTTTTCTGCCCAAAACGTATTTATTAAGCTCTGCTTTTGTTAATATGCATCACTGTGTCAATTTCTTTTGGTCCTTTTGATTTGTGTGTTATTGTGCAGGATTTAAGTGTGAAAGAGCATTATTGAAGGCACAAGGAAGTTGGCAAAGGAATCAAGCAAAGAGCATAACAAAAGTTGGTTCGCTCAGCGAGAACTTGGCGAGTGAGTAGCGAGTGTTCGCTACAGCCTCGCCTAGTGAGCACGTAGCGAACAGCTCCAGACTTGGGCATAATGGTTTTCAACACCAAACTTGGTCAGCGAGCAAGTGGCGAAGAGGTTCGCTAGGCGAGCTCCCAGCGAGCACCTAGCGAAGCAAAGCAGAATGTCCCAGGCACCCTTCGCTGGCTCATTCGCTGCAGCGAGCACCTAGCGAAGCTTAACAGAATGTATCTAGTTTCCCTCGCTGGCAAGTTCGCTAGGCGAGGCTGTAGCGAACGTTCGCCAGCAGCTCGCCTAGCGAGTTAGTAGCGAGCGTGCCCAGATTTGTCACTTACTATAAGTAGCTTGGGCCACTTTTTGGAGAATATCTTCTTTTTCTCTTTTAACATTTGTTTTGCTGCAAGAAAGGGTTTTGTGACCTAAAAACCTATTTTGGCTATTTTCCTTCATCTCTTAACAACATCAAACAACAACAAGGTGGATCATCATCAAAGTTGGATCATTCGACTTGGATGTTCATCAACCGACTTTGAAACTTCTTTTGCAAGCTACCATGAGAATGTGTAGCTAAGTTCATCTTGTTGTCAAAGATAGATGTAGGTAATCATTGAACTTTGTATTTGTATGGATGATCTTCATTTGTAAACTCTTGAATGATTAATGTATGGTGAAAACTTTGTTTTATTCATAATCTTTTGTGTTGATTAATGATTGAGAAATATTTATCAACTCTTGACCTAGGTTTTCACCCATCTCTTTTCTTGAGCTAGAAATAGTCTTGGATGATTTTGTTCACTTAAAATGTTGAACTTTAAAGTTGTCATTTTGATAGATTGTGTGAGAGATCAACAATGGATTAAAATGATAAACTTCACAATATGAGTTAGAGATAATCATATTGAGAGGATATTGTGAATACATTGATCATTTGAAAGAGTTTATTAAATGTTGATCGGAAGTATACATGCAAAGTGATTACCAAAACCTAACTTTGACAATCTTTATTCAAACCGTTAAAACCTAACTTTTATCGCATTTATTCCTTTCATGCAAAACACTTGTTACCTTAAACACAAACCCTTGGATACCACTAAACTATAAATTTAACAATTTTTGAACTGCAGCAATATCTGATATTCCCTGTGGGGACGATAATATAAACCGAACACTTAACCACTGTTCTAACAGTAGGCTCTCCTGAAATATAGATAAAAGCATAAATAGATTATACACTTTTGAGTTTATGACAGAACTAATGTTGTACTTACACATTGCTCAAATACTTGTTGAACTTCTTCCTGAACGACTCCATCTCGACCCACACAGGCAGCCTACCACAATGTATCAATCAATACAAAGGGTGACTTATAACATAAGAAAGTACACGACCCTCAAAACCCTAAATCCTTATTTTTTACTTTTACAAAAGTCTTAATAAGAATTCTTATTCAACCCTAGGTCTTGGTATTCCTTTTATAATCTTCAAAAAATGACACATTTAGCTTGCATGTAGGGGTGAGAATAGGCCAGGCCAACTAACAGGGACCTACGGCCTAGCCTACATAGGCCCAAGCCAGCCCAGGATTTTTATTAAATAGAAAAGGCCTAGGCTTTTTTACAAGCCTATTTAGCTAAAGAGGCTAGGCCACAGGCCGTAAGAAAAGCCTTTTAAACCTATCAGGCCAACCTAGTTAAAAAAAACTTAATAAATTTATTATTATTATATTTTATTTTGTAGTTGAATTAAAATACGAAAATAAAGCTTAGTTATCTTGAAGAACTTATGAAAATTAGTTGAAAAAACATTATAAACAATGTTATAAGTTGTTATCATAAGTTCTCTCCAACAAAAAATATCACCAAACTTATGCTAATAGGTAAACTTGAATGAGATGATAAAAACATTAGTTGATCTTTTAATTTGTTAGACTATTTAACATTAGTTAAATTTCTTATTTATAAATGTTCAAATGAAGTAGGCTTTTAAATAGGCTAGTAGGCCAATCAGGCCTTCGAAAAGGCCAGACTCAGGCCTAAAAATAAGCCTATCATAGGCTATAGGTCAGACTTAGACTTTGAAATTTTTAGTAGGCCAGGCTCAGGCTTGGCAAAGCCTAGCTCAGCCCAACCTATTTCCACACCTACTTGCATATCTTTAATTCGCCACAGCTATACACGCGTCACTTTTGAAAATCAAATAAGGACAAAAGACAATTATAATCCTTATTCAAAAATCAAAACCTTCATCAAACGCAACCTCAGTATTGCTTCCGTCGAAGTTGCAATTTAGCTCAAAAATATTTCTAAGTCCTAACCCAGCGTATCCTTCTCACAAAGGATCTCTTCGACTAAAATCTTCAACATTATTTCTGTCGAATTCCAAAACATTGTCTTAAAAATATTTCTTTTGCTTATCATACTCAATCAAATCTTGTCGTCCTTCCAGCTAACAATGGTGCTTCGCAACCCAATATCATGCGGCCAAAATGTCCTGCTGCTGTACCAATCTTGCCTTGTATCTGTTCGACGTCACTCCTTTGATTCCTTCCTTAACTTTGAAAATCCATTTACAGCTAACTAACCTGGCTCCAACAGGTTTCTTAATCAGTTCCCAGGTATTGTTATCATGAAGAGATTTCATATTATTATCCATGGCCTTCAACCATTCAGTCTTCTTTCGACTCCTTATAACTTCCTTATAGTCTCTAGGTTCTTTGTCTAGAACCTCACTAGTAGAGATTAAGGTATAAACTATAAGATCCGCATACCCAAGTCTCTAAGGTGGCTTGATGACTCTCCTCGACCTGTTTCTTGCTAGAAGGTAGTCATTATCAGTCTCCTCATCTTTGACAACATCTTTTGCATCTTCTTCAACTTCATTCGGGGTACGCAATTCAGCATCAACATACTCCACCTCAACATGAATCTCTCCCTGTTCCAGCTCTTCGTCAGCATCATCAATTTTCTTGAAAGCCATCTTTGCTTCATTGAAAACTACATCACGACTGGTGACACACCTCTTATGACCTGGCTCTAGGAACCATAGCCTATAAGCTTTGACTCTTTTAGGGTATCCCATGAACATGCATTTCAGAGCTCTAGGTTCGACCTTGTCTTGCCTAATATGAGCATAGGCCACACAACCAAATACTTTCATTCTGTCGAGACTAGGTGGATATCCCGACCAAACTTTTTCAAGTGTCTTCATTCCCAAGGCAGTCGAGGGACATTTATTTATCAGGTAAGCTGCTGTCGAAAGAGCTTTCGCCCAAAACACCTTCTTCAATCCAGCACTAACCAACATGCATCTAACCCTTTCAAGGATTGTTCGATTGAATCTCTCAGTTAAGCCATTTTGTTGAGGAGTATCTGCTACATTCTTATGCCTACCAATCCCAGACTTAACACACTAATTGCCAAACGCTTCGTTGCAGAATTTAAGGTCATTGTCGATTCTCAACCTCTTAACCTTTCTGCCAGTTTGAGTTTCGACCAGAATCTTCCAACTTTTGAAATTCTCAAAAGTTTCATCCTTCATCTTCTGAATGAATACCCATAGCTTTCTGGAATAGTCATCAACGATGGATAGAAAATACCTTGCAGCTGAGTGTGAACAATTCCTTGCAGGCCCCTAAAAATCAGCATAAATGTAATCCAGGGATCCATGTGTTCTTTGCTTGCCTTTGTTAAACTTCTCCCTACAGGATTTACCAAATACACAAGATTCACAAAAATCCAACTTTTCGACTTTGTCACCTCCTATCGTAGCAGGTTCTGCTTTCCCAATTCGACCAAGCCTCTTTCGCTGACATGGCCCAATCTAATGTGCCATAATTCTGTCTTCGACACATATTTCATGGATGCAACATTTGTCGAACCACTTACAACCTCACCCTCAAGGGTATACAAGCCTTATTTCTTCACGCCTCTCAAGAATTCCTTTGACCCCTTCGTGACTCTTAGGATACTTTTCTCTCCTTGAAAAACATATCCCTTTCTGTCAAATTCACCAAGAGAAATCAAATTTCTCTTCAAGTCAGGTACATACCTGACTTCAGTCAATAACCTTATTGACTCATCATGGAGCTTGAATGTCACAGATCCAATACCTACAATTTTGCAAGATTTGTTCTTTACCAGCAGCACAGATCCATTATCTTGATCACATAGCTCCTCGAACAATTATCTTTTTGGAGTCATGTGCCAAGTGCAACCTGAATCCATAATCCACTCTTTTCTCGAGTCGCCACTTGAAACCACAAGAACATCAGATGAGTCAAAGTCATCTTGAATAATGGTTGCGTTGCCATTACCTCCATGATATTTCAGGCGTTCAGGGCACACCTTTCTTGTGTGACCCTCCTTCTTACAGTGATAACATCGAATACCAGATGTTTCGCCACTATAAGATTTTTGTTGACTTTTACCTTTCTTCTTGTCGAACTTACCATCCTTTCGCAAGAATTTTCCCTTAACGGCCAAACCTTCGCCTACGTCGAAGGTTTATGCTCCTTTCGTTCATTCAAGTCCTTAGAATACAAGGCTGATTGAACTTCTTCAAAGGTCAGAGACTCCCTTCAATACAAGAGAGTTTCTTTGAAGTGAGCATGTATTCTGGGCAAAGCACAGAACAATAACAATGCTTGATCTTCATCATCGATCTTCACATCAATATTTTCAAGATCAAGAATCAGTTTGTTGAACATATCCAACTACTCAGCCAACACTTTGTCTTCACTCGTCTTGAATGAATACAAAGCTTGCTTCAGGTAGATTCGATTCACTAGAGATTTGGTAATGTACAAACTTTCAAGTTTCACCCATAATCCCAATGTTGTAGTCTCCTTTGATACCTTTCGAAGAACCTTATCACCAAGGCTCAACAATATTGCACTGTGGGATTTCTCAATCATGTCCGTCTTTTCTTTTGCCGTTAACGCAACGTCCATGACTGCCTCTCCCTTTAACGCTTCCAAACAACCCTGCTGAACCAGTAGGACTTTCATCTTCAAGCGCCACAGATCAAAGTCGTTCGCTCCGGTGAACTTTTCAATCTCATACTTTGTTGAAGGCATCTTCTCCACGCTCACCGTACCAATTTATTGTGAATCAGATGTCTTGAAACAAAATATAAACGATTTCTTTAGATCAAGAAACACACAAGGGTTAGGGTTAACAAAGAAAACAAGGTAAAACAATAAGGAACAATAAGGATTGGTTATAAACTGCTATTCTTTCCTTACTCTTAGAGTAAGATTACAAGTATACAAGAATAACAAAATAACCTCTCTCTCTTGAAATTAAGATTTTATCTTCCTATTTTTCCTTATACTAAGATTGAGAAACTAACATCCTATTTATAAGAAAAATAGTACACTAACCTAATGTGCTTTTTAACAATTACCCATTACAAGCTAACTTAGGGTACAAGCTGTTGCTTGCGCGAAAATAAGGTGTCGGCACAACAGAAGAGTCGCCACCTTTCGTTATTTATCCCTCGGAGCGGGAAAGGAAACGATCGGAAAAACCTAACGAAAAAGGGTAAGACAAGGTCGTCGCAACCATTGTCTGGGTTCGGGAGTCGGTTACGCAAGGGGAAGGTATTAGCACCCCTCACGTCCGTCGTACTCGACGGGATCCACGTTTGTTGTGTTTACTTGGACGGGTTGGTTTGATTTATCTACCTATCAAGGCTGGCTTAAAAAGAAAATAAAAATGACTCCGCAAAGCGTCGCACGTTATGCCTACGTATTCTCATCAGAGAATGAGAAATCAGAGTCAACGTAGTTCGACCTACGACGGATTATGGGGAAAGGTAGCTCGCCAATACATCAGTACTGTGCCTACGTACTCTCAACAGGTATGAGAGATCAGAGCTTACGTAGTTCGGGAAACTGCGGTTTATTTCCTGTCTTTTACGGAAGAAGTGTTTTTTATTGTGTTTGCGATTTCAATCGCACTAGAGACTATGACCTGAGAGTGAATGCGTCGCATGTCACCCAAAGGGTACCATACTAAACATCCAGATTGTGGAAAAGAAACTCTCCCACAATCCTTTCTCAGATAGCTTAAGGTTCGTAACGTACGTAAGAAATCATTCATGATTACTGTATCTTAAAATGTTTTGAGATGAGAAGAGAGCAGGCCCAACTAGGAGGGAGACTATCAAGTCCTACTGTTGTCATGCCATGGATTCATCCTATGGTTGAGGTTTGAACAGGGAACTCCTAGAAGTTGTCATGCATAGGTTTCAACCTAAAATTCTATCATCAATTCCTTATCAAAGGAAATGAGAGTCCTAAGGGATCATGTCAATGATACACCAAAACAGACAAAGCATCAGCTTTACAGTAAAATGCATGCAATGCAAGTGAGGGAGGAAATGTGTGTGGGGCTTCAGCCTCCACAAGCTCATCTCAACCTCAAGCCAGAATGGATAACAGTAATCATACTGAAATATAAAACATCATGCTATCAAGCAATATACAGTAAACTGCAATCATACAGAGAAAATGAAATGAACTGAAATGCCATCAGACAAACAAACCACATGGGCAAGGGAGCTGGGCTCTACCGAATACCCGCAAGCAAAGCCACACAGTAACAGTACAAGCAGAGGGAGCAACTCAACCTCTAGTGCAATCATGCTCCTAGATTCTACCTATTCTAGATATGGACTTATTCTAATGCATCAAGCAAGTCAAACAAAACATGTCAATACAACAAAGAAAAAGAAAAGAAAGCAGATCAACTCCTCTCTCAACTTCAAGCTTCAGCTCTTCCAACAGCAATGCAGTTTTCAGACTTCAATCACTCTTGACAAATATCAATTTGCTTTTCCAGGCTTCAACCCTTCAACATAAGTTCCAACTTATCTTCTCTGAGCTTCAGCTCCTTGATCAGCTCCACCTTCAGGCTTCACTATCAATCACAAGTATCAACTTGGCTCTTTCAGTCTTTACTTCATCTTCAGGGGTCTTCAAGTATCAACTTGATCATGTTGCTCTTCAAGCTTCAGCTGGAATGACAATGCTCAAGGATTCATCCTCTTCAACACTCTTCAATGAAGTCTTCATCTTCAAACTCAAGCTCAACATCTCTCAAGATACTCAAACTAGAGGAAATCACTTAACTGGATAAGCTGGGGATATTGAACTGCTTATTGACCACCAAAGGTGACCTATAAGGGTTCAACACCAAAGGAATGGTTCCCTCAAAAGTTCTACTTCCTAGGTACAATCACTTATCCCTCCAAAGGAGAGAGGTGCATACCATGGAAGGACTTTGAATCATAGGGAGGAATGGAGGTGAAAGATACCATCCATGTTTAAGAAAGAAGTTAACTAGGTCTAAGCTCTTCCTAATCCCTAACCCTAAAACAATCAACAAAACAAACAAGATCAAGCTCCCAAGCTCCTCAATTCTCCTCAATGATCCTACTATGCTCCTCAATGCTCCTTAGAACAAAACCAAGCTCTCCAAGCCCACAAAGCAAAGCAACAAAAATACAAGCCCACAAGGGCAACACAAACAATCATCAAATACAAAAATCATCTAAAAATAGTATACTACTATATTAAAACCCAATATAATTTCTAAGGGATCCTACATACCTACCCTTAATACCCTTATATGCCCCAATACCTATCTTGACTTAGAAACCCAAAATTCTAGTGTTATTATGGACCTATGTTAAGGATTAACCTAATTCTACACAACCTAATGTCATCTAATCAAAACTAACCTAAAATTCATCACAAAATTATGAAATAAATCCAGGGGGAAGCTAACGCTTATATCTAACTATCCTAAAAAGAATGGCCTAAAAATGTTAAGGGAACTACCTAAACAAAATTCTACAAATTCATGTATCAACATAGAAGAATATAAAAGCAATTAAAATAGAAAATACACAAAAAATACTAAAAATGCATGAAATGAAAATATTTTTATTTGATAATTTTCTAGACATTATTATGAAATGGGAGCAAAAATTCCCATTAAAAAATCTTTAATTTTCAAATTGATATGAGTTTTCAAAGTTTAACAAAAAAATGGAAGAAAATGAAATTAAAATATGAAACTGGGGTGCAGATAGTAACCAGATGCAGTTCATTTCATCAATGGGATAAAAATGAGGGGTGCAGGTAGTAACGCGCTAAGCCCAATTATTATCAGAAAATCAATTAAAAAATGAAACGAAAATAGAAAATGTAACGGTGCGAATAGAAAGCAGATACAGTGTATTTTTGCAATGGGCCAGGATTCGGGGTGTGGATAGTGTTCAGCAAACTTAAGCCCATGAAGCCACCGTTTAATGAAGCGGTGTGTTTCGTCCTAGTTTCACATTCCCTCTCAAATTGAAATTAAATCGTGGCCAATGGATCAAGAAATAGTCAATGGTCAGCTCACCATCCAACGGCCATGAACTCATCACTAACCTCCAACTAGGGTTTGCAAGGGAAGCCATGAAAATGCAGAGTATTAAGCTTCATCTTCCTCAAACACGAACTCCATCAATTCTTCATGGAAAATAGAAATTCAAGACCCTATCTTGCCTAGAATTTTATGCTGAATCCAACCATGCTCTTAAAATCAACTGAATCATCCTAAATCACTGAACCCGATCCAAGATCCAAAATGTGCTCAATCATCAACTATCATGATTCTTGAAATTTCTTGCATCAGAATACTCACCAACTCACACTGAGTGAAATTAGCTATCTAACATGAATTATATCTCACTATACCACGAGTTCTTGATCATCAAAGAAATGGTGTCCAATATTCAACCTTCACCAATTGCTCTCTAACTCTCCAAAATCCATCACCTATGTGTCTCTAACCTTTCTACACTAACAAACTAACCTAATTATGCATAAATTATGATGTAGTGGAGAATTTGCAAACCTGGTTATTCTTGATCAACAGATGGTGAAATCCTTCACTTCAAGCCTTGAAACTCTTCAGAAAGTTTCCTTAGATGCTAATCTTGCTACTGTTTGCAACAAATTTGATGGAGGAAGCTTCAATCTCAGAATTCGATTCTATTTTGCTACCTTGAAAGTTCAATCACCAACTCTTCAATTCACCATGGATTTGCTCTCAAATCAATCTGCACAGCTTCATAATCATCAATGGAGTGTGTTTGTATAGAAAGAATGAATGGAATTGAAGAAGAATGTAGAATTGAAACTTGACTTGCAATGGAAGCAACAAGATGGCACTCTCTCTCTATTCTCACTTTTCTCACCAACCTTGCATCTGAGCAAGCTCTAACCATTATATAGGACTTGTTAGAACTGTCCAGAACTTTCTGGAACAATCCAATGAGTATTTGAACTTCTCATCTCATGATACTTTGATTTCACTTCTCACCATATGCTATCTCATGCCATAGTCCTTGTAACTACCAATTCTGACTTGAAGTTCTCCCTACATGAGATGTATGGTGTGTTACAACCCTTAACTAACTTGTACATTGAGTTTCTTCATGTTTTGCTTTGGTGCCTTAAGATGCAAGTAAGCCATTTCCAAAGCAGCCCCATGATCTAGGCCTCAAATAAAAATTGTGGCTGAACCATTGTTTTTAGAATGTCTTCTAGAGTCAAAATGACCTATTATATGACATGGTTTGGATGTATAACTTGGGATTTCCAATTTTCAATTTCAACTTATTTACCTTATGCCTCCATTTTAGGCCATTTTTATCACTTTTTGATACAAGCCTTTTCAACATCTCATGACCTCCTTAATAGCCTTAAAACATCATTCTAAGCAAGTTTGATGTTGAAGATTTTCCCATTTGAAGCTTGGAACTAGGAGATATGGCCTTATGCTTGAAATGACCTATAACCTTCAAATGACCAAAATGCCCTTGACTTGCCAAAGCCATAAGTTGAGTTCTAAAAATCCTATCAAGGACTTATAGTACTCTATTGAAAGCTAAGAAGATGATCTACAACATTCATGTTGACCAAGAGTTCATAGGAATCATCCTACTAGGGCAAAGGTTGGATGCAAGTTGGGTGACTTTCAAGGACCCAGATTCACATACCTCAGATGACCTGTAATTTGTCAAAGTCATAACTTGAGCTCTACAAATCCTATCAAGGACTTCTAGTACTCAAATTAAATATAAGAGCAATCTCTACAACATTCATGTTGTGGGGAAGATGAGATGACAATCACATCTTGAGCTAAACTGCCTTGAAGATAGGGGTCAAACTAGGGGATTTTACACTGTCAAGCCTTAGAAACCCTAGCTTAAAACTTCTCAAACTCCTCAATCATGATGAGTTGGACTAGGAATCATCCTTATAGAATCTCAATGCACCATTCCATGATCACATGGCTCTTGGATTAGGTCTCAACCCTCTCCAAATCATCAATTGACCTAGGGTTGACCCAGTCAAACCCTAATTCCACCACTCATGGCTGAATCTTCTGAATCCTTGTACAATGGTCTCTCTAGGCTTCATGATGGCTTTCAAGACATCTCATAAGCTTTCTCAAAGCTTCAAGTTCATCCTCATAGTCTCAGAATCATCTGAGGAGCTCCCACAACTCTCAAGTTATGAGACACACAACCTTGGTTTCAACCAATCTCTCTGAGGATCTCTTGAGTTTTCTGACAAAGATATCAATCCTTGAACACTTGAACAACTTTCTTGGCTAGCTTCAAAGTCTCATATAACTCTTGCTGGGTAACCATACCTCTTGATCTACTGCCCACATATCAATGAGATGCAGATGATGAATAGAATGAACATGAGCTTGGTAGATAGATGTTGGTCAAATTTTGGGGTGCAACAACTGCCCTTATTCAAACGGCTTGAACCTGACTGGGTGAGGAGCGAACGGCTCTCAGCCAATCAGGGTGCGAGACGGTTGAATACCGATAAACCCGGAAATTTGCCAACTGCACAAGTACACGGTACTCTGACGGGAACAAATCTTCGAACACTGAAATAATAGTTGCACGACAACTAGCTGGAGGACTGGTCACACGGTAACTGGTAATGCATAGTCGATCATGCCATCAGGCATCACGATTCCTCGGGACTCTTCAGGTCAACCATCAGGTTGATCGTGCCATCAGGCATTCCAAGAAAACTGTCGGGCATCAGCCGGACTTCCACCATCAGGTTGATCATGCCATCAGGCATTCAAAGAACTTGTCGGGCATCAGCCGGACTTCAACCATCAGGTTGATCATGCCATCAGGCATTCCACATTACGGTCAGGCATCAGCCGGACTTCGTCAGCAAGTCGAGAATAGAATTCTTGGTCAATCATGAGCCAACTAGGAATATCTAAACCTCTGCCATCAGGCACTCCGCATCAGCTGAGAGAACTGCTTCATTAACACGGTCGGACTTCAATCATGGAGTCTTCAAGGGAGGTTTCAACTTCGCCGTTAGAAACCTGCTGGGGATGACGCTTCGCCGCTGGGGATTCTGGAGAACTATCAAGTAACTCCGCTCCGGGGATCCAGAAATCATTCTGGATGAATCAACTCTGTTGAGGACTTCAAGAATCATCTTGGACAAATAACTTCGCCGGGGACTTCAAGAATCATCTTGAACCGACGACCATTCTGGAGATTTCAGGAATCATCCTGAGCAAACACTCTGTTGGGGCTTTCAAGAATCATCCTGGGCAACCTTCACTGGGGAAAAACCAATCATGGCTTGAGCAGCTTCCAAGGATTCGGCTCTCTTGGGGATTTCAGGAATCATCCTGGGCAACCTTCACTGGGGGCTCTAAGTATCAACTTGAGCGACCAACTCGGGAGACTGCATTGGGGTCTTAAGAATCATCTTAAGCAAACATTCTGTTAGGGAATTCAAGAATCATCTTGAACCGAAGACTTCGCTGGAGACTTCAAGAATCATCTTGAGCAAGAGGCTTTGATGGGGGGGGGGGGGGGGAATGTCAGGAATCATCCTGAGCAATCGATTCTGCGGCGGAACACCTGCAAAACAAGGACGGCAACAACCTAGATCATGTTTATTATGCATATGCTTTGGCAATGGCGCAATGCTCCACACGGTGGAAATGCTATGCGTTTATGATAAATGTTATGCAATCATGCAATATGAAGCGATCCCGTCAGCAAAATAAATGCCAAAAGGGGGAATCCTCCTGTCAAGGAGAAAGAACTACTCAGATAGAGGAATCATCCTGCTGAGGAGAACATGGTCACGCCAATCTCAATTGGACTCCGGAGGGGGCACAACTTCAGTTGACTGCTGCAGGAGAAACAACTTCAGCTGACTGCTGCAGGGAAACGAAGCTCTACGAGAACTAGGACCTGCTGAGGGGAAACGATGTCAATCGCGGGAATAAGCTGCATGGCCTTCTCGGCTACTTCTCTGGAGATAACGAATCTGTGGGGAAACAGCATCAGCTGTTCAACACTCCACTAGGGAAAACCAATCATGGCTTGAGCAGCTTCCAAGGATTCGGCTCTCTTGGGGATCCACAAACTCGGCTGAGGAAGGAGAAATCATTCTGCTTTGCTGGAGATAGTACGACTCTGCGGGGGAATCTCAATTCCGCTGTGGAAGAAGAAATCATCCGACTTCGGGGGGAGAGTACGACTCTGGTGGGGAATTTCAATTCCCTAGAGACTTCAGTCTGGCACCATCAGTTGCTGCATACTTCGGCGTACGAATAGTCTCCTACGAAACCTGCACTTGTGACCCGGTGCTGGGGGATGAACACGCGCTTCGGCGCCTGACTCAGCTGCGGAGATGATGTTCCTTCAGGACGCATCTGATTGGGGAGAGAATCGTCTCTGCCTGGGGAGACATATCAATGCTCACAATCTCGCGTTCAGGCTCTGCGGGGAGAGGCTACTGAACTCTGCTGGAGAAGGAGGAACCATCCTTCTTCGGGATGCGCATGACGCACCGTCTGGAATATGCTACACCTGTACCAACACAAACAAACAGACACGATATCCTCCTCAAAGGGACCTATCGAGGTTATTATCTCGTGACAATATTCAAGTAATTCATTGTTTCAACAATCAGTGGGCTAGGCCAGTAAGTTTATGTATGCGCATTTTATCAAAAACGTCGGCGTTCTTTTTCGCAAACAAAACAAATAAATGCTAAACAGACAAACAGAATTGCTGAATAGTATACATTTTATTGATAACGAACCCCTGAATGGGTAAAAATGTTTTACAACAGATGCAAGCTCTTGGAATGAGGAAGCTGCGCAACAATAAAACATAAATATACATCAGTATATACAAATGTCGGCAACGAGGCGTAGACGAACACCATGAATTGATCCTTCTATGACCCACTCGAATTCGATACTTCTTCGACGCTTCAGCTTCGGAAGAGATTGATTCAGATAAATGGCCCTCAGGTCTTCCGAACCACTAAACAATGAAAGTCCACACGCGGAACGCAGTCATTCGCTTTTTCAAATCCCTAACTTTTGTGTGAACCGCCCTTTGCGGGTTTTCAATTCACCGGGATACCCTTTTTTGCCGAAGCCGCCCAGTGTAGGTTTTCGACTTCGCGGGTGTACATTTTTTCATTTTATATCCCTAATTTTTGCCTGAACCTTTTATTCTGTTTTTGGTTCGCCGGGATGCCCCATTTTTGCCTGGACTCTCCTTTTTTGTCCAGTGGGTCACTTTCAAGCAAAGTATTTTTTAATTGCGTCCGCGTTCACCGGGGATGCAAAATCTTCACCATCCATCGTGGATAACAACAAAGCTCCTCCCGAGAAGACCTTGCTGACGACGTACGAGCCTTCGTAATTCGGGGTCCACTTGCCCCGGTGATCGGAGTGTGGAGGAAGAATCTTCTTCAGGACGAGATCACCCGTCTGAAATCTTCTAGGACGCACCTTCTTATCATAAGCTTTCTTCATTAGACTTTGGTACAGACGACCAAACGCAATCGATGCTAACCTCTTCTCGTCCATCAGGCTGAGTTGGTTCAGTCGGTTCGTAATCCATTCTGCCTCGTCGAGTTTCACATCAACCAAAACTCGCAAAGAAGGGATCTCCACTTCTAACGGTAGGACAACTTCCATACCGTACACCAAGGAGAAAGGAGTTGCCCCGGTCGATGTACGTACCGTCGTACGATAACCGTGCAGTGCAAACGGTAGCATCTCGTGCCAATCTTTGTAGGTCACAACCATCTTCTGAACAATCTTCTTTATGTTCTTGTTGGCCGCTTCAACGACGCCATTCATCTTCGGCCGGTAAGGAGATGAGGTGTGGTGTTCAATCTTGAAACTCTGGCACAGCTCCTTCATCATCTTGTTATTCAGATTCGAACCATTATTAGTAATGATCCGCTCGGGAATTCTGTAACGACAGATGATGTCCCTCTTTATGAATTTAGCCACCACCTGCTTGGTCACATTAGCATATGAGGCTGCCTCCACCCACTTGGTGAAGTAGTCGATAGCTACCAGAATGAAGCGATGACCGTTAGATGCAGTGGGCTCGATCTTGCCTATCATGTCGATGCCCCACATGGAGAACGGCCACGGGGAGGACATGACATTCAACGGGCACGGCGGCACATGAACTTTATCAGCATAAATCTGGCATTTATGACACCTCTTCGCGAACCTGAAGCAATCAGACTCCATCGTCAGCCAGTAGTATCCTGCTCTCAGGATCTTCCTCGTCATAGCATGCCCGCCGGCGTGCGTACCAAATGTGCCTTCATGGACTTCTTCCATGAGCATACTCGCCTCTTTCTCATCTACACATCTGAGTAGCACGAGATCGTGGTTTCTTTTATACAACACTCCATCAGGATTGAGATAAAAATTTCCAGACAGCCTCCTCAGAGTCTTCTTATCCTGGGTTGACGCACCCGCAGGATACTCCTTAGTCATAAGGAAAGTCTGGATGTCATGGAACCATGGCTTGCCGTCGGCGGCTTCCTCGATTGCAGAGACGGATGCCGGTCTATCAAGACGCGAAAGGACAATTCTTGGAGCCTCATTCCAAAAATTGACTTTATACATTGAAGCCAACGTGGCTAAGGCATCAGCCATCTGATTCTCAGCTCTGGGCACATGATGGAGTTCCACTCGATCAAAGAATGGAAGTAGCCTTCTGGCATAATTCATGTACGGCACCAAATTCGATTGACGAGTCTCCCACTCCCCTTTAATTTGGTTGATCACAAGCGCTGAGTCACCATATATGTCTAGGTTCTTGATTCTCAAATCAATCGCCTCTTCTAGACCCATGATGCATGCTTCGTACTCCGCCTCATTATTGGTGACTGGAAACGTCAGTCTTGCAGTAAACGGGATATGGGATCCGTGGGGAGTCATGATGATCGCCCCGATGCCACTTCCATAGGAATTAACCGCCCCATCGAATATCAATTTCCACTGGGATTTCCTATCTGGCCCCTCGTCAGGCAACGGTTCACCGCAATCCTTCGCTTTGAGAAACATAATATCCTCATCAGGGAATTCAAATTTCATAGGCTGGTAATCTTCGATCGGCTGCTCGGCAAGGTAATCAGACAATACGCTTCCCTTGATGGCCTTCTGGGACACGTACTGAATATCATATTCCGTTAACACTATTTTCCATCTGGCAATCCTGCCCGAGAGAGCCTGCTTCTCGAAGACGTACTTGATCGGATCCATCTTCGAAATTAGCATGGTGGTGTGATTGAGCATGTACTGTCGTAGACGTCTGGCAGCCCAGGCTAGTGCACAACACGTCTTCTCCAGCATCGAGTATCGAGATTCACAGTCGGTGAACTTTTTACTCAAGTAGTAAATGGCATGCTCCTATCTGCCCGTCTCGTCGTGCTGACCGAGAACACACCCCATACTATTCTCAAGAACTGTCAAGTACATAATTAATGGCCGTCCAGCCACTGGGGGTATCAAGATCGGAGGTTCTTGAAGATACTGCTTTATCTTGTCAAATGCCTTCTGGCAATCCTCATTCCAAGTAATCGCCTGATCTTTCTTTAAAAGCTTGAACATCGGTTCACATGTGGCCGTGAGCTGAGAGATAAACCTTGCAATGTAGTTTATTCTGCCCAAGAAACCACGAACTTCTTTTTCTGTTTTCGGCGCTGGCATTTCTTGAATGGCTTTTATTTTCGCAGGATCAACCTCAATGCCTCGTTCGCTCACAATAAACCCCAGTAACTTTCCGGACCGCACTCTGAAAGTACACTTGTTAGGATTCAGCCTCAACCTGAACTTCCTAAGCCTCTCAAAGAGCTTCAATAAGTTGACCAGATGCTCTTCCTCCGTTTGGGACTTTGCAATCATGTCATCAACATAGACCTCAATCTCATGATGAATCATGTCATGAAACAAAGTTACCATTGCTCGTTGGTAAGTGGCCCCTGCGTTCTTCAGACCGAAAGGCATTACCTTGTAGCAAAATGTTCCCCAGGGAGTGATAAACGTCGTTTTCTCCATGTCCTCTGGCGCCATCTTGATATGATTGTAACCGAAGAAGCCATCCATGAACGAAAACACAGAGAACTGGGCTGTGTTGTCGACCAACACATCGATATGAGGCAACGGGAAATCATCTTTAGGGCTCGCCCTATTCAAATCCCGATAATCGACGCACATTCGTACCTTACCGTCCTTCTTCGGTACAGGCACTATGTTGGCGACCCACAGAGGGTAAGTGGTGACCGCTAAGAAGCCCACATCAAGCTGTTTTTGCACTTCCTCTTTGATCTTAACGGCCATATCTGGTCTCGTCCTCCTAAGCTTCTGCTTAACGGGAGGGCAATCTTCTCGCAGCGGCAAGTGGTGGACCACGATGTCAGTATCAAGTCCGGGCATATCTTCGTATGACCAAGCAAAGACGTCACTATACTCTCTTAGCATCTCGACCAATATCTGCTTGACGTCACCCTGCAATGCGGCCCCTATCCCGACATTTCTGACGAGCTCTTCAGAACCCAGGTTCACGATTTCGATCTCCTCCTCATGAGGCAGAATAACTTTTTCCTCTTGTTTCAACAAGCGGGCCAACTCTTCAGGAAGGTCTTCGTCTTCATCAATCTCTTCTTCGGCTTGATAGATCGGGCAATCGAAGTCGAAGTGAGCCGTAGAAGGTCCAGAGTCGATGTCATCTGTTATGTGGATCCTGCAATAACAAGGGTTAAGTTTAAACAAGGATATGCAGGTTAGCACAAACCTCATTGCCATTTTACTGTTTTTCAAAGCAAATATAAAACAGGAATAACAGAGATCACAATATTTGAATACGAAGAAAACGCCTTTGATTTATTAACAAAATGCATGTACATAATCCAACAAGGCCCTGACAATAAAACCGCTATGCCCTGGGTAGGACATAGGGTTGTACAATGATTGGAAAAAAGTAAGTCATTACTCTTCACTTGTCATCTGGATGATATCCTTGATGGTCCAATTGTTGAGGCCCTCGCCCAGCTTGCTTGGCTGAATCCAAGAGTCGAGGTCACAATCGCTATCCCCGCTGTCTTCAGATGCCGCGTTGATGCTTTCGAAAATGACTCCGCCACTGGTAAATTGGATCGACCCTTTACCTCGAGACGCACTGCTAGACGAAGAGGAAGAAGCTTCAGCTCCAGGAGAATATCCCAACCCAAACTTATCCTGCTTGTTGGGTATCTCCAAAATTCACCCCCAGCCTGGGGTAGATCCGGCTTGGACAACAACCCGAGCTTCTTTGAAGGAGGAGAGATTCATCTCTGGATTTTCAGCGACCACAGGAGCTACGTCCTTCACTTTGACAGCCTCGAACGCTTGGCATAGAGTCTCATGGATTTCGCCATCCATTTCAACATACTTAAAGGATGACAAATGGCTCACCATTATGTCCTCCTCGCCGCAAACGGTTACGATGCTTCCTCCGACAACATATTTGAGCTTTTGGTGCAACGTGGAAGTCACGACACCAGCAGCATGAATCCATGGTCGGCCCAAGAGACAACTGTAGGCAGGCATGATGTCCATAATATAAAAGACCGCGTTGAACGTTTCCGGACCAACTTGAATTGGCAGGGTTACCTCCCCGAAAACGTGGCGTTTAGTTCCGTCGAACGCCTTCACAACCAAATCACTGGGTGTGTAGATCACTCCACGAGTATCCAACTTCATTAATGCCTTCTTCGGAAGAACATTAAGTGACGAACCCGTGTCCACCAACACGTGCGACATGATCGTGCCCCTGCACTCTATCGAGATGTGCAGGGCGCTATTGTGATTCCTCCCTTTTGGCGTCAGCTCTAAGTCTGTGAACCCTAGCCCATTGCCAGCATTAATGTGGGCTACCACCTCCTCTAGCTGATTCACCGATATCTCTTGCAGTACATAAGCGGCGTTCAACACCTTCAGCAGCGCATTGCGGTGTGCTTCAGAACACAGCAACAGGTTGAGAATGGAAATCTTCGAGGGCGTTTGATGGAGATGATCTACAATCTTGTAGTCGCTCTTTTTAATCAGCCGCATAAACTCCTCGGCATCTTTAACAAGCAAATTTGTTTCTTCCCCACACGGGACTTCTTCAACGACTTTGCCTTTACCTTTATCGGCCGCATCAGCTTTGACCGCTTTATCCGCCACGACCTCTGGCGGTGCAAACACTCTTCCGCTGCGAGTAATACCACTGATTCCTGCGAGGTTCTCGACAGTCGACCCATACGGCTCTAGCTCCAACCTCTGTCCGTTGCAATAGACTTCAGCTCCATAATGCCACGGAACGGCGTTAGTGCTCTCGAAGGGTATCGGCCCAGCTTTGGTAATAGTAATTGTAGGCGGTCTGGGCGCATAAATGGTTATTGGCCGGCGAGGGATGGTGATGGTGGCGACTTCATCGGCCTGCTTCAGCACTACCTCTCCTGATCCACTTTCAGCCCTCCGGCTAAACTGCAAAATCCCCTCAGTCATCAGACTTTGAATTCCTTCTACCAACTGCTCGCATCCATCAGAATGTGTAGCACAGTCCATACATAATTCTCCGCGCCCTGGAAAGAACCCTCTTTTCAACAACTTAGCTTTGACGAAGCTAAGCGGCGTCTTTAGGTCTCTGACATCAGTCAACAGATCTGCGCTCTCTTCTTCGATAATGGCGTTCACTCCGCCTCCCTTATGATTCGGCATAGGATTCTTCGTGACATTGGGCACATTATCAGAGAAGTTGATGACTTTGGCATCTACTAAATCCTGCACCTTATGCTTGAAGGCTTTGCAGTTCTCGATTGTGTGGCCTGGTGCCCCTGAGTGGAAATCGCAAGTGGCATTTGCATCGTACCCTGGTGGAGGTGCCCCTGTCAAGGGAGCCATCTTCCTCTTCTGGACCAACTGTAGCTGAAGCAAAGTCTGCAAGAGTTGCGCGTATGACATGGGCGGTGCCTCGAAGTGACGGTTTGCCAAAGATGCCTGATTCTGGTACTTTCTATATCCCTGTTGATTCGGTTGCTGCTGCTGCTGCTACGGAGCCGCTGGGATATTTATACTGGCTATCTACTGCTGAGGGCCTTTGCCCTTCCTTCGAGCGTTGGTCACAACGCTCGCTTCTCCTTCTCGTCGTTTACCAGCATAAGGTTTCTTTCCTCCTCCTCCAGCTGAGGATGACTCACCTTGAATTTTCCCGATCTTGATTCCATTCTCGACGTGCTCGCCCATGATAATGAGAGCTGAGAACGTCCCAGACATACCGCTGACTAACTTTTCATAGTAAACCCCTGGGAGGGTAGCTACAAACATCTGCACGAGCTCGCGTTCAACCATCGGCGGCTGAACCCGGGCTGCCAACTCACGCCACCGCTGGGCGTACTCCTTAAACCCTTCATTATTCCTCTGCGATAGGTTCTGCAGCTGAACTCGGTTCGGGGCCAAGTCGCTGTTGTACTGGTAATGGTGCACAAACGCTTCAGCGAGATCCTTCCATGTGCGCACGCTAGTGGGCTCCAGACCCATGTACCACTCGAGGGATGGCCCGGAAAGACTGTCTTGGAAGAAGTGCATCAGCAACTTCTCGTCTTCGGAATAAGCAGACATCTTCCTGTAATACGATCTCAGGTGGACACGAGGGCAAGTGGTGCCCTTATATTTCTCAAAGTAAGGTACCCTGAACTTAGGAGGTACCTTGAAATCAGAAATTAATCCCAGCTTGGACATATCAACGCCCAAAGTATTTTGATTCTCGATATCTCTCATTTTATCTTCAAGTGCCTTGAATCTAAGCCGTGCTTCAGCATTCAGCTCCCCTTCAGCACCTCCCTGAGAGAACACATCATCCTGATGATCCTCTAGCCATGGCTAAGGCACAAACAGATTCCCGGCGCCTGCATTGCCGTTGCCCGGCCCGACATTGACATTAGCTCTCAGACTCCCATTACCGACGCCCGTCGTATTGAGCCCGATGTTGGCCATCATGTTACCATGAGCACTGCCGTTGCCCCCGGCCACGGGGACACCGTTCTGCGGAGTTTCAACTGGTGGAGGAGTAGGCACGGTCCCACCGTGGAGCACGCCGTTGCTATCAACCCTGGAGATCAAAGGCTGAACCAAAGTTCTGAGCTGATCTTGGCCGTTGGCGACCACTTGCATGAGTTCCATGAAGCGATCCATCCTTTCGCGGAGCTCCTGAACATCATTTTGCACTTGATCCATGATCCTGGTCTGATTAGCTCTAGTCGGATAACGGTGAATTAGTCTCTGATCAATCCTGGAACCACCAGAAACAGCCTGGGACAACCTGTGAACCTGAAAAACCTGTAAACACTAAAGGGTTAGGAAAAACAACAAAATGCTCATCATGAAAATGCTTCATGCAAATGCATGCGTGTGTCTGTGTGTTTGGGAGATTTCCCCCGATCCTAGTGCCTGAGTGCCAGTGCTGATAATAATAATAAGAAGAAGTCCGAGTCCAATCGGGGAAACAACAACTTCATATATAAAGAAAGCCTATCAAGGCAGTACATAGCATCAGCGAGTACAAGATGAATCAACAGCGTGACCTCAGCCAACAAGCCTGGTGATGGTCAGCATACAACAATGATCAAAACAAAAGGAATACAAATAGTCAAGTACGGCCACGGGCGCGATACTCTTCTAACAACTCCTTCGTCTCTGGATGATCTGGCAGAGTGAGTAACCCCTCGACGAGTAATTCCCTCTGCACAATGGTATACTGAAGTCCTTCGACCGAACTTTCCCATGCTCCTTCGCCAAAGCAATCTTCTAATTTACGCTTCTTGGACTCAAACGTCAGCTTGCGCTCCTTCAGGTTAGCGAGAGCTTTGTTGAGCTGGCCTTCGGCGGCGTATCTGCGGGCGGTTTCTTCATCAAACCTCTTTTCACTGTCCTTCACCTGGGCTTCCAGCTTGGAGATCTGTAGCATCAACTTATCCTCTCGCTCTTTCCTGGTGGCCAGGGAAGCCTTCCAGTGCTGGTTGAACTTGGATATCCTTCGATATGCTTCGTCCAAGTGCTGCTTCTTCGTAGCCAGTACGTCGTTGACAGCTTTGAAGTCTCGACCCATGCGTTCACGCTCGGCTATCTGCTTAGTCAGGTCTGTACCCAGCTGGTTCACCAACTCTGTCTGCCTTTTGAAAGAGTGCACGACTTCGTTCCTCTCGCTTCGGAGCTGAGCTAATTCCTTCTCCAGTTCTTCGTTTGCCCGCTTCAATTCATCCCGCTCAGCTAACACCTGATTATGCTGCTGAATGGGCACAGTAGTAGGCTCTTCGATCGTTGGAGGGCTTTCTGGCTTGGCATGAGGAAACGACATCCCTATAGCATTTACTCTGGCTCTGATCCAAATCAAATACGGAAGGTAGGCTTGATTGTTGCTTTTTCCCAGCAAAGGCTTTCCTCGCTTACTGATACCATTCCATGCGCGTTGAAGCTTGGACAACAGATCCCCCTCTAGACTACCAGTGAGGTACAGAGATTCCTGTACCTCTTCATCCTTCGGCGGAGTTCTCAAAGCATACGCGAACTGTCGAACCAGCAACGACGGATTGTAGTTTATACAGCCCTTCCTACCTATCAGAGGCACATTTGGAAACCCACTGCAACTGAAGATTACCTCAGTACCCAACCTATCTCTGTCGAACCAGTCAACATCCTCTACAGATAAACCCATCAGACGCTCAGACCATTCAGCTGTGGCTGCAGACAAGACAAAAGGACCCCTCTTGGGCAGATGACTATCAAGCCATTTGTACAGCAAGGGTACGCAGCACGAGACATTCTTCCCCCTCCTGTTCTCATTTTTGTAGTGGACTGAATGATAGACATCCCCTATCAAGGTAGGGACTGGATTCCCTGATGCGAAGATGTGAAATGCATCAAAGTCTACAAAATCGGGCATATTGGGGAACAGAATGATGTCGTATATGCATAGAGCGAGGATGACATTGAACGCGACCCAACATCCTTCCTTGGCACACTGCTGAGCTTTACCTACCAGAAATTGCAAGGAGAACCCAGGAACCTTGTTCCAACTAGTCAGTACTAACTCGGAGGCGTCCAGATGAAGTGAAGGAGCTAGGCCAGCCAGATCAGGCTCAGCATCCATGTGAACAAAAGGCATCTGCCTCTTGATAGGCACACCTAGTAGATCAACATATTCTTCCAGCGTAGGCGCGAGAACAAAGTCCTGAAAAGTAAAACATCTCAGCGGAGGGTCGTAGAACTGCAGCAGAGCGTGCAACCCATTCAACTCGAACACAGAAGGCTTATGAACCAAACTGAGCAACCTGCTGTCGCTACTCGAAAAATACGCGCAATGACGGGGAAGGCGAAAAGGAAAAGGACAGAAGAGTCGCCACCGAACTTTATTTATCCCATGAGGGGAAAGGAAAATATCGAGAAAACCTCAAGTAAAGAATGGACAAGATGGTCTCGCAGCCAAGAACAGGTTCGGAAGCCGGTTATGCGAGGGGAAGGTATTAGCACCCCTCGCATCCATCATACTCGATGGGAACCATTTGTTTGTCGTGTGTGATTTATTTGCTTAAAAATTATGCTATAAAAGAGTGTTCCAAAGGATAGAGGGAAAGGTTAGAAATTGGGAAAAGAGAGATAACAGGGGAAGGAAAAGAAAAAACGGACTCGGTAGGACTTCGCGGTCCTAGGCCTACGTATTCTCAACAGATATGAGAAAATCAGAGTCGGCGTAGTTCGGGGAACTACAGATATAAGGGGGGATGTGCTCGGCAAGGATTGTGGCCCTTGTGCCTACGTATCTTTACTTGAAAAAGTAAAGAATCAGAGCAGCCGTAGTTCGGCCTACGATTTGTTGATGTTTTTTATGGATGATGCTATCGTACGCATTCTAGCAGTTAGGTGTATTGCTGCTCGCTCGTTGGAGACTTAGGCATTACCTGTTTGCGGTAGAACGGACGTATCATATCCCTTTCGAAAGATAAGTTTTCGCCATGTGAGGCAAGATGTCACATTTGATTTGTTGAATTATTTTTTAGGGGCGAGATAGGTCCTCGGATAGTAACCCCTACGGGTAGTACCCAATTCTTTATCTCAAAGTTTTTGTTGTGAAAGGGTGTGGCAAACATAGCGTCTTCGTATTGAAAGACGAGTATCAAAACCACACACATACAGTGAGCGTCTCAACACTCGGAGAGGAAGAAGTCTACACTCAATCCTTTGTCTTTAGTTCAATACAAAGAAAACTTCATTCTCTTATTAAAGTGTTTTTTGGTTTTGAATGGTAAGTGCTTTCGCGACAGAGAACCCTACGGTAAACGTCAGCACTCGGGATAGGAGAAGGCCTACGCCTAACCACTCCACGACCATTCAAGTTTTTGTTACGAAAAGAAGTTTAAAAATGCGCTCGGTACGGGACCGAGGTTTTTAGGTGACAAAGGTTGCGGAAAGAAGTTGTAGAGGGAGATAGGTGGCGGATAAAGTCACGTTTTCGTATTGAAAGACGAGTATCGAGACCACCCACACTATAGTGAATATCCCAACACTCGGAGAGCAAGAAGTTTACACTCAATCCTCTCTCTTTAGTTCAATACAAAGAGAATCGATTTATTTATTGTAAGTGTTTTGAAAGTGCACTCGGTACGAGGCCGAGGTTTTCTAGGAGAAAAAGGTGTGGATGAAAACGTCTTCGTATTGAAAGACAAGTATCAAAACCACCCACACTACAGTGAGCATCTCGACACTCGGAAAGGAAGAAGTCTACACTCAATCCCTTCTCTTTAGTTCAATACAAAGAGAACTTTATCCTTTTATTAAATATGGCGAATTGGCTTAACAATCGTTTGAGAAAATTCGCTTGACGTTGGGTCAAGGATTTAATTGTTAAAAAGGTTTGAGGTGAAGCGAGCAAGGTCGATGGCGGATGCACAAGGCGGCCGACTTACAAGGGTTAAAAACGGCTCGATAAAGTCGAGAGTTTGCTTTTGAAAGTGGTTTTTTGGAATCAAGAGTCACCAAGGACAATAGCAACATTCCTACTAAAATCATACAACATATGGGATTAGTCGGCTAAAAAAAAAATCGGGATGTGCCAATAAAAACACGGCGAACTCTTTGAGAAATTTTTTTTTTGAGGTTTTTCTTTTTTTTTATTGAAGTCATAACAAACTGCACAAAGCCAGAAATTTCTCATTTTTTGCAAGTTTTGAAGCCATGAGTCGACCATAGGGTCAGCGCATGCCTTTCAGCCTTTTCCCACGGCTCGGCGCATAAACACCATGCGTCGACCGTACACTCGGCGCACACTATTTTGGTAGACTGACGGGTAAGCGCCCGCCGACCCATGCTTCGATGCATACTGTAAGTTTTTTCAATTTGCCTAAAAATGCAGGCTATGCGTCGACGCATAGACCTGCTATGGTCGACCGTTAGCCTGTTAAAACAGCCAAAATCCTAACTTTTCTACGTTTTCTTTCGTTTTCGTAGTTTCTTGACAATGGTTTCTTGGTCCCTTATGGGGTCTTACATGATATATACAGTTCAACAATACATAAAAGAGTAAACAAAATGAATATAAGAGCAAAGAAATAAAGAGAGAAAAGTTTGAGAAAATGGATACCCAAGAGTTTCTTCTTCTTGCAAGTCCTCCTTGGTTTTGGATGAATGTGCTCCACTCCTCACTCTATGTTGTGAAGGCTCTTGCTCTTTAGTGGTTCTCTTGTATTTCTCTTTCACTCTCTAAATCTTTTGTTGGTTTTACTCTCTCTATTTTTCTCTCAATATCTCTATCTCCAAAAATGTTGTGTATGTGAATGATAGTGAATGAATGATTTTCTGCAGCCTCCAAGCCTCCTTATCTCCCTTTTTCTGTTGCCTTTTCCTGATGTACCAAAACCACAGCTCTTGCACACTTCCCCATTTTCAAAATTTCCATTCTTGGCAATATCTTTTACCACCTTTTGGTGCAGCCCCACTTTCCTTCCATTTCTAGTATATTTTTGCTGTATTTTCTTCTGCAGCACTCTAACTCTCTATTCCCCCTTGTACCCATTGGTTGGTTGATTTGTTTGGACATACTCATGTAGTCAATGCATTACCTTTTGGACATCATTTTCAAATTCTGATTTTTTTGATGTATAGATGTATCAAATAAGCTTATAGCCTTGGTTTTGTGACATAAAATGATTTTGTGATATGATACACATTGCCACTTCTTGCATGGGGCTGTTTTGGACCATATTCAAATTGCCCATGAATGTATGCATAGCCTTAATCTTGAGATATTCCAACATTGAATTAGCTCTTAAATATTTTCCTTGCATGTTTGTAAGCACAAAGGGGACCATGTGGACTTGATGAGGCATAGGGGATACCATGGCATGAAGTTATTTTGAATCTTGAATTAAGACTAGAAATAGCTTAATTTCCTAAGCATTATCAAGAGTTTGAAATTTGGTAACCAATCTAGCCTTGAATTTATGAACCTTGAATTTGGAATGATGGACCTTCCTCATGTCATTGAATTTGGAAGAAATGAAGAAATGAGTCAAGCCTTGAAAGAGGGCAAATTTTGGGGTGCAACACCTACCGTAGGATTTTCTGAACTCATCTTTCACAGAATCATCTGCTAGAGCTATCAAACCAGTCAGCTTAACCACATCGGGGGCAGGGAACTTGTAGGCCACGGTCTTCCTCAGAGAGCCCATAACAATACAATAGGAGGCAAGAAATCCTGGATCGGGGAAAACGGTACCTGCAACACAGACACACGTTAATGAAATGCAAATGAGTATGCAAACTAATGCAAAATGCAATCATGCAATAATATATCCGGGCAACTGGTGCTGTGGAGATTCTGTGTCAACAAAACCATGACGCTGCTCTATCAAGAACAACCACTGATAAGAAGAAAACCCCGGTGTAGGACCACAAATCTGATCTGTCAAGAACAACCATCTGATAGGACCATATACACAGGATCATAATTCTGCTTTGTCAAGAACAAATGTCTGATAATAAGGACCTCGGATGTAGGATCAAGAAATATCTGCTGATGAGGTCTTCAGACCCCAATCAAAAATCTGCCCTATCAAGAACAAACATACAGCTGCTGATGAAATCTTCAGACCCCACTAAAAAATCTGCTCTATCAAGAACAAACAACATTTGCTGATGAGATCTTCAGACCCCAATCAAAAATCTGCTCTATCAAGAACAAACAACATTTGCTGATGAGATCTTCAGACCCCAATCAAAAATCTGCTCTATCAAGAACAAACAACATCTGTTGATAAGATCCTCTGATCGAAACCTGCTCTATCAAGAACAGATACACATCTGATGATAAGATCCTCTGATCAAAACCTGCTCTATCAAGAACAGACAAATCTGCAACTGAGAAACCCCGGTACTAACAAAACTGATTCACTGTCAAGAAAACCAGGTAGTTTGAAGGTCAAGGTTTCCTGCAATAAACCCAACCCTGCTCACAGGTATGGACCTAAACTGACTCAAGTTCGGCATCCTATGCGTTCATCAACGTCACAGACATTCAAGAGGGGTGATACGATACCCAGAAGGTGTGGCATCACCAGCTCATGAAGCGGCCTCACTCGGCTGAATCACAAATGATCGGTCCCCAGAGTCGACAATCCACCAAACCAGCAACCGTCTCAACCCAAAGGGTTGAAAGAGAAGCCAACCGGATGAACCTCGTCTGAGCGTGGATTTCATGAGACACTAGTGCCTGCAAAGCAAGCAAGCGCCCACTAATTTCCACTCTAAGTCTATGGTGCACTCAAGCCTGGGTCTGGCTTCTCACTCATCAGAACTCCCATCCCACAACAGCACAGATAATCATATTATACTAAAAATAAAATGCGAGGAATAAAGTGCGAGAAGTAAAATGCGATAAATAAACGCAACCCAACAAGTAAACATACAAGCGTTGGGATTGACTCGCATAGGGAACCGGAGAACCAGAGATTCTGGGTTCGATCCTCAGCAGAGTCGCCAGCTGTTGCTTGCGCGAAAATAAGGTGTCGGCACAACAGAAGAGTCGCCACCTTTCGTTATTTATTCCTCGGAGCGGGAAAGGAAACGATCGGAAAAACCTAACGAAAAAGGGTAAGACAAGGTCGTCGCAACCATTGTCTTGGTTCGGGAGTCGGTTACGCAAGGGGAAGGTATTAGCACCCCTCACGTCTGTCGTACTCGACGGGATCCACGTTTGTTGTGTTTACTTGGACGGGTTGGTTTGATCTATCTACCTATCAAGGCTGGCTTAAAAAGAAAAGAAAAATGACTCGGCAAAGCGTCACACTTTATGCCTACGTATTCTCATCAGAGAATGAGAAATCAGAGTCAACGTAGTTCGACCTACGACGGATTATGGGGAAAGGTAGCTCGCCAATACATCAGTACTGTGCCTACGTACTCTCAACAGGTATGAGAGATCAGAGCTTACGTAGTTCGGGAAACTGCGGTTTATTTCCTGTCTTTTACGGAAGAAGTGTTTTTTATTGTGTTTGCGATTTCAATCACACTAGAGACTATGACCTGAGAGTGAATGCGTCGCATGTCACCCAAAGGGTACCATACTAAACATTCAGACTGTGGAAAAGAAACTCTCCCACAATCCTTTCTCAAATAGCTTAAGGCTCGTAACGTACGAAAGAAATCATTCATGATTACTGTATCTTAAACTGTTTTGAGATGAGAAGAGAACAGGCCCAACTAGGAGGGAGACTATCAAGTCCTACTGTTGTCATGCCATGGATTCATCCTATGGTTGAGGTTTGAACAGGGAACTCCTAGAAGTTGTCATGCATAGGTTTCAACCTAAAATTCTATCATCAATTCCTTATCAAAGGAAATGAGAGTCCTAAGGGATCATGTCAATGATACACCAAAACAGACAAAGCATCAGCTTTACAGTAAAATGCATGCAATGCAAGTGAGGGAGGAAATGTGTGTGGGGCTTCAGCCTCCACAAGCTCATCTCAACCTCAAGCCAGAATGGATAACAGTAATCATACTGAAATACAAAAAATCATGCTATCAAGCAATGTACAGTAAACTGCAATCATACAGAGAAAATGAAATGAACTGAAATGCCATCAGACAAACAAACCACATGGGCAAGGGAGCTGGGCTCTACCGAATACCCGCAAGCAAAGCCACACAGTAACAGTACAAGCAGAGGGAGCAACTCAACCTCTAGTGCAATCATGCTCCTAGATTCTACCTATTCTAGATATGGACTTATTCTAATGCATCAAGCAAGTCAAACAAAACATGTCAATACAACAAAGAAAAAGAAAAGAAAGCAGATCAACTCCTCTCTCAACTTCAAGCTTCAGCTCTTCCAACAGCAATGCAGTTTTCAGACTTCAATCACTCTTGACAAATATCAATTTGCTTTTCCAGGCTTCAACCCTTCAACATAAGTTCCAACTTATCTTCTCTGAGCTTCAGCTCCTTGATCAGCTCCACCTTCAGGCTTCACTATCAATCACAAGTATCAACTTGGCTCTTTCAGTCTTTACTTCATCTTCAGGGGTCTTCAAGTATCAACTTGATCATGTTGCTCTTCAAGCATCAGCTGGAATGACAATGCTCAAGGATTCATCCTCTTCAACACTCTTCAATGAAGTCTTCATCTTGAAACTCAAGCTCAACATCTCTCAAGATACTCAAACCAGAGGAAATCACTTAACTGGATAAGCTGGGGATATTGAACTGCTTATTGACCACCAAAGGTGACCTATAAGGGTTCAACATCAAAGGAATGGTTCCCTCAAAAGTTCTACTTCCTAGGTACAATCACTTATCCCTCCAAAGGAGAGAGGTGCATACCATGGAAGGACTTTGAATCATAGGGAGGAATGGAGGTGAAAGATACCATCCATGTTTAAGAAAGAAGTTAACTAGGTCTAAGCTCTTCCTAATCCCTAACCCTAAAACAATCAACAAAACAAACAAGATCAAGCTCCCAAGCTCCTCAATGCTCCTCAATGCTCCTACTATGCTCCTCAATGCTCCTTAGAACAAAACCAAGCTCTCCAAGCCCACAAAGCAAAGCAACAAAAATACAAGCCCACAAGGGCAACACAAACAATCATCAAATACAAAAATCATCTAAAAATAGTATACTACTATATTAAAACCCAATATAATTTCTAAGGGATCCTACATACCTACCCTTAATACCCTTATATGCCCCAATACCTATCTTGACTTAGAAACCCAAAATTCTAGTGTTATTATGGACCTATGTTAAGGATTAACCTAATTCTACACAACCTAATGTCATCTAATCAAAACTAACCTAAAATTCATCACAAAATTATGAAATAAATCCAGGGGGAAGCTAAAGCTTATATCTAACGATTCTAAAAAGAATGTCCTAAAAATGTTAAGGGAACTACCTAAACAAAATTCTACAAATTCATGTATCAACATAGAAGAATATAAAAGCAATTAAAATAGAAAATACACAAAAAATACTAAAAATGCATGAAATGAAAATATTTTTATTTGATAATTTTTTAGACATTATTATGAAATGGGAGCAAAAATGTCCATTAAAAAATCTTTAATTTTCAAATTGATATGAATTTTCAAAGTTTAACAAAAAATGGAAGAAAATGAAATTAAAATATGAAACTGGGGTGCAGATAGTAACCAGATGCAATTCATTTCATCAATGGGCTAAAAATGAGGGGTGCAGGTAGTAACGTGCTAAGCCCAATTATTATCAGAAAATCAATTAAAAAATGAAACGAAAATAGAAAATGTAACGGTGCGAATAGAAACCAGATACAATGTATTTTTGCAATGGGCCAGGATTGGGGGTGTGGATAGTGTTCAGCAAACTTAAGCCCATGAAGCCACCGTTTAATGAAACGGTGCGTTTCGTCCTAGTTTCAGATTCCCTCTCAAATTGAAATTAAATCGTGGCCAATGGATCAAGAAATAGTCAATGGTCAGCTCACCATCCAACGACCATGAACTCATCACTAACCTCCAGCTAGGGTTTGCAAGGGAAGCCATGAAAATGCAGAGTATTAAGCTTCATCTTCCTCAAACACGAACTCAGTCAATTCTTCATGGAAAATAGAAATTCAAGACCCTATCTTGCCTAGAATTTTATGCTGAATCCAACCATGCTCTTAAAATCAACTGAATCATCCTAAATCACTGAACCCGATCCAAGATCCAAAATGTGCTCAATCATCAACTATACTGATTCTTGAAATTTCTTGCATCAGAATACTCACCAACTCACACTGAGTGAAATTAGCTATCTAACATGAATTATATCTCACTATACCACGAGTTCTTGATCATCAAAGAAATGGTGTCCAATATTCAACCTTCACCAATTGCTCTCTAACTCTCCAAAATCCATCACCTATGTGTCTCTAACCTTTCTACACTAACAAACAAACCTAATTATGCATAAATTATGATGTAGTGGAGAATTTGCAAACCTGGTTATTCTTGATCAACAGATGGTGAAATCCTTCACTTCAAGCCTTGAAACTCTTCAGAAAGTTTCCTTAGATGCTAATCTTGCTACTGTTTGCAACAAATTTGATGGAGGAAGCTTCAATCTCAGAATTCGATTCTGACTTGCTACCTTGAAAGTTCAATCACCAACTCTTCAATTCACCATGGATTTGCTCTCAAATCAATCTGCACAGCTTCAGAATCATCAATGGAGTGTGTTTGTATAGAAAGAATGAATGGAATTGAAGAAGAATGTAGAATTGAAACTTGACTTGCAATGGAAGCAACAAGATGGCACTCTCTCTCTATTCTCACTTTTCTCACCAACCTTGCATCTGAGCAAGCTCTAACCATTATATAGGACTTGTTAGAACTGTCCAGAACTTTCTGGAACAATCCAATGAGTATTTGAACTTCTCATCTCATGATACTTTGATTTCACTTCTCACCATATGCTATCTCATGCCATAGTCCTTGTAACTACCAATTCTGACTTGAAATTCTCCCCACATGAGATGTATGGTGTGTTACAACCCTTAACTAACTTGTACATTGAGTTTCTTCATGTTTTGCTTTGGTGCCTTAAGATGCAAGTAAGCCATTTCCAAAGCAGACCCATGATCTAGGCCTCAAATCAAAATTGTGGCTGAACCATTGTTTTTAGAATGTCTTCTAGAGTCAAAATGACCTATTATATGACATGGTTTGGATGTATAACTTGTGATTTCCAATTTTCAATTTCAACTTATTTACCTTATGCCTCCATTTTAGGCCATTTTTATCACTTTTTGATACAAGCCTTTTCAACATCTCATGACCTCCTTAATAGCCTTAAAACATCATACTAAGCAAGTTTTATGTTGAAGATTTTCCCATTTGAAGCTTGGAACTAGGAGATATGGCCTTATGCTTGAAATGACCTATAACCTCCAAATGACCAAAATGCCCTTGACTTGCCAAAGCCATAAGTTGAGTTCTACAAATCCTATCAAGGACTTATAGTACTATCTAGAAAGCTAAGAAGATGCTCTACAACATTCATGTTTACCAAGAGTTCATAGGAATCATCCTACTAGGGAAAAGGTTGGATGCAAGTTGGGTGACTTTCAAGGACCCAGATTCACATACCTCAGATGACCTGTAATTTGTCAAAGTCATAACTTGAGCTCTACAAATCCTATCAAGGACTTCTAGTACTCAAATTAAAGATAAGAGAAAGCTCTAAAACATTCATGTTGTGGGGAAGATGAGATGACAATCACATCTTGAGCTAAACTGCCTTGAAGATAGGGGTCAAACTAGGGGATTTTACACTGTCAAGCCTTAGAAACCCTAGCTTAAAACTTCTCAAACTCCTTAATCATGATGAGTTGGACTAGGAATCATCCTTATAGCATCTCAATGCACCATTCCATGATCACATGGCTCTTGGATTAGGTCTCAACCCTCTCCAAATCATCAGTTGACCTAGGGTTGACCCAGTCAAACCCTAATTCCACCACTCATGGCTGAATCTTCTGAATCCTTGTACAATGATCTCTCTAGGCTTCATGATGGCTTTCAAGACATCTCATAAGCTTTCTCAAAGCTTCAAGTCCATCCTCATAGTCCCAGAATCATCTGAGGAGCTCCCACAACTCTCAAGTTATGAGACACACAACCTTGGTTTCAACCAATCTCTCTGAGGATCTCTTGAGTTTTCTGACAAAGATATCAATCCTTGAACATTTGAACAACTTTCTTGGCTAGCTTCAAAGTCTCATATAACTCTTGCTGGGTAACCATACCTCTTGATCTACTGCCCACATATCAATGAGATGCAGATGATGAATAGAATGAACATGAGCTTGGTAGATAGATGTTGGTCAAATTTTGGGGTGCAACACAAGCTAACTTAAACAATTGAGCTTACAAGCAAGACCCAATTCAACATGCTAACAACCCTAGCAATATTAACTAATGCATGCTAACGTAATGTGCTTTTTAACAATTACCCATTACAAGCTAACTTAGGATACAAGCTAACTTAAACAATTGAGCTTACAAGTAAGACCCAATTCGACATGCTAACAACCCTAGCAATATTGACTAATGCATGTTAACCTAATGTGCTTTTTAACAATTACTCATTACAAGCTAACTTAAACAATTGAGCTTACAAGCAAGACCCAATTCAACATGCTAACAACCCTACCAATATTGACTAATGCATGTTAGAACAAACTTCGACTACAACACGCATTACTCCGACAACAACATGTGAACATACTTCGACTTCATACTTAATTTCTGTCGAACCAAAAGCTACCCTTCAACCATACTAGAGTTCGATCAAATATCTCAAACATAATAATTTAAAAAAAAAAATAGATTTTGAAAAATACACACCAAATTACTACATTTAAAGTAATCTAGTGAACAATCCAAATTAGAGTTTTTGGGTAAAAATTTCTTTCCTTTTGATAGGTACTTCATTCAATTTTTTATACATTAATTTAATGTTCAGTTGAGAATATTCATGGAATAGTTTCGCCAACTTCGTCCATCCACCGAAGCCAAACATCATTTTCACTGTCTCACATCACATTAGTGTAGTTCAACATTATAGAAAATGATTTTTTCATTTATAAATATCATAATTTAATCAAATCAAATACTGTATCAAACAGCAAATGCTTTAATAGTCAATAATGCATTAGAGAAAAGATAAGACGTGTGTTATGAGATTTGATCTCATAATTTTCATATAAATTTTAAAAAATGGTATTATTAAATTTGTTAATAATTTTAATTTCAGTTTTAAATTAAAAAAGTTTTGTACTATCAATGTTCAACACTCTGATAAAATGTAGGTATATTTTACTATTTTCATATTATAAAATAAGTGTCACATTTATCTACTTCACATTGATTCAAAAAAAATACTATAATAAAAGAGAAAATTAATAAAAGAGAAAATGATAGATTTATCAAATTATTCTTATTAATTATTAATGTATTCTAGTTATTTTATATATATAAAAAATAATTAATTAAGAGTAATACATAGAATATTGATTAGAACTTACAATTGAAAGGACAAAATTAATATTTCATTGAAAAAAAAAGACATCATAATATATATTTTTTATTTATAAGTGTAGTGGTGTAATTGGAAGAGATCATGGGTAGATGAAAGCATATGCTTCACCCATCGTTCTTCTAAAGTCACTCATTTATTAGTTTGAGTGCTCGTTTTTTTGGATACGTCGCTGGATTCTCGTGAAAGGATCTTTGTCGCCTCTCGAGAGGATTACATGTTTGATCCTTATGAAAGAATTCTTGTTGTCCCTCGAGGCAATTACATGTTGGATCCTCATGAAGGAACCATTTCCTCCCCTTGAGGGGATTATATGATGGATTCTTATGAAGAAATCCTTATCGTCCCTAGAGGCGATTACATGTTAGATCCTCATGAAAGAATCCATGTTCCCCCCGGGGAGATTACATGATGGATCCTCATGAAGGAATCCTTTCCTCCCCTCAAGGCGATTATATGTTGGATCTCATAAAGGAATCCTTGTTGCTCATCGAGGCAATTACACGCAGGATCCTCATAAAGGTATCATTGCCACCCCTCGAGGCGATAACATACATTGAATACTTACGAAAGAGTCTGAACATCATCTGGAAGTAGTTAGAAGTGTTGGATTCCTTTGAGGGGAACCTCTGGACACCCTTAGAATAATAAGGGCATCTTCAGGCGCGAACTTTCACCCCAAAGATAAACATTTAAAGCTATATTACAAGAAAGTGTACAAAAATGAATTAAGAGCATACTATTGATTAGAGATCCAAAAGGGGAAAATAATTACAAAAAAGTCAAAGGGAGATATGCACAAAACCCCTATAAATCACCACTATAAAGGCGTGAGGGGTCAAACCTTGAGATCATTGTTCCTCTAAGAGATCCCCAAAGCGAATGGCGTCGTCTACATGAGACCCATTTACGATGTCACTAAAAGGAGGGACATACTTGTCATCCACCAATTGACTTCTTTGAACCACCTTAAACAAATTAATCTGGCTCAAATCCAACCCTTGAATAGAGAAAGACTATTTTTGTAGACAATAGACTTCTATCTAAAGGGGGGGGGGGTGAATAGATCACAAATTTAAAACCAAAAACTCTTCGCAAAAATTTGTTTTCAAAAAGTATGGCACTGCGGAAAAACAACTCGAATCGAATCGTCTAACCGAACCTACTTTCGAAAAGTTATCTGTGCAACGTAAACCTTATGGAATGATAATGAACACATATTGTTCAACAATGATCAAGTCACAGATCAATTAAATGCAAAGCTATACCTAATGCTTATTTTCAATGAACACAAAGTGATAAAAATACTCAAAGACAATTTATAAAACACTTTGTGTGCGATTGATCACATTTGGAAATTCTATTTATTTTATTGATGTAAAAAGCCAATCACAATAAAAGTGATTGTGATTATATCAACAACAAAAATTTAAAAGTTAGTTGAAAATAATTTCCAATCCAATTAACTGAAACAACAACGAAATCGATAATTTGCAAGAACAACAATTAAAGAAAATTAAAGCGATAAAGAGACACAATTATTTGTTTAGGCAGTTCCCCAATCAGCCTCGCTATGGGTACGTCTGTCCTCAATCCGAAATTGAATTGAGATACTTACAATTAACCTTATATTTGCAAAAATGTTTATACAAGAGGTGAAGAATTCTAACCCCACAAACCCTGTTGTTTTGTTGATTCAACCACCTCCTAACCCTTGATCAAAACTTGATCAAGTCACCAACAATGCGGCTACAATCCTCATATTATCCCGTGCACGTATTGTTGAACCCAAGATTCTCGAACATTATTCACCGTTTTGCGCTACTCCCTTGCAAGGAAACTACCTTGTCCCAAGGCCTTCACTCGGTCGAATCTGTGTTGACGTGATCTTGTCCAAAACCTTTGAATCACACTGATCTTGAAGGAAAACTCCACCTTGGTTTTCTTATTTGAAACACAAAAAGATACCAACCCAATATTCTCGGTTACACTAACCTAATTGGATGTTATCAACCCTAATCTAGATGGTCACCCAATCGAAAAATGATTATGTGTAGTTCAATTGTATGTATGCATAAAAATGATGTTGAATATAATGGGAATGCTTTGTAATCTGATTTCGTATAGGTAATTCACTAGTACCTTACTAGACGAAGGTGTATGTATGAGTATACATAGGTATGTGTTAAAAAATGAACAAAAGGAATGCAATAAGTTGGAGCAAGAATGAGAATTTTAAGTTGGGAAATCGTATAATTCGACCTGTCAAAGCAATAAGTCGACATGTCAATGCAATTAGGTTGGCCTGTTAAGGTAATAGGTTGGCCTATTGAGGTTTTGTGATGCATACAGGTTGACCTATGTGAGGCGACATGTGGGCAGAAGCTACAGGCTTTAATACTATTCCATGGGAGCCGACCTGAAATTGTTATAGGTCGGCCTATACTGGACTTGAGAATCATATAGATCGGCCTGTTCTTACATGTGTCGGCCTGAAAAGGTTTTACCACTCAAAAATAAGTTTTTCAAATGCAATTTTGATGCAAGCTTCTTTTCCAACTTACTCAAATGATTCCTAACACTAAGATGCACATCTAGAATGGGATGATACAGTTCAATATACATACGCTATGTTATCCTAGTTTTGACATCACTCAAAATCCAAAAGCACTCACATACCCCCTTTTATTTTATGATGGCAAAACATGATATGATGCGTTTATATGTGCATCCAACTTCAACTTGTGTATACTTCACCCCCTTTGACAACATCAAAAAGAGAACAATTAAACTATGATAAGTATCATTAGTCACATACAAATATAAATACTACACAGAGGCAATTTGCAAAGATAAAACTATCAACATGATAACACTTACATAGAATGATATACATATTGATTAAGAATGCCTAAACATAAACACAAGCATGTGAAGTAATAATAGAAAACAATTGCTAAATAGAATGCTAAATAACATAACAAGAACATGAAAAATGAAAGATACAACACAATCACAAATTCTTGAGTTGCTACAAAAGCGACACGATTACGTGACATATGCTTTTGGTGCTCCCGAAGTACTGCACATGCATGTGCTATAACACGACAATACAAGAAGATATCGTTACTCAAACCAAAAACAGAGATGTTATCATAACAATGACACATAACAAGAATTTATTCAACATCATAACATGTTCAACCAATGTTCATGAACAAATACATAACAAGCCACAAGCACTAAGAGTGTATTTCAAGTATATAGAAGGAATAACACAATATCACTATAAACATATAATTGACACAAATCAATAGAAATTTTTGGAAGTGAATATTGATGGACTACTTCATACATTAAGAATATTAGTCATTACAGAACACTAGCAACAGGTAAAATTAAAAGACTTACTAGCTACAAGGTAAAAGAAAAAGAACAATATTACCTTTCATGTAGATTGATGGACAATGAATTCTCATATGATGAAACCTTTAATGAAATTTAGAGAAAAAAATATACATAGTGCATGCAATGAATCATATGCTAGGCAAGATTAGAGATATCAAGTATCCCTAATTCCCTTCGTATGTTGAAAAATGGTTCGTTTGCAAGTGGTTTTGTGAAATTGTCTGCAAGTTGATGTTTTTTTATCAACGTGGATCTCAATATGCTTAGTGCGAGAATGTAGCACCATATTCTTGGTTAGATTGATGGCGCTAGTGTTATCGCACATAATGGGAATACATTGAAAATTTATATCAAAATCAAGTAATTGTTTCTTAAACCACAAGATTTGGGTACAACAACTATCGGCCACAAAATACTCCACCTCAGAGGTTGACAAAGCAACAAAAACTTGTTTCTAGCTATGCCAACTTACTAGAGCATTTAAAAACATGTGGCAAGTTCCACTAGTGCTTTTCCTATCTGATTTGAATTTAAAAAAATCAGAGTCGTTGTATCCAACCAAGGTGCAATCAATTCCCTTAGAATACCAAAGCCTATATTGAGAGATACCATGAAGATACCTAAGAATACATTTTATGGCTTTTAAATGGGATTCTTTAAGAGCCGATTAATAACGGGCACACATGCATACTATAAACATAATATTTGGCCCAAATGCAGCAAGATATAGAAGAGAGCCGATCATACCTCTATATTTCTTCACATATACATCCTTACCATTTGTATCCTTTTCCAAATTTCTGTTTGTAGCCATCAGTGTATTGATATACTTTGCATCTTCCATGCCAAAGCGCTTTAGCAATTCCTTGCAATACTTAGTTTGACACACCAAGGTACCCTTCTAAGTTATTTGATTTGAAGCCCAAGGAAATAGTTCAATTCTCCCATAAGGCTCATTTCAAACTCTCTTTGCATAAGCTTAGAGAACTCTTCTACAAGTGGCATATTAGTTAAACCAAAGACAATATCATCAACATATACTTGAACTAGAAAGGTGTGTTTCCCTTGGCGTTTAATGAATAAAGTAATATCCACTTTTCCCCTTGAGTATCCTTGGTTAATTAAAAATTTGATTAGTCTCTCATACCAAGCTCTAGGGGATTTTTTGAGACCATACAAAGCTCTTTTGAGCTTGTACACATGGTTTAGATACTCATGACTTTCAAAATCGGGGGGTTGAGCAACATACACTTCTTCATTAATGAAAACATTTAGGAATGCACTTTTCACGTCCATTTGAAATAACTTGAAATTTTTAGCGCAAACATAGGCTAGTAAAAGACGTATAGCCTCAAGGCGAGCCACTAGAGGATAAGTCTCCTTATAATCGATGCCCTTCTCTTGGTTATAGCCTTTTACGCCACTAGCTGGGCTTTATTGTGGGTTATAACCGCGTTTTCTTCATGTTTGTTCGTAAAAACCCATCAGGTGCCAATTACTTGATGATCTTTAGGATGAGGGACAAGGTCCCAAACGTCGTTTCTTTTGAATTGATTTAGCTCATCTTGTGTCACACCCCAATTTAGAAATTGAATCGCCGAATCAATAAATTTATCATAAAATTTTCATCATATGCATATCATCTAACCATCTTGCATTCAAAAGCTTAAAAATATGTGGCTTTTGCTTTCATTTTCTTATTGTCTAAGCTCAGATCTTGCAAGGTTGAATCAAGGTTCAAGCAAGGTTGTTAGGTCAAATGTGTGTGCAGTAATGGTTGATATTCAAATGAGTTTGACCTAATCTTGGTCAAACAAGAAAAGTTTGCTTCAGTCTAGAGTTGTCTTGGTCATGTATTATTTTAAGGGCAAGGATGTGTCAAATTCAAGTGCTTCAACCAGATCACTTCCAATTAAGGTTTTGTGCAGATTCAAGTCTAGTGCATTAAGGCTCATATTTCTAGTCGTGATTATAACTTCAAGGCATGTTCACTTGGTCCATAATGGAGATTTTGGTTCAACATGATTCAAGTGGCTAGGTGTTCAAAATCGATTTCATATTTGGTTTCATTTCTCAAAGAATTAATTCAAGGCTTTAGTTGATTCACCACAAGATTGGTTTTAATCAAATCAAAGATGTTGGAATTTTGTTTTGAATGTGAATTTTGGTTCAATCCAATTGGTGTTCAAAGTCATACATCATCACAATTCAAGTTTCAATCATCATGGTCAAGCAATTCAAGCATGTTTCAAATAAATTTCAAGGGTGCAAATCACATTAGAGTCCGATTCAAATGATATCATTTAATGGCCCATTTTAAGATTACAAAATTCAGCATTTTACAAAAGAAACAATCAAATCCCATTTAATTCAAGTTACCACAAAAAACGTATTACATTACAAACCAAAAAATGAGAAACAAGCTCATGATGAAATACACGGTTAAGGAGCTCACATGACAACATCCTACAAAAGGAAAATTTCAAACAAAATTGAAAATTCTCATGCAACCCTTAACCAATTCTTCACTCCACGACCTTCACATATTTGACGCATTTCACGACCTCTTCACATGGGATAATTGTATTTCACGCACCAAATACACAACACCTTGCTGCAACCATTCATTTGAAAAACCATTCCTTCATACACCACACTCTTCACGCAGAGAATTGATTATCACTTTTGAAATCATTTCCTTCATGCACAAACACCGTCCTCAACTCTTATTTCTCCTCCCTCTCAACCTAAAAAACCTTCAAATCTTTCATGCACAAACAAACCACATCCATGAAATAAATCACAACCTGCATCACAAACCAAACTCACAGCTCACAAACATCTCACACAACTCAATGCTCAACACCATAGAACAACAATAAACTTCAACAACCATGCAAAACACGACACTACAAATTACAAGCACAAAATTCATCTAATACAAACAACCCACAATCACTCTCCTTACACAACAAGCACGAACAACCTTGCAAATAACAACCTCTTCATCGCTCCAAATCACCTCAATACGTTTCACCCAACAACACAAATTCTGCCACAATAGCACAACAATAATACAACACACATAAAACAAACCTCAACCTCCATCTTGAAGCACCTTTAACCACATCATTGAACACAAAAACAACTCAATTACCTTCAAATCATGCAACCCACCGCTGCTGGATTTCAGAGCCAAGATTGAGAGAGAGAGATGCAAGTAGAGAAGATGAGATTGAGAGAGAGGCGCGAGCAGAGAGAGGAAAACGAAGTCGAGAGAGGTTGTATCATTTGCCGGTGATGAACTTGGAAGAATAAGAAATGAAATGCGTATTTTCAAGCTGAATGTTTGCTTCTTTTAAGAACCCTTCTTCATATGAATCTTGGGCTTAGCCCAATTGATTTTTCCTTTTCAAACCCGCCATTTACATGCCTGACCTCCCTTTCCTTTTTCTTTTTTGTTTTTTATTTCTTTCTTTCCTTTTTAATTGTTTTACCATCTCTTTTTTTAAAGAACTTCTAATATTTTTCCTTTTTTATTTTTATACTTTCTTTTGGTTCTTACTTCAATTTCACTTTAATTTTTATTCTATTTTGTTTACATTTTGATTTTATTTTGATTTTGGTTGATGAAAATCTAAATATCTTGGAGTGTTGATCTCCAGGTTGATTAAACCTTCAATATTTCAAAAATGTTGATGAATGATCATTAGACACTTTGAATCATTGATAGATTTCCCTTGGTCGGTAATTTGAAATTCTTGATTAAAGATGAGACCATTTCTTTTTTCTTTTTGATAGCTTTAGAAGAATTACTCATGTGTCTCTAGAATGTTTTAACACAACGATTGTTATTGACCGATTTGATAGAGCGATCATTTTATTACTTAACCATTACGATTGCTTAACATAGAGCTAAATTTTTCCCGATTCGATAAAGCGATCATTCGATTAATAACCATTAACAACTAACTTCTAACATCTAACTTTACTTTCTTGCTCTTTATTTTTCTGCAATTTACTTCTTGTCATTTACTTTCCACTGTTTACTTCACTGCTCATTTATGATCATATCATTCTCTTCTTCTTTGTTTTATTCTTTATCTTATAAAAAACACAAAAACATGACAAAAATGGTTAAAAACCTAAAAGACATTAATCCTGGACTATGTTTACTATCCCTGACATCATGGAGTTTTGGACCTTGTACTTAAACCCTAGCAAAGAAGACTTGGACCTGGATTCTTTACTTTCATTATCTTAGATTAGGACATCTTGCACACACAAGACATTCTCTTAGGCTACCTGACAACAAGACCCTTTATTTCTTGCATACTTCCCTTGTATTTTTTTCATGTATCCCTCTCTCCATTTTGGCGTACTTTCTTTACTTTCTCGCTTTTCTTTGGTTGTGGGTTTTTTCTTGCTAGATCTTCTTAGGAACTAGGACCGACCTCACCTTTTTTTTCTCAAGCCTTTGATCCAATCCTCTCCTAACATTTGTAAGTCGATCGTCCTTTGTATCGCCATCAACCAAATCCAAAGCATTCTTGATCCATACATCAAACAATACCCAATTTGTAAGTCGATTGCTTATGCATCACCATCAACCTTCCCATGACCTAGATATTTTCATTTTCAATAAAACAAACCTTTGATCCAAAGTCAAGTGGCTTTTCTCAATCAAACTTCAAAACACATAAAAATATCGAAACTCTTTCTCAAATAGGTTGAAAAAGGAGTGGGGTGTAGTCAATGATCTCCCGAGAAGGAGGACACGAGATATAGTTCTCGAACGTCCGAAATCTCTCATCAATTCAAAAATACTTCAACACATCAAACTCTGTTTCTCGCCGCCGTGAAGTGTTGATAAAATTTTATCACAATCAGAACTAAAGCTCTGATGCCAATTAAAGATGCGAAAAACACAAGAAGTGGGGGGTTTAAATTGGGTTTTAAAAACAAAAGCTTTTTACCAACATAAAAACCCAACACAATCAAAAGATAAAACTGAGAAAGATACAAGGGTTTTTATCCCAGTTCACTTGAAATCAAAGCTAATCCAGTCCATCCTCCAATGTGATTTCACCTTATACACAAGAACTTAATCCACTATAACCAAAATGATTACAAAAACACAAAAAACAAATTTCTTTGTCTTCTCAAGGATCCAACTACAACTTAGTCTCTTTAAGGAAACATAAACAAACAAGTTTGAATAAATATTTTTATGTTACAAGTTGCTTCTACACAAACAGATTTTACATAAATGAAATACAAAAACTTAAAGAAAAGTATGCATAAAGTTGAAAGCTTTTCATGTAAAAACAGTCTTGTAAATTATTGCTACTTTATTCAAGTCTCCAAGTCCTCTTTATATAGCATGAAAAAGGAACCGTTGAAGGCCAAATAGGGGATGCCAAAAGAGAAGCTGTCCACTAACAGATTAGTGACTGGTGTAAAAAATAGTACTATCCTTCGCCCACAATTTTAGGTATTTTTGATTTGTACCATGTACTATTTGATCTCGTATTATCTTAATCTTATCTTTAAATTCATTGGCTTCTGATAAAAAGTTGATGAAGCATGAAAAGAATAAAGACAACTGAAATTAGAATCTTTAGTTAGAACCATGACAACGTTTGACTTGAGATCTTCAGAGTCTTTAGCTCAGTAACTAAACTTCAGAAGCTTTCCAGTCTTCAGAAGCTTGATGATCAGAGTCACATCCCTGAGCAGAAGCAGAAAGAATATTGCAGCAATAATATAGCATCTTTCTAGAAACTTCTAAGGAGTGAATCAGTGCAGAAGTAAATTTTAGAACACAATGTTCAGAAATTGATGACGTTGTACGTCATATACTTAGAACTAGAACCGGTTGTTAAAGCTACACAATAACAAACCGTTAGGGTACCAAAATTATTCTCACACTATAATACCTTAATTTTTATCCCTAAGACCCCACATATCATTTGAATTCCATACCACAAGCAAGATCACAAGCTTTGGTTCTCTTGTCTTTCTCTGCCGGTTTGTCTTTGAGGGATATCATTGGGCACCCTTGTTTTCTTGTATACTTGATGTTTGTTTATGTTTATGTTTACTAACCCTTGATTAAAATCCAAAAATATGTTTATCTTTTCTTTACTAACTCTTTTTCAAGAAGAGGTGTGGATCAAGAACACCAATCACCAGTTCCTCAGCTCGAATGAAATTCAACTGAAGAAGTCAAAGTTGATATGCAAATAATTAAAAATCATTTGATCAAGAGTTTTCCAAAATTTGATTGACTATTATTCAAGAGACTCCAAGGTTCATGTGTTTACTTCCATGCCTTCTTTGACAAGTCAGAAAAATTGAGCCAGAGCGAAGACAACACATCAATAGGCCATTTTTCACACTTTTTCACTATGTTAGTCGATTAACACATTTGTACGTGGAATTGGTTAATCGATTAACCAATGCGTTTTTTGTGACAATGAGCCAAATTCAAATTCTGCAGCATTTTTGCACCAATTTTCAAATATTTCATCATGAGAATATTCTAGATCACCTCATTTTTAATTGCCCTACCTCATCACAATTGATTCCCACCATACACCTTCACTAATCACCATTTGATCTTGATTTTGCCTCCAAATTCAAATTCCAAGCCTAATTTTGGTTCCAAACCAAATTCCAAACCACCAAAATTTCCAAGTCTAAATTCTATAAATAGAGGCCTCATTTCATTCCTTCTTCAAGCTTTGATAGCCAAATTCACCTTGCTAAATTTTTTCTCAATTTTCTTCAACTACCAAATTCACCAAAGCTCTTTCTTCCTTTGAAAGTTATTAATTTCTTCATTGGAACTTACTAATCTTTGAGCTAAAACCTTCATCCAATCACTTTTTCATCATCAATTTCAGTAGATCAAGACTTTAGAGTATGGTTTTTGAAGTTAATTTGAAGCAATTTCATATTTGAAGGGGTAAACCCTTATTCTACCATTATTGTGTTTGATCCATCTTCCATAATATGATCTATTGTTTATTCTTGTTGCTTGATATTTGGATCTTGAAAATTATGTTTTATTGGAATTATTTGTTGTAGTTTTACTTGATTTTTCGTGCTAATTTTCATTCATGATCATGAGGTGTTTGAAGAAATGATTGGAACATGAATGCTGAATTTTTTCAATTTTATTTTTTGCTTTCATAGCAGTGTTAATCGATTAATACATTTCACATGCAAATAGTTAATCGATTAACTAGTGTCTAGAATGTGATTTTTTTCTTGTTTTTGAGACTATTTTGCTTCTTTCCTCTTCTTCTTCTTCTTCTATTTTCTTTTGATTTTTGCCTTGGTTTTCAATTTAAAAGATCCTATTCCTCTTTAAATTCAATAGACTTATGGTGTAGATGAAGTTAGATAAATATTCACTAATTCAAATTTATCTTTAAAGTTAATTGTTCAATTCATTTTAGGTATTTTAAGTTAATGATATGCTTAGTGCTTTAATCCACCAAGATGAGTGGTTGAACTTAAAGATGGAAGAATTTTAGAATTGTGATTCAATTTGGATTTTGCCTCCCCTCTTCTTCTTTTTTATTTTGATCGATGAAAATCTTCAATATTATTGGAACCTATTTTAGTTCTTGATAAATATGAGATCGTTACCTATTTTTCTTTTTGTGCAGTATTGCTTTCGGAGAGTGATCTACATATCATTTCTCTAGCATGCATTAGCACTAATATTTTTATTGACCGGCCTCATATAATCATGAATTCTACATAAGCCTGATTACGATCGCTTAACATAGCGCTAAATTGTCCCGAAATTGGAAAACCATTGCATTTTGTAAGCGAATTATCAGTCTCTTATTCGTCTGTGGCATAGTTTGAAATAGATTTTCCTTCTCTTGTTACCTGTAGGGGTTAGTTGGCATACTCGTTGATTTTATCTGAGTTGGAGCCCTTCCCATGGTAATGTGTGAGACCATGTTTTCATCCTCATGGATGTTTAGTCGAGCACTTCTGAAAAGAAACAAAACTTGTTCTCTTGTTTTGGATCATTATTGCTCTATGTTATATATTAATTGTACTATGTTTATGCTTCTTTCTCGCTCCCTATCTCTCTTTATTTTTTTATGCTTTATGTTATCGTATCATATTATTATTTATGTTTTCTCCATTTTTCCTTTGTCCACTTGGACCATTTGTTTATGTTTATGCACTTCTTCTTTTGTCCATTTGGACAAAAAACATTAATAAAAGCTTAAACCCTTAAAAAAGTTGTTCTCTTAATGGCGGACTATGGTTACTATCCTTTGCATCAGACATGGAATTTTGGACTTAGAACTAGGCTTTTAACCTATGCTTGGAGGTTTGTGATGGTAAACTTTGGATGTTTGGGTACTTGAAGTTCTCTTTTGAAAACCTATCTTGATCAAGGCCTAATCTAAAGGAATGAATGCTTATGTTATGAAGCTTGCTTGTGTGGTTAGAACGTTCTTATCTTTAGCTTTTATCTTTAGGAAATAGGATAGTCCCTTCTTCTCCACCCCTTCTTTAATTTTAAAAATCCCATCCCTTTTTCAAAACCTTCTTGTTTTCAAAATCAAACCGCTTTCATAATAAAACCTTAACTTTGGTCAAGTGATTTTTAAACTTTATTTTCTTTAATAAATGGCAATCAATGTTAATAATATTTTGACCAATTTTCAAAAAGACTTAAAAAATATCAAACTCACCAACTCTTTTTGTGCCTTCGTGCACTTTTTCTTTTAAAACTTTTTCATAAGTTTAGACATGAGTCATCTCTTTAAGTGGAATTATTCGCTTGAAAATGACGACTTGTCTTTACATTAAAAATCAATCATAAAAAACATTCTTTTTTGTTATTTGTACCACAAAGTACGAGGTTTTGATACTATATTTCACTTTATGGATACGTAGGCTTGAGATGATAAGTCTTTCCAAACACAAAAATATTAAAAAAATAATTCTCTTCTCATCTCCCCAACCTCATTTCAAAAAAACCTTTTCAAACCAAAAAAGCGTAGATATTTCAAAGAGTTCCTATATAGTACTATAGACGTTTTAGGTGCTAACACCTTCCCTTAGCGTAACTAGCCCCCTTACCCATTCTCTATTTGTTCTTGTTTAGAACTTGCTTAGATTTTGTTTGCTCTTTTTCATTTCCTTTTGCATTTTGAGTTAAGTTAATCAATAACTTACATTCCAAATTTCCCCACTACAGAAAAGTGACGAATTTGCTGGGGAGTAAGAACGAACCCTACTGAGGAAAACACAAATACTATATTATTATCATAAAAACTCAAAGGTATAGATGTAGAACCCAATCTTGTTCTAGCAGACCCAAGTCTAAGGCCCATTATGACAAAAAGGACTCTGTTCACATGATGAAAGAGGGAAAAATTATGAAACCTAAGTTTTACGAGTTTGGAAATTGAATCAACAAAATTGGCTTCATTTTTTCGTTTTGTTGCAGGTGTGTCATTGATGAGTGTGTTGTCGTTTGTCGTTTGCTGCGAGAGTTCCGCTGGTCATCGTATTGCTCTAAGTTCTATTGCTATCCTCTTTGTTTCTTCATTTCCAATGAATTTCAAAGTAGTTTCAGTTATGTCAATTTGTAGACTGATTTTATGGCCTGATATGTGTTTTAATATGTGAATCTTTCTATTTTTCTGATTCTTTATTATTTTCCATTTTTGGAAGAGACCGAAACATAGGGCATAATTTAGATTCTTGATTATTTAACTATTTTCCATTTTGTGTAGTTATTGATTATGCTAAAAAGAGAGAAGATATGAAGCTTGAAAATAGATGATATATGTTTTTACTAACATTGCATCGTATGAATGAATTGGGTCGTTAGATGTTTGTATACATTTGTGTGTTGTTATGTTTATTTGAACAACCAATTACTAGGCCACGTTTGCTTTTCCCTTTCTTTTCAGAAAAAAATTACAGACAGAAAAAAATTGACACCATATAAAAGTACATTCCATTTAATATGAAATTATAGTTTGATACTTATAATAGTTATAATTTATGGTTGTACAGAAGTACACTAACATTTTGTTAATATTATTAGGGTAACTAAATGAACTTCCTCTTAAGGATGTGAGAGTAATAAGCACAACACAACATTGAGGCTCCAATACTCTAAAGGGTGGATCCCTAACTATAATGTAAGTGTGTGTGGACTTGTAAACTTTGTAGTTGTTTGAGTATAAGAAGAAGCGGGGGAGAGTGGAGCAATTGGTGGATTGAATGTTTGGGCTAGCAACTCTTATTGTGTAATTTTTGTAGTTAATTGATTCTACCTAATAATAACTATCATAAAACTCAATAGCGTAAAGTTGTTCACATAATCCAACTCGTACCTATTGTTGCTGAAATGGGTTGGGTCTTGTTTTAGTCTGAATGGATAGGTTATGTTGGTAATTTTTCTATTGGAAGAAGATAAATAAGGTTGAGAGTTGGAATATGTTAGTTGTAAAAATAGAAATAAGAAGAGAAACATTATCACACAACTTGTTGAAACCATTTTCATTCACGGTGCTAGTTTTATTTTGGTGTATGAGTAGGGAATTTTAGGAATTTATTACATCATCATGTAACATTCCTACAATATTTCCCAATGTCATCCTTTCGGACGATGAAGCTAACTATGATATTAAATTATAATTGTACAAAAAATTTCATCAAAATTTCTTGTTAAAAAAATATAATTTCATATTAAATAGAATGTATTTTTACAGTAGTAATATTTTCTATTTGACATTATTTTTGTATGGTAGTTTATTTCATATTGTTCTAAATTTATTTTATTTCATTTTTTTTATTAATATATTATTATTATTATTATTATTATTATTATTATTATTATTATTATTATTATTATTATTATTATTATTATTATTATTACATAATTCTTTTTTATTTTATATTTTTTTAATGCACAATTATATTGAAATAGAGTACAAAACATGCTCGAAACAATAACAAAGTCATTTCAACTTGAGATAATCTAAAGGATTTCTCCACCAATTGTAAAAAATAAAACCGAATTACTCTTCGTACCTAAGACAATCCAATTCCAAGAAGTAACTTTTATATGATTACACGTTTCTTCTAAATTCAGCCCAACATTCTTGAATATCACGTTGTTTCTCCGAATCCACAAACACCAACACGTGCAAACCATATTAACATCCTTTTTTTATTCACAACCTTTTGACTCAATTACGAATTGAATTTCTCTGCGTGTTTTGAAATAGATTATTCGACAAAAAACTCCAAATCCATCCAACTACAAATTAGCTCCCAAACTCTAGAAGCAAACGGACACGCGATAAACAAATGATACGAGTCTTCAATAGGATTAAAACACGAACCACATGTAATGTCGACAAAACTATGGATCACCCCCTCTTCTCTAACTCCTTCTTAGTAGGGAATCTATTGATGAAAAGTCTCCAACCGAACACCTGAATTTTTGACTGAACTTTAACCTTCCAAAGCCTTTTTAGCTAATGTAAAAATTCCTCTTCAGGACCAAAAATTTTATGCAAACTTGCCAACCCTTTGTAGTAGGAACTAACGGAAAACTGACCCGATTCATCCCCTTTCTAACTGAAAGTATCTTCTGCAGAAGATTTGCAAGAGGCCGAAGACACTAAATTCTTGAACTCCTACCACCGAGAGCCATTAAGAAGATAAAAAACTTGATCAATAAAAATATTCCAGTTCCATTTCCATTGATCAGCTTCCCAACTGCCATACTGATAAATCTTAACACGCCTACACCTGCAACTTTCGTAGATCTCCAAAAAAAGAAGACAAAGAGGTTGAAAATTGCACCAACTGTTATCCCATAATTCCAAGAACTTACCATTACCAATACTTCTTTGAATATTCATTCGAAACCAACTCTGCAAGTCATCGTCATTAAGATTTAAAGTGAACAAATATCTCCACCACATAGATGACTTCTTGAAATTCTTTTCTAGTCTATGAGAAAGAACAGCCTGTGACACATTACTGTATCTAGAGTCCATAATTTTCCTCCATATCGTGTCCTTTTCATTGAGAAATCTCTACTTCCACTTAGTGAGGAGAGCCTTATTAAACAATCATATATCCTTAACTCCCAACCAGCCTTCATTTTTTCGATTTACAAATGTTTTTGCAACTATAATAGAAAATCCCCTTCTTGTCCTTGACTCCTTGCCCTAGAAATTTTGCTTGAAGCGGAATCATCTTCTTTACGACAACTTTGAGCGCTTTATAAAAAGACAGCATATAAAGAGGAACAAAATTTAAAGTAAAATTAAGTAAAGTTAATCTACCTCTGAAAGACATAAATCTTCCTTTTTACCTTGAGAGTTTTGCATTCAAGAAAGTGAAAATTTCATTCCACAATTTCACCCTCCTAGGATTAGATCCCATAGAAACTCCAAGAAACTTGAAAGGAATCTTATAAGTATTACAGTAGAGAAAGTCAATCGCCGTGTCCAAAAAAGAGTCTTCCGAGTTTATCCCATACAACTTGCTTTTGCCAAAGTTCACTTTAAACTATGATACCATCTCGAATCCCCTGAAAATCACCTTCAAAGGCCACAAGTTATCCCAACTACCTTCCCCCAAAATAATCGTATCATCCGCGAACTGAAGAACATCATAAGTACCTCCTTCCCCGCATTTAAAACCTTGGAAAATTCCACATGACTTGGCTTTGTTAACTAACCTTGTCAGTCCTTCGGCAACTAACGTAAAAAGGAAGGGAGACAACGGATCCCCTTGTCTAATACCCTTGGACCCTACTGTCGTAACTCGAAATTTGACCTCCCCTTTTGCCTTTTGCATAAGCATGTGCATTCGCATTCACACTTTTTTTCTCTGTGATTTTTGTTGCAGGAATATCCAGGTTTTCCAAGCCTGATTAATCACATCTTCACAAGGGAATCATATCATCAACACAATCAAAAAACAAGGGTTTCTATTCCTATTCAACAAAGCAAGAGGTAAAAAATCGGAACCGTGGCCACAACACCTTTTTTCAAGCAAATTGGACAAATTTTGGCCTGGTTAATCGATTAACCATTTGCTAGTGCAAATGGGTTAATCGATTAACCCTTGTAAAAATATAGATTTTGCTGCATATTCATGACATAAAATTTTCACTCTCTTTTCTCTTGGGATCTACTTGGTTCTAGCATTGTGTGGAACATTTTAGACAGTTCAAGACCATTTAAGACACTCCGCTTACATTTATTCCAAAACATCACTTTGGGTCAAGACTACCATGTTGCTTCATTTCCAAGCATGAGGACCTTTGGATTGGACTTGCATTGGGATTGCTCCACTGAGCTAACCAACTAACTAACTGTGTCAACTTCCAACTCAGTGAGTTGAGTCCAACTAACTCTAAGGCTAGTTTCAAAGCTAGTTCCAAAGCACATTCAAACCTAGCAACTCCAAAGAAAAACTCTATATAAACAAAGCTCAACCATTTCACAAAGGACCCTTAACCATTTTCTCAATATCTTCATTCTTCACTCTCAATTCTCTTACATTCTCTCTGAATGTTCTACAACTTTTTTCACATTCATCTTCACTTTCTTCCCAAACCACACTAGAGCTCAATTTCACCATTGAAGAATAGCAATTTTCACATTGAAAGTGCTTTTCTCTTGAGCTTAACCTCCATCATCTTGCTATTCTACTTGGTTTTCTGGAGTTTCTATAACTTTTTCTTCAAATCAAGTGATTACCTCAAGTCTTTTCGGTGCAAATTCGTATTTGGAGATTTCGTCGCATTTTGCTCAGTTTCGCTACGATTCGGTTGCAAATTCATATTTCTTTGGTTTTATTTGATTATCTTCATCATAATTCACTTGCAACAACATCCAAAGCAAATATCAGCCTTGTAGGTTGGTTATTTCTCACTCATTTGACTGTTTCGATCGTTTTCGTATCATTTGTGATGTAGTTTTGATAATTTTTATGTGCAAATTAATTATGCCATTGCTTGATTCTTGATCTTGATGAGTTAATTGATTCAATTAATGATTATTTGCTGTTTTTGGAGTTGATTTTCATGCATAAATGTTTTCCCTAGCATGTGAGTGATTGCACAAATCATAAGTGGCCAAAAGTGCTTTTGAAAAATCAATTTTCAGCCACTGCTTCAGTGTTAATCGATTAACACTTTGCCAGTGCAAAAGTGTTAATCAATTAACACTACTTTTTTTAAGCAAAAATTTTCCTTTTTTCAAAGGTTAGTAGATTAACCACTTTGCACTGGAAAATGGTTAATCGATTAACCCTACTCCAGAATGTCATTTTTGTGCTATTTCAAGTGTGTTTGACATTCTTTTCTCGTTCAAATTCCATGGATTGATATGATTGATTTTTATGGATGTTTTATGAGTCATTTAACCTCTATTTGAATTATGCTTGTAAACTTTCCGATGCTCGATTATATCAATTACACATTTACTCACATTTTTGGCATTGTATGACCATGTTAATTCTTGCACATTCTTTGATCACATGATACATGATTTGTGATACATACTAAATGACATTTGGTATTGTTTTGCACTTCCATTCATGTTTAAATTAAGTTTTTTCTTCAAGGAATGAGCTTAATCTTGTATAATCAATAATTCATCCTTTTGCTTTAATGATTTTTCATCTCCTTTGGAAAATTCTTAGCACATCACTCCCTTTGGATTAATTGATCAAAACGTTATTTTGATTAGTTGATCTTCCCTCTTTCTTCTCTTTAGGATCTTTTAGAGCCTTGTTCTCTTGATCTCCTGTGGAATAACAGTTTTCCTGTTAATATCGAGTCCTTAGAGGAGTTCACAACCTTCTTTTGGTTCTCTCTCCTTTTCGTTTGGTTAACCAATGTCTATCAGTTAAAGCACTATTTGCCATTTTCCTCTATTAATCACAGTTTGTCTATTAACATACTGAGTTTCACTTGGATTAATCATATTCTCTTGGTTAATCACCTATCCTTTGGTCTATCATAGTCCGCTTGTTAGAACCAATCTCCCTTTGGGTTAATCACCTTCTCTTGATTAATCACCATTTTCTCAATTAACCATAATCCATCTGTTAATATACTGATTTTTGTTTGAGTTAATCACCTTATCTTGGTTAATCACTCATTCTTTTCATTAATCATAGTCCGTCTGTTAAACACTGAATCCTCTGCAGTTAGAAACCTTCTTTTGGTTCAAATACCCTTTCTTTCTATCAAGTACTGCTTGTCCAGTCAGTGTACCGTCCTTTGGGTTAGTAACCTTCTTTTGGTTCAAATACCCTTTCTTTCGGTCAAGTACTGCTTGTTGAGTCATTGTACCTTCCTTTGGGTTACAACCTTCGCTTGGTTCCACACTCGTCCTTTCGGTTAACCCTCTGTTTATCAGTTAACACATCGAGTTTCTCCAGAGAGTCAAACACCTTCTCTTGGTTCAATACTCTCTTTCTTCTGGTTCATCATAATCCGTCTATTGACACCAATCTTTTGCTTTCCCCACAGAGTCATTCTATTATCCTTCTTCAGTTAATCACTACCTGTCAGTTAATGTACTGAGTCCCTGTAGATCTTACCTTTACCTTGATTCTTGTTCCTTTATTCTCCTTGTTTCGACAACATTCTTTTTCCTCCCCAGTGGAGTCATCACTTTTCTTCTGTGTTCTTCAACAGAGTTTTTCTTTGCCTTTCTTTCTTGGTTTTGACATCATTTCTTTTGCATCCCTAGTAGGGTCTTGCTTCTTCCTTTCACTCTTGGTTTTAACACCGTCTTCGTTTCCTTTTCTTTCTCTGTCCTAGTGTCATACCCTAAATTTGCCCGCCAGCTTTTGTAAATATTTTTGCTTTTTTTCCACTTAATTTCATGCCGTCTAGACACGTGTCCACTTTGAGCGTTTTTCAAATCTTGATTTATTTTGCCTAATGGGAGCGCGACACGTGGCCTAAGGGCATTTTCGTAAATATTTCAATCCTTTTTAATTTCTCTTTTTCCTTGCAAATATTACTATTTTGTTCTTTTTTTTATTTTTATCACCTATTTAATTTAATTAGATGTAGAATTTTGTTTTATTATTTTTTTAGAATTAGAATAGTTATTTATTTATTTCTTTAGAATAGATTTTATTTTAATAGTTTTTAAATAGATTTTTTAATTTAGTTAGAATTTTTATTAGAAATAGTTTTTTCTTATTTAGAATAGAAATAGATTATTTTTATAGCATATAATTAATTTGTTTTTATAATCATTTTAGTATTAGAATTAATTAGATTTGATTCGTTGTTAGAGATATTTTAGGATTTTAGGATTAAGCTAGTAGTGGTAGAGATATTTTAGGATTTAAATAGTTTTTAGATTTTGATTTTGATTCTAGAGTTTTAATCGTTTTTAATTTTATTAGAAATGGTTTTTATTTTAAATAGATTTAATTATATAGTTTAGAAATAGTTTTTAGGTTAAATATAATTTTTAGTATTAGGAGCTAAACGGAGTTTTATTTTGTTTTAATATAGATTTTTTTTATAGTTTTATTAAGTTTTTTTAGAATTAATTAGAGTTATTTTAAAGTTGTTAGTTTATTTATTGATTATTGTTTATAAAGAAAATAGATTCTTTAATGTAGGAATAATTTTAGAGTTTAGTATTTTATTAGCTTAAAATAGTTTTTTTAATTAATTTTGTTTTTTTTAATATTTATGTAATATATATTTATTTGTGAAGTTTTATTGTTTATGGTGTTTTATTTATGGATTGCAATTTAACTTCTTATTTTCGTTTCTAACTTCTTTTATTTTTTATTTTTTATTTTTTTTAATTTTTTTTATTATTTTTTTATTTGTATATTCTGTACATGATTAATTAAAAATTAGTTTTAAAATTAGTTAGTTATTTTAGTATAGTTTTTTTAGGATTATATTAAGTTTTATTTATTTATTAGTTATTAAATTTAATCAAAACATCATCAGCAGTAATCACCATTTTCTTAACCGTAATCATCATCATTTTTTTTAACCGTAAATTAGTCCATTTTTAATTCTTAACCCATGCCACGTGTTACTTTCCTATAAATACAGGAACTATTCATCATCTCCCAGGGTCATCCTCCAAACCCTAGAACTATTCATCTGCCTCCTTCACCATTCTTCTTCGAAAAAACCACGGACTGTAACCTTCACTCACCTCTCCGTCTAATCCACTCATCCGCGAGAAAACTTTTGGAACCAGACTCAGAATCCAACCCATCTTTGAACTTCCAAATCCATTTTTATAAACAACCCGTTTTCGACTACATCAGCCACCCATGTTCACCTTTAAAACTTCAAACATCTTTTTTCCTCCATCAAATCACCTTCAAGCTTCACCCAGAAACATTTCTTCCAACCTTCTGTAAACCCTCTATTGATTCAAACATCATCTTCACCATTTTTCTCCAATCAACTCAGAAAACATCAATCAACTTCAAACTCACCGTAAATCGAACCACCGTTTCCTCCATAACCACCATTCAACCACTCAAATCACAAACTCCAAAACCCTTCACCATCTTCGTGCTCTTCAAACCCAGCACACACCAAACCCTCAGATCTAAACCCTTTCCACCGCGAAACTTCGAACAAACCACTTCGCCGAAAACAGAAATAGAAAAGAAGATTTACGATGATGATGTTTTCATTTGAACAGAAAGTAGAGAGAGATTCGAGAGTGAAATAGTGATGAACAGAAAGAAATGGTGAGATCAAGTGAGACAGAGAGTGAGAGCGTTAGAGACTGAAGACGGAAAGAGCTTGAGATTGAGAGGGTGACCGAGATTGGAGAGAGACGGTAACTGAGAGAGGGTTGAGGTGTTGGAGAGAGAGAAGTTGGTTGCAGTAGATACAACGAGTAGTTTTTTTATTATTACTATTGTATTTATTTTTTTATTTTATTGTTTTTTTTTACTATTATTTATTTTCTTCTTCTTGTGTGGACCGAGAAAGACGGGCTTCGCTAAACCCATGGGATCTCTTGATCCATATAGCACTCCCTGTTTTCAACTATTAACCCCTCCCCTGTTTTTTTTTTAGATATATATATTTTATTTTCTTTATTATGTAATTTATTATTATTATTATTAGATATGTATATATTATATTAACTTTGTTTATTTTGTTTTAGTTTTTTTTTAAAAAAAGAACAGTTTGTAAAGATACTATTATTTTTATTATATATTATATTCTGTTAAGTTATATATAATTTTGTTATTACTCTTTAAGTTGTAGTTTTATTTCAATTTCTTTTATAATTTTGATTTATATTTTCTTTAGAAGTTGGAATTTATCTTTCATTTGTTATTGGACATTTTTTTTGTTTTTTTTTGTTTGTCGATGACGACATTTCCATCGTTTAACCGTCAAATGATTGACGTGAAACAAAGGATCTGAGACCACCTCTTTTCTTTCTTATTTTTTATTCCGATTCGATTTTATTTTTGACTTGTGGATCGATGAAGTCTTTTTATCCGCAAGCGTCAGATTTTCGAAGTTGATAACCTTCCCGATTTCAAATCTATGGGGGATGACCATTGGGGTCATCTTCCTTACTTTGGGATCGCGATAGGCTACCTTCGATTAATCGACATTTTGTTTGTGTTTAAGACGAGATCCCATTCTTTCGAGTCCCGATTCAGTCCACTAACCAATTGACGACTAACTAACCACTAACCTTTACTTTCTGTCAAATATACAATTGCTTTAATTTTCTGTCAAATATCAACTACTTTATTTTTCAGTCATTTATATTCTTGTACATATTATATATTCTGTATATTATTATCTTGTATATATCAAATACTTGTACATTCTCTCAAAATACTTAATAAAATATCGAAACCTTAAAATCCTAATTGGTGGACTGTTGATTATATATCTTGTATATTATCCATTTCCTGTATATATTCGAATTTATCTCATCTCTTTGGTAGGTTATCAAATCTCTTCAATAAAGAAATAAATTACCTTTGTATTGAATTAAAAGAGAGGGTTAAGTGTAGACTTCTTCCTCTCCGAATGTTGGGATGCCCACTGTAGTGAGGGTGGTCTCGATATTCGTCTTTCAATACGAAGACACGCCTCCATCCACCACCTCTCCCTCTTTAACTTCATTCCGTAACCTTTCTCACCTAAAACCTCGGTCCCGTAACGAGTGCATTTTCAAACCTTTTCATAACAAAAACTTGAATGGTCGTGGAGAGGTTAGGCGTAGGCCTTCTCCTATCCCGAGTGCTGACGTTTACCGTAGGATTCTCTGTCGCAAAGCACTTACCATTCAAAACCAAAAAACATCTTTAATAAGAGAACGAAGTTCTCTTTGCATTGAATTAAAGAGAGAGGATTGAGTGTAGTTTTCTTCCTCTCCGAGTGTTGGGATGCTCACTGTAGTGGGGGTGGTCTTAATACTCGTCTTTCAATACGAAGACGCTACGTTCGCCACACATTTTTACAACAAAAACTTTGAGATAAAGAATTGGGTACTACCTGTAGGGGTTACTATCCGAGGACCTATCTCGCCCCAAAAACAATCTCAACCAATCAAACATGATACCTTGCCTCGCATGGCGAAAACCAACCTTTCAAACAGGATATGTTACGTCCGTTCTACCGCAAACAGGTATGCATAAGTCTCCTCACATGCGAGCAGCAAAACACCTAAACTGCTAGAACGTGCACGATAACATCATCCACAAAACACACCGGTTATCCGCACCGTAGGCACGAACTACGTTGCTCTGATTTCTCTTGCATGTTGAGAATACGTAGGCATAGGATTGTGACAATCCTAGCGAGCACCCTTTTTCTTTTTCACCCTTTTTCTTTTTCACCCTTTCCCAGAAAGGCATGCTACGTCCGTTCTACCGCAAACAGGTAATGCCTAAGTCTCCAACGAGCGAGCAACAATACACCTAAACTGCTAGAATGCGTACGATAGCATCGTCTACCAGTACACCCCATTTCCCCGCACACCGTAGGCCGAACTACGGTTGCTCTAATTCTTTACTTCTTCAAGTAAAGATACGTAGGCACAAGGGCCGCAATCCTTGCCGAGCATATTCCATCTATATCTGTAGTTCCTCGAACTACGTCGACTCTGATTTTCTCATGTCTGTTGAGAATACGTAGGCCTAGGACCGCGAAGTCCTATCGAGTCCGTCCTTTCTCTTCTTCCCCCCGTTATCCCTCTTTTCCCCGTTTCTAAACCCTTCTCTCTCCTCTTAGAACACACTTTTATAACATAATATTTAAGCAAATAAATTCACACATCGACAAACAAAAGGTTCCCATCAAGTACGATGGATGCGAGGGGTGCTAATACCTTCCCCTCGCATAACCGGCTTCCGAACCCGTTCTTGGTCGCGAGACCATCTTATCCATTTCTTTCTTAAGGTTTTCTCGATATTTTCCTTTCCCCTCATGGGATAAATAAAGTTCGGTGGCGACTCTTCTGTCTATCTTTTTCGCCTTCCCGTCGTTGCGCGACGCATTTTTCGAGTAGCGACACCTAGTTCCATGAACTACGGAGCTCTGAATTTCTTATTGCACTATGAGGATACGTAGGCACGAGATTAGGAAATCTTGGCGAGCCACCTTCTTCCATCTTCTCCTCTCTTTCCTGGTTCCATGAACTACGGAGCTCTGATTTCCTCATTGCACTATGAGGTATGTAGGCACGAGGACCTCAATCCTTTGTGATCACTTTCTTTCTTTGTATTTCTATCTCCTCTTTTTAGCTAGAAACCTTTAGATAGATAATCCATCCAAGCCTAGAAGTAAGCAAAATGGTTCTTGTCGAGTACGTTGGATGCATGAGGTGCTAGGACCTTCTGTCGCAACTGCGAAAACACCTGGAGGAAAAACAAAAGAGTCTCCACCCAACATTATTTATCCCAAAGAGAGGGAAAGGAAACGATCGAAAAAACCTGAAGAACGGGAAAAGACAAGGTCATCGCAACCAAATCTTGGGTTCGGGAGTGAGTTACACAAGGGGAAGGTATTAACACCCCTTACGTCCGTTGTACTTAATGGGATCCATGCTTGTTGTCTAATCAAAGGGTGTGTTTATCTATAAGCTACTTATAAACGGAAACAAGAACAAAAGAAAAATAAAAAGACTCGATAGGACATCGCCGCCCTATGCCTACGTATTACCTCGTGCAATGGGAAAGTCAGAGTCAACGTAGTTCAAAAAACTATGGGTGATGGGGGAAAGGTTGCTCGCCAAGATATCTTCGTCTTGTGCCTATATATCCTCATCTGGTATGAGAAATCAGAGTAAACGTAGTTCGGGTAACTACAGATAAAAGGGAAAAAGGGTACTCGCCAAGACTTCGTCGTCTTGTACCTACGTATTCTCATATGGTATGAGAAATCAGAAGTAACGTAGTTCGGGTAAACTAGACCACAGGTTGGTTAAGTGTTTTTTATGAGTGATGTTAAGTTCTCATTCCAGCAGTTAGGGTCGATGCTTGTTTGCGGTAGAACGGAAAAGTAACGTACTCTTTTCTGAAAATGAGTTTGAAGTGCAAATCCCGAAAGACAAAAGGTTTGACTTTTGTTTGTAAGTTTTAGTGAAGTGAATTAGTTTGCTTTGTGATTCACGTTGCACTAAAGACTATGACATAGGAGAGAATGCGTCACATATCTCCCAAAGGGCATATGCTAAACACTCTAGACACGTGAGGAGAAACCCCCCACTCATCATTTCCCATGTGCTTAAGGCTTGTAGCATACAATGTTCATCGTATTTATTAGATGAGTTAGAATGTGTTTTGAGATGAGAAGGGAGACGCACGAAAGGTCTAAGGGAAACTCGGCCCTAACATTGTCATGCAAAGTAGTCCTAAAGTTGGGATGCGAAAGGAGATTCTATCCTAATGTTGGCATGCAAAAGATGGATCTAAGGTTGAGGTTAAAATGTACTAGCCTACTTGTTATCATGCTTGGATTGAAAGCCTAATCTCTCTCCTACTCCCATCTTAAACAGAGGTACTAGGAACCCTAAAGGATCATGTGAGCAAACGCAAGAAAACAAGGCCAAACAGCAGCTACAACAGCGCATCCTACACAAAACAACAATAAAATCCAGCATACAAGCAAAACAGCCTATAACAGCACGTGTTTCAGCATAAAAGCAGGTGTAAAAAGGCAGGCTGCAAGCAAGCAAGGCAAAGATAGCATGCAAGTTCAGAAAAAGAACAGTTGTGAAAAGCAGGCAGCAAGCAAGCTTGAATGTAAGTAATCATGAATAAACACCAATCGTGAATAGATATCATGTGAGTATGAGCATTCTTCAACAATCAAACATAATTGACCAACAACATTGCATCAACAAGAATCATCAAGATCAACATGAACATGTCAAGCATTCAAACAGAAACTGGATGTTAGGAATCGAAGAATCGAGATCAAACATTCAAGAATGATGAAATATGTCAAAAACAATCCACATAAATGCAACATATCAATCCATGAAGTTTATATGTGAAAAGGAGCCCAAACAAGCAAGACAAATGTAAAAACACAACATTTTGCTCAGTGGTAACCGGTTACCCTATTGAAAAAAACAGCTTGGACGTGGAATTTGTATTGAGTAACCAGTTACCCTATATAAGGTATCCGGTTACCACTGAACCAGAAACAAAAAAAAACAACTTTAAAAATCAGTTTTCAACATCCAACAACTTATCCAATCCCTCATATGAACATGCTATCAATTAAGCACAAATTTACCTATCAAGAACCAGTGATCAAACATCATGTAAACACAATCAAGCAATGAAATCACAAATCACCAAGATCCAAATCATCAAAGTGGGTCAAAAAGCAGCAAAAACCATGGATCTACATTGTGATTATTCAAATAAGCTCAAAACAGAATTAGATATAGAATTGCCAACCTTTAAAGCTGAGATTTACTTTGGTGAGTGTTGATTCACTTAAAATTAGCAGGTCCAAGCAAGAAACCCATAGATTCTTCAAGATCCAAGAGCTTCCTTATGGTAGAAGTGAAGAACAAGCAAGATCAAGCAAAATTGACTCAAAAAAGCACTTCCAATCTAGCCTCCAAATTCAGATCCGAATCCAAACGAATATTGAATGATGAACTGAAGATAATGGAGATGAATGATGGCGGCTTAGCTCTAGAATTCAAGGATTCCAATGAAGAATCAATGAACTCAAGTGAAAAGAGCTTTAATGGGGGTTTTGGGAGTGAAAAAGTTGAGAGCAAATTCTCAAGAATGAGTGTGAAATCTGAAAAATGAAGGTTATTTTGTGAGGTTTGGAGCAAATTCACTTAAATAAACTCCAGGTTTGGAATCAAAATATGATTTGGAATGTGGGTTAGTGTTTCGAATGGGAATTAAGAATGGAGTGTTTGAAATTTGGAGGGAAATGGTGAAAATTGAAGCAATTCTAGATCCTTCCAATGATGATCATGTGAAATCAATGGTTGAGAAATGATTGGAAAATTGCAATGCTGAAAAATCTTTCAAACATTCTTGAGTTTCCTTGAATTTAAATCCAAATATACAGTTATGATATGAAGTGCTTGCACTAATTGCCTTATTTGACTTGATTTCATTGTGAAGTTCTAGTTTGAGTGCGAAACCACATCACGCTACTCTTGCTTTTAGAATATGGGTAGACTCAAGTTATTCCCTTTTGCAATATGAACCTAAAAACTTAAAAGTTGTAACTTGAAATAATTTGTAAATCACATGGGAATTTTAACGTGAACATGTGGGGCTTGGAATTTCCTTGAAGCTAGACATGTAACATAAGTATTTAGTTTGTAATGCTGTTTAGAAAGGTAACTTGAAGTTTAATCGTGTAGCTTGAGTTTGAGTAATGAACCAATTAACTCATAACTTGTTTCAATAACTTATATTCAAGAATAACGTGGTTCTTCAATCTTTCAATCCCGACACACACAAAATAGTGAGGTGTTCTTGATGTAGACTTGGAGGTATATGAGTTTTAGAATTTAGGATGAATTTGATCATGATTCAGAGGTGAAATTTGAAACCGGATTGAGACATAGTATAGAATCTAACTTGATGTAGACTTTCAAATTATCTTGGATATTTCTTGAGACATGTCCTTTGATCAACTTAGGGACTCATTCAAAACATTCTTCAAATTGAAACTTAATTCTAAACTCAGTCCATGAATAACATTACCATAAATTCAATTTCTTCCACCTGACAACTAGTAATCCAAATCCTCAAATAAGACCAAGTTATGCCCTGAGAAATCTTTTGAAACTTGAAATGATATAACTTGTGGTGTAGCTTATCACCAACTTTGACCATGCTAAAATAGAAAAGGGAAAATCCTAATCTTCTTCGGGGAATCTCTGAGAAATCCCGAGGAGTGATTTGGCCTTGTAATAATCAAAGACCGTAAAATGAGGGTAGATGCTTCCACAGTAATTCAACACAACCTGTAGGAGATAAGAAGTACATCCAAAGCATTCATGGCTTCCTGGATTTCCAGCAGCAACCTAACCTCACAAAACAAAAAAATAGACAGTTAAAATGGTTAGCTATGTATGTATGACTGCCTTAGATGATATGCAAGAAAATGCACAAGGAGGTGGGATCTTAAGGTCAAAAATTAGGGTGCTACAAATACCATCGAAACGACGGTCCTCACATCCCAGCACAATAAATTCAGCTGGACATGACGCTAATAAACATAATAATAATTTGTAGAATATATTACTTAGGGAAATAAAACGTGCGTGATTGGTTCTCGAATGAACAGAAGTGTCACCCTTAGGTTCAGTTCAGAAAACGAATCTTAGAAATAAAAGACAAGAATTAAACCGTGAGGTAAATAAATGCGTGATTAGTTTTTAGAGGAACAAAAGTATCACGCAGAAGTTCACTCTTAGAAAACAAATCTTGAAATTAAAAGACAATAAATAAACCGTGCAGAAAGATAAAGGCGGTGATTGATTCCCAAAAGTATGAACAAAAGTGTCACGCTTGAGTTCACTCTCAGAGAATAAATCTTCGAAATAAAAGGCGATAATTAAATGCGTAATCGGTTTCCAAAGGTAGGAACAAAAGTGTCACCCATAAGTCCTCTATTAGAAACAAATCTTTAAAATAAAGTGCAGAAAGTAAATGCGGGATCAGTTTCCAAAGGCAAGAACCGAAGTGTCACACTTAGGTTCTCTTCTTGGAAACAAATCTTTGAAAATAAAGAGCGATAAATAAATCGTTCAAAAAATAAACAAAGTAAAGCAAGGCAGAAAGTAAATAAGTGCGAATAAATTAAACCTGCTCCAAATCGGAGACTTGAATCTAGTACAATGCTGAAAAAGTAAATCTGCCTTGAACGTAAAATGATGACAAGCTTAAAGTTCCTATGCTACGATGCTCCAACCCTAGTTACAACAATGGTGCGATAAACCTTCGATGTGATGATTTACCACTTTAACTCTGAATATATGCCTATGTTGTGAACTAAGACTGGATGCCTAAAACTATAGATCTAGGTCCTATTTATAGTGTAACATTGACTTGGAGATTATGTAACTTCTTCCGGAATTGTGGGGAGGAAAAATCTCCGGTCATGGCGTCATGCTCTAACCCTCCTTGACTTGGCCACCAAATACACAGATGGCGTACGCCATCTAGACATGGCGTCCACCATCTAGACATGGCATTCACCATGTGTATAAATGATGGTGGGTGTGGTCAAGTGGTGATTAGAACGTGGGAGAAAGCCTACGTGTCATGGCTACCCCTATGGTCAACGCCATGTGGAACGCTGTGTGTGTAATTTTCACCCGAAACTCCATTTTCTGCTCTTTTTCGCTCCATTTCTTCGTGGAAGGCTCTTATTAGGAAATGCACCTGAAAACAAGACAAAACACATGCATAATGCAATAAAATAACAAATAAAAAACAATAAACATGTGCAATCTGAGCCAAATACGCAGTGTGTTTTCGTGTTATCAAATTATCCCACACTTAAACCTTTACTTGTCTTCAAGAAAATTCTTATGAGCATAAAAGAAAAACAACAACACATAAGTATTCATTTCAGGCTAAATACTTTCACTTTGATCGAGGTTGCTTTGATAGGTACTAACTAGTGAACCAAGGATATCATAGTGACACTCTCCGCGGGTTGCGGTCATAAATTTCCTTCCTATACAAACCAATCTTCATCATGTTATTATACTAGGCCTAACTCGCTCATCTCTCTTGTATCCTTTTTCATTCAGGCGCAATCACATTAAGCCCGTTATCTTGTACTCACATGGTAAACGAACCTGTTGGTGATCCTGATCCAGTATTGTGTCTAATTCAATGATTTTTTCTTTAACACAGACACATAAGAAATTTTTTTTGAAGTCTCTCTACCATTGGGCTAAGTAACCGGGTGAGAGTTACTCACTTAGAAGGAGGATTCTTTTTCTAAGACTTCTTTCTTTTGTATATATTTTTTCTCTTACTAGATCATTCACCTATTTGCATCGGCTCGCCCACTTAGCGGTACTTAAGATGGTGCTGACTGCTAAAATAAACTACTTAAGGATTGGTCCAAGGGTGAGATTTTAAGGCCACTGCATAATAAGTATCCGGATCGATTCCTATAATTAAGAACTTATGGTGTCAAGACGATATCGCTTTTTCAAAAGTTTTCCCAAGTCACTGCAAACTATCCTAAACTTGTCTAACAGCCCAAATTTTTAAAATAAATGTTGGTTTCTTTCAAAAGTTTTGGTATTGGCTCAAGAAATGGGTGAAAATAGACAAACTACACATACGACTCGTCAAGCACATGTATTTATTAAAAACAAACTAGAAATAAGCTAAAAACTAGAAGGAAATGAAAAAAATGAAAAACATAAAGGGAAATAAAAACAGTAAAAATAGTAAATATCTCCTACCACACTTAAACCGAACATTATCCTCAATGTTTTGATAAAAGGTGAAGAAGAGATAGGTGGAACCTGGATGTGACTACTGCTGGCCACTGGTACCCTCTCCTCCTTCCTTTGGATGTCGAGGACGACGACTTCTAGTTAGGTGTCATGAACTTTGTGAAAGCTCAAGCCGCTCAATCCTCACTGCTAGTGCTTCATTAGCCTGTCGAAGCTTATGAAGGTTTCCTAGTATGAAACCCTGAGTGGCTTATACTAGTCTGTAATGGTTTGCAAAGCTAGCTTTCTGGCGTTGCTGGAGGGATGTGGTGGCAAGCTGGGATTTCATCATAGTACGCATGTATCTCTCATGCTGTCGTTGGGACTCACGCATTAAGTTCATCATGTCCTATTGTTGCTCATACATGACATAAAACAGGCCATCACGTTCCTCTTCGCGAGCTTGCTTCTGCCTCCACATCTCCTCTGTGATATAAAATTCAGAAGGTGCACCTGCGGAAGGGTTAGTAAATGGTGGAGTGTGTGCAGGTGATGTATGAGGGGGAATATCAGGAACAGAGGATTGGTTCATCCTCTCGTATTCATTGTCGGTCTCGTTACCTTCATCCTCAGGGAACAGGGTAAAGCGATGCTTGGTATAACCACATTTCGAACCATGAGGGTGTATCCTCCCTCTTTCCTCACCCTGCACAACTGCATATATCTCAAAAAATTTAAATTTATTGTGCAAGGTGGGAGTGGTTCTAGAGTAGCTAGCTCAGCGTCGAGTTGGAGGACACGTGCGATGGAGGTAATCAATCCTCCAAAGGACACGGTTCCTCTTTTTTTCACAAAGGCGCACATATGCGCCAATATAAAAGGCATATGATTCAATCTCATGCAATAGAGGGCAGCCTGCAGAAAAATGAATTCTTTGGAATTTAACTTATTAGAGCTTTCCTTGGCGAAAATGGTATCTGCCAGCAAATGTCGGAAGACACGTATGGTCGGATTATGAATGCCAGAGGCCAAGTTTCCCTCGAAGGAACTAATGGCACGATCGGTTAGGTCTTTACACAGTTGGAAAGCCTCAATTTTCCACTCAGTGTCTAAAGGCGCTTCACAAATAGCACCTTCCCCGAATGGGAATCCTATCAGATCTGCCAGCACATCAGTAGTAAATTCATATTCCATGTTAAACATTCTAAATTTCACCATACCGACTGTGCTGACGGTGTTTGCTCTAACAGTATAACTCAATGAACTCAAAAATTTGCGAGTCATCCTCTCATAGGTGGGTTCTCTACGGATAATAATGTCATGCAAATGCAAATTATCTAACAGATAAACTACGCTAAAATGATCAATGTACCTTGTCACAAAAATTTTGCGTGTCTGCAACTCTTCAAACTTTTTCCTTTGCCTATCTCCGTCCCTTCCTTCACGAAAAACTACCTGTCCCGACTCCATTGCTGTTTTTTGGTGGTTGCTTTGAAGAGAAATGAGGGTTTTAGTGGATTTTGGGATTAAGGGATTTTTGTAAAAAAATGAATGAAAATGATGGATTTTTATGAATGGGAAGTTTGTGGGGTAGTTAGAAATGGTGATTGAATGAGGTGTTAATGAGTGTGAGTGGGTTTTTAATGGGGTCAATAATGAAGAAAGTGAGAGTTATTGGAGGTTGAAGATGAAGAAGTTAGAGAAAATGGGGATTTTCTCAATTTTGTCCCGTAAAAGGTCCCAGACCCTTGGCGTCCCCCTAGGGGGGATGGCGCCTGCCATCTTCCAGTTCTTGGCCAAATATGGGATTTGGGCCTTGGATGGGTTTTGAGCTTCGTTCGGGGGTGTGCGTAGCGTCTTCTGTGATATTTCTACATACAAGAAACATATATAGTATTTCATATGATAAACAATGCATATTAAACATAAATAATAATAAAAAATATCATGTAATAAAATAATTGAAATATTTGCTGAATTTGAAAATTAACCGATAATTTTGAAAATTAACCGATAATTTTGCATATCCGAAAAATAAAAATATGTCTGAGGTGAAATAATAGTGCAGTAAAAATTGTCAGCAGTACGGTAAAGTATAAAGATGGTAACACAGTAAAAATCCTCTCCACAGCCAGTACGAGCAATGTCCTCAGTGCGCTTGGGATTCCTTTAAATTGATTGGCAACGGGCATCCTGATTCACATGTGGGCAGGATGCCCGCGCCTCTGCAAGCTGGCATTTGAGACTATAGATTTCCTGATACAGGAAATCATAGTCGGTAGCACGCGTCGCATCATAGACTTCCATCTGAAAGGTTAACTCAGTAAGCTCTTCGCGAAGAGAAAAGATCTCCTGGCGCATAACATCGAACTCAACATATAGGTCTCGTTGCTGTAGATGAACATTAGAGGAATACAATATGGTCCTTTCCAAGAGGGGTGTAGGATGGTATTCAGGAACAGGTGGGGTCCTAGATCTGGTAGGCGCCTCATCGTGACCTTCGAGAGCATACGACCAATTTTCTTTATTGTGAACATTGGTTTGAGTCGGGTTTGGCAATCCGAAGTAGTAAATAGTCTCATCGTCTATCAAGAGTTTGAAATCGATAGAACCAAAGAAAACTCTTATTACTAAGCCTCGATCCAAGCAATGGTTCAGGATAATAAGGGTGTAGCTACAATGTGGGGTCAGGTGAGTTAATTTTGGTGTGAGACCTAAGGCATAAGCTATGTGTGTCACTGTACCTCCTACATGGATGGGTCTTTTTGAAGATATGGCTGTTAAGTTAAGGTTGTCCATCAGGAAATTTCCACTGGCTATAGGACGTGGTTGAGAGGTGAAAAGAGCATAAGGATCTCTTCGGCTTTTACATGGTTTTCAGTTTCGGTTTTACCAAAGAAGGTTTGAGCTAGAATCATTTGGAAGTACCTAAAGGCGGGGTTATGGATCCTGTTTGACAATTGGATCAAAGGATCAGGGCCTCCTTCACCGGTGATTTGACTCCAGAACTTATCTAACTCATCCTGCATAACATTTACTTCAGATATATCATGTATGGCATCTAGGCCATGCTGAAATCCTAACAGTTTAGCGAAATCCTTATGGTTGAGAATATATTCCTTCCCAAATAGTCTGAATTTGATATGTCCTCTTTTGAATCCTCTACCAGCGTAGGGTTCATAGATGAGAGAACTGAGAAATTCCAGGGTTAGGTTCCTAAATGTGACATTAATGGCATCAGAGTAATCTTCCCATTGGAGTTGATGGTTGAGGTATCTCCCATTGTTCTCAAGACCTAAGATTTCAAGGAAGTTGGAGTCAGGGTATCTAGTTGGGAGCATGGATCGCTCAGAAAGGATCACAAATCGTTTCCTCTGTTTATCATCCCTGAATACAACATGCATATTATCCTGGTTCTGCATCCTGAAAAATAATGTTAGTGGAGAGTGATGGGATATGAGAGCTGAAACATAAACGACACACAAGTTAGTCCTGTTAAGCAAATAACAACTGTATATAATTCACCTTGGACAACAGAAAATAACAAGAAAAATAAAAATGGTCATGGGTTGCCTCTCATGCAGCGCTTGTTTAACGTTGATAGCTCGATGATTGTGGAATTTAATTGGTAGATGTTGTAATGGGTGGTTCGATCAGAGTGTAACCAGAGTAACATGTAGGGATGTCTCCTCCATAATAGTGTTTCAACCTTTGTCTGTTTAATATAAAGGGACTACATGAATGATTTCAGATTTCTACTACCCCGGACCTTAGGACTCTGGTGACCTTATAAAGGCCAGTCCATCTTGAGTGTAACTTACCAGAGAACAGACACAATCTAGAGTTAAAGAGAAGTACAAAGTCGCCTACATTGAATTCTTTCTTAACAATCTTTTTGTCATGCCATGCTTTAGTTCTTTCTTTATAGATAATGGCATTTTCATAAGCATTGCGACGTAGTTCTTCTAGTTTATGAATGTCGAGAATGCGTTTGTCACTGACTGTTAAATAGTCCATATTAAGGGTCTTGATGGCCCAATAGACTTTATGTTCTAACTCAAAGTGTAAGTGATAAGATTTTCTATAAACTAACTGGTATTGGGTTGTTCCTATAGGAGTCTTGAAAGCGGTCATGTAAGCCCATAATGCTTCTTGTAGTCTTAGGGACCAATCTTTTCTAGATATTGAAACAGTCTTTTCTAAGATTTGCTTAATCTCCTTATTTGACACTTCTACTTGTCCACTGGTTTGTGGATGGTAGGGTGTCGCTACTCTGTGTTTAACTACATATTTATTTAAAAGGTTATCAAATATTCTTGATATGAAGTGCGATCTGCCATCACTTATAACAAGACGAGGTACTCCAAATCTAGGGAATATGTAGTTTTTGAATAATTTTATGACTACTCGAGTACCGTTGGCAGGTGAAGCCACAACTTCTATCCATTTAGATACGTAGTCAACAGTTACTAAGATATACTTGTTTCCCATTGATGATGGAAAGGGTCCCATAAAATCTATTCCCCAAACATCGAAAAGTTCTACTTCTTGGATATTTTGTAAGGGCATTTCATCACGTCTTGAGACATTCCCAGTGCATTGACACCGGTCACATCTGACAATATAGGCATGTACGTCGCGCCATAACGTTGGCCAGAAAAGGCCTGCTTGAAGGATTTTGGCGCAAGTCTTAGATGTGCCTGCATGTCCACCATAAGGTGCAGAGTGACAATGTTTGATTATGTTTTCCACTTCCTCTTCTGGGACACAGCGATAAAATATTCCGTCTAAGCCTCTCTTAAACAGGAGTGGTTCGTCCCAATAAAAGTGTTTCACCTCATGAAAGAACTTCTTCTTCTGTTGGTAGTTAAGATCAGGGGGTATGATATCGGCAGCTAGGTAGTTTACAAAATTGGCGTACTAAGGTACGTTTGTAATTGCTAGGGCAATTTCAATGTTTAATTCTAAGTGGAGGTCAGGATCATTATTATGATTGGTTCTAACTGCTGCTATAAGTCTATCGTAAATAAAGTCATTGTTTATCGGGATATGGTTTGGTTTTAAGTATTCTAGCCTCGAAAGGTAGTCTGCAACCATGTTCTCGGTGCCTTTCTTATCCCGGATCTCTAAGTTGAATTCTTGTAGCAAAAGGATCCAGCGAGGTAATATAGGCTTATCGTCCTTTTTGCTTAATAGATATCAGATAACAGCATGATCTGTGTAATCAATAATCTTTGCTACGACTAGATAAGACCAGAACTTGTCAATAGCGAAAACAACTACGAGGGGTTCTTTTTCGGTTGTGGCATAATTAATCTGGGCAGCGTCTAGTGTTCTACTAGTGTAATGAATTACATGAAGTTTCTTATCTTCGTTTTCCCTAAAACAGCACCAACTGCGTAATCGTTTGCATTACACATAATTTCGAAAGGTTGATTCCAATCGGGAGGTTGCATAATAGGTGCAGAGTGTTTGAAAGCTTCAAGACATTTATCATCAAAATTGAACTCAACGTCTTTCATAAGAAGGTTAGTTAAAGGTTTGGTTATTTTGGAGAAGTCCTTAATGAAGCGTCGGTAGAAACCGACATGTCCAAGGAAACTTCGAATCTCTCAAATTGTTTTCGGTGGTTGGAGATTCTCTATAACTTCTATTTTAGCTTTGTCAACCTCAATGCCTCTTGCAGAAACTATGTGTCCTAATACTATTCCTTCTGTGACCATAAAATGACATTTTCCCCAGTTTAGAACGAGGTTACCTTCTACACATCTTTCTAGGATTTTTTCAAGGTTGGTTAGACAGTTTCTAAAACTGGATCCACATACCGAGAAATCGTCTATGAAAACTTCCATGATCTCGTCAAGGAAATCTGCAAAGATTGACATCATACAACGTTGGAAAGTAGCTGGGGCATTGCATAGTCCGAATGGCATTCGTCGGTAGGCAAATGTTCCATATGGACAGGTAAAGGTTATTTTCTCTTGATCATCGGGGTGAATATGAGTTTGGAAAAAATTTGAATATCCATCTAGATAACAAAAGTAAGAATGTCTTGCTAGACGTTCAAGCATTTGATCTATGAATGGAAACGGGAAATGATCCTTCCTAATTACTTTATTTAGTTTTCTATAGTCGATAAACATACGCCAACTGTTTTCTATACGCTTAGCTATATGCTCTCCTCTTTCATTTTTTACGGTTGTAACACCTCCCTTTTTAGGCACCACATGTACAGGGCTCACCCACTTACTATCAGAGGTTTGGAATATTATTCCAGCCTCTAATAACTTTAACACTTCCTTTTTCACAACATCACTCATTATAGGATTTATCCTTCATTGATGTTCTCTAGAAGGTTTAGAGTCTTCCTCCAGCATAATCCGATGCATACACACGGAAGGACTTATCCCTTTGAGATCGGAAATGTTATATCCTAGAGCTGAGGGATATTTTCTCAAAACATCTAAGAGTTTATTGGTTTCTTTACTATCTAAGGTGGCACTGACGATGACTGGACAATTTAGTTCTTCGTCCAAGAACTCGTATCTCAGATTTTTAGGTAGTTCCTTAAGTTCTATTGATGGTTTCTTAGGACAAGGTATATGATCGGGGGTAAGCTTCAAGCATTCATAAAGATTGTTATCTATATGAGGCTCAGTTTTAGATTTGTCTTCCTCCATTATAGGAGTTGAAGGTAATTTAATCGTTTCAGCTGGATCTACTTGGTCTAATTCTCTTATGTATTCATCTATGATATCAATAGCGTAACATGAGTCATCTATGGCTGGTGCCATCAGGAATTTGGATAAGATGAATTATACTTTTTCATCACCTACTTCAAATGCCATTTTCCTCTCTTGACATCTATTATAGCTCCAGTTGTCGATAAAAAGGTTCTACCTAGAACGATTAGGATTTCGTCGTCTTCTTTAATATCCATGACAACAAAATCTGTTGGAATATAGAGTTGGCCAATCCTAACCGGGACGTCTTCTAAAACTCCTATAGGATACTTAATAGATCTATCAGTTAATTGAAGGGACATCCTAGTTGGTTGCAACTCTCCTAGGTCTAACCTCTTACAAACGGCTAAAGGCATTAAGCTTACACTGGCTCCTAAGTCCAGAAGTGCTTTATCGATAACTTGATTTCCTAAAACGCAAGGTATAGAAAAACTTCCTAGGTCTTTCTCCTTTTTAGCAAGCTTATTTTCAGCAATATAATAAAATTCTAAGGGTTTTGGATTATCAAGCCTTTGTTTGTTGGTTAATATGTCTTTAAGGAATTTGGCGTAAGACAGTATCTGGGTAATGGCTTTGGTGAATGGAATCTCTACGTGGAGTTTCTCAATCGCTTTTACGAACTTTTTATATTGGTTATCTAATTTGGTTTGTTTCAGCCTTTATGGGTATGAAATTGGAGGTTTATATGGAGGGGGTGGTACATAAACTTTATCGTCTTTATCTCCTTTCTTATCTCTAATTCCTTCGTCTTTTGGTTTCTTAGATTCTGCTGGTTTCTCTACTTCTTTCTCAGGCGTGGTCACTGCACTTTTCTTAGGGGATTTTGGCTTATTCAACCTGGGGTCTACAGGCCCATCGTATGTGGTTCCACTCTGTAGGGAAATAACATTAGCATGCCCTTTGGGGTTAGATTAAGGTTGTCCAGGAAATTGTCCTCCTGGTGAAGCTTGAGTAGATTGTTGTTATGCCACTTGAGAAATCTGGGTTTCAAGCATTTTGTTGTGAGTAATTACAGAATTGAGTTTGGTGCTCAATCGTGTAATTAGTCCTTTTATATTAATGTTTTGGTTCGTGAAATCCTTGTTTTGCTGAAGTTGAGCTGCGATGAAACCTTCCACCATTTTCTCAAAATTTGACTTTTGAGGAGCATATTTCATAGGTTGGTTTGGTTTTTGAGCTTGAAAAGCGGATGGTCTTTGGGGTATAGAATTCTGATAGGGTTATTATTCTTATAGGAAAAGTTTAGGTGATTCCTCCATCCAGGGTTATATGTGATAGAATAGGGATTTCCTTGGGCGTAATTGGCCTGGTCTGTGGGTGCTTCAGCTAAAAGATTACATTCAACTATAGTATGTGCTTGGGTTCCACAGATCTCACATCCGGGTTGAACTGCAGCTACGGTAGCTGTAGGGTTGATAGTCTGGCTTTCTACTTTTTAAGCTATGGCGTCCATTTTGGCATTCATATGGTCGAGGCAACTGACTTCATAAACACCCCCCTTTGGTTTCTTTCTTCTCTACTGGAGCTCGTTTTTTCCCCCCATTGGTAATGGTTTTGTGTCATATCTTCAATGAGAGCGCAGTCCTCAGGATAGGGTTTGTTCATTAAGGCGCCACCGGCGGCAGCATCGATGGTCATCTTGGTGTTATACATGATTTCGTTATAAAAGGGTGAATTATGAGCCATTGTTCTAACCCATGGTGTGGAAAAGCTTTTAGTAGTTCTTTGTATCTTTCCTAAGCGTCGAAAAGTGATTCTCCCTCGTTTTGAGTGAATCGGGTTATTTGGTTTCGTAAGACAGCGGTTTTACTCGGTGGAAAGTATCTAGCTAAGAATAATTTCTTTAGGTCATTCCAAGTGGTTATGGAGTTTGCTAGAATGGAATCTAACCATGTTCGGGCTCTATCTCTGAGGGAAAAAGGAAATAGTCTTAGACGTATCGCCTCAGGAGGAGCACCGTCGAATTTCAAGGTGTCGGCTAATTGGATAAAAACTTTAAGGTGTTGGTTCGGGTTTTCCATAGGAAGACCTGCGAACTGGCTCTGTTGCACTAATTGTAACAGAGAAGGTTTTAATTCAAAGTTATTAGGTAGTATAGTTGGGTTTACTATACTAGAGTGGGGTTCTTCGTTAGATGGTAAAGCGAAGTCCTTAAGCGATTTCTCGTTCTGATCTTCTGCTATTGCTCTTTTAAGTCTTCGAAGAAAAAGATGAGCTCGAGCGTAACATTCACATTCTTCTATTAGGTTAACTAGGTTTCCGGTACTGCGAGTTCTTCGCATTGACCGACTAAAGGGGTGCTTTAGTCTAGATGGTGTAACAATAGGGTACGAAATTTAACGAAATTGGTCCCCGGCAACTGCGCCAAAAACTTGATGTGTGCTATCCGCAAGTATACAGAGTACGTCAGAGTAATAAAAGATTATCGATCCCACAAAGATCAATGTCAATCTATCGAGTACTATTGTTACGGTGTTTATCTAAAGCTAATAAAAACATAGAGTATTTCATGCAGACAAAATTAAAAATTAAGAAATGGATTTAAATTCAGAATAAAGGCATACTGGAACGTAATTCGCATTGATCAAACAATACTCCTGTTGTCTAAGTAGTAATACTTATGGGGAAATAATTTCTTCCTTGAAAAAGAGTTAATTAAAAAGGAACCGTCGTGTTAGCGTAATCGGAACCAAACCTGACATTTAATCTATACCAGTCGCTCACGCTGCACTGGTCGCATCTTGCGTTAAAGTGCCTAAGTCCATTTTTACATAACTACCTCTAAGAGTCAGTTAAAAAGTTTCTTTGATTGGAAACTTTCAGTATCAAAGGGTTTCCGGCATATGCTCTGCCAACCGAATCCTAAATCTATAAACGCGTCCGCAAATAGTTTTAAAACCACTTTATAATAATACCAAACTTCCCTAGTTAATTAATAAAGCGCTTTCGCTGTTTTTACCAATTAAAAACTAACCAAATCTTATCTAAAATTTCGGACGGCTTTCGATCTTACCCGACTAGTCACAGTTATTACGTAAACAAAAACACGGTCTCGTTCACGTAATGGCCGATCAGTTTAAGTTCAGAAAAGTTACATTAAAATCCAAAACATCCCCTAAAGTGTTTCTACAAATACAATCTATGGAATACCGTCAAAATGAAAATCCTCACATCCCAGCGCAATAAATTTAGCTGGACATGAGGGTAATAAACATAATGAATAATTTGTAGAATATATTACTTAGGGAAATAAAACGTGCGTGATTGGTTCTCGAATGAATAGAAGTGTCACCCTTAGGTTCAGTTCAGAAAAAGAATCCTAGAAATAAAAGACAAGAATTAAATTGTGCAGTAAATAAATGCGTGATTAGTTTTTAGAGGAACAAAAGTGTCACGCAAAAGTTCACTCTTAGAAAACAAATCTTGAAATTAAAAGACAATAAATAAATCGTGTAGAAAGATAAAGGCAATGATTGATTCCTAAAAATATGAACAAAAATGTCACGCTTGAGTTCACTCTCAGAGAATAAATCTTTGAAATAAAAGGCAATAATTAAATGCGTAATCGGTTTCCAAAGGTAGGAACAAAAGTGTCACCCTTAAGTCCTCTCTTAGAAACAGATCTTTGAAATAAAATGCAGAAAGTAAATGCGGGATCAGTTTCCAAAGGCAAGAACCGAAGTGTCACACTTAGGTTCTCTTCTTGGAAACAGATCTTTGAAAATAAAGAGCGATAAATAAATCGTGCGGAAAATAAACAAAGTAAAGCAAGGCGGAAAGTAAATAAGTGCGAATAAAATAAATCTACTTCAAATTGAAGACTTGAATCTGGTACAATGCTGAAAAAGTAAATTTGGCTTGAATGTACAATGATGACAAGCTTAAAGTTCCTACGCTACGATGCTCCAACCCTAGTTACAACAATGGTGCTATAAACCTTCGATGTGATGATTTATCGCTTTAACTCTGAATATACCTATGCTGCGAACTAAGACTGGACGCCTAAAACTATAGATCTAGGTCCTATTTATAGTGTAACATTGCCTTGGACATTATGTAACTTCTTCCGGAATCGTGGGGAGGAAAAATCTTCGGTCATGGCGTCATGCTCTAACCGCCTTTGACCAGGCCATCAAATACATAAATGTCGTCCGCCATCTAGACATGGCGTTCACCATGTGTATAAATGATGATGGACGTGGTCAAGTGGTGGTTAGAACGTGGGAGAAACCCTACACATCATGGCTACCCTCATATCCAACGCCGTGTGGAACGCCGTGTGTGTAATTTTCACCCAAAACTCTGTTTTCTACTCTTTTTCGCTCTATTTCTTCGTGGAAGGCTCTTATTGGGCAATGTATATGAAAATAAGACAAAACACAAGCATAATGCAAGAAAATAACAAATAAACGACAATAAACATGTGCTATTCGAGCCAAATACGCAGTGTGTTTTCGTGTTATCACTTTCATCCGTTCAAATCCTTATACTACAAGGGTGATTGAACTTCTTCAAAGGCCAATGAACCTCTTCCATACAAGAGAGTTTCTTTGAAGTGAGCTTGAGATTTAAGTAAAACACGCAATAGGAGCAATGCTTGACCTTCATCATCAATCTTGACCTGGATATTTTCAAGATCAAGAATCAACTTGTTGAACATATCCAACTGCTTAGCCAAGACTTTGTCTTCACTCATCTTGAACGAATACAAAGCTTTCTTCAAGTACATACAATTTACCAAGGATTTAGTCATGTAAAATCCTTCAAGTTTCATCCACACACCCGCTTCCATCTTCTCCTTCGAGACTTTCTGGAGAACCTTATCACCAAGGCTCAATATGATGGCATTGTGGGCTTTATCGATCATCTTCGTATTCTCCTTCTCTGTTAGGGCAACATCCATCTTCTCTGACCCTTTCAACGCTTCTAACAAATCCTGTTGAACTAGTAGGGCTTGCATCTTCAAGCGCCACAAACCGAAATCATTCACACCGGTGAATTTTTCAATCTCATTCTTTATTGACGACATCTTCTTCTCCACGTTCACCACACCAGTTTGTTGTGAATTAATGTCGGCAAAAACACATCAAAATATGAGAAAGATTGAGTTTCTTAAACAAACACAAGAAATCCTATTAAGTTTTATGAATGAGAGAGAGAAGAAGGAAGAAGAAGAATCAGGATTGATTATAATTGTTTTACTATTTACTTACTCAATAATCGTTCAAAGATTATAAGTAAATAAAAACAATTAATCTCTCTCAACAACTTGAGAGAACTAATATATTTATAGACTACTAAGTTAACTTAATAATTGAGTTTACAAGTAAGACCCAATTCGACATGTTTTAAAATAAAATAAATGTTAACTTAACTACAACATACATGTGAACAGACTTCGACTACAACATGTATGACTTTTGTCAAACCAAAAAACTACATTTATCAGCACCAAAATTCGATCCAAAATTATCATATAAATAGTAGAGATTAACCCATTAATCATAGAGAGAATTTATTCCCATAAATAGTTGAGTTGAGAGAACTATCTTCTACAAGGAGACAAGGACTACTAGAGCCCATTTTAGTTTATAAATATATTTTGATATGAACTCATTTTAAAATTACTTAGTTCAAAATAACCGGCACGGCATATATGTTAGAAATACTATAACTCTGTACGTCAGATAATGAAACGAAAGACTAAGGTTTTATCGTGTCTATTTTAATATAGTATTATTGCATGGTTTTTTTTACTTGATCTAATGTTTATCACGATTCCACTACATAACATGTGCCTCTAAGTTCATATTACGTCTTAATTGACGTAGTTTCACAAATGGAGTGAAGTAGTGAACAATTGGCATTGCTTGTTTGTTGGGAATCAAATGAAATTACTAAATTAATAAAATAATTCTACGTTTAGCTTTTGATATACTCAATTAGGTCCCGTCAAAACAAAAAAAAGTCAATTAGATGTAAGACCATCCAAAAGTTGCTAAACTTATACTCACTTTGCATTAGTAGATATGTTTTGGGAAGTGGAGAGTTGTCAACTCTATAAATTTTTCCAATGTTCTATGTTTAACTAATGGAAAATCTAAGTTATTTCTAATACGTCTCTTTATGTCCAGTATTTTTTTTTTGGATTTGTTGTGTGAATTTAAACAATAGATGGTTTAAAATTTGATTAATAAGTTCTAATATTATATTAAAATTTGACCTAATTTATTTTTAATTAATTTATGAGATGAGATGTATCACTTTATATAAATTGTTTCAATACTCTATGTATAACCAATGTAAAACTTGAAATATTCTTAATTGTTATGCACGAAATCCACCAAGAAAAAACGTTACTAGAGACTTCCTATGAAGATTTTAGAATCACTACTCAACGAAGCTGGAAAATGCTAACAGAATTCTTTATGATCTGTTAATAGTAGTTATTTAGAACAGGTGTCTAATTATTTTTATTAAAGAAAATCACATCGTAATTCATTAATAGTTGTTGGTTAGGGCAAATGTTTAATTAATTTTTCTAAGAAATTTAGACATTCTTCAATATATTTAAAATCATGACTCAAATGAAGGAACGTATTATCAAAATCTGAAAATTCCACACTTTGACATCATTGACTTAACCATTGAAATATTTATAAGAAAACTATCTTATTATAAAAGATTATAAGATGAATTACAAAGTAATAGTCTTTCAAATTTTCAAAATAAAATTTTATTTTCTATTCAAGTGTTTTTCAATCGACTCAATTTTTAATATATGATTTACATAAATTAAACGTGTTTAAATTGTTTTCCAAATCCTTTTGATAATTCTAAAGACGGCCAAACTTCAAAAATAAACTTTAAGGAATTTCTACATTTGCTTCTCACTAGAATTTCTACACCTTATGTAACTTGTAATAATAACAAGCGAGAGAGAGCTGTATTTATAATTTTCTAAACGAATCGAAGAACTAAACCGATTAGGGAAATGTCCGTGAATTGCCGCGTAGGCGTCGGCTTTCGCCACAGTTGAACTTCTGCACCATCGTTTCACCAAAGCACCTCCACGGCTGCTCACCGCACCACTTGCCAAAAAACTAGCAGTACGTAAACATGTTTTTTTCTTTCATTTTTTGTCACTTGAGGTTTAAAATCATATTATAACAATTATTTACATTGATTTTAAATTGATGGTGATGTCAATTAAACATCAGCTATATTATTGCTCTGTCTAAACCTTAATTCACTCTTAAAAAAATTGATCAAGTCCAAGCAATAATTGAACCTTGATCTTGACTATGATGTGGTAAAGATATTTGTTGTATTTTTTTAAGAGCATCTTCAAAACTATAATTTCCTTTGACTCCCTCATGTCTCTTATAAATTGCAAACAAATATTAAATTTGTGTTGTTCTTCCATGATAAACTTAATAATTGGTTAATGACCTTTGACTATCACAATTTATCTTTACACATTTTTGAGTGATCCCTAACTCCTCAATCATGTTTTTCATCCATATGACTTCATTGACCCCTTTAACAAGAACAATATATTCCACTTAAATAGTAGATAACATGACCGCTGAATGTTGATTTGTCTTTCAACCTATAATTGTCCCAAACAACGTAAACACAAAATTTGAGAGGGATTTTCGAGTGCCCACATTACCTACATAGTGTGGTTTAACAAAACCCTTAGAAGTATCTTACTTTTGAATTGACTTTGTGTACTTCAAAACACCCTTTAACAAACATAAAATGGACTTTTTATAAACCGAGTTACTATGTTGACTGCATATGCTATGTATGGTTTACTATAAACCATACCATACATAATAATCTCAAACCCACTTTCCTAGATATTGCTCTCTATTATCTTCTTCTTTTTCTTGATTTAAGAAAATTTCTTAATCGAAAGTTTCATGTGATGATCCAAAGGAGAGTTTACAGTTTTAACATCTTGTATTTTAAACCTCTATACAACTTTCTTTAAGTTACTGGATTGAGAAAAGAACAATTAATTCTTCTTGAGGCTTCTCAAGATATCCATTTCCATGATTATTTTAGCTTCACAAATGTCTTTCATCTCAAATTCAAAATTTAAGATCTCCTTGAGCTTTGTGTCAAAATAACATAACCATATAAAAAGAGGTAGATAATGAATTTCTCATTCCTATTTAATGTGTATACATAATTGTCATAATTACTTCCTACGAAATCATGTTTAAGAAGAAATTCATCGAATTGACGATACCAATTTCTTGGGCTTTATTTCAACCCATTCGAAGATTTATTTAGCAAACATACCTTAGTCTTATCCTCTACAAAACCTTCAAGTTATTCCATATAAATTGTCTCTTCAAGATCTCGATGTAAAAAGAAAATTTTGAAATCCATCTATTCTAACACAAAATTATATTGATTCACAATAGCCATACAATCCTTATAGAACAATGTTTTATCACATGCGAAAATATTTCATTGTAACCAATTCTGTAGAAGCATACTTCATCTCAAGGTTTCAAGGTTTTGATGACAACAACAACAAGATTCAAGATCATTTCATCTATGCAAAAAGTCAGAAGATTTCAAAAGACCAAGATCAAAGTATTATGAAAGTGATCAAGATTTAAGCTTCATGTACATTTGCTCGATCATCTTTCAAGACTTGGACACAAGCTATGGTATATCAAATTCTCTAATTTAATTGATATACAAGTGTTCAAAACTATAAAATATTTTTGCATAATGCATTAACATGTTTTAAAACCATTTGGAATTGGTATAACACTTTTAAATTAATTATTTTTCAAAGATTTTACAGTGTTAACCGATTAACCATATAGGTTAATCGATTAACGCCCTAAAACTTTAAATTCTTTGGGCCAACATTACAATGTTAACCGATTAACCTATATGGTTAATCGATTAACACTGAACGTTTTCTGAAAAATTGTTTGATTTCAAGTTCAAAAATTATTTGAATGTTATACCTTTCCATGTGTTAACTCATACTCAAATATACCCTTTTGAAAAGGTGTTTTGGATAATATAAATTCTGATAATTTCAAATTAAAAAAACACCTCTAACAATTTTCAAAAACCATCATTGAATCAAATTCACTCTATTCAAATATTTTTCAAAAAAGTGTTCATCTTGTTCATACTTTTTCATATCCAGAAATTTGAACACTTGTATTGACATTAAAGAAGTGAATTCTGATTAAAGGAGAAGATCAATCTGTGTATTGATACTATTACTCATTTCTCTCAAAACAAAAATTACAGTAGTATCTGTGCTGTGACTTGTGATCCAGGATTGTTGGACACAAGGGTAAGTGTCTGCAGGAGGATTGTTCTTGCACACTTGTGATTGTATAGTTGTTAGAAAGTAGGCCTCACCGGTTGATGGTGTGATAGGTTGTATAATTCTAAAACTATAGTAAATTCTCTTTCATGTTGAAAGGGGAGTGGAGTACTCTCAGATTGTGAGGGGAACCACTATAAATCTTGGTGTCCACTTTCTTTATGCTTTCTACTGCATTCATCACCAAGAACATAACCAAAGAAAAATTAAAGAACACCAAAAATCCGAAAAAGTTTCCATAAGCCTAATTCACCCCCCCCCCCCCTCTTAGGCATACTCTGATCTTACAATTGGCATCAGAGCAGGTTAAGGTAACCTGTTCCTAACGATTCAGTATGGCTTCCGCAAGTACCAACCCAGTTTTCAAAGATGGTGGAAGTAGTAACAAGCCACCACTCTTTTCTGGAGAATATTTCGATTTTTGGAAAATCCGTATGAAGGCACATCTTGAGGCTCAAGGAGACGGTATATGGGAAACCGTAGAAACTGGTCCACACGTTCCTACAAGTGTGGTAAATGGTGTTGGAACTCCAAAGATAAAATCCTCATATGATGAAGATGACAAGAAGAGAATTTTGAATGAGAAGAAAGCAATCAACATACTTCAAAGCGCTCTCAGTATGGACGAATTCTTCCGTATATCACAGTGTAAATCAACAAAGGAAATTTGGGACGCCTTGGTAGAAACGCATGAAGGGACAGCCAAAGTAAAAAGATCAAGACTTAATACTTTAAGTCAAGAATATGAAATGTTCCGTATGCAGCCTGGTGAATCTATTGTTGCCTTACAAAAGAGATTCGTTCATCTAACTAATCATATGATTGCTCTCGGGAAGACCTTCACCAATGATGATCTCAACTTGAAAGTCCTAAGATCCTTAACAAGAGAATGGCAACCAAAGGTGACCGCTATTTCGGAAAAGAAGAGTCTTTCAACGATGACATCCGCTTCCTTATTTGGCAAACTTCAAGAGCATGAACTACAACTTGGAAGGCTTGAGAAGCATGAAAGTCAAGACAAGAAGTCCAAAAGAATTGCCTTGAAGATTGACACAAAGGATGAAAAAAATGACGAATCTTCCGAAGACGAAAATTTCATGCTTCTAGTAAAGAAGCTTGGTAAGTTTTTTAATAATAATAAAAATTCCTCTTTTTCTAAAAAGAATAGACATTTCAGGAAAAAGGAGGTATCCACATCAAATCAAGAAGTTACATGTTACGAATGTGGGAAACAAGGTCACATAAAGCCGGATTGTCCGAAACTCGCAAATAAAGGGAAATTCAAAGGCAAATAGGACTTCAAGAACAAAAAGGCTTATGTTGCGTAGGATGATAACGAGATACGTTCATCATCGGAATCGGAAGGCGATGAATGTGCAAATATGGCTTTAATGGCCTCACACCACTCCGATGAAGAAAATGAGGTTAGTAGCAATTTTTCTGTTTATGATAATGATGCACAAGAAGTTATAGATGAACTTCTAAAAGAATGCAAGACTTTGTATAAAAGCATCTCAGCACAAAAGAAAAGAATTTCATTTTTAGAAGAACAAAATTCTGTTTTTATGAAAAATATTGAAAATGAAAAACAGAAATTAATAAATGAAAAACAAAGTCTTGTATGTAAGAATTGTGAATCTCTATCTTTTCAAATTGTCCAACTTAAAAGAGTTTTAGAAAGATACGAAAAAGGTCAAATTGGCTTGGAAGAAATTCTTAAACATCAAATATATCCTAATGATAAAAGTGGATTAGGATATTCTAAATTTTCAAAACCAAGTACCAATGAGACCATTTTTGTAAAAGCAAGTGGACAAGTTGCTAAAGAAAAGGGAAGCAATTCTAAAAATCAGCATCAAAATCATAACAAGATAAAAGTTGAGAAGAAAAAGAATTATGTTCCTAGTGTCGCTACTGCGAAAATCGGCGCCGACTTGACAGGAGAGTCGCCACCGTGCGTTATTTATCCCAAAGGAGGGAAAGGAAACGCTCGAAGTAAACCTCGCAAAGACGGGGAAAGGTATGGTCATCGCAACCAAAACCTGGATTCGGGAGTCGGTTACGCAAGGGGAAGGTATTAGCACCCCTCACGTCCATCGTACTCTATGGGATCCACGCTTGGTGTTTATAAGGAAAAGGGTGTGTTTATCTATCTACGCTAATGGTCAGTCTGAAAAGAAAATAAAAGGATAGGACTCGGCAGAACATACGGTGTTCTGGGCCTACGTACTCCCTCGTGCAATGGGAAAGTCAGAGTCAACGTAGTTCGACTACCTACGTCTAAACGGGGGATGGTTGCTCGCCAGGACATCGCGTCCTGTGCCTACGTACTTCCATGCTGCATGGAAGATCAGAGCAAACGTAGTTCGACTAACTACGACTAAACAGGGAGTTCTCACACAACAGTGAGAAAATAAACTGGTTTCAAAGGTTTGGGAACCTACAACTACGGTCTGGTCTCAAATGCACTCGGGCAAGAGAAAGGGGTAACAATCAGTCATCAGCGGGAAAGTCTCGATCGCACAGCCGCGAGAGAACACAGGTTAGTTGTTAGTGTGCTCGCTAGGATATCGCATCCTATGCCTACATATTCTCGTCTGGAATGAGAAATCAGAGCAGCTGTAGTTCGGCTAACTACGACACAAGCTACTCAAGGGCTTCTATTGAAAGGAAAGAGAAAAGACACCTTAAAACTATGACTGAAAAGGGGAATCTACCTAATGTTATCATGCCTGGTTGACCATCCTAATGTCTATCATAACGACTCCGCAGCAGAGAAGTTAGAGCTCCTAAGGGATCATGGCAACAGGACTAAACAGCAAACAGGAAATACTGCACAGTAAAGAAATACTGGAAATATGCATGAATGCAACAACCAAACAAACAAGGCGCAAAGGCCGCAAACCACAGAGGTAAGGGAGCTCAGCTCTACCAAATACCAACAAGCAAAGCCACTCAATAACAAACAAGCAGAAGGAGGACCACCTCAACTTCTCATGCACACAAGGCCTACTTCTAAGATGCACCTACCTCAGAAATATCTAGATGAACCCCTAAGTCTAATGCAACACAACACCACACAAGTCAAACAACACAAAGAGAAGGCGAACCAGCCTGACAAACCCCTATCTACAAAACAAGAAGCTGCCCCTGAGCAGGACCCCTAAACAAACCTAAAACAAGCCTCTGATCTATCCCTGAACCAAGCCCTATGCAAAACCTTAAGCAAATATCTAAGCAAAACTCTAATCAAAACCCTAAGAGGAATCAATCCCAGTCTCCAAGCTTCAGAACAAGCTTACCAAAGAGAGGGAGCTAAGCAGACAAACTCATAGTGCCTTCCTCAGGAAAGTACCAGGAGGTTACCACTCAGGAATCATATCCTATGCGGCTCAACAACTGTGAACGGTTTACATTCCTCCTCAGGAGAAACTAAACTCACACGAAGGCTCCAGCATCATTGGATATTTGAGAAAGCCTATAAGAACTAGGGGAACTAAGTGAGCAGACCCATAGGACCTTCCTCAGGAAAGTACTAGGAGGCTTCCACTTAGGAATCGTATCCCATGTGGCTCAACAACTGTGATCAGTTTACGTTCCTCCTCAGGAGAAACTAAACTCACATGAAGGCTCCAACATCATTGGATACTTAAGAAATCCTAGTGAACTAGAGGAACTAAGTGAGCAGACCCATAGTACCTTCCTCGGGAAAGTATTAGGAGGCTGTCACTTAGGAATCGTATCCCATGTGGCTCAACAACTGTGATCAGTTTACGTTCCTCCTCAGGAGAAACTAAACTCACATGAAGGCTCCAACATCATTGGATACTTAAGAAAGAGGTGAGAAGAAAGAATGAAAGTCATTCATGGTGCCTTCCTCGGGAAAGTACCATAAATTTCCCTCAAACTTCAGGATCTCAAACCTCACAAACAGAGAACAAGCTCCTAGACTAGGCCTCAATCAAATGCATCCTTGCAAGCTCCAACAGGACTTCATCCAGCCTCCATCTTCAAGAAGAAACCACAGATCCTCAAACCACAAGAAACTATCTCTGAAGTTCAACCACAGTCGAACTTCAAAGTCAGAAGCCATCAAGACTTCTCCTATCCTCAAGCTCAGACAAAAAATGCCAGAACACCCTACAAAAATCTATCAAAAATCTAGGGTAAACCTACATGTCTCTATGATCCCAAGATTAAATCTCAAAGCCTAAGTCAACTTCTAAGGCTACTAAACAATCCCTAATATATGAATGGTCAAGGGTTACCAACAAGTCGTGAGGTCTCTATTCTCTAACCCTAAAACAATATCAATCAACCTCTAAAAAATCTATGAAAAGTCTATGGGTAACATGCATTAGTCTAGTACAACCTACTAAAAAACCAAAGCAAAATTCATTACCAGATGAAAGAACTAAAATCAACAAGGCAGACGTGCCACAAACCAATTCTTCAATATCAATAAAAATGCAAAAACGCAATTAAAATGAAAATGCATGATTAAGCTAATGTTTTTGTACTATGAAATTCTACATTGAATTACGAGTCTACAGAAAAAAGAATGGAATTATTTGATCGAATCTACTATTTTTTATGAATTTTCTAATAATATGCATGAACTACAAGATATTAAAAAGTCATTGAAATGGAAAATATGCTAAAAATATCAAACAAAAATAAAATGCCATTTTTATTTTCATATAATTTTCTAGACATTATTATTGACCTATAGCAAAAAGAAGAATTAAAAAACATTGATTTTTCTATTTTGTATGATTTTTACAAGATGCAAGAAAATATTAAAAGAAATTAAAATTCAAACTTGGAATAAATGGGGAGGGGGGTTCAAACAGCATGTGCCCAAGTTGAAATTCTGGCTGGGCTCTGACCTAGGGGTGTGAAAAGCAAGTGGGCGCAAGGCCCAACCCAATGATCCCATTCAGTTCTCACGCAGGGGGGGTGCAATACGAGTAATTCCTAGCTGTTATTGCCTGATGGGCCAGGAGGTGGGGGTGTGATTAGCACTCAGGGCCAAGGCCCAAACCACAATCCACTCTATCCTCACACGAAGGGGGAGGGAAATGAGCAAAACGGGGGTGTGATAGTAAAACAAATTTGGGCTTGGGCCCAACTGAAACCCTAACCTACACGATTACACAACAAAACCTATCTTCTTCTACAACCATCTGAGCACTGTTCACCAAACCCTAATGCGCCGTTTCTCTCATCCCCTCACACCCTCTCTGCAACTCCTCTGAAAAAACTCTCAAACATTCACAAACCTCAAACAAATCACCATCCCCAAGTTCGAATCCATTCAACCTAAGTTAAACCCTATCTGAAACAACACCAAACTTCACATCCCAAAACAAACCCCAATTCAATTGAACATGCGACTATGAGAAGAAAAGAAACCAAACCTGGATGAAGCAAGGAAGATGACGATATTTTCTGGAGAAATCTTCTTGAAGACGAGGCTAACGACGAAGTTCTTGAGGTTTGGTGATTTCACTTCGCGCGTGGATCTTGACGATGGTCCTGATGAAGCAATGAAGGAGCTCTTGGCGTGAAGATCTTTGGACGGATGAAGAAGATTTGACTTTGTTCTGGAGAATTGATGAAGGAGTTGGCGTTCTGGAAACGACGAAGCAAGACGATTGAAGCTCTTAGCATTTTTCTGGGAAAGAATTGGGAGATGACGAACCCAGATAACGAATCGCTGACTTTTCTGGAGAAGATCTTGATGACTGCATGAACACGGTTGAAGAAATCTTGAAGTTTCTGGGGAATATTGATGAAGGTCTATGAGTTTCTGGAAACTCGTATGAAGTTTCCGGCGACGGATGCGTTTTCCGACGACTGTGGTTGACTGTGGACGGAGGAAAAAGGGAGGATAACGAAGCTTTTCTGGGGATTCTGGACAGAAAATTAGTTCCGGCGATGGTTGCGGTGGCCGGTGACGGTTGGGGCTGCCGGCGGGAGTTGGTTAAGGCGGATGCATGGCCGCCGGTGGCTTCTCCGGCGATGTGTGAGGTAGAGACAAGTGTCTCAGTGGGGAGTCTGCATGGAGGACGCGTGGCGTTGCGTGGAGAGAGAGTGGAGAGGTAGTGAGGCAGGTGTCAGGTTCTGGGGAAGTTCTGAGTGGTGTGTTGGTGGGTCCTGGGTGCAACACGTGTATTGTTTTTATATGGACACCTGGCACATGCAAAATTCTGGACAAAAAAGGATCAAAAAAAATGACAATGGGCCTCCCAAAGCCCCTTCTGGGCCCACACGAAAATGATCAAAAAAGACTTAAAAACTGAATAATAAAAAAACTAAATCTGATTAAGTCTAATTAAAATCAATTAAGACCTAATTAACTAATTAACCTGACTAATCCGAAAATTAAGCTATCTTAATCCTAATTAGATCTAAAGATGATTAAAATCCTAATTAACCTGATTAAGCCTAAAAAATGATTAAAAATCTGATTAAACCTATATTAACTAACATTAATAAAACTCTACTGATCTCCATTTAATCTCTAATATTATTTAAAACTATTAAAATCCTATTTAAAACTAATAAAAGAAAAATCTATTAAAAGATTAAAGCTCTATTAACACAAACTCTATTATTTCTATTAAAAACTATTAAAATTCCTATTAAAATAAAAGAAAAATCTATATTCTTTTTTATATTATTCTAAAAACAATTAAAAACAATTTTAAAATCTATTATATTCCAAAAATGATAAAAAAAAAACTATTAAATCTATAAAAAAAATCTATTTAAATCCTAAAAAATCCCTAAAGCCTATTAAAAATCCGCAAAAGGCTATTAAACCCTAAAAAATGCAGACAAATGCAAATGACCACCATAAAGGAGCGCGCGAGACCAGATCGAATCGAACAGTAAACCCCTGGTATCAGAATATCCCGAAATCACCATGCAAGCTGAAAATCACTGAGGAGCGCACAATTTCCCGAAAAATAAAACCCTGATGATCTGGACTGGATCTGAAATATCCGACAAATGAAAACCAAGTTGTAACCCTGATATCCTCTGTCTATGCACAAATGTCATGCGTCTGATTTGCGAATATGAATTTAAACCACGAGTCAGATAGGAGAACCGGTTGGTCAAATTTTAGGGTGCAACAGCTGCCCCTATTCAAGCGACTTGGACCTGAAGGGTTTGAAGAGCGCTCAGCCTTCAAACATTCAGAGGTACGAGACGGTTGACTACAAATAAAACCCGAAAATTTGCCAACCGCGAGAATATACTGCAAAACTGCTTGGGGAATAAACTCCAGAAAACCGAGTCCAGTCATTACGGCGACGAACTGATCAATCATCTGGTAAAGAACTCCTGATTTTAACGCCAATTACCTGTGATACCCTATATAACAAACCCTAGGGTTGCAACAAAACGCCTGATCTTCTCATATCGCCTACTGATAGGCAGGAAGAGAAATATACTCACGTCGTCTAAGGATAGACGGAAAGATACCCACATCTTGAAGGAAAAATTCAATACTCACATCGTCTAAGGATAGACGGGAAGACCCTTAATCTCCATACTCACATCGTCTAAGGATAGACGGGAAGACATCCTGATTGATACTCACATTGTCTAAGGATAGACGGGAAGACACCATTAATCAAATACTCACATCGTCTAATGATAGACGGGAAGACATCCATACGCACTTCAACACCATCCATCAAATTGCAGAATCCTTTCGTCTACGGGAATTGATGGAAAGAACAATATCCTTAAAGGGGCCACATCATCAGTATGGACCGACGGGAAGAAAACCACCTTCAAAGAACCATGTCGTCAATAAGAATCGACAATCACGAAAACTGAACATTCTTCAAAGAGCCTCGACATCAATAAGGATTGACGGTCAGAAAAGTCCCTCTTGAAACGTCGTCTCATCCAATAAACAGAAAGAAAACCACCATCCGAAATATCGCTTTGAAACGCCTCAACAATCAAAGATAGACGGAGAAGACTCGCTGGGGAAACGTACCATCCATATGATCTGACGATAAGAAACCCGCTGAACGATAACCTGAAATTTCACATCGTCTACTGATAGACGGAAAGAACACCACTTAGAGAAACCCCGTCTTGAGACCCTACTAAAGAAAATCACCCAAAACTTCACATCGTCTACTGATAGACGGAAAGAAAACCACATTCGAACTCAAGACGTCTAATGATAGACGGAGAAATCCACTTATTGGAGGAACACATCGTCAATATGAATTGATGGGAAGAAACGTTTGTCGATACCAAACGACCGACTGATCAAAGCATAACTGTCGTATGATCTGGAATACAAATAATCTGCTGAATCGTCTGAACACTGCTGCTGGATAAATGCCCCTGAACTGATCACAGAGTAATTCACGCGCCATGTGAGGCTGGTAGAAAACCTGACTTATGCTTCGTATGCATATGCATATGCTTTAATCTTTCTATGGCGTAATGCTCCATTCAGGATGGAAATGCTACGCATTTTGAAAATGACATGCAAGTATGATGCAAATATGATAATGCATGCCATATGCTAATCCAGGCTCGAGCTGCCGGAGAAGCTGGGTACAGAAAACCACTTCAACAACATAAATGCTGAAGACGAAGCCAACTCCGCTGGGGATAAACCGGATATCACAGGATTATCCCAGCAAAATAAATGCTAGGAGAGTGAAATCAACTCCGCTGGGGAATATAACTCCGCTGTGAAAATAGCAGATGTGCCAAGTATGATTGGACTTCTCTGGGGATAACTTACCCATACCAATGAAAAATTGGGCTTTGCTGGAGAAAATAGACGGGGTCTTCCCGCGTATTGCCGAAAACTGGATTTGGAAACTGATGCGCCAACACGGATGGGCCTCACAGTGATCGCCGACATGGATTTGGTCTTTTAGGCTATCTGCGATGGGTCAAGTACACCTGACGCTGGAAAACACTCTGTCTGAATACGCAGCCTTTTAGTTGAAGAGCCAAGGGGTAGTGACACGACTTCCCACATTCGTCTCGCTCTCGAAAATCGACTGCATCTGCTCGAATAACTCTGAATGACCCTGCTGATACGGAGAAGACCAATCCTTTCGCTTCTGATATGCCCCAGCCTGCGGGATCTCTGTGGGGATAATCCTCGAAAGGAAATCTGCAAATCTGCTCCTTGACGGTCTGACATGACATGCCCCGGCGTTCTGAACTTCGGAGAGATGCTTCACATCAAATGCTTCTCGAATAAAGAGTAACTTCTGCGCTCTTAAGATGGCCTGCCCCTGACTGCAATGACCTTGCTCCTGATTATCCGATTCAGAGTAGTGCCCCTGAATACAACACATTTACCTGAATCTCAACCTGATTGCCCCAGGCTAACTGACTTCGAAAGGCTGACCTGACTGGGGATCACTATAATAGCTTGCCCCGGCCTGCGGAACATTCGGGCGCTCTGCATTCTATCCTGACCATACCTTCCATGGTAGAAAACTTTCCTGCTGTCAAGCGCTTACTCGCAAGTAAAACAAGTTGTTCTACGTAAAAGATGTATTAATGCAACACATATGACAACTTCGACATCCAATCTGTTCACTGGGAAAAGGAAAATCAATTTATGGAATATAATGCACAAAACATTTATCAAGAATATCAACATCAGTACCAACATGGTAAGAGGAACCCTTTTAGGAGTCAGAACCGACGTGACCTTTACCGGAGTGTGCTTTCGAAACAACCTGCTTCAATTAGGACTTTTGAAGGTTGTAACGTGGTCATGTTCACGGTTTTGAAGGAAAGGATAAAGGCTCAAAGTTTATTTTAACCCACCCGCTCTCTTTGATGTTCTCCGATCCTATGCTCAGCTAATTCAACCTTAGCAATCACCTCTCAGAGGCCGAAAGATAGGAGTGATAGTTCGAGAAACTTTTGGATTTTGGAGTGACAGCTACGCACCTTTCGTCTTTGACACTTGAGGTTACACGACTCGTATTTCCTTTGAGGATTTTTCTTTTGATCCTTTTCATCTTTTTCTTTTCTTATCCCTAACTTTTGCCTGGACTGACTCCTTTTGAGTTTCTTTTGATTTTTTTAAGTCCAGCGAGATGCCCTCATTTTTTCCTAAGTCATTTGTTTGCTTTTCGACTTAGCGGGCTTTTGATTCTTTTTTCTTCGCTTTCTCTTTTTTCGAACGAGTCGTGTGACACTGATTGCTTGACTCATTGGGGACTAATGTGACTGCCCCACTCTTGATTTAACCATTAGGGTTTTTTAGGCACGACCTCTAGAGGTGTGATTGATTCTCGAACGGACACTCCTTTTGCAATTTGGACGCTCGGTCAAATTAGCTAACACCTACCCTGCCCCAGGTTAAGATTGAGGGTTTTTCGTTTTCAGAAAGAACTCCTACTACTAGGCTCAAAGGGGTTAACAAGGGATTATCTTCCTTATATCTCCGGTGTTTAGGGACTTGAAACAATGCCTGTACATCATCAGCAGGTTTTATTTCAAAAGCATACAATATCGGAAGTTGCATGTCGTTCATTTTCGTCATCCTCCCCAGATTCCTCTTAACCAAGCATTGGACATTTGTAAAAACAATTAGTGAACACGACTGGATTCAATCAAAACATGCATATTTATTTCATTATCATCAATTGAATGAAAACAACAAGTTTTATAAACAAGATTGCATTTTAAACAGGGAAGAAACTACAAGCGTAAAGAAATGACAAGATAAAACAAAGAAAAAAATGCTAGCTTCCGAGAACCGGGCTTTCACATCTGTCCTGCTGCTGAACCAACTATCTTTGCAATCAGTTATTAGAGACAATTCGATGCTGTCCTGATCTGCTTTCAACGACTCAACCAAATTATAGAGCCCTTCCTCCTTCATTCAGATGATTTTGGGACCTTCCTGCCCGAAGCTGATTGCTGCACTATCAAGTAAGTCCTGTACTTTATGCTTGAAGGCCAGACAATCTTCAATGTTGTGCCCCTGTGCTCCTGAATGGAAATCACAGCACTCCTTGTTATCATAACCTGCTGGAGGTGTACCTGTCAGTGGAGCTAACTTCCTCTTCTCAACCAACTGCAATCGTAGCAACATCTGAAGAAGTTCGGCATACGGCATCGGAGGCACCTTAAATACCCTCAATGGCTTCTGATTTTGAGCTTTTCGCTGATTGGGATGCTGCTGCCTTTTCCACTGTTGAGATCGTTGCTGTTGTTGTTGGTACCGGGTTGACTGTTGAACACCCTTCGTAGCAAATACAACATCGGTTTCTTGACTTCCACTGTACTGATTAAAGCCCTCCTTATGCTTAGCCATTTTCTTTCTCAGATCTGCCCCAGGAATAGGCAACAGTTGTGGGCATGGGGATTCTGACACTATAGAGTCCAGGATACGCTTCTGACCCACTGCAGCTTTAGAAACATCTGTCATCTTAGCATCGACTTGGATAGGAGCAATACATACAGCTACACCGCTCGGCATGAATTCAATATCATGCGAGTCAATCAGGTCTTGAACATTGTGCTTAAAAGCATGACAACCCTCGATGTCGTGTCCGAGTGCCCCAGAATGAAATTCACATTGCTTACTGGCATCGTACCCATGAGGAAGCGCTCCTGTGGGTGGGTCCAACGTTCTCTTCTCAACCAGATTAAACCTCAATAAAGTCTGCAAGAGCTCAGTATACGTCGTAGGCGGCGCCTCAAATATCCTCTTTGGCTTCCCCTCCTGAATCCTCCGTGGAGCCGGATGTATCTTTTGTTGCTGTTGCTCAGGTTCCACGGGCGCCGGTGGCACGAGCTTCTTCGCTGCGGCTTCAAATAGCTGATCATCCTCTTTCCTAAGCACATTCTTGACTACTTCCATGATCAAGCTCATTTGGGTCTTTAGCTGACTGTTCTCCTCTTTGAGAATCTTCTGCTCCAAACGCATCTCTTGCATGTCTCTCATCATCTGCCCCAGCTGGCTTCGGACTTCAATCAATTCAAACTGATTCTGTTCCATATCTCTGAAGGAATTCCTGCAACAAACTGGACGATGAGGAAATAAGACCAACGGTTCTGATGTACCTGTTAAATGATAACGCAATGCCGAAAGCAAACACATATTCATAACGAGACAAAGAGAAACTCAAGCTACAAGCACACAGATGAACATCTCCCACATATGTTCAACCAACAAAAGCAGCACGTAAGCACAAATGAGTACGAATACAATGACCCCAGCCAACAATCCTGGTGGTGGTCCGCAAACACTAGTGCACAAAAGCTAAACGGATTAGGCAGGGAAAACAGATGCGACACTCGGCACAGAAACCTCTAGAAACTTCTCCCATATTCAACTGAACTCTCTGATTGACAATCTTCAGAGCACACACTTCCTGTGGAGCCTTCCATGATATTAACTAACGAACCCACACAACTGGATGACGGAGAATCGTTAATCTGAACAAAACCCTGGGGCGTGATGAAGATCCGATTAGAGTCTAACAGATCCTGAACCTGACTTCTAAGCACCTTATAATCATTCGTTGAATGCCCCTGTGCCCCAGCATGGTACTCACAGCGGGCGCTGGCATCAAAACCTGGAGGATACGGTGGAATCGCCGGCTTAGTCTCTTTTGGCACTATCAATCCACTTCTGACCAGATCTGGCAACAACTGACTGTATGACACTGATAGCTGAGTAAACTGCCTTTCAGGTTTCCTTGGTCTTCGTGGGGCGTGCTGACGCGATCGACGGTAGGATGACCGTTGACTTGAAGTGTCTGAAAACCGATCCTGAGATGCTAGAGATTCCGAGACGACGTCATTTCCTTCTTCCCACTCTTCTTGAGAACTGACGACTGACTCATTCTTATCAACTGGGAAATAAGGAGCATCTCGAAGCTTTCCACTCTTGAGTCCTCTCTCAACAAGTTCCCCCATTCTCATCAGGCCCACAAAGCTTGTGCAACCGAACAATTTGTCAAAATAATGGCCTTTCAGAGTACCCAAGAAGATGTCAACCATTTCTCTTTCCGGAAGCGGTGGTTGAACACTAGCGGCCGCTTCTTTCCATCTTTCCACATACCCCCTGAATGATTCATTCTTCGCCCGAGATAATTCTTGCAGATGTACGAAACTAGGAGCCAAATCCAGGTTGTAGTCGTACTGCTTCATGAAAGCTCTGGCTAAATCCACCCATGATCGAATCTGATTACTCTCTAACTGCACATACCACCTCAAGGATGCCCCAGTCAGACTATACTGAAAGCAATGGATCATCAACTTGTCATCTCGCACAAACGCAGTCATTCTTCGACAGAACATCCTTAAATGCATCTTCGGACAGCTATCTCCCGTGTACTTTTCAAACTCCGGCACTTTGAACTTATACGGCAACACCAGGTCAGGAACCAAACACATGTCTACAGCATCCAGGTTGACAGCATCTTTCACTTTCAAGGCTTTTATTCCTTCTTTCAACGCTCGGAGTCTTCTATCCTTTTCAAGAGCTCTTGGATCTACCATCCCGGCCATTGGAATATCTCTTCGGTAATTCATCACAGGGAAAGCAACACCTTGATTGTTAGCAGGAGGAGGACGTTCATTTCGGGCAACAAACTGCTCATGTCGATCTCGGTTCTCATCCGTAGGCTGCACAACTTGGTCTGCCGTAAGGTTGTTCGCTTGCGGGAAGTCTTCCATAGAATCATACCGATGGTTGGGCGCCATAGTAAACCCTGGAAAAGTGTTAGGAGCCTGGAAATTGCCTTCAGACATAGCCATCAATTACTTTGCACTGACTACACTGCTTAATTCTCAAATCTGCTTCAGCCTCTTGGCCGTCTTCAACACTCCACTCTTGCCTCGAACAATCTCCCGAGAATCACCCTCTGGTGGAAACAAAGGCTGGATAAGTGCCCTGGCCAGCTAGAGAAATGCGATGCAATATAATTTATGTATGCAGAAATACAAAAAATGCTAACGTGCATGTGTGCATTGGAGATATTTCCCCTCCAATTCCAGTGTCAGTGGTAGCAAGACAAGAGAAACCATAAAGACAATATTTAGAAAAACCCTCATATATTTATTGGAATAACAGTCTTGTCAAGATGTTACACAACTATGCTCCATACAACTGATATGATAAAGGAGGATCCCGACCAACATGCCTGGTGGTGATCTCAACACACAGAATACAAGAGAGGAATCAAGTGCGGGTACGGTTGCGGAAATCCTCAACCAGCCTCTTCGTCTCTGCGTGATCCGGTCGATAAATCAAACCTTCTATCAACTGATCCCTTTTTCTGACTGTTCCCTGGATATCTCTGACAAAGTCTTCCCAAGCCTTATCCTGGGCACCATCCCCAGGTTTGGGTCTCTTGGCGTCTGCTCTATGCTGAAAATCTTCCAAATTCTTCGTGGCATCAATCAGTTTGCGTTCTGCCTCATATCGGCGGCATGCTTCTTCTTCAAGCTCTTCAGTCTTCACTTTGAACTGTTCTTCTAACTGAGCAACCTGTGTCTTTAGCTCTTCATCCCGTTCTTTGCGTTTGGCCATAGTGAGATCCCAGTGCTCTCTGAACTTAGCTAGCTTCGCGTAGGCCCTTTCCAGCTCTTGCTTCTTAGTAGCCAATACACTGCTAACTGAGTCTACATCTAACTCCAGACGCTTCTTGGTTTCAGTCAACTCCAATAAAGTAGTCTTCAGATGTTTCAGAGTTTCGGCCTGTTGCTTGGAAAAATATCCTGTTTCAATCTTTTCATGACGAAGCTGGGCATTCTCCTTCTCTAAAGCTTCTTTAGCCTTTGCTAGCTCTTCTTTCTCCGCCATCAGCTGCTTGTATACCTGTACGTCTATAGTGGTAGGCTCCTCCACCGGAGAAGGATACAATGGCTGAACTGCAGGATAAGGCATCAGGAATTTCGTAGCTCGCTCACGAATCCATTCCACATACGGGCCAGGAACTCGAGTATCCCCTCTGCTACCTGAAGGCTTCCCTCTCCTATGCAAGTTCTTCCATGCCTTCTCAAGCTTGACCAACATCTCTTTCCCTATTGCCCCAGTGAGATACAGAGATTCCTGTATCTCCTCGGGCTTCGGCGCTCCCTGAGGTGCATACCCAAACTGCCTGACCAATAAGGAAGGGTTGTAATTAACACACCCTTTCCTTCCTATTAAAGGAACATTCGGGAATCCTTCGCATTTGAGTATGACCTCAACTCCGAATACCTCTTCGTTAACCCATACCACATTCTCAGCAGTCAACCCCATCAAGCGCTCCGGCCATCCTAAAGAATCAATAGAGGTGACAAAAGGGCCTGACTTAGGCATATGACTGGTGAACAACCTGCACAGGAGAGGTACGCAACAAGACACATTCCTTCCTCTCCGCTTCTCATTTTGGTAGTGAGTGGAATGGTGGATATCTCCCAGCAAGGTAGGAACTGGGTTCCTTGCAACCAAAATATAGAAGGCATCTGCATCAACGAAATCAGGAATGTTTGGGAACAATACGATGCCATAAACACATACAGCAAGGATGGCGTCAAAAACAACCCAGCCACCTTCCTTGGCATACTCCCGAGCCTTCTCCACCAAGACATCCAACAGAAATCCCCACACATCTCCTCTTCTGATCATCTTCCCTATCAGCTCAGACTCTCTTAGGTACAGGATGGCAGAAAGCTCAGCCAGATTAGGCTTAGCGTCCGTACGATAGAAAGGCATCTGCTCACGAATCGGTATATCCAAGAGTGCAGAATACTCCTCCAGGGTAGGAGCCAAAACAAAGTCAGGAAATACGAAACACCTGAGCTCCGCATCATAAAACTGTAACAGGGTATAAATGCCGCTGATCTCATAGGCCGAGGGCTGGTAAACATAGGTCAGAATCCTCCCATATATCTTTCTAAAGTCACCCATTACCCTCTTCTTAGCAATAGTAATCAACTCTAACAACAGACTGATATCTGGAGACGGGAACTTGTAGGGCAACACTCTCTTCATGGTTTCCATGTCTTGCTAGGAAACAAACACCAGAACTGGGAGGGAAAATATGTACCTGCAATACACACACGTTAGTTGAATGCAAATGGTAATGCAATGATGCAGTATGATAAATAATGCAATCAGTGAACACAGGGGCTATGCTGTAGCCTGAAGAGGAACATCTCTGTGATCAAGAACAGAAAACCCCCACGGTCACCAGAACCTCATGCCACTAACTATCATATGATACTCAAAATATCAATCCCCTGGTGAGAAATCCATCTGAACCTCTGTATCTGACGAGAATACCATCTGATAATAGTACCAACCTCAGACAAGAAACCCATCTGACCCAAACAACACACTTGGAGATGAATTAAGAACAACATCTGATAGATACTGAATCATGGTTTCTGAAGGCCAGTTTTCCTGCAATAACCCAATCCCCCTCACAGGTATGATGAACCTAATCCACGGACAAAGGTACGGCATCCTAGGCGGTCATTAGCGTCACAGACTTTCATGAGTGACGATACGATTCCCAGAAGGAGTGGCATCATCAAGTCATGAAGAGGCCTCACTTAGCTGACTTCCAAATGATCGGTCCCCAGAGTCGACAGTCCTCACGTCTGGACTCCCCTCAGATCCTCAGGACCGGAAAGGAGCACCTCTGCGAGAACCTCGTCTGAGCGCAGATTTCGTAGGGAAATGTGCCTGCTCAGCAGACAGGTTCGTCTACTACTCTCCACAACTATATTTAGGTGCATACTCAAGCCCAGGTCCGGCTTCTCACTCACAGTAACCTCCCTTGCCCACAACAATAAACATAATAATATAATACTGAAAGTAAATGCGGAAAGGTAAAGGTACGGAAAAGTAAAGCGCAGAAAGGTAAAACACATATGCACAACACCCAACAGATAAACACCCAGGCGCTAGGATTGACTCGCGTAGGGGATGGGGAACGGTCCCAGCATAAGGGATGAGAAAAGTCCCTAGATGCTATAAGTCCCCAGCAGAGTCGCCAGCTGTCGCTACTGCGAAAATCGGCGCCGGCTTGACAGGAGAGTCCCCACCGTGCGTTATTTATCCCAAAGGAGGGAAAGGAAACGCTCGAAGTAAACCTCGCAAAGACGGGGAAAGGTATGGTCATCGCAACCAAAACCTGGATTCGGGAGTCGGTTACGCAAGGGGAAGGTATTAGCACCCCTCACGTCCATCGTACTCTATGGGATCCACGCTTGGTGTTTATAAGGAAAAGGGTGTGTTTATCTATCTACGCTAATGGTCAGTCTGAAAATAAAATAAAAGGATAGGACTCGGCAGAACATACGGTGTTCTGGGCCTACGTACTCCCTCGTGCAATGGGAAAGTCAGAGTCAACGTAGTTCGACTACCTACGTCTAAACGGGGGATGGTTGCTCGCCAGGACATCGCGTCCTGTGCCTACGTACTTCCATGCTGCATGGAAGATCAGAGCAAACGTAGTTCGACTAACTACGACTAAACAGGGAGTTCTCACACAACAGTGAGAAAATAAACTGGTTTCAAAGGTTTGGGAACCTACAACTACGGTCTGGTCTCAAATGCACTCGGGCAAGAGAAAGGGGTAACAATCAGTCATCAGCGGGAAAGTCTCGATCGCACAGCCGCGAGAGAACACAGGTTAGTTGTTAGTGTGCTCGCTAGGATATCGCATCCTATGCCTACATATTCTCGTCTGGAATGAGAAATCAGAGCAGCTGTAGTTCGGCTAACTACGACACAAGCTACTCAAGGGCTTCTATTGAAAGGAAAGGGAAAAGACACCTTAAAACTATGACTGAAAAGGGGAATCTACCTAATGTTATCATGCCTGGTTGACCATCCTAATGTCTATCATAACGACTCCGCAGCAGAGAAGTTAGAGCTCCTAAGGGATCATGGCAACAGGACTAAACAGCAAATAGGAAATACTGCACAGTAAAGAAATACTGGAAATATGCATGAATGCAACAACCAAACAAACAAGGCGCAAAGGCCGCAAACCACAGAGGTAAGGGAGCTCAGCTCTACCAAATACCAACAAGCAAAGCCACTCAATAACAAACAAGCAGAAGGAGGACCACCTCAACTTCTCATGCACACAAGGCCTACTTCTAAGATGCACCTACCTCAGAAATATCTAGATGAACCCCTAAGTCTAATGCAACACAACACCACACAAGTCAAACAACACAAAGAGAAGGCGAACCATCCTGACAAACCCCTATCTACAAAACAAGAAGCTGCCCCTGAGCAGGACCCCTAAACAAACCTAAAACAAGCCTCTGATCTATCCCTGAACCAAGCCCTATGCAAAACCTTAAGCAAATATCTAAGCAAAACTCTAATCAAAACCCTAAGAGGAATCAATCCCAGTCTCCAAGCTTCAGAACAAGCTTACCAAAGAGAGGGAGCTAAGCAGACAAACTCATAGTGCCTTCCTCAGGAAAGTACCAGGAGGTTACCACTCAGGAATCATATCCTATGCGGCTCAACAACTGTGAACGGTTTACATTCCTCCTCAGGAGAAACTAAACTCACACGAAGGCTCCAGCATCATTGGATATTTGAGAAAGCCTATAAGAACTAGGGGAACTAAGTGAGCAGACCCATAGGACCTTCCTCAGGAAAGTACTAGGAGGCTTCCACTTAGGAATCGTATCCCATGTGGCTCAACAACTGTGATCAGTTTACGTTCCTCCTCAGGAGAAACTAAACTCACATGAAGGCTCCAACATCATTGGATACTTAAGAAATCCTAGTGAACTAGAGGAACTAAGTAAGCAGACCCATAGTACCTTCCTCGGGAAAGTATTAGGAGGCTGTCACTTAGGAATCGTATCCCATGTGGCTCAACAACTGTGATCAGTTTACGTTCCTCCTCAGGAGAAACTAAACTCACATGAAGGCTCCAACATCATTGGATACTTAAGAAAGAGGTGAGAAGAAAGAATGAAAGTCATTCATGGTGCCTTCCTCGGGAAAGTACCATAAATTTCCCTCAAACTTCAGGATCTCAAACCTCACAAACAGAGAACAAGCTCCTAGACTAGGCCTCAATCAAATGCATCCTTGCAAGCTCCAACAGGACTTCATCCAGCCTCCATCTTCAAGAAGAAACCACAGATCCTCAAACCACAAGAAACTATCTCTAAAGTTCAACCACAGTCGAACTTCAAAGTCAGAAGCCATCAAGACTTCTCCTATCCTCAAGCTCAGACAAAAAATGCCAGAACACCCTACAAAAATCTATCAAAAATCTAGGGGAAACCTACATGTCTCTATGATCCCAAGATCAAATCTCAAAGCCTAAGTCAACTTCTAAGGCTACTAAACAATCCCTCATATATGAATGGTCAAGGGTTACCAACAAGTCGTGAGGTCTCTATTCTCTAACCCTAAAACAATATCAATCAACCTCTAAAAAATCTATGAAAAGTCTATGGGGAACATGCATTAGTCTAGTACAACCTACTAAAAAACCAAAGCAAAATTCATTACCAGATGAAAGAACTAAAATCAACAAGGCAGACGTGCCACAAACCAATTATTCAATATCAATAAAAATGCAAAAACGCAATTAAAATGAAAATGCATGATTAAGCTAATGTTTTTGTACTATGAAATTCTACATTGAATTACGAGTCTACAGAAAAAAGAATGGAATTATTTGATCGAATCTACTATTTTTTATGAATTTTCTAATAATATGCATGAACTACAAGATATTAAAAAGTCATTGAAATGGAAAATATGCTAAAAATATCAAACAAAAATAAAATGCCATTTTTATTTTCATATAATTTTCTAGACATTATTATTGACCTATAGCAAAAAGAAGAATTAAAAAACATTGATTTTTCTATTTTGTATGATTTTTACAAGATGCAAGAAAATATTAAAAGAAATTAAAATTCAAACTTGGAATAAATGGGGAGGGGGGTTCAAACAGCATGTGCCCAAGTTGAAATTCTGGCTGGGCTCTGACCTAGGGGTGTGAAAAGCAAGTGGGCGCAAGGCCCAACCCAATGATCCCATTCAGTTCTCACGCAGGGGGGGTGCAATACGAGTAATTCCTAGCTGTTATTGCCTGATGGGCCAGGAGGTGGGGGTGTGATTAGCACTCAGGGCCAAGGCCCAAACCACAATCCACTCTATCCTCACACGAAGGGGGAGGGAAATGAGCAAAACGAGGGTGTGATAGTAAAACAAATTTGGGCTTGGGCCCAACTGAAACCCTAACCCACACGATTACACAACAAAACCTATCTTCTTCTACAACCATCTGAGCACTGTTCACCAAACCCTAATGCGCCGTTTCTCTCATCCCCTCACACCCTCTCTGCAACTCCTCTGAAAAAACTCTCAAACATTCACAAACCTCAAACAAATCACCATCCCCAAGTTCGAATCCATTCAACCTAAGTTAAACCCTATCTGAAACAACACCAAACTTCACATCCCAAAACAAACCCCAATTCAATTGAACATGCGACTATGAGAAGAAAAGAAACCAAACCTGGATGAAGCAAGGAAGATGACGATATTTTCTGGAGAAATCTTCTTGAAGACGAGGCTAACGACGAAGTTCTTGAGGTTTGGTGATTTCACTTCGCGCGTGGATCTTGACGATGGTCCTGATGAAGCAATGAAGGAGCTCTTGGCGTGAAGATCTTTGGACGGATGAAGAAGATTTGACTTTGTTCTGGAGAATTGATGAAGGAGTTGGCGTTCTGGAAACGACGAAGCAAGACGATTGAAGCTCTTAGCATTTTTCTGGGAAAGAATTGGGAGATGACGAACCCAGATAACGAATCGCTGACTTTTCTGGAGAAGATCTTGATGACTGCATGAACACGGTTGAAGAAATCTTGAAGTTTCTGGGGAATATTGATGAAGGTCTATGAGTTTCTGGAAACTCGTATGAAGTTTCCGGCGACGAATGCGTTTTCCGGCGACTGTGGTTGAATGTGGACGGAGGAAAAAGGGAGGATAACGAAGCTTTTCTGGGGATTCTGGACAGAAAATTAGTTCCGGCGATGGTTGCGGTGGCCAGTGACGGTTGGGGCTGCCGGCGGGAGTTGGTTAAGGCGGATGCATGGCCGCCGGTGGCTTCTCCGGCGATGTGTGAGGTGGAGACAAGTGTCTCAGTGGGGAGTCTGCATGGAGGACGCGTGGCGTTGCGTGGAGAGAGAGTGGAGAGGTAGTGGGGCAGGTGTCAGGTTCTGGGGAAGTTCTGAGTGGTGTGTTGGTGGGTCCTGGGTGCAACACGTGTATTGTTTTTATATGGACACCTGGCACATGCAAAATTCTGGACAAAAAAGGATCAAAAAAAATAACAATGGGCCTCCCAAAGCCCCTTCTGGGCCCACACGAAAATGATCAAAAAAGACTTAAAAACTGAATAATAAAAAAACTAAATCTGATTAAGTCTAATTAAAATCAATTAAGACCTAATTAACTAATTAACCTGACTAATCCGAAAATTAAGCTATCTTAATCCTAATTAGATCTAAAGATGATTAAAATCCTAATTAACCTGATTAAGCCTAAAAAATGATTAAAAATCTGATTAAACCTATATTAACTAACATTAATAAAACTCTACTGATCTCCATTTAATCTCTAATATTATTTAAAACTATTAAAATCCTATTTAAAACTAATAAAAGAAAAATCTATTAAAAGATTAAAGCTCTATTAACACAAACTCTATTATTTCTATTAAAAACTATTAAAATTCCTATTAAAATAAAAGAAAAATCTATATTCTTTTTTATATTATTCTAAAAACAATTAAAAACAATTTTAAAATCTATTATATTCCAAAAATGATAAAAAAAAACTATTAAATCTATAAAAAAAATCTATTTAAATCCTAAAAAATCCCTAAAGCCTATTAAAAATCCGCAAAAGGCTATTAAACCCTAAAAAATGCAGACAAATGCAAATGACCACCATAAAGGAGCGCGCGAGACCAGATCGAATCGAACAGTAAACCCCTGGTATCAGAATATCCCGAAATCACCATGCAAGCTGAAAATCACTGAGGAGCGCACAATTTCCCGAAAAATAAAACCCTGATGATCTGGACTGGATCTGAAATATCCGACAAATGAAAACCAAGTTGTAACCCTGATATCCTCTGTCTATACACAAATGTCATGCGTCTGATTTGCGAATATGAATTTAAACCACGAGTCAGATAGGAGAACCGGTTGGTCAAATTTTAGGGTGCAACACCTAGATATAGAAGTCACTTTCAACCTACGTGTTCTTATTGTGGAATTAAAGGCCATACACCTAATGCTTGCTATGTGCGCAATATTGGTGTTGCTAAAGGGAATTATGTGTGGGTTGAAAAAGGTACTAACTATCAAGGACCCAAAGCAATTTGGGTACCTAACACTACTTAAATTTGTGTTGTAGGTATGCTTCAAGACAACGTCTAATCAATGGTATCTTGATAGCGGTTGCTCGAAGCATATGACGAGAGACATAAACATATTTTCAAGTCTATCATTAAAGGCCAAAGGATACGTCACTTACGGTGATGATAATAAGGGGAAAATTCTTGGAGTTGGAACCATTGGTGCACCTCCTTGTACAATCATCGAAGACGTTCTTTATGTGGAAGACCTTAAACACAACCTACTTAGCATAAGTCAATTGTGTGAGAAAGGGTTCCGAATCAACTTCACAAAGGAGGAATGCTTGATAGAACACGAAGTCACTCATGGCATTTTGCTAAAAGGTAAAAGATATAATAATATTTTTATGATCTCTTTTGATGACTCTTCCTTGAAGGTAATATGTCTTATGGCGAACAACAATGAGGCGTGGCTTTGGCATAAAAGATTTGCTCACATTCACATGGAGCATTTAAACAAGTTGATAACGCATGATCTAGTTGTTGGTCTTCCGAAGATGAAATTCATCAAGGATAAGTTATGCGATGCATGTCAAAAAGGGAAACAGACCAAGACAACTTTCAAATCCAAGCAAGTGGTTTCTACATCAAGGCCGCTTCAATTGTTGCATATGGATCTTTTTGGTCCATCAAGAACAAAAAGCTTCAGAGGTAATTTTTATGCTTTAGTTATTGTTGATGATTTCTCTCGATACACTTGGACATTGTTTTTAGTGCAGAAAAATGATGCTTTTAAAGCATTCAAGAAATATGCAAAGCAAATTCAGAATGAGAAATCACTCACCATAGCCTCTATAAGAAGCGATCACGGTGGAGAATTCCAAAATTCAGACTTTGAAGATTTTTGTGAAGAGCATGGAATTTCTCATAATTTTTCAGCACCAAGGATGCCTCAACAAAACGGTGTCGTAGAACGGAAGAATAGATCACTGGTGGAGCTTGCAAGGACAATGCTTAGCGACACAAATCTTCCTAAATATTTTTGGGCAGATGCAGTTAGTACAACATGCTTCGTAAGCAACCGTGTCAATATTCGACCACTTCTCAAAAAGACTCCGTATAAGTTGTTCAAGGGTCGAAAACCAAATATAGCATTCTTACACATATTCGGATGCAAATGCTTTGTTCTCAACAACAACAAAGATAATCTCGATAAGTTTGATGAGAAATCCAACGAAGGTATATTTCCTGGTTACTCTCTTTATAGTAGAGCATTTAGAATTTTTAATAAAAGAACACTTACCACTGAAGAATCCATTCATGTTTCGTTTGATGAGACTAACCCCTCGAAAGAGGATAATATTATTATGGATGATGATGATGATATAGTAGGTTCTTCACAACAACAAGAAGAGATTTCAAAGAATCAATAAATACCACAAGAAGATGTCACTCAAATCATTGAAGAACATCAAGATCTTCCGAAGGAATGGAGAACGCATAAAGATCACCCGATAGATAAAGTTATTGGTGATATTAGCCAAGGCGTTGCAACTCGACTTAATCTAAAGGATGCTTGTCTCAACATGGCTTTTGTGTCTCAAATTGAACCAACCAAGATTGATGAAGCCTTAGGCGACGACCAATGGACTGTAGCAATGCAAGAAGAACTCAATCAATTCGAAAGAAATCAAGTTTGGAGTCTTGTACCAAGACCAGACCATAAGCACATCATAGGAACAAGATGGGTGTTCAAGAACAAACTTGACGAGAATGGGATCATAGTTCGTAACAAAGCAAGATTGGTCACACAAGGCTACAACCAGGAGGAAGGAATTAATTTTGATGAAACGTTCGCTCCGGTAGCAAGGTTAGAAGCAATTAGATTACTACTTGCTTACGCCTGTTCTATGAATTTTCAGTTGTTCCAGATGGATGTCAAAAGCGCTTTCCTGAATGGCTACATCAATGAGGAAGTCTACGTCAAACAACCTCCGGGTTTTGAAGACTTCAAGAATCCCTCACATGTTTACAAACTGAAAAAGGCACTCTACGGACTAAAACAAGCACCAAGAGCATGGTATGACCGCCTTAGCAATTTCTTATGTGAGAAGGGATTTACAAAAGGAAAGGTTGACAAGACATTGTTCATAAAGAAGATCAAAGGAAACACTTTATTGGTTCAAGTCTATGTCGACAACATCATCTTAGGATCAACAAACAAAGAGCTTTGCGAAGAATTTTCACTTATGATGCAAGGAGAATTCGAGATGTCCATGATGGGAAAATTAAATTACTTTCTTGGACTACAAATCAAGCAAACAAAGGATGACATCTTCCTCAACCAATCCAAGTATTGCAAGGAATTGTTGAAGAAATTCGATATGGATAGTTGCAAGGTGATGGCCACTCCTATGGGATCCGGAACGTACATTGATCAAGATGAATCCGGTACTCCAGTTGATATAACAAAATATCGAGTTATGATCGGTTCATTACTATATTTGACGGCAAGCCGTCCTGACATTATGTTTAGCATTTGTTTGTGTGCACGCTTTCAAGCAAGTCCGAAGGAATCACATCTCACAGCCGTAAAGAGAATCATAAAGTATCTCAAAGGGACAATGAACGTCGGATTATGGTATCCTAAAGGTAGCACTTGTTCTTTAGTTGGTTATTCTGATGCTGACTATGCAGGATGTAAGACCGATAGAAAAAGCACAAGTGGTATGTGTCACATTATCGGGAATGCATTAGTGTCATGGGCCTGCAAGAAGCAAGCGTGTGTGGCACTCAGTACAGCCGAAGCAGAATATATTGCAGCAGGAAGTTACAGTTCACAAATTCTGTGGCTCAAGCAACAACTCCTCGATTACGGTGTAGACCTCGGCTGCATTCCTCTTCGATGTGATAATACAAGTGCCATCAACATTACAAAGAACCCGGTCATGAATTCAAGAACAAAACATATAGATATCCGGCATCACTTCCTTCGAGATCACGTATTGAATGGAGATGTAGATGTTACTTTCGTCGACACGCACAATCAACTCGCCGACATCTTCACCAAACCTTTGGCGAAAGAACCATTCTACAAAATTCGGCGAGAACTTGGGATTCTTGATGAAGGTGACATCTGACTTTTTCTCTAATATTTGTATGCATTATTTGTGTTGTGTTTTCATGTGTATGCATTCTGTTTTTAAGCATTTTTCAAAAATTCGCGTGTGTTAATCGATTAACCATATGGGTTAACCGATTAACACTGTAAGTTTTTCTGTAACAATTAAATTTTTTAATATGTTAATCGATTAACCTGTATGGTTAACCGATTAACACTGTTAAATTTTCTAAAAATCAGAAACGAAAATTAATTAAAATTTTTGAAATATTATATGTGTTAAATGCATTTTTATATGGTCAATATTCTCCTAAGTGTCCAAAATCCATATCCTTTGAATCATATTCCCTCTTAAAGAGTATTTGGAACTTCCCTCTTCAAACCCTAAGTTTAAAACCCACTACCTCTCTCCCACTCTCTAAAGTTGGATAACTCCTCATAACCATCCCCATCTTCTCAAACACTAACTTCCTAAGAACCCACAACTTTAGTTCCATCAAACTCATCCATGGCTTCAGCATCAAATCGCGGCAAGGGAAAGCTACCAGAACATCATTCTGCATCTGATGAAGAAGATATCCCTATGGAAACAACCAAGAAGCGCAGAACGGATTTCAAAGTCCGAGTTCGTCACATCCTCCCGGTAAAGTATGTGAATCTTAAGGCTTTTCCAGCATCATCTTTTGATTTTCCTGCTTTGCTCAAATATCAGAGGATCGATAAATTTGTGTCGGATTCTGGAAACTGCTATCCGGATCTTGTCAAATCCTTTTTGCATAAGCTGTCTGTGTTTATGAATGCAAATGATGAGCATGTTATGAAAACAATTATTAGAGACTGTATTGTTGAAGAAAATCTGTCTGATGTTGATGCAATGCTGAACATACCATCATCTGGGTATTTTCTGAGAAAGGGAGTTAACCACGTGGAAGGGCCTTGGTCCAACTACGACAAGATGAAGTTCTACTATCAGATCTGTAGATTTCCAAAGGAGATGATTATCGCCAACCAACGCACTGCTCGTCTGTTGTGCTATGCAAAGAATCTTACCGTTTCTGATCGGATGCTTCATTACATAATCTGTTATATGCTGATTCCCAAGGATTCAAATCATGCCTAAATTAATGATCTGGAAATGCAACTTCTTTTTGCCATCAAGAACAAGATTCGTGTCAACTGGATTCTGACCATCATGTATCACCTTCAACAACAACTATCTCTTTCAACCCGTCTACCGTATGCAAGGCTGGTGTCAAGAATTTTGGAGCTGACAACTTTAGATCTTAACCCTGAACCAACCACCAAGATGAAATCAACCACCAATGAGATTAATTAAATTACAATTGTCAAGAACACTGGAATTTTTAAGGATACTGATGGTACTTATAAGTATTCAGATGAAGGAGCCATTGCTAACCAAGCCTATCCCGTACCTGAAGGAGGCATTACAAATGAATTCCTTTACCAAACTATAATGACTCAACATAGAGAAACCTCCCGGGTCATTGCTTCTCTCCGAAACCCTGTACTTACCTCTCGCCGCACCAACACTGACAACTTTGTTGTATCTGATGAAGAAAATGAAGGACAAGAGGAAGAAGACGAGGAGGATATGGCTGATGAGGACATTTAGAGAATATGTTGCTGTTGCTGTCTTTTATTGCTTTCTAGTTATTAAGTTTTAAGTTCATGTTCTTAACTTTGTTTCATTTGCGTTGTACTCGTACACTACTTTGGTTGCACTCTTTTGCATGTTTAATTCTGTTTTCGTATGTTTTACTTACCTACGTGATTGTTCTTTTGATTGCTTTCATAATTTTCGATAATTTCTAGTTTTGTTTGAAAGCTCCTTCCTTTTTGCTAATGACAAAGGGGGAGAATAGCTTTGGCTTTCTAATGTCTATGTGTGCATAATTTTTAGAAAGGGGGAGTTCATGGACATAGGGGGAGAAACAAGACCAGAACCAAAAATCGTCAAAGCACTGCACAAGACTCAATTGGTTGTAAGTGGTTGTCATCATCAAAAAGGGGGAGATTGTAGAAGCATGCTTCATCTCAAGGTTTCAAGGTTTTGATGACAACAACAACAAGATTCAAGATCATTTCATCTGTGCAAAAAGTCAGAAGCTTTCAAAAGACCAAGATCAAAGTATTATGAAAGTGATCAACATTCAAGCTTCATGTACATTTGCTCGATCATCTTTAAAGACTTGGACACAAGCTATGGTATATCAAATTCTCTAATTTAATTGATATACAAGTGTTCAAAACTATAAAATATTTTTGCATAATGCATTAACATGTTTTAAAACCATTTGGAATTGGTATAACACTTTTAAATTAATTATTTTTCAAAGATTTTACAGTGTTAACCGATTAACCATATAGGTTAATCGATTAACGCCCTAAAATTTTAAATTCTTTGGGCCAACATTACAGTGTTAACCGATTAACCTATATGGTTAATCGATTAACACTGAACGTTTTCTGAAAAATTGTTTGATTTCAAGTTCAAAAATTATTTGAATGTTATACCTTTCCATATGTTAACTCATACTCAAATATACCCTTTTGAAAAGGTGTTTTGGATAATATAAATTCTGATAATTTCAAATTAAAAAAACACCTCTAACAATTTTCAAAAACCATCATTGAATCAAATTCACTCTATTCAAATATTTTCAAATATTTTTCAAAAAAGTGTTCATCTTGTTCATACTTTTTCATATCCAGAAATTTGAACACTTGTATTAACATTAAAGAAGTGAATTCTGATTAAAGGAGAAGATCAATCTGTGTATTGATACTATTACTCATTTCTCTCAAAACAAAAATTACAGTAGTATCTGTGTTGTGACTTGTGATCCAGGATTGTTGGACACAAGGGTAAGTGTCTGCAGGAGGATTGTTCTTGCACACTTGTGATTGTATAGTTGTTAGAAAGTAGGTCTCACCGGTTGATGGTGTGATAGGTTGTACAATTCTAAAACTATAGTAAATTCTCTTTCATGTTGAAAGGGGAGTGGAGTACTCTCGGATTGTGAGGGGAACCACTATAAATCTTGGTGTCCACTTTCTTTATGCTTTCTACTGCATTCATCACCAAGAACATAACCAAAGAAAAATTAAAGAATACCAAAAATCCGAAAAAGTTTCCATAAGCCTAATTCACCCCCCCTCTTAGGCATACTCTGATCTTACAAATTCCATCTACCTGAGTAAATTCCTTTACTTTAAGTCTTGCCTTAAAATATGGTTCTCAATTTCTAGAATACATTCTTTCTTCTTAAAGATTCACTTGCATTCAATCAGCCTTTATTTTTTAGGTAGTCTCATAAGATACTAAGTACAACTTTTCATCATTTACCGCCTTTAACCATCTTTAGCTATCTTTGCATTTGACTGCTTCTTTGAAGATATTTGGTTATAACACTACTAAGAAAATTAAATTTATAGAGGGTATAAATTTGTCACAAATATATTATAATTCTGTCACAATTCAATTTAGTGACCGTTCGCACGTGTTTTTCGCGCGGACAATCTCGGACCTCCTCACGCAGGTTTGCTTGCGGGACTGGCCAAACTAGTCCCAGGACTCTAGTACTGGGTGGGTTGGTTACTTGGGATTTATGGTGCACTCGGCAGTTGTTTGTTTGTAAAAGTGTATATGATGAAATCTAGACAAGTAGAGACAACGATGCTCTTAACAAAACAAAGAAGTATTGAAAAAGCGACATAAAAATAAAAGCATTGTTTTCATAACATAAAGACTTGGTAAGTTCAACGTAAAAAAGGAAAGTACAACTTGGCGTATCCGTACATTTTGTAATGAAAGTGGAACTATTTTCTCTTTAGTGTGTGGTACTCAGAGTGTTTTTCTTGGAATGTTGACAAAAAACACCCTTATCTTCAAACCAGGCTTTGCTTTATATAAGCAAAAAAAAAACCGTCAGGTCACTTCAGGAGCCGCCACGTGTAAGACCACTACTTCTGTAACTTCCCCCATGTTCCTTTTATCAAATTTATTTCCCGCCAGGCACTAAGGCTCCTCCGTCGGGGGTTCCTTTGTTGTTTTTTGGTCGATCAACTTAGGTTCTTGTCGACTATGCAATTTCCCTTGGGACGTCGACTTAGGCTGCGTCCCTTCTAGATTTGTCGATGCCGACAATTTGCTGCCAGTATTTTCCAAATGCTTCTTTCCACCAAAGAATACTGTCGGTTAGGGGCTTATTCTTCCTACCTCCTGTCGAGGTCGACGCTTTCGCTGTCGATACTTTCAGTTGGCTCTTTTTTAGCCTACAGTGACGGATTTTGTGATGGTCCAAAATTCATAATCAATATCAATGTCGCAAAATATTAGTGAAGAATTTCGTAATTTATCACAAATTGCGTCAGAATTAAAATATCACAAAATTAGATATCTATCATTAATATTGAAAAAATTACATAATATTTACACAATTTTAATATATGATTTTCAAAATTTTCAAAATAAAATTTTATTTTTTATTCAAGTGTTTTTCAATCTACTCAATTTTTAATATATGATTTACACAAATTAAATGTGTTTAAATTGTTTTTCAAATCCTTTTGATAATTCTAAAGACGGTCAAACTTCAAAAATAAACTCTAAGGAATTTCTACATTTGCTTCTCACTAGAATTTCTACACCTTATGCAACTTGTAATAATAACAAGCGAGAGAGAGCTGTATTTATAATTTTCTAAGTCCTAATGATTCAATTTGGACCCAAAATACGACTCATCATTAAACGAATCGAAGAACTAAACTGATTAGGGAAATTTCTGTGAACTGCCGCATAGACGTCGGCTTTCGCCACTGTTGAACTTCTGCACCACCGTTTCACCGAAGCACCTCCACGGCCGCTCACCGCACCACTTGCCAAAAAACTAGCAGTACGTAAACATGTTTTTTTTCTTTCATTTTTTGTCACTTGATGTTTAAAATCATATTATAACAATTATTTACATTGATTTTAAATTGATGGTGATGTCAATTAAACATCATCTATATTATTGCTTTGTCTAAATCTTAATTCACTCTTTAAAAAATTGATCAAGTCCAAGCAATAATTGAACCTTGATCTTGACAATGATGTGGTAAAGATATTTGTTGTATTTTTTTAAGAGCATCTTCAAAACTACAATTTCCTTTGACTCCGTCATGTCTCTTATAAACTGCAAACAAATATTAAATTTGTGTTGTCCTTCCATGATAAACTTAATAATTGGTCAAGTGAATGACCTTTTGACTATCACAATTTATCTTTACACATTTTTGAGTGATCCCAAACTCCTCAATCATGTTTTTCATCCATATGACTTCATTGACCCCTTGAACAATAACAATATATTCCACTTGAATAGTAGATAACATGACCACTGAATGTTGATTTGCCTTTCAGCCTATAATTGTCCCAAACAACATAAACACAAAATTTGAGAGGGATTTTCGAGTGCCCACGTTACCTACATAGTTTGGTTTAACAAAACCCTTTGAAGTATCTTACTTTTGAGTTGACTTTGTGTACTTCAAAACACCCTTTAATGAACATAACTTGGATTTTTTTATAAACCGACTTACTATGTTGACTGCATATGTTATGTATGGTTTACTATAAACCATACCATACATAATAATTTCAAACCCACTTTCCTAGGGAGTGCTCTCTATTATCTTCTTCTTTTTCTTGATTTAAGGAAATTTCTTAATCGAAAGTTTCGTGTGATGACCCAAAGGAGAGTTTACAGTTTTAACATCTTGTATTTTAAACCTCTATATAACTTTCTTTAAGTTACTGGATTGAGAAAAGAACAATTAATTCTTCTTGAGACTTCTGAAGATATCCATTTCCATGATTATTTTAGCTTCACAAATATCTTTCATCTCAAATTCAGAATTTAAGATCTCCTTAAGCTTTGCGTCAAAATAACATAACCATATAGAAAGAGGTAAATAATGAATTTCTCATTCCTATTTAATGTGTATACATAATTGTCCTAATTACTTCCTACGTGTTTAAGAAGAAATTCATCGAATTGACGATACCAATTTCTTGGGCTTTATTTCAACCCATTCGAAGATTTATTTAGCAAATATACCTTAGTCTTATCCTCTACAAAACCTTCAAGTTATTCCATATAAATTGTCTCTTCAAGATCTCGATGTAAAAAATATATATTTTGAAACCCATCTATTCCAACACAAAATTATATTGATTCACAATAGCCATACAATCCTTATAGAACAATGTTTTATCACATATGAAAATATTTCATTGTAACCAATTCCATTTACCTGAGTAAATTCCTTTACTACAAGTCTTGTCTTAAAATATGGTTCTCAATTTCTAGAATACATTCTTTCTTCTTAAAGATTCACTTGCATTCAATCACCCTTTGTTTTTTAGGTAGTCTCATAAGATACTAAGTACAACTTTTCATCATTTACCACCTTTAACCATCTTTAGCTATCTTTGCATTTGTCTGCTTCTTTGAAGATATTTGGTTATAACACTACTAAGAAAATTAAATTTATAGAGAGTATAAATTTGTCACAAATATATTACAATTCCGTCACAATTCAATTTAGTGACTGTTCGCACATGTTTTTCACTCGGACAACCTCTGACCTCCTCACACGGGTTTGCTTGCGGGACTGGCCAAACTAGTCCCAAGACTCTGGTACTAGGTGGGTTAGTTACTTAGGTTTATGGTGCACTCGACAATTGTTTGTTTGTAAAAGTGTGTATGATGAAATCTAGACAAGTAGAGACAACGATGCTCTTAATAAAATAAAGAAGTACTGAAAAAGCGACATAAAAATAAAGACATTGTTTTCATAACATAAAGACTTGGTAAATTCAATGTAAAAAAAGGAAAGTACAACTGAGCGTATCCGTACATTTTATAATGAAAAGGGAACTCTTTTCTGTTTAGTGTGTGGTACTCAGAGTGTTTTTCTTGGAATGTTGACAAAAGACGCCCCCGTCTTCAAACCAGACTTTGCTTTATATAGGCAAATAAAATAACCGTCAGGTCACTTCAGGAGCCGCCACGTGTAAGACCACTACTTCTGTAACTTCCCCCATGTTCCTTTTGTCAAATTTATTTCTCGCCAGGCACCAAGGCTCCTCTGTCAGGGGTGCCTTTGTTGTTTCTTGGTCGATCAACTTAGGTTCCTGTCGACTACACAATTTTCCTTGGGACGACACTTTGCTGCCAGTATTTTCCAAATGCTTCTTTGCACCAAAGAATACTGTTGGTCAGGGGCTTATTCTTCCTACCTCCTGTCAAGGTCGACGCTTTCGCTGTTGATACTTTCAGTTGGCTCTTTTTTAGCCAACAGTGACGGATTTTGTGATGGTCCAAAATTCATAATCAATTTCAATGTCGCAAAATATCAGTGAAGAATTTTATAATCCGTCACAAATTGCATCAGAATTAAAATATCACAAAATTAGATATCTATCACTAATATTAAAAAAATTACATATTTTTTTCTCAAAATTCCGCCAATAATTACTGACGAATTTAAATTTCCTCGCTAAATAGTAACATATTTCAAATTCTCTCACTAATATTATTATAAATACATCCATTCTAATAACCAAAATAAGTTTTTTAAAATAAAAAATTGAATATGAAACTTTTTCTTAATTGAATCTATAATTATCACATACCCATCATCAAATTACAAACAAATCATCACTTTTGCTCTTGAAGTTAAGCTCACAAGTAAATTCTCAACAAAAATATACTATATATCAAGTATGTACATGTGGAATTGTTATTTACGTTATGTTCACAAGCAAATTCTCAAAACAAAAAATATATTATATATAAGAAATATGTACATGAACAGGTGGATAAGGCCATGAAGATAGACCCTAGAGAAAAACTATCTATTAATAAAAATAATTGCTCCCTAAAAAGGAGTGGTCCTCTCATAGTATAACAGATGTCTTCTAGGGCAAAACTTTATATGCACTCTGTTAATTTAACATTGAAAATTGAAATAAAATAAATGTTATTCATGTATAAACAACAAATAGCTAATTCACTTGCTTTTACATTAAAAATACATATATAAAAGTTCTAATATTCTATAGTTCCTTTCAAAAACATATGACATATAATTAGACCACCTAATTTGCTAATAATAGACCAATATGTGATGTGCGTGCATATACAAAATCGACACATTATGTTCTAAGTTGAAGCTTCAAGTAAAATGTATCTATAATACAAGTACGATAATAGCATGTATCTACATCTTATAAGTTTTGTCACCCTTTATCTACATTCAAAGCATAATATATAAGATTAACAAAATCGTGCCTCTGAGATGATACAATTTCCATCACAAGTTTATCACAAGTCAACTGATAATCTTAAAAATGAGTTTTTAAACTATCTTCTCGTCTCTAGTCTAACTAGTAGGAACCTCCATTTTAAACTGAGTTTTTTTCACTGTAATTTATGATTTTTTTTACCTCCAAATCATTACACTTCGCCCTCTACGTGTCTCATCAAAATAACATCCCTTCTTATGATGATTTTTATTCTTTCTGGATCCATTTTCCAAAGTTTGAAAATTCTTCACTCCTTCAAAATAATCAATAAAGACAACTTCATAACTGTAGTATGATGTCTGTCTTGCTTGATATGTAAAAATGTCAAAAGATCTAAAAATCTTCCAATTTTTAGTAGTATACCTAGTAGCAATTTCACTCCAGAAACTCTTTGATAATCCAGGTCTTGAAAATATATACACCTTATTCTCTCTAAAGTGGTTTTATTCATGCATTATGCTAGACTATTTTATTTATTGAGGCGTGCCAACAACTATGATATGCCTCTTAATACATTATTTCAGCAAAAAAAATCATTAAATTGCTCTGAAACAAACTTCAAGCCATTGTCAATTCTCAATGCATTCATATTAGTTTCCAATTGATTTACTATAAGTGTATAACATTCATTAAACTTTTAAAAGGTATCACTTTTAGTTTTCACAATGTAGACTCACACTCTTTTAGAGAAATCATCATCAATAGAGAGGAAATATAATCCTTTCTCATGAATTGCAACTCTTTTTGTTCGGCCCCATAGATATGAGTGAAAATAATCAAACAATCTACTAGAATTATGTGCATATCTCCATAAACTCCACTGTGTTATTTTTATAGTATGGAATTATTACACAACTCTAGTATATTTAGTCTCTCACTCCTTATACGTCAATGTTTAGCAAGTTCAACTAAACATATTTCCCTAACAAGGTCTAATCCCAAATGTCATAGCTTAGTTTTGTCATAAAAGTCTTGACTATCTAATGATACATGACCAATAATAATGCAACACTCCAAAATATACAACACACGCATTTTGAACTCTTTAGCCATTATCAACGCGTCATGCAAATTTTCAACACCCCATGTTCGATTCTAGTATTGTAGTTTAGATCATTAAACATTCTTTTGGACAATAAATTTCGTTTAAGATCAGAAACATATCTCACATTGCATAAATTAAACTCACAGTCATCAAATATTTTTTGTTTGATCGTACCAATACCATAAATTACAAGCATTGTTTTTTATGAGTCGAAGAAATCCACATTATTTTATCTCCCAAATCTTAAAATATTCTTTCTTTAAAGACATGTGATAAGAATATCCTGACTCCATAACACAACTCTTATATGTCTCAAAATATGTTATAGCTTATGCGCTAACACCTTCATAATCATCTTCATATGAGGCAACCACAATCTAAATAGAATCATTATTGCTTCCTCTTTCGGGACAATCTTTCTTGAAGTAATCAATTTTGTGACAAGTAAATAATTTAAATATTGATTTACACAAAAACCTGGACTTGAATCTCTCCCCAGTGTAGTTTTCTTTACTCGCACTCTTTCCTCTTGAAACATTTAAGCGTTTAGGTTGGTTGTTGCGCAAGTGCATGGAAAACCTAGTTGTAGAATAAAAATGTCGAACCACCCATGGAGACCAATATCAAATTACCGTTATTTATTGTCGCTTTGTAAATCTAAGGTTATCGGTAGAAGTTTTGCTTGAAAATAGATTAAAATAACTGGGTTTAGAATTAATTTAAATGGATATTGGAATGTAATTTTCGGGTACCTTTGGGACTCAAATAAAATTCAACACTTTACTTTGATTTAAGAATCATTTTCGGAAGAATTATTAATTTAAAAATACTGGTGACTTTTGCGTAGCTCGTGTTGAATTTTTGAACCGTAGTCGTTTGCTTTTACACTTTCAAGTTACAATTTCGAAACATTTTTTAAAAACCAATAAGTCTTAATTAATTAATAAAGCGTTATCGCTGGTTTTAGAAATTAAAAATTCAAATTTTAACGATCAGATACAGTTTTAACACTTTTACGCTGAAACCAGTATCTAAATATTTTTTTCTTTCGCAGTAAAATTTTAACTTTTTGAAACAAAATTCAGAACAAGAAAATTATTTTAATATAAAAATTCAGTGCTGTTTATTTTACGAGTCTCCTCAGAATGACGATCCTCTCATTCCAGACTCTAAGAGCTTAGTCGGACATAACCATTATAATTAAACTCATATAATTACTCTCCATAACAATTAAACTAGACATTAACAATGATTTAATAATAAAACTGGTGATATTATCTAAACTCATATATGAATGTTGCAAGTTCAACAAATATAAAATAAAAATAGCAGTTGTTTTGGACTGGACTGACACTTGCCCCACAGTCGGGCAAAACCCAATCTAGTCTAGCTTAAGGCCATACCCAATACGACCATAGGACACAATATATCCGTTAGGGAACGTGCCCCTCACGTGCTTGACAGTTCACGCGACCAACTTCTCCTCTGAAAGTCATAGAGACAATTGAACCAGGTCAAAGATCACATGCTAGATCTTCCACCTGGCAGTCCCCTATTGGCCAACCAGATATTTCGGTTACATGGGGGACCTTGCCCCCGTGCTGGGGGAAAAACTTATAAATACCCTCTCTCTTGAGAGAGTCAGGTATTCTAATCATTCTTGCTCATACCTAAACACTCGTACTTGCTTTCTCTCTTTAGTCCAAACACTTACTTTGGAATTGGAATACCTTGCAGGTACAACCCCTCCTCTCCTACAACCACTGTTGCTGCCCTGCATTGAAGGCCAAGAAGATCCATTCTGATCACGCCAGATCAGTGGCGCCGTCTGTGGGAACACCAGCTCCCCTGTCTTTTTGAACCAAGATTTCACAATCTTCCTAAACAAAAGACAAAAGTTGCCTTTCTGAACCTTCATCGTCATGGCCTCCCACCGTAATGACGTCCAACAAGATTCCCTCTTCGTCGTTCTGGGTTGTGACGAAATCCCCATTCTCGGAGCTGCCACCGGAGAAATTGATCACAGGAATGGAAAACCAGCATCTCCTGACAACATGAAGCCTCGTGTCCAAATTTTTGACCATGTATACGAACCTATCACCATCCCACAAGATGTTGACCTGTGCACAACGACCCTCATCGTCGCCCTTAACAAATCCAACTATTTGCTCTTCCAACAAGGAGAAATAATCCACATGCGGGAAAACACCATTGGAGAATCCACATGCGGGAAAACACCATTGGAGAACGAACTCCCCCGCAGGGATCCCTCAGCCCATCTCGCCGGTCACATTCCCCTCTTTAGAAGCATCGCCGAGACGAATCTAGAAGCACCTCCTCTGTTAAAGAATGGTTCAAACTGGAAAAGCGTGGATATGAGACCATCCGAAAGCGCGATCGTACCCCTCTTCAAAAATCCAGGCACTCCCCCGTATCCAAAAAGACCAGGCCTTCCAAAAAGCCTCGCGAAGAGCACTGAAGCCGACATGAACATTCTCCTCGACACAGCAGGAGCTGGGGACGTAGTTATTTATTCAGCAGGTCGCCCAACACGAGCGACGAAGACAACGTAAGCGGTCCCCTGTCACAAGAAATCATGGACACCCGCATTCCACGCGGACTGGAGAAACCTCCCCCTATAGCTCTCTATGATGGTACCATCGACCCTGGTGACCACATAGAAAAAATTAAAGCCATGATGCACTACCAAAATGTCCCTAGAGCGATCAAATGCAGGTTATTCCCCACCATTCTTAGGAAAGGGGATATGACTTGGTACAAGAGCCTTCCTCAGGGCTCGATCACGTCATGGAGGAGTCTTAAGGAGCAATTTTCCCGACACTTTACTACCTCCAGGTGCCACCTGAAATCCAAAGCTACGCTTGAGGGTATCATCCAAGGCAGGGGCGAACCTCTATGCAATTATGTCAACAGGTTCACTAAGGAAACGGTCGAAATCCGCACAACCGACCATATGAAAAAGTATCTGCTAGAAAAGGGATTGAGGCCGAAAAGCAACTTCCGCAAGACAGTAGGACTCAACCCTCCTTGTTCTCTAGCCGAACTTCTCTGTCAGGCACAATCATATATTCAATATGAAGAAAAGGAAGTTGTGTGTAAGGCCATAGACTCGAGGGACCAAGAGAGTTCTAGAGCGTCAAAGAAAGGCGAAGCAGAAACTTCCAGGCGAGACAAAGACAGGCGACGAGACGATCGTCCCTGAGATCAAAAAGGTCCTGCAGGTTGACTCACTTAATACACCTTGTTGACCGCTCCCCGCGAGCGTATTCTATCCGAATGTATCAACGCCAAATTCACGCAAAGAGACGTCTGATTCCCCAAGCCAACAGCTTCGAAGAGCAATACCGACCGAAGCAAATATTATCACTTCCACCGCGGCCATGGCCATGTAACAGAAGACTGTGTCCACTTGAAAGACTCTATTAAAATCCTCATCAAAGAGGGCCACCTAAAGCAGTATACGAAGAAATGAGAAGCCCCCCGAGGAGAAACTTCGAAATTCAAGAAAGATGCGAGAGCCTCATATTCTAGCCCTCCCCCTCTAGTCGCCATGTCTATCTCGCGACCGAAGGACTTTTTCATCCCCAGCGGGTTCGAAGGGCCTGCATATTTTTCTACGCACAGGCTCTGTGAGGCCTTCCCTGATACAACGGTTATTTCCTGTGATGGATACAACAAACTCACAATAGGATCAGTAAAGAGAAAATTTGAATAATTGATCGACTGTAGTCCAGATCGTCTGTCAACACTTGAAAAATTCAAAGGACGATCCCAACCAATCACTTTCTACCGAGAAGAGCTCCCCAGAGGCTCTCCCGACTCTCACATCCCTCTTCTTATCAGAGCCAAGTTAACCCACACTGACGTCCGCCGAATATTTGTCGATCAGGGTAGTTCGGTGGACATCATGTACACCAGCCTATTCCGTGCCCTCAAACTCGACCAGAAGAACCTGTCCCCGTATGTCGGGTCGGATCTGCAAGGATTCAATGGGGCCACGGCTAGACCATGGGGGATACATAAAGTTCCAAGTTATGTTCGGAGAAGAGGATGCTGCCAAAACAATTAAGACCCATTTCTTAGTCGTAAACTGCCCCTCATTATACCAATGCATCTTGGGGTGATCGACACTCACCGAACTAATTGTAGTCCCTTCCACAATTCATCTTTAGATGAAGTATTATACTGAAAAGGGGCATGTTGCCACTCTGCGCGGGGACATCAAGGTCGCAAGACGATGCTTCGAAGCGGCTACCAAAGGGCAAAGTTCAATCAGTGTGGCACCGTAGATCGTCAAACGAGCAAGAGACGAAGATTTTCCCAGTGAAGAAAGCCAGCCCAGAAAGAAGCCAGTGCTCCAGGTTCATGCCAACGAACTTGACAGCCGAATCCCAGAAGAAGGCGAAGAAGATACTTCAGCCTCAACGGGAAACTGATCCTCCTTGATAATTATGTGCCTAACACCAAATGGAGAATTCGAGGTGATCACATTTGGGGACGACCCCAACTGAGGAGTCAGGATCGGCGCGGGATTGCCAGATGAAATGAAAGAATAGCTAAAGACCTGCTTGAAGAACAACGCTGACTTGTTTGCTTGGAGCGTCACAGACATGCCCGGCCTTAGCCCAGAAATTACTTGCCATCAGCTCACCATCAACCCATTTGCTCGGGCAATAACACAACGCAGGTGTAAGAAATCTGATGAAAATACTGAAGCAGTGAATAAACTTGTAAAAGACCTCTTAGAGGAAAAATTTATCTCAGAAGCCAGATATACAACCTGGCTATCCAACATTGTATTAGTCAAAAAACATAAGGGAACATGGAGAATGTGTGTTGATTATGCTGATCTCAACCGGGCTTGCCCAAAAGATGCATACCCCCTGCCCAACATCGATAAGCTAGTGGATAACTCTGTCGATTTCACACTTCTATCCTTCATGGGCGCCTACTCGGGATATAACCAGATCCCCATGGCAGAGAAACACAAGAAGTGCACCGCTTTCATGACCTCGTCGGGCAACTATTACTACAACGTAATGCCCTTCGGTCTGAAAAATGTAGGGGCAACGTACCAGCGAATGATGAACAAAGTCTTCCAATCAAAAATAGGAGACATGCTCGAAGTATACATGGACGACATGATCGTGAAATCCCAAGAGGAATCTAATCATACGCTCCACCTACAAAAGGTCTTCGACCAAGCCAGGGAGTGCAAAATGTGATTCAACCCAGAAAAATGCACCTTTGGCGTGCGGGCAGGAAAGTTCCTCGGATTCTACCTCACTAAGAGAGGGATCAAGGCCAACCTTGACAAATGTCGAGCATTTTCTGAATTCTCTACACCTAAGTCAAAGAAATCCATACAATCCCTCAATGGGATGCTCGCCTCGCTATCTCGCTTCGTGGCCAAATCCGCCCAACACGCCTTGCCCTTTTTCAAGTTCCTTCTAAAAGAGGAAACATTTCAGTGGACTGAGGAATGTGAGCAGGCACTACGCTACCTCAAGCAAGCATTGTCCGAACTGCCTATTTTGTCACGACCAGATAGTGGGGAAATGCTTTACCTTTACCTCTCTGTCACTAATGAAACCATCAGTGTTGCCCTCATTCGAGAAACCCTCGACAGGCAAAAGCCAATATACTTCATAAGCAAAGCCTTACAAGGGCCAAAACTTAGACACCAACAGATCGAGAAGGTCGCCCTGGCCCTCATCAATTCTGCGAGAAGATTAAGACATTACTTCCTGGCCCACGCAATAATAGTGCGAACGGACCAACCTATTAGGCAGCTACTCGGTCGACCAGATATGGTCGGAAGGATGCTCAAATGGTCTCTGGAACTGTCAGAATTTGATATCCACTACAAAGGCAGGAAGACCCTTAAGGCATAGGTCCTAGCTGATTTCATGGTAGAAATGACACCCCTAGCATCCCCTTCCAGCGGGACGCATAGGTGGACGATTTTCGTTGACGGAGCGTCCAGCTTCACCGCCAGTGGGGTGGGCATCATCCTCGAAAACGAAGAGGGGACCCTGATTGAAGTATCATTGGTCCTGTCCTTCCCAACCTCAAACAATTAAGTCGAATATGAAGCTTTCCTCGCAGGCTTACGACTGGCGGAGGACCTGGGCGCAAAAGAAATAAAAAATTTCACGGGCTCCCAACTCGTAGCATCCCAGGTACGGGGAGAGTATCAGGCCAAAAATGACTGTCTCGTCGAATATTTGACACTAGTGCAAAAAAAGATATCCAAGTTCAAAACATGGGAAGTCCAACACATTCCCCACGAAAGGAACGCTCGAGAAAACATCTTATCAAAGCTAGCTAGCACCAGAAGGAAGGATGGCAACAAGTCTATCATACAAGAGACTCTTCCCCGTCCAAGCATCACAAAACTGACATGACTGCTCGATGTTAATGCCATCAATGATAACAATTGTTAGATGACTCTGGTGCATGACTACCTCACCACGGGGAAGCGGCCCGAAGATAGTAAAGAGGCCAACGTAACTAAACGAAGGGTCTGCTCATACGTCCTGGTCGAAGGAAAACTCTACCGACGAGGATTCTTTAGTCCCTTCCTAAAATGCGTCGAAGAGAACAAGGTTCCATACATTCTCCAAAAAATTTACGACGGGATCAACGCACAACACTTAGGAGGAAGATCGTTGGCACGAAAAGCCCTTCGAGCAGGATACTATTGGCCAACTATGCAACATGACGCGAATGAGCATGTCAAAAAATGCGATAGATGTCAACACCACGGGGACATGCACTTAGCACCCCCAACGAGTTGAAGACCATGTCCTTCCCGTGGAATTTCTCCTGGTGGGGATGGACATGCTTGGTCCCTTCACCGTGGGATCGTATCAAAATAAGTTTCTGATCATGGTCGTCGACTACTTCACAAAATGGATTGAAGCTGAGTCCCTCGCCAAAATCACGTCATTTAACATAATTTGATTTTACAAAAGAAACATCCTCGCACGATTCGGTGTACCCCAGGCTCTCGTGACCGATAATAAGACACAATTCATGAACAGGAAATTTCAGGACTTCGTTGCCAAACTAGGCACCAAGCACTTCACATCCATCGAACACCCCCAGACCAACGGACATGCAGAAGCTGCGAACAGGGAGATCTTCCGCAGAATAAAGCGAAGGTTGGGCGAGGCCAAAAAGAGGTGGGTCGAGGAGCTACACAGTATGCTCTGGGCATACAGAAAAACTGTTCATTCCACTACCAGGGAAACTCCCTTCCGACTAGCATACAGAACTGAGGCAGTAATCCCAATGGAAATCAGACAACCCTCGAGACGGACTGAATCCCCCCTCGACGAGGAACTAAACGACGAAGCATTAAGAGAAGAACTCAACCTGGTTAAAGAGATCTGATCAGGGGAAGATCTCCGCGAAGCTTCGCTGAAATAAAAAATAACCCTGCGCCATGACGCCAATGTCATAAAGTGTGACTTTCAAGTGGGCAGCCTTGTCCTACGCCGAAACCAAAAAGACTCGCGTGAGGGAAATTGGCTGCAAATTGTGAAGGCCCTTACCAGGTCAGACCGAAAACAGGTACTGGGGCTTATTACCTCGAACACCTGGACGGAGAACCATTTGATCGACCTTGGAATGCTGAAAAAATCAAAACAATACTACAGCTAACATTAGCGCAAGTAGAACGGACCACCGACGATTATACTCCTAAAGGAGGGTCGTTTAGCCAAAGGAACGTGCCCTTGTGCAAGCACAATCCTCAAACATTAACGAAGGCAAGTCTCCACTCATGAGAAGAGTAAATTATGTGCCCGACGGGTGTCGCAACTGCGAAAAAGGCCGACTGAAACAAACAAAAGAGTCGCCACCAAACGTTATTTATCCCAAAGAGAGGGAAAGGAAACGATCAAAGAAAACCTAAAAGAACAGGAGAAGACAAGGTCATCGCAACCAAATCTTGGGTTCGGGAGTCGGTTACGCAAGGGGAAGGCTTGAGCACCCCTCATGTCCGTTGTACTCAATGGGATCCACGCTTGTTGTCTATAAAAGCGGTAAGTTATCTAAAAACTACTACTAAACCGGAGGAAAAATAAAAGAAAAGACTCGATAGGACATCGCCGCCCTATGCCTACGTATTCCCTCGTGCAATGGGAAAGTCATAATCAACATAGTTCGGGAAACTACGGGTGATGGGGGGAAGATTGATCGCTAAGACATCGTCGCTTATGCCTACGTATCCTCATCTGGTATGAGAAATCAGAGCAAACATAGTTCGGGAAACTAGGAAACCACAGGTTGGTGGAGTGTTTTTAATGAGTGACGCTAAGAACAAATGCTATGAAAACATGAATATGAAAATGCAAAGAAACATAAGCCAAGAACACAAAAGAAGATGAGCAAATTTTGGGGTGCTACAACTGCCCCTATTCAAACAACTTGGACCTGAAGGGATGAAAAGCAACCGCTTTCAAACGTTCAAGGTAGCAGATGATTGAATACCACAAGAACCCAAAAATTTGCAACCTACGGGGATGCAAAACAATGAAAACCAACCAAAAGTTGGGATGCGAAACGATGAGAATAACAATCCAAAGTGAACAACAATTAATCAACCAAAAGTCGAAATGAAAGCGCCGAATACCAATCAAAAGTTGGGATGGCCAAAAGATAAACGAATACCAACCAAAAGTTGGGATGTAGGTTACTAACCAAGAGTTAGGATTACCGGGAATAAAGATCACCAACCAAAAGTTGGGATGAAACACCCAAAGGGCACCAACCAAGAGTTGGAATAACAAACCAGGGATACCAACCAAGAGTTGGGATGAAAAACAGTGAGTACCAACCAAAAGTTGGGATGCCAAATAGCGAGGGATACCAAATCAAAAGTATACCAACCATAATTTGGGACGAAAGCTACTAACCAAAACTTAGAATTGCCACGAAGAAATACCACCAACCAAAAGTTGGAAAGACAACCAATACCAACCAAAAGTTGGGAAAATGACTCCGTCGGGGAGATTAAGAGGACCTCAAAAAAGAATAAAAGATGACCACGCCAGAGAATACCAACCAAGAGTTGGGATGAAGCAGGCACATGAAGTAGAATCAACTAACTCACAAACTGAGCAAGAAGCTCTGTTGGGGAAGGAAATGCTTAAACAAACTAGCTCTGTCTAAAGAACAAGATGAACACATCTATGAAACCTGCCCTATTAAAGATGACGAAATCTTTAGTCACACCAATATCAACTGGAGAAATGTCTGGACAAAGCAAAACTGGACTTGGCTTATGCTTCAAATGCATATGTTTGAATATGGTGTAATGCTCCATACGAAATGGAAATGCTACGCGTTTGGGAGGATGCTATGCAAGAATGCAAATACAAAGGAATACCACCAGAAGAAGTGTTGAAGAGAGAAACCCTCAAACCAACCATGCTGAGAACAAAGCCCTGACGGCTTCTAAAAACACAAGTCCCCTGGGGGAGCACACCACTCTGTCGGGAAACAAAAACAACCTCAACGGAGGAATAAAACCTGAAACTGCCTCTGGAACATGCCAATAACCATTGGATTTTACTAGAGATACCGACCACCGGTCAACGTCGAGGGACGTCTTCTATCTCTACTCGCTGAGGCTAAGCATATGCTGCTATCGGTGACATCATTTCTAATTGGATAACGAAACTCTGTGATTGCGGCCACAACCTTGCTGCAGGGAGACAAGGAACCTCTTATTAAACAACTGTATGAACGTGTGGCAGTTCTTTGACCGATATAAACCTTCCTGAAACTTCTCTGACGGGAGTTAAACAATACTAGGGAAATGACCTTAATGGCCTGCAATCGAACAATAAACAGGGCGTCCTGACTAACGAATGGTTACTTCCGCCTGTCATACATGATATTGGTCACGTAAATCCTTATTTTAAATATGTTTCATGGAGCCCACAACTTGTTCATATGTAAATTTATCAAAAATATAGATGCCTTCTTTGCAAACAAAACAGCAAGGGTAAAGGAAAGCTTTATGAGTGAATAATATTGTATTGATTGAAAAAGGCCTGTAAATAGGCAAATTACAAGTGGATGCAATCCCTAAAAAGAGGAAATTGTGCAAAAAGAAAAAAGAAACAGGAAAAATCATAAATGTCGACAATGTGGAAATAGAAAACCACCATGTGTCGATTCGGCTATGACCTGTATGTCCTCATTGCTTCACCAATGCTCTTTCTTTCGAAAAGACTGACTGGACTGATTTCTAACCTTCAGGGTGACCATGTATCAAGATAAACTCGCAAATCGAACACAGACCGCAGTTGTTTGCTTTTTGATCCCTAACTTTTGTCTGGATCACCCTTTCAGGTTTTCAATCCACCGAGATACCTCTTTTTTTTCCAAAGTTGCCCTTTCAGGTTTTCAACTTTGCGGGTTCACCTTATTTATTTATTTTTTATCCCTAATTTTTGCCTGAACCTTTTCTTTTTTCTTTTTATGGTCCACCGGGATGCCCCATTTTTGCTTGGATTTTTCTTTTTATTTTCAGCGGGTCTGTTTTAAGCAAACTACTTTTTAACTACGTCTGCGTTCACAAGGGACGTGAAATCTTCATCGTCCATGGTTGATAGCAACAAGGCTCCGCCAGAGAAAACCTTTATTACTACGTATGAACCTTCATAATTGGGAGTCCACTTGCCTCTGTGATCTGTTTGTGGAGGGAGAATCCTCTTCAACACCAAGTCGCCTACCTAGAAATGCTTAGGACGTACCTTCTGATCAAATGCCTTCTTCATTCTGCTCTGGTATAATCGTCCATGGGCGATAACTGCTAATCTCTTTTCATCTATCAGGCTCAACTGATTCAATCTGCTCTTCACCCATTCTACTTCATCAAGCTTCACATTCGACAATATCCTCAGAGGAGGAATTTTGACTTCTAACGGTAGAATAACTTTTGTACCATATACCAACGAGAAAGGTGTTGCCCCTGTAGACGTGAGCACCAAAGTGCGATAACCATGAAGAGAAAAGGGTAACATCTCGTACCAACCTTTATAAGTCACCACCATTTTCTACAAAATCTTCTTGACATTCTTATTTGTTGCCTCAACAACACCATTCATCTTTGGACGATACGATGAAGAGTCGTGGGGTTCAATTTTAAAATTCTGGCATAATTCTTTCATCATCTTATTATTCAAATTCGAGCCATTGTCAGTAAGGATTCTTTCTGGTATTCCATATCGTCAAATAAGATCCTTCTTTATAAAACGGGCTACCACTTGTTTCATGATGTTGGCAAAAGAAGCTGCTTCTGCCCACTTGGTGAAATAATCAATGGCGACAAGTATGAAACGATGTCTGTTGGAGGCTGTCGGTTCAATCTTACCAATCATGTCAATGCCCCACATAGCAAAAGGCCAAGGGGATGTCAAAACATTAAGAGGACTTGGTGGCACTTGCATCTTGTCGGTGTAAACCTGACACTTGTGGCACTTCCTGGCATACTTAAAACGGTCGGATTCCATCATCATCTAGTAATACCATGCTCTCAACAACTTTCTAGACATTGCATGCCCCCCGACATGTGTACCAAAAGAACCTTCATGGACCTCTTCCATTAGTAATCTCGCTTCATCTTCATCCACACAACGCTGCAATACCATATCGAAGTTTCTTTTATATAACACATATCCTTATTCAAGTAAAGGTTACCCGACAGCTTTCTCAGAGTCTTCTTATCTCTACTTGATGCCTCAAGCAAATACTCTTGAGTTTTGAGAAAATGTCTGATGTTAAAGTACCAAGGCTTCCCATCTGGTGCTTTTCCTACTGCAAATACAAACGTTGGCCTATCAAGGCGCTAGATAGTGATTGTTGGAGCGTCATTCCAAAAATTCACCTTATACATTGATTATAACATTGCCAAAGCGTCCGCCATCTGATTTTTAGTCCTTGGTACATGATGAAATTCAACCCTATCCAATAAAGGAAATAATCTCCTGGCATAGTTCTTGTAAGGTACCAGGTTAGCCTGGAGCGTCTCCCACTCTCCTTTAATCTGGTTGATGACCAATGTTGAATCACCATAAACATTCAAATTCTTGATTCTCAAGTCAATAGCTTCTTCCAGACCCATGATACATGCTTCATATTCAGCTTCATTGTTCGTGCAAGAAAATGTTAATTGCGCAGTGAACGATATGTGAGAACCATGAGAAGTTGTAATAATTGCCCCAACCCTATTGCCGTACAAATTGACAGCACCGTCAAAAACCAATTTCCACTGAGACCCAATTTCAGGACCCTCATCCGGTAGAGGCTCATCACAATCTTTCATCCAAAAGAAGATTATATCATCGTCAGGAAAATCAAATCTCATAGGTTGATAATCTTCAATAGGCTGTTCAGCCAAATACTCTGACAATACACTTCCTTTGATAGCTTTCTGGGAAACATACTGAATATCGTACTCTATCAAAACCATTTTCCATCTAGCAATTCTTCCAGAAAGTGCCTGCTTCTCAAACACGTTTTTAATCGGATCCATCTTTGAAATTAACATGGTTGTGTGGTTTAACATGTACTTCCTCAAACGCTTAGCTGCCCAAGTAAGGGCACATCATGTTTTTTTCCAGCATTGAGTACCTTGACTCACAATCAGTGAACTTTTTACTCAGGTAATAGATAGCATGCTCTTTTCTACCTGTCTCGTCATGTTGACTGAGCACACAACCCATGGAATTCCCAAGAACCGTGAGATACATTATCAAGGGTCTCCCTGCAACCAAAGGCATTAATATTGGAGGTTCCTGCAAATATTATTTTATTTTCTCAAATGCCCTTTGGAAATTTTTGTTCCAGACGACTGCTTGATCTTTCTTTAATAATTTGAATATTGGTTCACAAGTGGCTGTAAGGTGAGATATGAACCTTGCAATGTAGTTCAATCTCCCCAGGAAACCACTGACCTCTTTTTCTGTTTTTGGCTCAGGCATTTCTTGTATGACTTTTATTTTGGAAGGATATACCTCGATTCCTTTTTCCCTGACAATGAACCCCAATAGCTTTCCTGATCTCACTCTGAAAGTGCACTTACTTGGATTCAACCTCAACCTGAATTTCCTTAACCTCTCAAATAGCTTCAAAAGATTAACCAGATGTCCCTCCTCCATCTGCGAATTCGCAATCATGTCATCAAGATACACTTCGATCTCATGATGAATCATATCATGAAATAGAGTCACCATTGCCCGCTGGTAAGTTGCCCCTGCATTTTTCAATCCAAAAGGCATAACTTTGTAGCAAAAAGTCCCCTATGTCGTGATAAAAGTAGATTTCTCCATGTCCTCCAGGGCCATTTTGATTTGGTTATACCCAGAGAAACCATCCATGAATGAAAACACCAAAAATTACGCTGTATTATCAACCAGAACATCAATATGAGGGAGCGGGAAATCATCTTTTGGGCTCTCTCTATTCAAATCTCGATAATCGACGCACATCTTGACCTTTCCATCTTTCTTAGGTACATAAACAATGTTAGCGACCCACGGAGGGTAAGTAGTAACAACAAGAAAACTGGTATCCAACTGCTTCTGCACTTCCTCTTTAATCTTGACTGCCATACCTGGTCTGGTTCTTCTCAACTTTTGCTTCACAGGCGGGCATTCTTCTCGAAGGGGTAGACGGTGTACCACAATATCTGTATCTAGCCCAGGCATGTCTTGGTAAGACCAAGCGAAGATATATCTATACTCACGGAGCATTTCCAACAATCTTTTCTTGACATCGTCTTCCAATGCAGCCCCAAGTCTTACTTCTTTCTTGTCGTCCTCGATACCTAGATTGATAACTTCAATATCCTTCTGATGAGGCAAGATAAACCTCTCCTCTTGTTTGAGAAGTCTGGCTAACTCTTCGGGTAGGTCACATTCTTCATCAGTCTCTTCCTCAACTTGATAAATGGGATTATCAAAGTCATACGAAGTCAGAGCCGAATCTGAATCGACGGTATCTGATAGAAAAGACCTACATGATTGATGTTTTATGATGATCATGATATGCGAACAAACACAAAACACATTGCCATATTTCTGTTTATAAAAGTGCATAAAAATAAAAACAAGAAGAACAGAGATCACAAAAATTTGAATGCAAGGGGACGTCTTTTATTCATCATAAATTTAAATGTCAAGAAAAGAGCCCCACAACAAAGCATTACACCTTAGGCAGAGCGCAGGACCAAACATAATCAAAAAGATGAAAATTTACATTTCCGATGTAACTTGTATGACTTCCTCCACAGACAAGTTCAAAGCCTTTTCCCGGGGGTGCATGGACGAATCCAAGAATCCATATCACAATCACTATCTTCTTCGTCCTCTTCAACAACATTGATCCTGTCGTAGATAACGCCACCACTAGTAAACTGTACTGGTCCTTTGTACCTTGGAGCACTTTGAGAAGAGCTGGACGACTTATAACCCAAACCAAACTTGTCTTGCTTGTTAGGAACATTGATAACTTGGCCCCACATTTGCGAAGAAACGGATTCTACAATAGCACGGGATTCCTTAAACAAGGATATTGAAATCTCCAGACCTTTGTCTTCTACAGGAGGCCTCTCCCGAATCTGCACTGTTTCAAAAGCCTGACATAACGTCTCATGAATCTCTCCATCTACCTCCACATACTTGAATGACGACATATGGCTGATCATAATATCCTCCTCTTCATAGACTGTAACAACTTTCCCTTCTACCATATACTTCAACTTCTGATGCAAAGTCGAGGTAACTTCCCCAACAACATGTATCCAAGGTCGACCGAGCAAACAGTTGTAGGCCGGCTGAATGTCCATTATATAAAAGACTACATCAAAAATCTCTGGTCCCACCTGAATTAGTAACGTGATCTCACCAAATACCGACCTTCTGGTTCCATCAAACGCCCTTACCACCAAATCACTTGGTGTGCATATTAGGCCTTGAGTACCTAACTTCACTAGTGCTTTCTTCGGAAACACATTAAGTGAGGATCCCGTATCAACTAACACATGGGATAAAACAACTCCACTGCACTCTATGGATATGCGCAGAGCATGGTTATTATTTATCCTAGCAGGAGTCAAGTCCAAATCAGTAAAGCCCAGCCCATTACCAGCATTTACATGGGCTATCACTCCCTCCAATTGATTAACAAAAATCTGTTGTGGCATGAATGCCATATTCAAGATTTTCAACAGAGCACTTCTGTGCGTCTCTGAGCACAACAATAATGATAGGATGGAGATTTTAGAAGGCGTTTGCTGCAGGTTATCTACGATCTTGTAGTCACTTTTACGAATAAGTCTCATAAATTGTTCAGTATCCTTGGCCAAAGAGTCTTTCTCCCCTTTCTGTTGAACTTCGTCTTCTACCACAACCTTCCCCTTTCCTTTATCAGCAATATTATGTGGCGAGGAAAAGACCCTGCCACTTCTTGTGATGCCACCAGTACCCACTATATTTTCCACAGGAGAGCCTTCATAAGAAGAACTCACCAATTTCTGTTTTTGACCGTTACAAAATACTTCGGCCCCATAATTCCACAGAATGGATTTAGTACTCTCATAAGGTACAGGTTCAGGAGTAGTAATAATCACCGGTGCTGGCCGTGCAGGTGCTGAAATATTAATTGTCTGGAATGGGATAGATATAGTAACAACTCATCCTTTTCAGTATTCGCTTCATCCTCCTCAATCAGTCTGTCAAATTATAAATAACCCTCGTTGATCATCCTCTGAATTCCTTTCTTCAACAAAACACAACCCTCAGGTCTCTCCTCACACTCTGAACAGTTAACAGAACATCTTGGAAACACTTCTCCTTTCAACAATTTGGCCTTCACAAAACTCAGCGAAGTCTTCAACTCTTCTACGTCAGTTACCAAATTTAGCTTTTCTCCTTTAATGATAGCATTATCCCTTGCCGCCCTGTGGTTTGGCATAGGGTTCTGATTTATATTTGGACCGTCATTGGTAAAATTAATGGCCTTGGAATCGAGCAAATCCTATACTTTATGCTTAAAAGCTTTGCAGTTATCGATGTTATGACCAGGAGCACCAGAATGGAAATCACACTTGGAATTTGCATTATATCCCGGGGGTGGCATGCCTGTAAGGGGCGCCAAAGTCCTTTTTTGAACCAACTGCAACTGTAACAAATGTTGTAGTAATTGAGAATATGGCATGGGCAGAGTTTCAAATTGTCTGTCAGCCATTCTCTGTCTAGCCACATAGGGACACGAAGTGTTAACTCGTTGCTGAGGTGCGGCCGGAATAGCCACAGTAGCAAATTGATATTGTGCTTTACCCCTGTCTCTATGTGAAATGGCGTTTTTATCTCCCTCTCTTCTCTTATGGTTGGCAGAATATACTTTCTTCTCTCCTCCTGCAGAAGACCCACCAGCATTTGAGATTTTCTCAGACTTGATTTCGCTCTCTACGCGCTCTCCAGCCATCACTAGATTAGAAAACCCATCAATCATGCACCCTATCAACTTCTCAAAGTACACACATGGTAATGAAGCCATAAAAATATCAATTAGTTCTCTCTCCACCATGGGAGGTTGAACCCTTGCAGCCAGATCACGCCACCTCTGAGCGTATTCCTTGAAACTCTTGTTGCTCTTCTATGATAAACTTTGCAATTGCACCCTGTTTGGAGCCATATCATTATTATATTGTTAATGGCAAACAAAAGCCTCTGCTAGCTCTTTCCAGCTGCGAATGTGATCCCTTTCTAATCCCATATACAACTCCAGTGACACTCCGACCAAACTATCTTGAAAGAAGTGCATCAAAAGCTTCTCATCCTCAGAATAAGCAGACATTTTTTTGTAGTATGCTCAGATATGTACTTTAGGACAAGTTGTCCCCTTGTACTTATCAAAGTCAGGTACCTTGAATTTGAGGGGTACTTTAACCCCTGGAACCAAGCCAAGATCAGACATATCTAGACCCAAAGAATTCTGCACCTCCAAGGATTTCATCTTCTCTATTAATTTGAACCTCTTGTCTGCATCAGATGGTAACCCACATTCTATATTCTTCATTGAAAAGACGTCATCTTGGTTATCTTCCCACTGAGGACCAAGAAGTCCATGTACAACACATACATTCCCTCCCGCTACATTACCATTTTCATTTGCAACACCTCCGCCCAGAGGAATAACAACAGTAGGACCACTTACAGGAACAGAACTACCTACAAGTGGAGGGATAACACCAGACCCTCCATGCATAACCCCTTCTTTATCAACTCATGTCATCAATGGCTGGACCATAGTTCTCAACTGTTCCTGCCCATTGGCGACATTCTGCGTTAGTTCCATGAACTGGGCCATACAAGCCCTGACCTCCTGTAACTCCGCTTGCACTTGATCCACGATTCTCTTTTGGTTCCCCCTTGTTGAATACCTGTGAAAACTGGGTTCTTCAATCCTGTAACTGTTGAAAATTAAGTAGAAATAAGAACAAGAACCACCAAGCACACCTGCCATGCAAAATGGAAATGCAAGATGCAAAGATGCAAACTTGTATATGTGTTCATAGTAAAATTTCCCCTTTGATACCAGTTTCCAAGAAAATGAGAAATAGCTGAGATGGAAAAACAACGCTACGAACAAATCTCATAAATTAAATAGAGTTGAGACAATACAAAGCAACAACGAGAAAGGTCCAAATATATAAACACTGATCTCATCCAACAAGTCTGGTGATGACCATGATACAAAAACAGTGTCATATCAATAAACCCTAACAATCATGCTCCTTGCCCCAGGCCAAGGCCTCCACAAGCATTGCCTTTGTATTTATATGGTCTGGTCTGGCAACCAGTTCTCTGATAAGAGCACTCCTTCTGGATATCACCTCTCTGAGATAAAGACAAAGATCCTCCCAAGCATCTTCACCAAAAGCATCTTACAACCTGGGCTTTCTCACTTCTGCTTGAATCTTTAGTTCCTCCAAGGTTGACAAGGTGTCACAAAGTTTCTGTTCTACCCTGTATCTGCGGGAAGACTCCAATCCTATCTCTTTCTCCTTGACTTTGAGCTGTGTCTTCAACCGGTTAACCTGAATGCGAAGCTGATCTTCTCTTCCCTTGTTGGCAGTCAAAGTAGCATTCCATTGTTGGTTAAATTTGGATATCTCCAGATAAACCCTGTCTAAATCCTCCTTCTTATGCTTTAAAATGCTGCAAGTACTTTTTAGGTCTTGACCAATCCGTTCTCGTATCCGGATATGCTCAGACAACTCTTTCTCCAAGTTGATTAAAGACTCTGATTTCTTCTTAGCCAAATAAACAGCTTCTCCTTTGTCACGTTTCAATTGGCTGATCTCTTATTTCAACTCTTCATTCTCTTTGTGTAATTCTTCCTTTTCTGCCTAAAGCTTGTTATATCTCAGGATGTCAACTGTCGTAGGCTCCTCAATGATAAAAGGGTATAAGGGTTTTTTGATAGGAAAAGGCAACAACACTTTCTCTACTCTCTTATGGATCCAGTCCAGATAAGGGTCATAGGCTTTACAATCACCTTTACCCAAAGAAAGCTTCCCTTTCCTATGAACTCCTCTCCAAGCCTCCTTTATCTTAGCTAGAGTATCAAAATCATTCACGCCTATAAAGGAGAGAGATTCCTGCACTTCCTCCTCCTTTGGGGTCCCCTCAAAGCATAACGAAACTGCCTCGCAGCAAGAAAAAGGTTATAGTTAATCCCACCTTTTCTTCCCAACAGAGGTACATTAGGAAAACATCCACAACTAAAGATAATCTCTACACCAAGCAGATCCTGATTAAACCAGATAATATCCTTGGATGTCAAGCCCATAAGTCTTTCTGACCACTCGGATGTATCTTTTGTATCAACAAAAGCTCCAATGCAGGGAAGATGATCCATAAACCATTTGTGGAATAGTGATGCACAGCAAGAAACATTCTTCCCTCTCCTCTTTTCATTTTTGTAATGCACTGAGTGATACAAATCTCCTAGGAGAGTAGGTACAGGGTTCTTGGAAGCAAATATGTGAAAAGCGTCCATATCAACAAAGTCTGGTATGTTGGTAAATAAAACAATACCATATACGCACAATACCAAAATAGCATTGAAGACTACCCAACAACCTTCCTTAGCAAAATATTGAGCCTTACCCACTAGAAAAGGTAAAGGAAAACCATAAGCTCCACTCCTATAGACCATATTACCTTCCAAATCAGACTTGCTCAAATAAAGAGCACGGGCCAACTTTTCTAGATCAGGTTCCTCACCAGAATGAAAGAAAGGCATCTCCTCTAAGATTGGAACTCTCACCAGAAAACAAATTCTTCCAAAGTAGGAACTAGAATGTAGTCAGGAAATGTGAAACAACGTAACTGAGGGTCATAAAACTGGAGCAAGGTATGAATAACCCCTTGTTCATAACTTGTAACTTTGTGGACGAAACTCAGAATCTTCCCATAATCTCTTTTGAAATCTTCCATGACACCAACACTAGCCATAGAAATAAGACCAAATAAAGGCCTTAACTCAGGTAGCAGGAACCTGTAGATGGTATTCTTCTTCAATTCAACCTCCATCTCAACAACCAACCAGATCGCTGGAATCAAAAGGGAAATAAGATCCTGAGAACACACACACAAGCTAATGCAAAATGATTATGCAAATGCAAACAGAGGATCAAGGTATCCTAAAAACTATTGTGATATTGACTGAGCTGAACCAGAGCTTCGCTCTGATAAGAAATCCAGAATACCAGAACACTCAAGATCAACAATATGCTCTGATAGAAAATCGGGTCGGTTGAAAGTTAAAGTTTCCTGCAAAACCCTCCCCGCTCACAGGTAGGACCTAGTTTCTGAAAAGGTATGGCATCCTATGGAGGTCATCAGTATCATGGACTCTCAGGTCAAGAAAAAATGATACTTTCACCATTTTTGGTTTGGCATCATGGTCAATCAAGGAGGTCTCAACTTACTTCCCAATGAACGGTCTCCAGAGTCGTTAGTTTCCAGATCCAACACCCCTTCAACTGTCCAAGATGCACAGGATGGGATGTCTTCAAAGAAAACCTCGTCTGAACGCGAATTGCATGAGGGCTCGTGCATGCTAAACATGCAAGCCCGCACTACTCTCCACACTAACTCTAGGTGTATACTCAAGCCAGGGTATTGGGCTTATCTCTTAGTGGAACAACCCATCCAACAGTACAACAGTAGTATAACAAGATAACAAAAATAAAGTGCTGAAAATAAATGATATGATACAACAGTAAAGTACATGCATATACACAGATACACCCCCAAAATACAACAGACAAGCGCTAGGACGGACTCACATAGGGAACTAATATCCCCAGTAGAGTCGTCAGCTGTCGCAACTGCAAAAAAGGCCGACAGAAACAAAAAGAAGAGTCGCCACTGAACGTTATTTATCCCAAAGAGAGGGAAAGGAAACGATCAAAGAAAACCTAAAAGAACGGGAGAAGGCAAGGTCATCGCAACCAAATCTTGGGCTCCGGAGTCGGTTACACAAGGGGAAGGTATGAGCACCCCTCACACCCGTTGTACTCAACGAGATCCATGCTTGTTGTCTATAAAAAGGGTAAGTTATCTAAAAATTACTGCTAAACTGGGGGAAAAAGAAAAGAAAAGACTCGATAGGACATCGCTGCCCTACACCTACATATTCCCTCATGCAATGGGAAAGTCAGAGTCAACGTAGTTTGAGAAACTACGGGTGATGGGGAGAAGATTGCTCGCCAAGACATCGTCGTCTTATGCCTATGTATCCTCATCTGGCATGAGAAATCAGAGAAAATATAGTTCGGTAAACTACGAAACCACATGTTAGTTGACTGTTTTTTATGAGTGACGTTAAGTTCCCATTCCAGCAGTTAGGGTCGATGCCTGTTTGCGGTAGAACGAAAAAGTAGCGTACTCTTTTCTAAAAATGAGTTGAAGAACAATCCCGGAGGATAAAAAGGTTTGAATTTGGTTTGTTAGTTTTAGTGAAGTGTATTGAATTAGTTTGAGACTCACGTTGCACTAAAGACTATGACACAAGAGCGAATGCGTCGCATATCGCCTAAAGAGCATACACTAAACACTCTAGACAAGTGAGGAGAAACCCCCATTTATCATTTCTCATGTACTTAAGGCTTGTAGCATACAATATTTATCATTCATTATTAAGTGTCTTAAAGAAGTTTGAGATGAGAAGAGAAGACAAAGGAACACTAAGGGGGGCTGTCAACCCTAATGTTATCATACAAAATGGTCCTAAGGTCAGGATGAAAGGGAAGTCTACCTAATATTATCATACAAAAGATAGACCTAGAGTTGAGATGAGAGAAATTATCCTAATTATTATCATGCAAAGGATTGAAATCCTAATGTCTCTCCTACTTCTATCTTAAACAGAGGGACTAGGAATCCTAAGGGATCATGTAAGCAAACATAAGTAAATAATAACCAGTTCAATCACAGATAAAAACAACTAAAAGAAGTCTCAAAAGAGAGATTAGATGAAGAAGAAGAAAGGTACATAAGGGACAAGATGCATATGCAAACAAGAGATCAACAAATCAAGACCAAGGTCTCAATCACAATCATATCAAACTCATGGAATGCAAACAATACACCTCAAATCATATCATAGGTGCATTATATGTCCAAGCCATACTCAAGATGTGCAAACCAAACACAAAGATAAGGAAAGGCAAAAAATGAGAGCAAATGACATAGGAAGCAAGGTAGGGCAGCCATAAAATGATCAACAAATAGGACATCCAATCATGGATACATAAGAGAGATCACTTAAGTTTGAACAAAGTCAAACTTCAAAGTGAATCCACCATCATATACATCCACAAATGAAATATCAAACCAAGTGAATATCATAGATCCAAATGACTTGAGGCAAAGTCAAAACATCACCCCAACATAGATAAAAAATCATTTATTCACTTATTGGTAATTAAAAACAAAATTAAATTAAAATAAAAAGGAAGCAAAAACCCTAAAAACAGAAAAGAGGAGATCAAGGCATGAGTGAAGACTCAAAGGTATCACCATAGGTCTAGGACTCAAAGGGATAGCCAATCAGAACTTTGCTGGGTTAGATATGACTACCATGGGACTAGTGCCTGGGCTGAGGGTGCCTTTGAAATTCAAAGCTCCGACATTTGACAAGTATAAGGGGGATACATGCCCTAGAGTTCATGTACGTTCTTATTACAGAAGAATGTCAGCATACTCTGACGACGAGAAGATGCTTATGCATTTCTTTCAAGACAGTTTATCGGGGACATCGCTGGAATGGTATATGGGGCTGGAGCCCACCCAAATTAGAAGCTGGAAAGAATTGGCTGATGCTTTTGTTAAACATTACCAATATAATAGCGACTTGGCGCCAAACAGAGTCCAACTGCAGAGTTTGTCTCAGAAGAATGGCGAGAGCTTCAAGGAGTACGCGCAACGTTGGCGTGATATTGCGGCTAGGGTTCATCCCCCTTTGGTTGAAAGAGAGTTGATTGATATGTTTATTGGAACATTCTTTGGAATGTACTACGAAAAATTGATTAATGTCTCGATGGGAAGTTTCTCCGACATGATTCTCATGGGAGAACGGATTGAAAACGGAATTAAGATTGGGAAGATTCAGGCAGGTGAATCCACCTCAGCTGGAGGTGCAAGGAAAGCCTTTGGTGGAAGGAGACAAGGCGACGCCAGTGCGGTATATGGTGGTCGAGGTCGTGGAAGAGGAAGGAATCAGTATCAGCCACAACAAGTTGCTAGTGTTACTATCCCGATACCTCAGCAAAAACAATAACAACAACAACAACAACAACAACAACAACAACAACAACAACAACAGCAACGGCAACAACAGCCGCATCAACAGAGAATGCACCCTGCTCTGCGTAGAATTCAAGAGGGTAGGCCGAAGAGAGTATTTGAAGCACCTCCTTCAACGTATGCTGAACTGCTTCAAACGCTGTTGGGTTTGAATTTGGTTGAAAAGAGAACGATGGCCCCGTTGACGGGCACTCCTCCATTTGGTTTTGACGCTGGTAAACATTGTGATTTTCATTCCGGGGCGCCCGGACATGACATTGAAGGTTGCCATGCTTTCAAACATAAGGTTCAAGATTTTCTTGACAGTAAGGCCATTAACTTTGGTCAGGAGGGTCCCAATATTGTACAACAACCCATGCCTAATCATGGAGCGAATGCTATCATAACGGAAGAGAATTTCAACTTGGTTATGGATGTGAATGAATTGAAGACACCGTGAAGTTGTGTTAAAAGCAGATTGTTGAAAGGGGGTGTATTCCCCAGATGTGACGAATATTGTCTGGATTGTTGGACCCAACCAGAGGGTTGCGTTGATTTGAAAAGAGGTATCCAAGCCATGATGGATGAGGGGATTTTGCAATTTGATCGGACTGCTGTTGAGAAGCTTGTTGAGGCATTGTTTGAAAAGCAGGATGAGATTGCAACTGTTACGATCCCAAGGAAGACTATTACGATATCGGCGCCCGCCAAGAGACCGACTATCACAATAACAAAAGCAGGACCTGTTCCTTTTGAGAGTACAAAAGCTGTTCCATGGACATATGGGTTAGAAGCGTACTGTAATGGAGAAAAGATTGAGGTGAATAGCCGGCCGGCAGGGGCAGTTGACAATGTTGTTGGAACGGGAGGCATGACCCGTAGTGGAAGAATCTTCACCGCACCTGAGGTTGAAGCAGAGAGGATTGCTAAAGGCAAGGCCAAGGTGAACGAAAGTGGACCATCCCAGTTGAAAGAGAAAGACACGTCACTCAAGGACGTAGAAGAGTTCATGAGGCTAATTCGCAAGAGCGATTATAAGATTGTTGAGCACTTACAACAGACACCCTCAAAAATTTCAATCCTATCTTTGTTGCTGTGTTCTGAGGCTCACCGAAATGCTTTGTTGAAGATACTAGACACGTCATTTGTACCTCAGGAGGTTTCTGTCAACCAGCTAGAGGGGGTACTGGCGCATGTCAATGCTGGACATAGTTTGGGTTTCACTGATTTTGATCTAACACCCAGAGGCCGAAAGCATAATATGGCTTTGCACATATCGGTGGAATGCCGGGGCACCGTAATGTCGCATGTTCTTGTGGATACCGGGTCATCTCTGAATCTATTTCCTAAGAAAGCTATGATGAAGTTGGATATCCGGGGAATTATTTGCACGCCAAGTGACTTGGTTGTGACGGTGTTTGATGGAATGAGAAGGTCGGTGTTTGGATCAATAACGTTGCCGCTGCAGGTCGGGCCGAAAATATTCGACACTGAATTTTATATCATGGATATTCATCCAGCTTATAGTTGTTTACTAGGGCGTCCATGGATACACTCTGCAGGGGCTGTGACGTCCACGCTGCATCAGAAGCTTAAGTTTGAAGCCGGTGGTGGCATTGTTACTATTTGTGGGGAAGAGGACATCTTGGTCAGTCATCTCTCATCATTCAAGTACGTTGAAGTGGATGAAGAAATCCACGAAACGCCCTGCCAAGCCTTCGAAGGGTTGCAAATCAAAGACAAGTCCAGTGTTCCCAGCAAAGTGTCGGAGGTTGCTGTGGCTTCGTACAAAGACGCTCAAGCGTTGGTTCAGACTGGTGAGACCAAGGGTTAGGGTCAAGTGCTGGAAATTCCCGTCAAGATGGACAAGTTTGGACTAGGGTATAGCCCGACATCAACATCTTCTTCACAGAAAGCACCCAAGTTCAAAGGACCGGTGGTGATTACTCCAAAGGGAGTCTGTTTTGAGACGATTAATGTTGTTTCCGACTCTGAAGACGGAGATAGTGATTGCGACATGGATGCGTGGATCAAGCCTAGCGTGCCATGACAAAGTCTCTGCAACTGGTCCATCCGAGAAATTGTCCCAGTGACTACAAAACAATAATGATTTGTTTTCTTGATTATTGTATAATCCTGTGTCCTACCCGGGGCATAGTGATTTTTTTTAGGGCCACTTGCTTATGTGTATGCACTGTTTAATCATTGAATAAAGGCGTTTTTTCTCATACAAATTTTGTGTTCCCTGTCTTTCCTGTTTTTATTTTAACAATAAATGGCAATGTGGTTATGAGCTTTGTTTGCACTCATTTGAAGCATTTAACCATTTCCTTTGCAGGATTCATATTTCAGATGACACCGAACACGAACTTCCTATGACTCGCTTTGACTTTGAGCACCCGGTATTTCAAACTGAGGAAGAGATTGTTGAGGATAGCGACTTGCCAGAGGAGTTGACTCGACTGTTGAAACAGGAAGAAAGAATCATTCTGCCTCATCAGGAAGAGATTAAGATTATCAACGTGGGGCCCGAGCGAGTTGTCAGGAACATCCGGATAGGGGTTGTGCTGCAAAGCGACATCAAGCAAGGTCTGATTGAGATGTTGCAAGAGTACAGTGATATATTTGCTTGGTCGTACGAGGATATGCCAGGATTGGATACTGACATGGTTGTTCATCGTCTGCCATTGCGAGAAGAATGTCCGCCTGTTAAGCAGAAACTCAGAAGAACCAGACCAGATATGTCTATGAAGATTAAGGAGGAAGTTCAAAAATAGTGGGATGCTGGGTTCCTTGTTGTTACAACTTATCCATCATGGGTCACCAATATAGTACCGGTACCAAAGAAAGACGGTAAGGTGCGGATGTGCGTAGACTATCGTGATTTGAATTAGGCGAGCCCAAAGGACGACTTTCCGCTTCCTCATATCGATGTGCTGGTCGATAACACTGCTCAATTCTCCGTGTTCTCCTTCATGGATGGCTTCTCGGGTTACAATCAGATAAAAATGGCGCCAGAAGACATGGAGAAAACAACCTTCATTACCCCATGGGGAACATTTTGCTACAAAGTGATGCCCTTTGGTTTGAAGAACGCTGGGGCAACATATCAACGTGTTATGACGACGCTCTTTCATGACATGATGCATAAAGAGATCGAGGTTTATGTTGATGATATGATTGCCAAATCCCAGACGGAGGAAGAGCATTTGGTTAATCTGCTGAAATTGTTCAAGAGGCTTAGGAAATTCAGGCTAAGGCTGAATCCTAACAAGTGCACCTTCGGGGTGAGATTCGGTAAACTATTGGGGTTTATTGTGAGCGAAAAAGGAATTAAGGTTGATCCTGCTAAGATAAAAGCGATACAAGAAATGCCAACGCCTAAAACAGAAAAAGAAGTGTGTGGGTTTTTAGGGAGGTTGAACTACATTGCTCGGTTCATATCTCACCTAACCGCTACATGCGAGCCATTATTCAAATTGTTGAAAAAGAATCAGGCTGTGACCTGGAATGAAGATTGTCAAAGGGCGTTTGAAAAATAAAAGAATATTTGCAGGAACCTCCAATACTGATACCCCCATTAGCCGGGAGACCATTGATTATGTATTTGACGGTTCTTGAGGAAAGTATGGGTTGTGTTCTCGGTCAACATGACGAGACCGAACATAAAGAGCATGCAATTTACTACTTGAGTAAAAAGTTCACAGATTGTGAGTCCCGTTACTCAATGCTCAAAAAAATGTGTTGTGCGCTAGCCTGGGCTGCCAAACGTTTGAGACAATACATGTTAAACCATACAACCATGCTAATTTCAAAGATGGATCTGATCAAATACGTATTTGAAAAGCAAGCACTCTCTGGGAGGATTGCTCGATGGCAGATGGTGCTGACAGAATATGATATTCAATACGTTTCTCAAAAGGCTATCAAAGGTAGTGTTCTGTCAGAATACCTAGCGGAGCAGCCGATTGAAGATTACCAACCAATGAGGTTTGATTTTCTTGACGAGGATATCATGTACTTGAAAATGAAAGATTGTGAGGAGCCGTTGTCGGATGAAGGTCCAGAGTTGGGTTCCAAATAGCAGTTGATATTTGATGGCGCTGTTAACTCTTACGGTAGTGGAATAGGGGCAATTATCACTACTCCTCAAGGGACGCACATTTCCTTTACTGCCAGATTGACCTTTCTAGTTACCAATAATGAGGTTGAATATGAGGCATGCATTATGGGTCTTGAAGAAGCTATTGATCTGAGAATTAAAAATCTTGATGTGTACGGAGACTCTGCTCTAGTTGTGAATAAGATCAAGGGAGAATGGGAGACGCGGCAGCCCAATCTGATACCCTATATGAGTTATGCAAGGAGATTGTTGCCTTTCTTTGACAAAGTAGAATTGCATCACGTACCACGAGCAGAAAATCAGATGGCTGACGCTCTTGCGACGTTGTCTTCAATGTATAAAGTTAACTTCTGGAATGAGGCTCCCAGGATTGTCATCTCCCGCCTTGATAGGCCCGCCTTCATATTCGCCATTGAGGAAGCATCCGATGGCAAGCCGTGGTATTTTGATATCCAGAATTTCCTGAAGACCAAAGAGTATCCGGCTGGGGCATCTAGTCGAGATTAGAAGACTCTTAGGAGATTGGCTGGCAATTTTTATTTGAATCCGGATGGTGTCCTATACAAGAGAAACCACGACTTGGTGTTGTTGCGATGTGTGGACGAGAAAGAGGTTAAGCTGCTCATGGAAGAGATCCATGAAGGTATATTTGGTACGCATGCTGGTGGACATGCAATGACGAGAAAACTGTTGCGGGCAGGTTACTATTGGCTAACGATGGAAACAGATTGTTTCAAGTTTGCGAAGCGGTGCCATAAATGTCAAATTTATGCGGACAAAATTCATGTGCCTCCGAGCCCTTTGAACGTTATGTCATCACCGTGGCCTTTCTCGATGTGGGGAATTGATATGATTGGCAAGATTGAGCCCACGACATCAAACGGACACCGGTTCATTTTGGTAGCTATTGATTACTTCACCAAATGGGTTGAAGCAGCATCCTATGCTAATGTCACCAAACAAGTGGTAGCCAGATTTATCAAAAGAGATATTATCTGCAGATATGGAATCCCGGAGAGGATTATCACTGACAACAGTTCGAATTTGAATAACAAGATGATGAAGGAATTATGCCAGAATTTCAAAATTGAACATCACAACTCTTCTCCTTATCGGCCCAAGATGAATGGCGCTGTTGAAGCGGCCAATAAAAACATAAAGAAGATCGTTCAAAAGATGGTTGTGACCTACAAGGACTGGCATGAGATGTTGCCTTTTGCTTTGCATGGTTATCGTACGACAGTACGTACATCAACCGGGGCAACTCCTTTTTCATTGGTATATGGCATGGAGGCAGTGTTACCATTGGAGGTTCAGATTCCTTCTTTGAGGGTTTTACGCGATGTTCAACTTGATGAGGCAGAATGGGTAAAAGATAGACTGAACCAGCTCAGTTTAATGGATGAAAAGAGACTGGCTTCTCTCGCATATGGTCGGTTGTATCAGAGTCGGATGAAGAAAGCTTACGATAAGAAGGTATGCCCTCGAAGCTTTCAGACGGGCGATCTTGTGCTGAAAAAGATTCTCCCACCACAATCGAATCATAGGGGCAAATGGACTCCCAACTACGAGGGTCCATATGTCGTCAGAAAGGTTTTCTCTGAAGGAGCCTTACTGTTATCCACCATGGATGATGAGGACTTTACGTCTCCTGTGAATTCAGACGCAGTTAAAAAATACTTTGCTTAAAGAGACCCGCTGGACAGAAAAAGAGAGTCCAGGCAAAATGGGGCATCCCGGCGAACCATAAAAAAGGGAATAAAAGGTTTGGGCAAAAGTTAGGGATAAAATTAAAAAATGTACACCCGCGAAGTTGAAAACCTAAAAAGGGCAACTTCGGCAAAAAAGGGTATCCCGGTGAATTGAAAACCCGCAAAGGGCGATTCAAGCAAAAGTTAGGGATTGGAAAAAGCAAATGACTGCGGTCCAAATTTGATACTACATTGCTTTAGTGGTTTGGGAATACCCGAGGGTTGTTCATCTAAAACAATCTCTTCCGAAGATCGAGTACCGGGAAAGCGCCAGAGTCGGGCGAGTCATAGGAGAATCAGCTCATGGTGTTTGTCTGTATGGCGTTGCCGACATGTATATCAAATTTGTTTTGTATCTTTTTTTGTGCTTCTTGTGCATATGTTGTATCTTTCTTGTGTGTAACTTCCTCTTTTCAGGAATTACATCCAGTGTACAAAGCCTTGCCTATTTACAGGCTCATTCAATAAAGCATGTTATTCAGTACTTGATGCTTGTTCTTTACTGTTTTGTTTGTGAAAAACGCCGATGTTTTGATGAACTTGCACTTGCATAAACTCGTTGGCCCTTGCCAGTAATTGCTAAAACTTTGAATTGACTGAATGCTCGGATAGATTTTGTTGTGTAGATTTATTTTGTCTCGTTTGTGTTTTACAGGGTCCTTACCTTTGAAGCAAACGGTCAGGAATTGTATTCCCCAGCCAAAGTCTCTTGACGTAGGCCCTGACTTCCGTTGATGTCGTTCTTTAGCAAGTCGTATCTTATCCCCAGAAAGTGGATACGGCGCTTATTTCTACCAGATGTAGGATTGTCCTCCTTGAGAGAGTATCACCAGGAATGTCGCCTGAAGAGTATCCTCATGGAAGTTGTCCATAGGATATTCCTAGAAGGTCAAAATCAATATCCCTTGTAGGGGACGCCTCCCCAGAGGATGGTTATTCCCCTTCCCCGCAGGTCGTAATTCTTTCGTCAGGATGATTTGTCCTCAGCAGAGTTTGTAGCTTCGAGTTGGTAGACTATGTCCCGACAATGTAGTTCTTCCCCAGAAGGGTCGCATCTTTCCCCAGCATGGTTTGTGTTTTCTTCCCAAATGTCTGAGCTCTCCCTAGCAGAGTTGGTTGTTGTTTCCGGCATTTATTTTGCCGGAATACTTTGTGATACCCGTTTATCCCCAGCGGAGTTGGTTTTTGTTCTTAGCCATTTCATACCAGAGTGTTTCTCAGCAGTTTGGGCCTGCATTAACATTTGCATATATCGTCATATTTGCATCTACCCACACGCGTAGCATTTCCATGTCAAATGGAGCATTACGCCATTGTCAAACATACGCATTTTGAAACATAAGCCAGGTTGGTTAACCTTCTGTTTTCAAGTGTTGTTTCCCTGCAGGTGGAGGGAGCTCTTGCTCAAATTAATTACCAGATAAGCAAGGTCTCGGCGTGAGACATGTAATGATAATGTTCGTTTTGTCATTATTCCCCACAGAGTGGCTTGGATTAGTTTCTCTTACCCTTCCAGCGGAGTATTTCTTCAAAATTGTTGGAATGTCAGTATCAAAAGATTTCGTGAATCATTTTTTGGAAGTTGCCTCCTATGTCGAAGTAGGTGTATGGCAGTTTGGATTCAGAAAATCCCCAGTAGAGTCCTTCTCAGATTTGCTGCCATGTCCGCGCTAAAAGTTTGAAGATTGGAGCTATATTTTGTTACCCATTTGATTGATGGAGTTAGCTACTGCAAAGATAGACAGAGAAGCGGTATCCAGAGATTATTTCCCGTAGTGGTGACGGAGTTATTTTCTTGTTGTTGGACAGAGTTATTTTCCCGTAGTGTTGGCGGAATTATTTTCCTGTATTTGGTAGAGTTATTGCCCGTAGTGGTGACAGAGTTATTTCTCGTAGTGTGACGGAGTTATTTTCCTGTAGTGATGATAGAGTATTTCCCGTAGTGATGACGGAGTTATTCCCCGTAGTGGTGACGGAGTTATTTTCCTGTATTTGGCAGAGTTATTTCCCGTAGTAGTGACAGAGTTAGTTCCTGTGTGTTGGCAGAGTTACTTCTTATTTGGTGATAAAACTGTTTCCTTAGTGGAAGTCGCCAAAGTTATTTCCCTGTGTTGTTGGCAGAGTTATTTCCCCAGTAAAAGCGTCAGAAAAGATCGTTACCTGTAATGGATAGAGATCACGCTTGTGTTGACAGAGATTGTTACCTGTGATTGACAGTGATTTGCACTTATGTTGATAGTGATTGCTACTCGTGTGGACAGAGTTATTATTCGTAATCGATGGATTATCCCCAGTGGAGTTGTTACCTATGACTGACAGAGATCGTTATTCCAATTATAGACGGAATTGTACCCATATGGATGGAGTCCTTCCTCGTGTTGACGAAGTCTAGTCCCGTTGTGGACAGATTTGTTTCTCGTAAAGTTAATTCGATGCCTGTGGCGTCACACAGGGAGTTAATGTTGAAATCAAGAGTTTTATTAGAAGATTGATCAGTTGTTGCCATAACAAATGGGTTCAGCGCAACGGATGTTGTTCACTAAGCAGTTTTTGCAGTTCATGTCTGCAGTTGGCAAATTTCCGGGTTTCTTGGTATTCAACCGTCTTTTACCTCGATTGTTTGAAGGTCGTTCGCTCTTCACCCATTCGGGTCCAAGCCGTTTGAATAGGGGCAGCTGTTGCACCCCAAAATTTGCTTAACATCTTTTACCTGGTTTATGTTTCATTGCATTATCATTTGCATAGTTCTATCATTTGCATATCATGGCATATCATTCATCCAATAGGAGATCAAGTGTGATTATTATCAAGAGAAGCCTAGCAAGAAATCTTATCCAAGCTTGAGAAGTCATCCAAGTCATCAGGAGGTGGTGGGAGGTCTTGATCAGTTGAAGACTATCATTGAGGTGTGAATATGAAATGTGAAGCATGTGAATAGAAGACATGTATAGAGCTCATGGAGTGCCTACAGGGCCATGTTGGAGCTCAATCAAGTCATTGATTCAAGTGCAAGGGCCACAGTTGAGGTACAAGCAATTAGGGTTTCATCTGGATCAACCCTAGGTCAATTGTGCAATTGAAAAGCATTCAAGACTACTTTGAGGTCATGGAGTTCATGAAATGATGTGATAAGACATTTATGGTGTTGTGCCAAGATCAAATCAAGAAGAGTCTAGAATGTGGGAAGTTGCTAAATTAGGGTTTCAGTGCAAATTACCCTGTTTAGTGCCTAACTTCAAGGCCACATAAGTCAAGATACAAGTTTCAAATGGATCTTTGGCCAACATGAAACTTATAGAGCATCTCAATACCTTTAATTTGAGTATTAGAAGTCCTCCATTGGATTTATATAACTCACGTTATGGTCCAGACAAGTTACAAGTCCTCAGATGCTTCTGAAATTTGTCTGTGAAAATCATCTGACTTCAAAGCTATTTTTGACCTAGAAGGAGGTTTCACCTGAACTTTTTGTTCCTCATGATCTTAGATTTCTAAATTGTACTAGAAGTCATCCATCTGATTTGTAGAACTCAAGTTATGAGGTTTACAAGTCAGGGGTATTTTGGGAAAGTGAGATTATAGGTCATTTTTAAGCATAGGCCAAAATCTCCAACTTGCAAGCTTCAAATGGAAAATTGCTCAACATGAAAGTTGCTTGGAATGATGTTTTGAGTGCAAACAAGTGGTCATGAGAGTTTGTTTTGGCTCATATCAAAAAGTCAGTTGAAATGGCTTGAAAATGAAGAATTTTCAAATATGGAAAGGAGGGAAAAATGGGATTTTGAGTTAGATGACCAAAACCAAGCAAATGAGTATATTTTCTGACCAGAAATTTCATTTTGAACACTTTGACACTTTTACATTTTTGATTTGAGGCATAATTCCATGACTTTCAATGTTGTTACTTCACTTGTAAGTTACATATGCAAAATCAATGCACAAGGCAATTCAGGCCAATTTCTCCATCCAAACTCATTCTAAATGACATGTGCAAGGTGTTAGAAACTTCTAGAACCAATGCCAAGCTTTCAATACACGACTGTCATATTGAATTTTGAAGGAAAAATCAGAAAATGCAAATCACTGTTTTGGGCTTCAATTTGGATCCAAAGGCTTATGAAACTCTTCTATATATTCATTAGAGTGAGTCCAGATCAATTTTGAGCTTCATTTCACGCCAGAGCAAGCAAGAGCAATTGAAATTTCACAGCTGCAACTTAAAATCGGATTCTGAGTTTGGAGCCAATTCAAGCAAAATTGAGGTGTGCAATCTCTTTCTTGAAGATCATTGAAAGTTTCTGGAGCATTTGGAAGCAAGACACGAGCTCTAAGTACCTCTGTCAACAGATCTAGAGCAGGTTGGTAAATCTCCATATTCTACATGATTTAGAATTATTCATTTAAATTTGAGCTTGCTTTTAGAATCAGGAAGAGATGTAGATCGTTTCTGGATAGGAATTTGGACAATTAGAGACAATGTAGGATCATGTATGAATTCTGTTGAGGCACGATTTGGCTTGAATTTGAAGAATTAACATGAATTGGATAGATGATGATGACCTAGGAAGCATGAGGAACAATTCTGTGTATTTAGTTTAGGATTTGATGATGATCAGAATTGAGGTGCATTTGGAGTTTGCCTTCGAATTTTAAAACCTAGCCAGATCTAGAGGATTTTGAGTGGAGATTTGGAATGTACATGAAAAACTGAGTTGATTTGGTATTTTGTTTGTCATTTTTGGTTGCCTGAAACTGGACTCTCGCCGGAGAAGACGACCGGAGTCTTCTCCGGCCACCACGCACCACCGCCCTGTGTCTCTACTCAGATGATGTGAGAGCCCTTAGATCTTGCCTTGACCTTTGACTGCAGCCACGATCCAACGCATGTGATTTAAAGTTGATTTGGAATTTCTGATGGCCAAACGCTGCGTATCATTTAATTGCGTGGCATCACCAGCGCGCTTGGATTCCTTGACTTGTTGACTGATCCATTGGCTCTTGTTTATTTCTGTTTTTAATTCATTTTTAATTCATTTTGTTTTATTTTAATTGCATTGTTATTCCAAAAATCATATAAATTCCAATTTTGATCACAAAATTATTTTAAAAATATCCTCATTATCCTTGTGGAATTAATGATTTTCTGGGATTAACAAAATATAATTTCATGCATTTTTCAATTTTTATTTGATTTTTCACATTTTATTTTGTTCTTTATTTTTGCATAATTGGTTATCTGTTTTGTTGAGTTTAGTTCTCCCAATTGGTGATGAGTTTGGTTTTGATTTTTTAGTATGTGTTAGGGTAGACATGTATGTTCCCTTAGAATGTTTCTTGGATTTTTAGAACAATATTAGGATCTGTTTTAGGTATTGAGATTAGGACCCTCCCAAACTTGTGGATTCCCTTGACCTATCTCAATGTAGAAATTGTTTAGATAACTTAGAAGTTGATTTAGGCTTCAATCTTTTTACATTAGGTTGTTCAAACATGTATGTTCCCCTAGGAATTTTATTAGAATTTTGTAATTTCATTTTCTATTTTTGTTGTATTTTGCAAGTGGCTTATGTTTATGAATTCCTCTCTTGAGTGCTTTGGTTTGTTTGGCTTGGTTGGCTGCCTTAAAGTTGGTTTGAGCTTGAGTTCTTTTTGTTGGAGCTTCTGAATTCATTGAAGATGCTTGGGATTGAGAATTGGAGCTTGGAGTTGAAGGTTTTTCCTCTTGTGGAGCTTTTGTTTAGGAGCTTAGGAAACTAGGGTTTTAGGAAATGCCTTAGGCCTAGTTTTGATCCTTTCTTCAAATATAGAGTGCATTGTTTGCCTCTATTCTATCCAATGACATAAATTCCTTCTTGGGAAGCTCCATATCTCCTTAGGAGGGATGAGTGGTATGCCCAAGTGAGTAGAACTTTGAGGATATCTTTCATTTGCAATGTTGAATTCTTAGTGATTTCCTTTGGTTGTCATTAAGTTTCTTAACATTATAACTTGATCTTGATGATTGATCCTCCTCTTGGAGTGTGCTTGTTGGAGCTTGAAGATTGATTAAGATTGAAGGTAGAAGTTTGCGTGAAGATGAAGCCTTTGCTATCAACTTTGCTGTCTTTCCAACTTTGCTGTTTAGAACTGCTGTTGCTGTAGGAGTCTGGTACTGCTACCTGAGCTACCTCCTCTATGTCTTTTGTTTTTCTCTGTATTGTCTGTTTAATTATGCTGATTACCTCTAGGTTTGAGGTGGAGCTTGTCTCCTCTTGCATATTGTTTTCTCTCTTGCCCCTCTGGTACTGTTGCATAGCATACATGTTTACTGTTTACTGTTTACTATTTGTTGCTTGCTTTCTTTTGCTGTTTATCCCCTAGGATCTTTGATTTCCTCTGTGCAAGAGGAAATTATGACAGACATTAGGTTTTGACCCATGCATGATAACATTAGGCTAGTTTCCTTTTCAACCATAGTTTTAGGGTCTTTCTCTTCTCATCTCAAAACAATTCAAAAACACAGTAATAAGGACAAAGCGTGTTGTACGTTACGAGCCTTAAGCTATTTGAGGAAAGGTTGCTGGAGGGTCACTCTTCAGTAATCTGGCTTGCTTAGTATGGTACCCTTAGGGTGACATGCGACGAAGTCACTCTCAGATCACAAGCCTTTAGTGCAGTACAAGTTGCCAACACACTAAAAACATTTCTTTCGTAAAAAACTCAAACAAACATTCAAACTCTGTTTTTGTCCGCTTGGACCTTTAATCAGGAAAACCCTTTCTTAAGGAGATAAAAAACTGTCAGACAAACTTGTGTCTTCCGTAGCCCGAACTACGTTTGCTCTGATCTTTCATGCTGTATGAAAGTACGTAGGCATAGGATGCGATATCCTAGCGAGCAACCTTCCCTTCCTTTCCCATAGGTAGGTGAACTACGTTGACTCTGATTTCTCGTTTCAGACGGGAATACGTAGGCATAAAGTGCGATACTTTGCCGAGTCATTTTCTTTTCTTTTTAACCCAGACCTTTAGAGTAGATAGAATAACACACCCTTAGATAGAAAACAAGCGTGGATCCCATCGAGTACGACGGACGTGAGGGTTGCTAATACCTTCCCCTTGCGTAACCGACTCCCGAATCCAGGATTTGGTTGCGATGACCATTCCTTTCCCTCTTTGTGTTAGGTTTACTCTAAGCATTTCCTTTCCCTCTTGTGGGATAAATAACGCACGATGGCGACTCTTCTGTCATAGCCGGCACCGATTTTTGCAGTAGCGACACCTTCGCTCAGCTGAATGTTGAAGAGACGTTTCATACCAAAAACCCCCAAATTTGACGAATCTTGGGGGACAAAACCTTCAAGGTTTTATTCAAGAAAAACCTACCCCAAACTCAACTCGAACCGAATTTCATATCGTCGGCTTCGGACGTTATCACCTTGAACAGACCACAATGCACAACAAAAATCATTGTGTGTAATTGTTGTGTTGTCAAATGTTGAGGATGAAGATGATGAGAACTAGGGCACCTACTTCACTCTTCTTGTTCTTGTACAATTTACTCAATGTTTCAATTTTTTTTTTTAGAAAAGAACAAAAACCTTCTATATATAGTCACCACAAACTAACAGACTTAACAACTTTTCAACCAAAGTGGAAAATCTTTCAGCAACAACATAAACGAGCGAACGGTAGACCATAGTTGGACTATGCGTCGACGCATAGCCTGCAGTTTTAGGCAGATTCAAAATCTTCACAGTATGCATCGACCATAGGTCGGCGTGCACCGACCTGTAGGGATTTTCTTGTTTTATGCGCTGACCATGCGTCGACCTATGGTCGACTCAAATCCTGCAATTTTGCAAAAATGCTGAATTTTGTGATTCCTTCACTTCTAAGCTCAACCAAAGGACTTCCAAACATATTAGACTGAGTATGGCAAGTTAGATAGTCATGGTATGCACACAAGAGAGATATGAGACGTGTAGCATGCATTTGCCTCGAAACTGATTCTTCCATGAATGCGTTTTGTCATCATCGAAACATAAGTGTATATATGGTATATAAGGAATTACCCTCACATACTCCCCCTTTTTTATGATGATAACACGTGTGAAGCCAACGTGAGCAATGTGCAATATTAGTAACCTCCCCCATTGCTTTATACCCACTGTTAATAGCCTCCCCCTTGCTTAATGCCCAATTCACAAAGTCTTTCTTTTGCCATTCTATACTTCAAACTGCTATATGTAACTGTTGTCTTGGCTTGGCACACTCTCTTCTCCCTCTTTGACAACACCAAAAAGAGAAAGAGATAGGTTAAGAATTAGATGTTCAAATCACATAAATGCTCAACAGGTAATAACTAACATCAACGAATATTCACACAAAATACTGTCAATGAACAAGATATCAAAGGATAAAAATAACATATATTAATAAACAAGGAACAATAGAAGCTCAAAAAGACATATGACAATTTAAAGTGCCAACATTTTTACATGAAGAAACTAAGAAACAAAGCAAAAAAAACAAACACATATAATAAGATGCAAGCATGAACTAATATCCTCGTCCCCTCCCATAGAAGTGTGGGCTACGGTATGGATCGACCAAGTTGGTAAACTGCACAACAACGTTGTTCAAGTGATTTATGGTGTGGGATATGGCCTCTTCCTGGTGTTGCACCCCAAATTTTGACCCCTTAGATCCTCATCATCATTTGAGGATCATATTCAGTTGATTAACTAACCTTAACCCATTTCCAGTTTATCTTTGTTAAGATGCAGATGAATTAGGGTTCCGTACCGTCAAAATCGAGATTTCGGCGGTCTGATCAATCAATGTTTTGGATTGATTCAACTTCAAATAAGTCTCCACAAAATCAAGGATGATACATTGGACCAAGAATGAGTGCAATTTGAGGTGGTCACCCGGGGATTGAGAACAGTGCAATTTGAGATACCCGATTAGGGTTTTCGATCATAAAAAGTCAACTGTAGTTTAACTTTCGATTCAAAGAGTATTTCAATGGTGGGATCAAGGTCCATTCAGCTCCTATGGCTTAGTAAAGTCCATCCAAAGAGTTTCAAGTCCTCAGGATGTTCGAATCACCAACGGGCGACTCGGTAGACACCGATCGATTGAACGGTTGACTGAAAAGTCAACTCTTCAACAATAAGGAACTTGACTTCAAGATGTGAATAAAAAATTTTCCTTATGTCATATTACACCTCCCCATAAAATTTCATGACCATTGGATCAAGGGTTGAGAAGTAATTGCAAAAATCAGGAATTAGGGTTTCGAAAGGGGCAAGACCATAACTCCTCAACCACACATCCAATTGAAGTGGTTCACAGCTCATTAGAAAGCTCTTGAAAAATCCTACAAAAGCCTCAAAGTGTTCCATGATCAAAAAAATGCATAGAATTGGTGTTATAGCAAAATTCATATTTGAAGGGGAAATAACTTAGAAAATTTCTAAGTTATTTAACACTTGTAAGTGGTTTTTTCAGAAACTTTGAAGGGTTTTTCAACCTAGTTCCATCAAGAATTTGAAAATTTCCAAAAAAATGAAAGTTGTAGAGCTACTTAAGGACTTTCCAAATTGTGGTAGAACTCCTCAATAGCATGTTTGAGCAGGAAGTTATGCACCATAGAAGTTGGGCCTGTCACACTTGGAACCACTTTGTCAAAATTTCTCAAAACTGAATTTTCACAACTTGAGTCATTATCCACCCTTGGATTATGTTACAAACTGATAATATGAGGTATGGATGAAGAGAAAACCAGAAGGGAAGTTGGTTTGATGAACATTGCAAGTTGATGGCAAGTAGACATTATTTTATTCAAATAATAGGAAGAAAGAGAAACGTTTCAAGACATGTGGCAGCTGCAGTCCCCTACTTCTCTAGAATCATCTCAGGTCACCTCACTCCCTCATATCAGCTGATTTTCTTCTGTATTGAGCCATGTAGTTGATTTGAAGATGGTTGCCACTAGATTTGGCAAGATTTTCTTCACAAACCTCCCTCCAAAAATGGTAAATGACCAAGGCTGCCCTCACTCTTGCTTGGATATAAATAGAGGCCTCCTCTATGAGCTCAAACACACCAGAGCAATCTCATAAAAACTACAGCTCTCACTCTCCTCTCATTCATCAAGAATCCTAAAATCTTCAAAATTTCCATTTTCACCAAAAAACTGTCTTGAGCAAAACTCTGCTCAAGACCAGTTCCATCCCTTCCAAACCTGTAAAAAGCATCCATACAATCCTTAAATATCATATAGAAGATTTCTATACCTTTAAACCTCCAAAAAATACCAATTTGCCAAAACTCAACTTTCAGACTAAGAAAGTTTGACCACAACCCTCAAAACTTGCCAAATCTTGGTCTAGGATTTTTCTTGTTGATCTAACCACCCACACACCTCCCATACATCATATTATAACTGTCTAAGGCATTAAAAACCAGCTGGAAATCCATTAACTCCACCTGTCCTAAAGTTTGGTTTTGTTGCTTCAAGAGGAAGCAAGTCTCATATCATTGCAAAAGAAGGAGCACCTCTGGGTTTCTAAGCTTTTTAGCTTGTTCAAGGCTGATCAACAAGAGGTATGTGATGTTCTAACTGTCTAGAAATCATACATTATCATATTTTGCCTTTTTGTGAGGATTTGTATGAAAATGTACCATAATGCCCTATGATGCTTCTTTGTCAAGAATGTTAGTTTCATGATCATGATGTTTGTTTTGTCTAATATTTTGTCATTTGTAAATGATATGTGGATGTTAGATTGTGAGTTTGTGTCTTGATACCATATTCATGCTTGTTAGTGATATTTTGGTCATTTGGTAGATTTAGGATCCAATTTGGAGAAATTGATTTGTTTGCCCTAAAACTCTACACTTGGCTCACTTTTAGGATAGGTAGATGATTTGTAGGTTGCTTATAGATCCCTTCTTGCCTTTGATCATGTTTGAATCAATATGGCTATTTGATTTTGCTACTATGTTATTTTGATATCATCTTGCCTATCATTACTATGAAATTGTGTAGTGGACTGTTGTGCCTACCATGATTGCATCTCATTGTTCCAAACCATTGTTTATTGCTTACTTGATGTTGCTCATGATGTTTGATTAGTTGAAATTTGAGAAATATGAAACTTAGCCATTAGGGGCCTGTCATAAGATCTTGTTGGTTTTTGCTGTCAAAATTAGATAGGCATACAATTTCTGGTTTGGAGCAGTTGGTATTTGTTTTTAGATTGGAGAATCATTTATCTTTATGTTTTGGATATGTATGATGTGCCTATATGTTCAAATCTTCATTATGTGTTCAAACTACTTTGTCATTCCTCCACTTGCATTTCAAAACCTCATTAATACCAAACGCATACCATATTCTGTTTCATCTGCATTCTACATGATCTATGTGCCTAAACTCACTCCCTTACTCATTTGAAATGTGTGTGTGGTACCAAAACATCCCATTTGTCATGAACTGGCCAGCTGTCCTAATATGTTGATGTTTGTGCATTCTTTGAGCCTCAATGCACTTCCTTTTGTGAGATGTTAATTTGAACTGGTGTGTAAGCATAGACATGTCTATTTTCATATTCATAATGTGTATGGATGTTTATTTTGGTTTGAAACCCATCAATTTGAAAAATACCCCCACTGCTGCCACATTCTTGCCAAGACAGTTTTTACACCAAATGTGCCACAACACACCAAATTGCTGTTCTGTTTGTGTATGCCTATTGTTTTGAGTTGTGACTCATTTATACTCATGATTATAATGTGTGAAAATGATTAGATTGATCAATGCTTACCTGCATTTTCATTTCACCCTCAAATTGCTTCTTTAAGCCAAGTTTACCATGACCATGTACCAAATTCAGGTTTGCTTGCAATATGCATATTTTCTGAGTGGTAACTCATTCTTTCCCACATTTATGATATGTGTGTGCTGTGTTTGTTACATAGAATCATTTTCATAGCTGGACCATGTTGGTACCTTTTTGCTCTCAAACAATTTTGAAAACAAGTGCACACACTTCACTTCTTTTGTTTGATTGTCTTAGGGCTGCTCACCTAGCATTGAATCTATGGTAGTGTTTTAAAATTGGTATGTACATGAATCAACCAACTTAGTGTGTATTACATTTCTGTCATGATAGCCCTTCACACATGTTTGACAATTGTGGCTTGATAACCACTGCCTTGTTATGTGCATTCCATGAGTATCTCAAGTTGCTAGTATCATTCCTTATTGCATTTGAAACTTGTTGTATACATTTTTCTGACCTCAAGTTGTTCCAATCTTGTTGTTTTCAATTATTGCATTGTATTGTGTTAAGTGAGTAGTTAATGGTTAACTTTCAATTCCTTGATGATTGTGATCAATTTTAAAGCATGGACACACTTTATATGATGATTGAAGATTGTATGTGGGACTGATTTAAACAGATCATGCTTCCTTTTTGCTTTGGCTTTCAACTTTCATCTTTCATTTCCAATTTTCACTTAGCATAACAGCTGAGCTTTGATGTGTATGTTGCAATGCTATCTTATGCTTGAGTATTGTTGATTGATGTGTTTGGTTTGAGTGCATCTCCATAGACATAATTAGGATCCATAGGCCATGTGCACAAGTTGAATTTTGTTCAATCTCTCTATTTTGTCTTGACAGTGACAGCCCTTTCATGCTTCATGTTGCAATTCATGTGCCAATTATATGTTTGTTGATCTTTGCTTGAGCCTTAAAGGTGCAACACCTCTGTCATAACATATATGTTGTGTGTGCAAAGTTTTTTCACATGTGCTGGATTTCATAATTGTTTGCAATTTTCAAAATGCACTTCCTTCACCAACAGGGCACCTGTCTTAGCTTTTTAAAATTCATGTTGTTTGTAAACTTCTTTATGGTGTGGACACCTTCTATATGTTGTTTTGAGCATGTGTGTATGGTTTCTTTATTCCAATTTGGCTTGTTTCACAAACTCACCATCTCACTTGCAAAATCTTAATTTTCATCTCATTCTCACATAACAGTTGGATAGGCACCTCATAAGCAATTGATTTGAATACATGAACATGATATGTATGATATTTGGATTGTGCTTGAACCATTTTTTGATTATAACATGCCTGAACTGATCACTAGCTTCAAAGATGCATTTTGTTCACATTTTGCAACTTACACATCATTTTTTATTTTAGACTGTCTTGATCCATAACTGTGGTTTAAGTTCATTCATTAACATATATCCAATGTGCATGGGTGATTAATTTGATCAACATGTGCATGAAAACTAAATTGCATCACAACCTGCATATCACTCATGACCATAATTGCAACTCCTATGTCACTTTTCGTTGCAGTCTGTTTTGAACCTTGTTTTTTGCTTAATTTCATTCAATATCATGTATGTGATGTGTACATATGTTTAGTTTGATCTGAAAGTGATTAAAATTAGATTCTCATTTCATCATGCCTTTTTATGTCAAATGCTGCAACTTGGACATCAATCTGAGTTACAGTTTGTTTTGAATGCTACCCTGTGTTTTGACTCACTCATTAACTCATATGTAGTATGCTTGTATGATTGTTTGGATTTGAAACTGGTTGGTACTTGATCTACAACTCAAAATGCATAACACACACTCATAATGCATACCCTATCGGGTTTTAAAATGGGAGCCTCATCTTGAAAAACCAATTCCACTATCGTATTCCTCATGAAAAATCCTTCAATTTGCACTAAAGGTTTGTTTGATTCCATGAAAAAATGACTGAGTTATGACACAAAATGCAAATGCTGGTTTTATGTGTTTGGTTTGCCCAGCTTGCCATGTTTTTTCCCCTTATATGCTTATGGGGATGGCTAAATACACGGATGTATAGCCACCCCAGTGGTAGAACCATGCGCCCCTTATGACCATATGCCCTTGTGTCCTGAGTTCAAGTCCCATGGAGGACACTTTTTACCATTTTATTTCCTTTTATTCAACAAACTTCAAAAAATCATAACTTGCTTATTTTTTATCATTTTTAATCCATTCTTTTTGCAAGATGTTCAAAATAATGTCTAGTTTTATTTAATAATAAAAAATTCTCAAGTTGTTCAAAATCACATTGCTTTTTTCCAAATTGAAAGTTGTTTCTTTTATCGGTCGTTACCTCGCGTCTTTGTTGACATTCTTCTATACCACGCTTATTTATCTTGTGAGATTTATGGATGATTGTTTCTTTTGGGTTTGTTAGCATGATAGGACCTTGTTACCATGAATTTACCTCATTTTGCCTCCTAAATTATGAGGTTTAAACTGATTTACCTGCGTTCAATTATCATCTATGCGTATTGTTGTTACATTTGCTATGCTTTGAACCTGTGACTTGCCTACCTTCAATTTGTGTTTTGTTTATATGGTTGTTACCTTTATCATGCTTCACTTTTTGTCAAGATATTCCCCAAATCTTTGTTAAGATTTTTGACTGTTGTTTGTAACCATTGATATCATTTGAAGTATATGCTCATTGTAATTTGCATGCTTACTTGCCTTGATCTTATCTCATCTTGCTCATTTGTAATCTTGCTTTGTTAAGTATTGCTTCTCCAAGTGATGGAACTTTCTAGTTCTTATCCAGGTTGTCTCTCCCTCTCTCCTTCCAAAGGAAAAGTCTCTCCATTGACCCTTATGTCATGGAAAGCTCATTCATCCCTCCTCGACTTTGTTAAGTCATCTTTAACCTTAGATTAGAAGCCATTAGACTTTTCCTTAAGTCTAAAAGACCCACCTACACTAGGAGTGTCCTTCAACTAGAACCCTAGGATAGAGTTTGGTTAACTCTATGTAAGAATCATGGTAATGATTACTTACTCCCCTCTTAAGTGTTATAACATAGATCTAGAGAGTTTTGGTAAACTCTACACAAGCATGGATATGTTTTCCCCCTTTGAACCTTGATCATAATCAAGTGTTCTTCATCCCTTGTGAGGTGAACTACGATTGCTATGATTCTATCCTAGTTAGGATACGTAGGCAGAGGACGCGATGTCTTTACGAGCAAACTTAGAAACTATCATTAGGTTTTAACCTACACCTTTTACCCAATCCCAATCCTTAGCAAACATTTACCAACTTAGCATGCAATCAAACAAAAGGTTCCTGTAGAGTACTACATATGTCTAGGATGTGAAATACCTACCCTATGCATAACCAACCCCCGATCCCCGAATCTCTTAGCGTTGTGGTTACATTGCGAAAAGGGTTTTTCTTTCTTTAGACCTTTCCTTTGGATAAATTAAAGTCCGGTTGTAATTTAAGAATTAAGGATTCAAGTTAATCAATAGCTTGGTATCACGATTCTCACCGCAGCAGAAATGGCGACTTCACTGGGGAACGATTCACTTACTTAACTTGAGGGTTTAGCCTATTTTGTTTAATTTCATGCTATATTTGTAAATATTTGCTTAACATGTATATTTGTCAATATATTTGTTTAACTGTTGGGTATTGGGTATGTTGAGTGGTGAGACGGTCCTATACCCGGACTTGAGTGCAATTATGATAGGATGGTGGTATATTCAAGAAGGCTTATAGGGAGTTGATTCCCGACCAAGCTGACTTGAGAAACCACCGCTCAGTGTAGGCACTCTTGAAAGTTTAGTATTGTTGATCGAGTATTCGTGAAAACAATGCTACTTTCGACGAAGGAGCCCATGACACTGTGGACTTTTAGAATACACTTTACCCCACTTTGGCCTTATTAGGACGTAGTGCGATGACTATAAGGAAGTATTTCCGAAATAGTTGATATGTGATACTACACTCAGACGAGATTCTCTTGAGAATATTATCGATTACCAAGTAATTTGGGAAGTTGATAATATCCGAAAGATGGGTTAATGACTCTGGGAACTTTGTAGAACTCGTTCGGCAGGTACAATCAATCAATAGTACAAACCTTTGGGGATGGGTAGACCCTTGGACTCATGCTTGTCCTTAAACCTAAGTTTGTGTTGTGTGCATATGCATTTGCTTATGTTTGTGCATCTTGCATTCATATCATCATGTCATCATATCATCATATGGTTTCATGGAACTCAGACTTTGTTGTTTGTAAACATCAGAGGTCGACATGAACAATGAAAGAAAGAAAACTTTGAAGTACACTTACAAGGGTTTTAACCTAGATGACTTAAAAAGGTTGAACACCTTAGTGACAGATCCAGAGGGGTTTCAAAGCCGATATGGGAAGCTGTTGCTACTCTTGAAGATAAAGATGGATATTGGACTTCTTTCTACTCTTCTCCAGTTTTATGATTCGCTCTACCACTGTTTCATATTCCCTGATTATCAGCTAGTGCCCACACTAGAAGAGTATTCTCAGTTAATTGGATTGCCCTTCTTGAAGATTATCCTTTTCCAATTGTGGAGAAGGACCCTGAATAGAAAGATATTCCCAAAGCTACACGTTTGGGAGTGGTTGATATAAAAAAGAATCTGATTACAAAAGGAGGAGTCTTTGGGTTAAAAGCAGAATTCTTGGTTGAGAAAGCTCAGTATTATGCAGATCATTTAAGCATGGATGCATTCGAAGCTATCCTTGCCTTACTCATCTATGGTATCTTCTTGTTTCCGAGCTTTGAGAATTTTGTGGACCTCAATGCCATCAAAATTTTCTTGAAGAAGAATCTTGTGCCTACCTTGTAAGCAGATACATACCATTCTGTTCATCTGAGGAACTTTCACAATGGAGGAATGATCATTTGTTGCACTCCTTTATTGTACAAATGGTTCACTTTACACTTGCCCAAAGCCAACGCCTTTTGGGATCCAAAGAAAGGATGGTGGTCGCAAAAAATCATGGCTCTTACCCACTCCGATATTAATTGGTATAGTCGTGACTATGATGGGACAATGATTATTAACAATTGCGGGGATTTCGGCAATGTACCTCTTCTCAGCATTAATGGAGGAATCAGGTACAATCCAATACTCGCCCGCCGACAATTGGGATACCCTCTAAGGGACAAACCCAATAGTGTTCAAGTGGAAAATATTTTCTTCAAAGAGGGAGAAGATACTCAAGGACTAAAAGGGAAGATTCTAGAGGCTTGGAAGCATCTACACAAGAAAGGGAAGAAGGATCTTGGAAGAATCAACTGTGTCTCTTTGGAACCTTACCTTCAATGGGTTCGAAAAAGAGCCATCACACTAAGGATGACGTGTCCTAAACAAGAGCCTATGGCCTTGAAGGAAGAACGCCCTTTAGTCTTCATGTCTGAAGAAGAAAAGTTGAAAATTGCTTTGGTCAAAGCACAGCAAACTGAAGAAGCTTGGAAGCACAAGTATCAAATAGCCGTCGAAGAAAATGCGGAGCTCCAGAGACAACTCCAGTTGAAAGATGAAGAAATCCTCTCTTGTAAGAAGAGGAAAGCACTAGAAGAACCTTATGAGCCTCAGTCTAATCCATGGAAGATAATTGTGGACAGACTCATCTTTGAGAAGACTCAGATGGAAAGAAAGATCGGGAAGCTCAATTTAAGGCTACTAGGAGAACCTTGATAGGATTCATTTAGTTGTTATTTAAAACTCTTGTAAGGGGAAACAATGTTTTGTAATCTGTTTTGTTAATCAATGAAATGGCGACTTCTGATGTTCGTAAATATCTGAGTTCCATGACACGATCTGCATTTGCATTTTCACTTCTTCTAACCATTCAAGGAAATTCATTTTTTCTTTTTGCAGACAACAACATGGTAAGAAGAGACATGCTTTGGGTTCCAGATCTGAGGTTGGGCCGTCTAAGGATGTTAACGAGACTTGTCTGAAATCCTGCTGCTTTCATAGTCAAATATGGGGACCTATTGCCATTGATAAGTGCTCCAATCAACGAGCCCATGTTGCAAGCCTTGGTTGAATTCTATGATACAACCTACCACTGCTTTGTGTTTCCAGACTTTCAGTTACTCCTGACCCTCGAGGAGTATACTGCTTACTTAAAGATTCCATGGACTTTTACGCTCCCTTATGGGAAACCAAAGAAGAGGGACTTAGCTAAAGCCCTACATATCAAGCTGGAAGGCTTAACACCGATGAGAGCGAAAGGAGGGTGGTACGGAATGGATGCCAGACCTCTAACGGAGATGGCTCAGTATCATTATGAAAGCCGAAACTTGGGCATTTTTGAGGCGATTCTGGCATTACTGATATATGGACTGTATCTTTTTCCAAGCAATTACGACTTCATCAGTGAAGAGGCGATCCGCCTCTTCATCATCAAAAATCCGGTCAACACGATACTGGATGACACTTATGTGGTTATCCATCGTTTCATCTTGTATGATTGTGGGCAATTCTCATGTTGTCTTGCACTACTCGACCGATGGTTTACTTCTCATCTGCCAAGAACTCATATCCTTTGGAGGCTTCCTACCAAAAGCGCATGGGTTTTTAAACTCGTCACTCTCAGACACCATGACATCACATGGTATGACACCAGCATCGGTGACCAAGTCATGATTCCTAGCTACGGAGATTTCCCCAATGTGCCTCTCATTGGGATAGAAGGGGTGATCACCTATAATCCTATTCTCGCTCGGTGTCAACATGGATATCCTACCGGACCAGAGCCCGAACCAGAACTGTTGAGGCCATGCTTCTGTGAGACAGGTCACCAAGAACTAGAAGCTAATGCTCAATACGCTCAAAGAGATCCACACCTCTTGGGCCTAACTCCAATGGAGAATGCAAGTTGTTTAACCACCAGGGGGTACCTGCTATGGTCAAAAGAAATTGCCTTAAACATGTTCTACACTCATGACTATGAGATAACCATGGAGCCTGAGGTCCCCGCAACTAGGGAAGAGCTAAGATATGCTTTGATCAAGGCGCAAAGAGAGAACAAAGACCTGTGGGAGATTATCCGCCAGGACCAAGTTCATGTCAGAGTCCAAGAAGGAGAAGGATCATCTTGTTAGATTGATCTCTGTTTCACCATTTCCCTGCTTTCCCTAAAAAAGGATTGAAATCCTGTTTGTTGCATTTACTTTCATTTTCCTTGTAAGAAAGGTCTTGATTTTTAGCAAGGGCCACTCTATTGTAATAGATTTCCAGCTATCAAATGAAAAACACTTTTTAAGCATGTCGTTACATGTTGTTCTAACTTTTTGTTTGTAAACGAAAAAAATTGAATTTCCTTGAATGGTTTATGCATCCGCATTTGCATTTGCATGTCATCCTGCATCAGTCCTGCATTTGGGTTCCGCAGCTCATCCTTTGTTCTTGTTCAGAAGGAGATAAGGAGTCACGCTGAGTACCCACAGATACAACACACGGTCCCAAACTCAAAAGAAGATTGCAGATAACGATCAGAGGTTTGATCAAATGGATAATGACATCGAAGGGATCAAAGGGGACGTCAGTCAGATCATGGAAGTCCTCAACATAATCAAAGCAAAAATGGATACACAACCTACAGCGATTTCCGAAGTTACCACAGCAGTGACCAATGTCACAGTAGCTCCTGTTACTTCAGCAGAGTTTCCCTACGGCATGTCCCGGGATTTTGTGCCGCCATTCAACAACATGCAATCTTCGAGTCTCAATCCCCTGTTCGACTCAACAATCAGAAACTCTATTTTTACTCAAGCAGGTGGGCCTACCATAGTGCGACCAGTTTTTGCCAATCAACAACCAATATTTGATATACCCGATGGATCTGAAGCTGAGGACGAAAAACACGAAAAATTAAGGGTGGAGATGGACATCATGGCCAAAAGGATGAGGGCCATTGAAGGAAATCATGTCTTTGGATCTGATGCCAAGGATCTATGTCTGGTATCTGGATTGGTGTTTCCTCAGAAATTTAAAATGCCAATCTTCGACAAATATGAGGGGACCACTTGTCCTAAAGAGCACCTAATCATGTACTGTAGGCGGATGGCTCCGCATATTGAAAATGACAAACTGTTAGTACACTGTTTCCAAGATAGTCTTAAAGGGGCTTCGGCTAAGTGGTATCTCGGTTTAGATCAAGCGAAAATCCACAGTTTCCAAGACCTTTCAGATGCTTTTATTCAACAGTACAAGTACAACATGGACCTAGCTCCCGACCGTCGTCAGCTTCTCAGCATGACGCAGAAAAATACTGAAACCTTTAAGAAGTATGCGCAAAGATGGCGCGGAACTGCAGCACAAGTAGAGCCTCCCCTTACTGAAAAGGAGTTGGCAGACTGGTTTGTGGATACAGTTCGACCAGAATTCTATGAACGTTTGATCAGCAGTGTTACAACAAATTTCTTTGATATTGTGGCAGTGGGAGTCATGGTGGAAGCAGGTTTAAAGAGTGGAAAAGTGACCACTCCAAATATCACCTCATGCGCCAGCACGACCAAGAATCCAGTCAGCACTTTCCACAAAAAGAAAGAGGGAGAGGTGAGTGCAATCACATATGGAAAGAAAGCACAAAGCTCACGAAGCCACCACCAACAGTACCAACCATCATATGTGGCGGCAGTGACCCCGGTTTTTCAACCTTCTTCACAACATGGTCCCCAACCTAGGGCATCCAGCAATCAGCACCATTATCAGCCTGGCAATCAGCAATATTATCACGCCAATAATCAGCAACAATACCAGCAGCCGCGGGGTCAACAACCTCAGAACAAGGCCCCGAGAGCAAATTATCAAGCAAATAGGCCAAAGATACAGCCTATTCCAATGAGTTACACCGACCTATTTCCCATGCTAATAGAAAGAGGGCTGGTTAAAACGAGGAAATTAGGTGCTCCACCTAATCCACTCCCGTTCTATTACAATGCAAATGCTCGCTGCCTATTTCATGAGAATGCTCCAGGCCACGATCTCGAAGGTTGCTTCGCCCTTCAGCATCTAGTTCGTGAACTAGCTGAAAAAAGGATTCTATCCTTTGAAGATAATCA